>OY728123.1:1228405004-1229655004 GCA_963277665.1 Viscum album
ATTTTTTTTATAATGGATTATAAATTTTTTATTATTAAAAGGAAGTGTGCGTATATATTTGAAAAAGAGAGTTTTTATTATAAAAATGAGTTTTATCTCTTTTCAAAATGAAATGAAAATCCACTAAGAGATATAGTGTATTCAAAATAAAAATGTGTGTACAAAATTAGTTTTTGAAAATTATTTTGAAACTAAATGGAATTTTAACTTGTAATTAATTTATAAACTATTTTAAAGATAAAAATTGGGTCCAATAAATGTTTTTAATTACCTTATAGAAGAGTTGGATTTTTAGATTGAGGAAAATCCATAAAATGAAATTTATTTATAATTTCTAGATAAAATGAGTTTTTTCGGTGGGTTAGCTTTATTTTGATGTATATGTGCTTTTATAATATGAATTTTAAAATGGGGAATGTATTTTGAAAGTGTTTTTTGAGTTTTGGTTTGGTTTTTTCACTTATTATATATTAATTTTTTTATTTTCTGAATAAGGAACATGAGTGTAATATATTTATGTTTCATTTTATTGGGATTATTCCTATTAAAAAGATATTAAAAATGGATGGAGAGTTTTTTTTAAGGGATGAATCACATGAATATTATCTTCATCTCTTAGGTGTATCTCTTCACATTGGTGACTCTACCTAAACTCAAAATAGAGTGGTGGATCAAGATACTTTTATTCTATTTGATCCCATTTATCTTTTTTTCTTTAGGAATATATTCAAATGAGTTAAAACTAATGAAAGTATTTTAAGGTAAATATTATTCATTTATTTCTATGGGTGCTTCTGTTTTGGTTCTGAATAGATTTCGGTTATTATTTATGTGTTTATTTGATGGCGTTGATTGTACACATTATAGACTTTTTCTATAGATGATGTTTCAGGATTTTATTTTTTAAGGAGATTTTATTTTTTGGCTACTGTTTGGGGTTGTGGTTTTGAGGGATTGAAATTGATAACTATGGGTATGTGTTTGGGGGTGCCAAACATGAGTTGTTCATCTTTGATCTAGTCAGATATGTTGTGTTATATTGTATGAACTATGGGTTGAATTCCATGAGCATGGTTTTGGGTTACCCTTTTTCTAGATCCTTGACCCAAGGTTAGATCCATATAATTCTATGTTGATTAATGTTTTCTTTGGGGGTGTTTTTTCTTTAGCTATTGGATGATGGTGATTTTGTTTTTACCTTATTTTTGAGTTATTGTGATTTTATTTTTGTTTGATGTTTTCATTAATGAATGTAGAGCTGGTTTCTTGGATGTTTGGTGTGATTGAGTAGGGGAATTCTGATTTCCTTTGGTTGTTTTTTGGATGTATATTTCGTAGGGGTGTGTATTCTTATATGTTTTTTCAAATTAATAAATAAAATTACATTAATTCTAAATGGTGTGGAGACTCTAATAGGACTCCTTATTCTCTGAACCACATGTATCTTATTTTTGGGAAAATTACATTTCAAGATGTTAGGTGATATTTGAGGATGTTTTAGGTTGGAATGGAGGAGTAATTTTAGGTCAGTGTTTCCCAACTATAATGGTCCATTATAATTCACCATTCCTCCCACATCTTCATTGAGGTGTTGATGTATTATGTTTACATTATCTTTCATTTTTTACTAATGAATTTCTCAGGAATAATGTGTAATGATATGGAGAATTTTCACACCCTAATTTTTAATTTCCATAATTTTTTATTCATTCATTGATTTCTATAATTTACCTTGCTTTGGGGTTAATTTATCTTATATTTTAGATGTTTTTTAGTTGTAATTTTAGTCACACATGATACACACGGTTAGTGAAGACAGTGCATCAACCATGTGAAACCTATAATTCCCTAACAACAGGGTTTTCACAATTGCTGCATGATCTTTCAAAATGTGTGGATCTATATAGGTGATTGTAAATCTTATTTTATATGTGGCGGTTATCATCATGATTGGAAAATTATTGGGAAAACCATGGGGCCAAAAATTAAAATCTATAGAGTTTTTAAAAATTATAAAATTTCTCTAGCGATGCTACCCAATTTTAATCATTGGGGAATCATATTTATTCCATATTGTCATGAACACCTCCCCAAAAAGTGTACCCTTACAAGGTTGGCAATGTGATAAGGGAGATAATGACCCCTGAGTACCGCCTCGAGTAGGCCCCGGGTTGGCGACTAGCACCGAGGGTATAGTAAACACACAAATGGGAGGCATTAATCTCTAAGAGAACACATGAAGAAGAGAGAGATAAGATAGAAACCGACCAACTCCAACTCAGAACTAAAATATAAAATAAACCCATGTGGACATATGTAATTTCATGCAAAAGTACTACAACTGAAAGGGTAAAAACTACAAGTTCCCAAAAAAGTAATACAACAGCAAGCACTAGCCCGAATAGCTCCTGCAACCCCAAGCCAATAAACACCAGCCTGACCTCCAACCTGATCCAAGTGACCTAAAAAGAAAATAGTTTATATATAGATAGGGTGAGTATAATAGTATACTCAGTAGGATCCTCCCTGAAGCCTCTCATGCAAAAGTAAATAAAGCATGGTAAAGCACAGTGAACAACAAGTGAAACAAACTCATCACCTAATCCCATATACTTAGTTCCCAACCTCACCATGGCTAATCTCACCAAGTAATGCATACAAGAATATATCATATAATAAAGAATATCAAGGGTACCCAGCTAGTACTTCCCCACTGGTTTGCTGCTTTTCCCCAATGTCGCACGTCTAGAGCATCTCTCTCCAAAAAGGATTGCCCACATACACTTGGTCGAAGCTGTAACACCCCAAACTTTTATGAAAAATATTCTTTTAATTTCATTAATGTCTTTTGTTGTATGCTACACCAAGATTACCTTGCGCTTTATGCAACACCGTATTAGCTTGTAGTATACGCAACACTATTCTTGGGTCGTGTTACACACAATTTTGATAATAGTTATTCTACGAAACATTGAGTATATATATATATATATTCAATGTATAAATGAAATATGGTTGGATTCTGTTATACGAAATAATGAAGGATTCTTGCACAACACGCAACCCTGACTTGGCATGCATTACACGAAATCACGACCTTCCTCGATAGCGTGTGTTGTACGCAATACCGGGTGTTACTAAACAATGATATATTATTATAATATTATTATGAACTAGCCGTTATGAATAGTATTAACTAAATTTTGAATTTTATAACATTATTATTCATCTTACACATTTTCTAGAACATTTTATAAGAACAAAATAATTTTTTTGGGTAAAATAAGTATTTTTCAAAAAATACAGTTTTGCCGCCTTTTGATGGTGCACCAACTTTAAATCTAGTTTTTTAAATGTTTATAAGTTCCATTTGAAAAAATAAAATTATTGTTTGGAATCAAGAAATAAAAATTTACTTTGGATAAATTTTTCATTTTATTCTGATGACTTTCATATTTTAATGAATAGTAAAAACACGCTATATTTTAATTAAAAACAACTTTTTTCATCGTAATATCTTATGTGGTTAAATTATAATATTTAAAGGTTTTAAAGTATAAATAGAATATATTTTTACCATTTAACATAATTTATGTCATTAGCTTTGATTTTACCTTGAATTCGTAGGTTAAATCAATTCAATCTTTTGCAATGTTTTAAAGAAAACCCCGTTTTCTTTCGACAACGGGATTAATTTTAATTTAATTTCTGCAACTTTTTTGTATTGAATTTAGAAAAATGGATTCCATATTTTTAATCAGTGGGTCAAAATTATGTTAATAAGCTACTTTTTATTTTTGGGCATTGTGAATAGTAACTACGGTAAATTTTATTTACTATAGTTAAAGGTAAATCGGGTAATTAAGGTTAAATAGAAGATTATAAAATTACCCTAACACTTGGAAATATCCTATTAGATGACTAAAAGTCGACCCATATCACCTAAGGGTCGGATTAGATTCATTTAATGCACTTTTTGCAAAGAAAGTAATTTAATTATTATTAAAACCAAAGAATGTGACAACATGTCACTTTCTTAAATCTTATAAGTATAATAATTTAATTTAGTGATAAAATTCATAAAAATTAGAACATGAATAGTCTCCCGAAAGATAATACAATTATCTACATCATAGGAATTTATTTAGAATTGTTGGGGATTAAATAAGTATAATTTATTGTGACACAATGATGATGCAGTAATTATCTTATTAATGATATATTGACATAATTGATGTTATAAATACCCAAATAAATGAAATTTAAGACTTTTTATGAATTAAACTAATTTTATAGGTTAATATGACATGTTAGTATTGATTTAATTAACTTTATTCGAACTAATCATTCTGTTATGATTTTCACAAAAATCAATTACTAAATTGTGTCAAAATTGACATAAAATAGTTTTTAAAAAAAATTATATTATTAATTGTTATCTTATTCCTAAAAATCTAATGTTCGGCCAAATGACTTAAATAAGGTTATATATATTAATAATAAACAACTTGGGGTTTTTTTGGCTTCTTATAGTAAGTTTTTTAACCTTATAGTTTAAGGAAACAAGAAGACACAGTAAAAGTAAAATTATTTAACTTAATGTTAAATCTAAATGATAAGGTTAAAATAGGAACCTAAACTTGTCTAAATTCTATTTTATGAGAGTATTTCGACCCATACCCACCTTATCTTCGAAATAAATAAATTTGGAGCTATTTAAAACCGAATTTGGCTTTATAATAAAATAATATTTTTGGTTATTCCAAAGGTGCCCCTCTCCTCCCTTATAAAAGGGCACCTCCTCCCTCTCTTCCTCACACCGCTTTGAGCCTTCAAGCTCGGCCAAAACCTGCCAAATTATCTTCTCCACTTCCCTAGAAACATCCTAGATGTTCTGGTCTACTTTAAAGACCAATCTTAGTGCCCTAAGAGGAGGTTTCAAAGAGGCGTATCGAAGAAGAGGTAATTTCTTCTCCCGATTCTTTCAAGATTCTTTCTTTATCAACTTCTTCTTATTTAGTTGTTTAATTATAAATTAATAACATCAGTATCAATAATATACTGATTTGTTATTATGAATATGAAAAAACCCCATTTCACCTTCTATCCATTCTACGGAAAACAAAATCTACGAGCGTGCGTACGTACAGAATACCGTCTCCACGCCGTGGTGTAATCTGTTTTTCCACCAACACCTTACATGGATGGGTATAATGGTGTAAAGAATAACTATACATAGTTATTATATCATAATTCTGATTTTTATATATTGTATCATCCACTCCAATTCAATTCAGTAATTATGGAAACGATATCATCGCTCGTGCGTACGTACGGACTACCGTCTCCACGACGTGATGAGATTCATTCTCCATGTTAACCATTTAAGAATGATTATAAAGTATATATAAGAAATAATAATGAAATATATGAAATTATAAAGCTACTGGATTTATGTATATATGTATGTCATCTACTTAATTCCATTCAACTCAATAAGGAAACGAAAACAGCATTCATGTGTACGTACGGCCTACCGTTTCCATGAACGGTGTATTTCATTCCATTTATCGATCAATTATATATATGAATATTCTGAATATATATTATATATAAAATCATGTTTTATATTCTGGAATTATGAAATCATGATCTAAGTAATCATATGAATAATTACAAGCAAAACACGGACGACAAATGAAACGATTTTACCCAAAACACTCTTTAACATGGAATTTACAAAAGAAAGGGTAATATAAAGTCATAAGTGAACCATATATGATATCATAACAATGAATATGATTCTGTAATAAGTCAATTAAATTATTTAAATCATTATACAGGAGGTTCGGATACATACGAATCATATCGGACATAAGTTAAGGGATAATTTTTCAAATCTCATTTTTATCTGAGATTGCATATTTGTAAGTATTTATTGGGGTTATTTCTATCATCCATGTCCATGTTTTTAAAAAGTGTTTTCATGTATTTTTAAATTCCTTTTTACCCATTTTTACTTTTACTACATGGTATGTAAGGAATCTTTCTTTTGTTTATGTTACGAGGTACTTTTTGACTTTTCCGGCAAAAGTACGAAAAGAATGTTTTTTAACTTATACGGCACGAACGAATTTTTACGGTTTTATAAAGCCTTATTTTTATGAAGCTTCCTCCAAAATATTTCATGAATATTTTCAACAAAATCTCTTTCTTTTAAAATTGCATGACATTTTTTGAAAATAAATTGATTTTGAAGAAGAAAAGATATTTTCCTCAAGAATTCATTTCAAGTGTTTTATCAAAACCATTTTCCATCTAAGATGAAACTATTTCATATGTGTATGTTTCAAGTATAATGTCGCTATGATTTACATGGTTTCAATTTTCTTATGATGAAATATCAATTTGTTTTATATGGATTATGTGATGATGGGATGATGTTTATGAAACCCATTTTATTCTTTGGGTTATGATGAATGTTTTATGTTTATTTTGTGGAACAAGTGAGAATTATTTCACTATGAGATGGGTGGGACCTATATCTACCTCCAATGCATTGGGTAAAGATTTATATCTCATGAGATAGACATGGCTGGAACGGTAGGTTAAACCGGTTTAGTAAAACAGGACAGAAACGAGAAGTTAACTCGATTCAGAAAGGGACTTTGTCCACTAAGATGGTCTTGGAAGCAATGCCTTGGATACTATGGGAATCATTACATGTGCTTAAGGGATTCCACAATTAAATGTTTTATTACCATGCTATTTTTTCATTCTTAATGTTTCTTTATGATCTATGCCTTACGTACTTCCACGTTTTATGTCATTTCCCAAGCTTTTGATGTTTAAACATTATGTTCATGTTTTTAAGATCAAATGTATATGGTATGTTTTATTTTATCCATTCTTACCCTTACTGAGCATTTGAGCTCACCATTTTTATGTTTTGTTTTCCCCAGGATATAAAGAAAGGTTTTAGGTAAGAAAAAAATGAAAGATCATTATGAGAGATGTTGAAGATATTTCACCACGATTAGAAGATTACGTTCCAAGTTTCCAAAGACACTAAACTATTACGGTCCTTGTGTGTATATTTTTTGTTATGTATTAAGTATTCCGCTAAAGTAATGTAATGTCCATGTACGTCAAGATTTGGGTCTCTACAGTTGGTATCAGAGGAAAGGTTTAGTCAACCTTTAGAAACTAGGATGTGAAAACGTTATTGAGATCCCTAGAGATATTTCTAAGGTATGTCTAGGGATGTTTCTAAGGATAAGTATACGTATAGGATATAGTCCTAGAACTATGGTAACGATATTAGATTAAACCAAAGATGTTAGATATTGAAGTTACTCACCCTCTATTATGATTTTTTCCTCTCACACTATTTTTTTTGGGTTTTAGAAAATGGCTGGAAACAAGATGATTCACGATAATGGAGGATATGATGGACAATGGAATGATATTATTCATGAGAAACCAAATGAAATGGGATTTGGAAGTCCAAACATCATTATTATGCCGAATCAGTAATCTCATAATATGATCAATAAAGTAAAATTTGGTAAGTTTCCTGACTCGGCTAATAAGAGAAAGATGGAGTTTCATGATGATAATATTGGAAAGAAAGTTCAATTTCCCCTATGTAAATCATGTGGGAAGAGGCATCAAGGAGAATGTTTCAAAGGAACTGGAATATGCTTTGGGTGTGGAAAAGAAGGACACAAAGCCAGTAAGTGTAAAGGAAAAGGTTTCAGTTAACACCAGGGATGAGGATAATGGTATTGCTATGACATCAAAAATGGTTAAATGTTTTAAATGTGGAATGTACGGGCATTATGCAAACCAATTCCCTAAGGGAAAGTCTCATGAAGAGAATAAGTATGGTCGTATGGGTAGTATTTATGTTTATGATGATGAAGAGACTACAAATAATATGTGAGATGAAAGAATTGTTGAAGCTCAGTCAATGGTTTAATAATATAGTGGAATGATTACATGTTTATCATGTGTAATGTTGTATAAGTAATCTCATGGTACTATGGAATAAATAGACATCTACGGATTGTTACACTGTTGTCTTTCCTTGAGTTTTGAAAGTTTATGATTAATGTTACCAGAATCCATGAAAGGTTATTTAGATATTTTTTGAATGTAGATTATATGCACATAATGAATGGATAAGGAGAAAATTAAATGTTTGATAGTATTCATGAGCTCATGACTGATATAAGGAGAAGGTTATATCATGGTTTGAGTATATAGAATTTTTGGATTTTGGTATGTGGAAAGAGTTAACTTTTGACAGCATTTATCTTTTCACTAAGGGTTAATGGGTATTCATTTTTCAAGAGAATACATGATTAAGGTATTCAAATGATTGGAATGTGACCAACAAGATATATGGGGGATAAATGATGGTATTCACATGCTTGGTTGATGACATTTAAAGTAATCGTTTTCTTTATACAATGAGCTTGGACCGAAGTATTTTAGATAAGCATAAAGATTGGAATGGATTATGTTGGACATAAGTTAGGATAAAACGTTTTTTCGATATTGTTGATGGGATGTTATAGTAATATATCTTTAGAAAAAGGACAACCTACAGGACGGGCGACAACCCATCGCGTCAGACAAGGCTGTGGGAATCGAACCCACAACCGAAGTGCGACTGGCCTTTATCACCGACCACTGGCCTACAGGAAGTCCCTGGTTAGTAGAAACTAGTTTTATTTTATTACGCGGTATGATATATGAAGTATAAGTTCATTTTTGGAATCGTATACGATTAACCTCACCATAGATGTAAATTGTTCAAAGCACGAACAATAGTTAAATTGTACCAAAATCATGTAAGTATTTCTTTTAATTAATCAACTTTAGGGAAATGATCTTGAAAACCAAAAATGTTTTCCTAGTTCCCTTATATCCGATTAATCAGATGGTACCTTAGATCATAACAAATCAATAGCTTTGTGATTGTTGGCTTTTCCATAGCCATGTTCTCTACCACTCTCCATCAGAACTTCATGGTTAGATTTTTCTTTCATATCCATATTTTCACCTATGTTCTCCTACGTGGAAACCCAGTGATGAGTTAATTTGGGTAACTGTTACATTTCATACTTTAGTTTTTAAAGCCATGTTTTGGTATTCCTTTTTACGATGTGGGTTTCTATTAAACAAACTTTCGAGTAGTAAACCATTTATAACCCCGACGAATTTCGAGGGAGAAATTAATTTTAAGGGGGGTAGAATGTAACACCCTAAGATTTTATGAAAAATATTCTTTTAATTTCATTAATGTCTTGTGTTGTATGCTACACCAAGATTACCTTGCGCTATATGTAACACCGTATTAGATTGCAGTATACGCAACACTATTCTTGGATCGTGTTACACACAATTTTGATAATAGTTATTCTACACAACATTGAGTATATATATATATATATATTCAATGTATAAATGAAATATGGTTGGATTCTATTATACGAAACAACGAAGGATTCTTTCACAACATGCAACCCTGACTTGGCTTGCATTACACGAAATCACGACCTTCCTCGATAGCGTGTGTTGTACGCAATACTGGGTGTTACTAAACAATGATATATTATTATAATATTATTATGAACTAGCCTTTATAAATAGTATTAACTAAATTTTGAATTTTATAACATTATTATTCATCTTACACATTTTCTAGAACATGTTATAAGAACAAAATAAATTTTTCGGGTAAAATAAGTATTTTTCAAAAAATACAGTTTTGCCGCCTTTTGATGGCGCACCCACTTTAAATCTAGTTTTTGAAATGTTTATAAGTTCCATTTGACAAAATAAAATTATTCGTTGGAATCAAGAAATAAAAATTTACTTTGGATAAATTTTTCATTTTATTCTGATGACTTTCATATTTTAATGAATAGTAAAAACACACTATATTTTAATTAACAACAACTTTTTTCATCGTAATATATTATGTGGTTAAATTATAATATTGAATGGTTTTAAAGTATAAATAGAATATATTTTTACCATTTAACATAATTTATGTCATTAGCATTGATTTTACCTTGAATTCGTAGGTTAAATAAATTCAATCTTTTGCAAAGTTTTAAAGAAAAAACCCATTTTCTTTCGACAACGGGATTAATTTTAATTTAATTTCTGAAACTTTTGTGTATTGAATTTGAAAAAATGGATTCCATATTTGGAATCAGTGGGTCCAAATTATGTTAATAAGCTACTTTTTTTGGGCATTGTGAATAGTAACTACGGTAAATTTTATTTACTATAGTTAAAGGTAAATCGGGTAATTAAGGGTAAATATAAGATTATAAAATTACCCTAAAAATTGGAAAAATCCTATTTTATGACTAAAAGTCGACCCATATCACCTAAGGGTCGGATTATATTCATTTAATGGACTTTGTTCCATGAAAATAATTTAATTATTATTAAAACCAAAGAATGTGACAACATGTCACTTTCTTAAATATTATAAGTATAATAATTTTAATTTAGTGATAAACTTCATGAAAATTAGAATATGAATAGTCTCCAGAAATCTTATAAAAGTATATACATCATAGGAATTTATTTAGAATTTTTAGGGATTAAATAATTATCATTTATTATGACACAATGATGATGCAGTAATTGTCTTATTAATGAAATATTGACATAATTGATGTTATAAATACCCAAATAAATGTAATTTAAGACTTTTTATGAATTCAACTAATTTTATAGGTTAATATGACATGTTAGTATTTATTTAATTAACCTTTTTCGAACTAATCGTTCTGTTATGATTTTCACAAAAATCAATTACTAAATAGTGTCAAAATTGACATAAAATAGTTTTTAAAATAAATATTATATTATTAATTGTTATTTTATTCCTAAAAATCTAAGTTTCGCCCAAATGACTTATATAAGGTTATATATATTAATAATAAACAACTTGGGGTTCTTTTGGCTTCTTATAGTATGTTTATTAACCTTATAGTATAATAAAACAAGAAGACATGGTAAAAGTAAAATTATTTAACTTAATGTTAAATCTAAATGATAAGGTTAAAATAGGAACCTAAACTTGTATAAATTCTATTGGATGAGATGATTTCGACCCATACCCACCGTATCTTCGAAAGAAATCAATTTTGAGCTATTTAAAACCGAATTTGGCTTTATAATAAAATAATATTTTTAGTTATTCCAAAGGTGCCCCTCTCCTCCCTTATAAAAGGGAACCTCCTCCCTCTCTTCCTCACACCACTTTGTGCCTTCAAGCTCGTCCAAACCCTGTCAAATTATCTTCTCCACATCCCTAGAAACATCCTAGAGGTTCTGGTCTACTTTAAATACCAATATTAGTGCTCTAAGAGAAGGTTTCAAAGAGGCGTATCGAAGAAGAGGTAATTTCTTCTCCTGATTCTTTAAAGCTTCTTTCTTCATCAAATTATTCTTCTTTAGTTGTTTAATTATAAAGTAATAACATTAGTATCACTAATATACTGATTTTTTATTATAAATATGAAACAACCCCATTTCACCTTCTATCCATCCTACGGAAAACAAAATCACCGCGCGTGCGTGCGTACGGAATACCGTCTCCACGCCGTGGTATAATCTGTTTTTCCCCCAACACATTACATGGATGGGTATAATGGTATAAAGAATAACTATACATAGTTATTATAACATCATACTGATTCTGATATATTGTATCATCCACTCCAATTCAATTCAATAATTATGGAAACGATATCATCGCTCGTGCGTACATACGGACTACCGTCTCCACGACGCGATGAGATTCATTCTCCATGTTAACAATTTAAGAATGATTATAAAGTATATATAAACAATAATAATGAAATATATGACATTATTAAGCTACTGGATTTATGTATATATGTATGTCATCTACTTAATTCCATTCAACTCAATATGGAATCGAAAACAGCGTTCATGTGTACATACGACCTACCGTCTCCATGAACGGTGTATTTCATTCCATTTATCGATCTATTATATATATGTATATTCTGAATTTATATTATATATAAAATAATGTTTTATATTCTGGAATTATGTAATCATGATCTAAGTAATCATATGAATAATTACAAGTCAAAACACGGACGACAAATGAAACGATTTTACCCAAAACACTCTTTAACATGGAATTTACAAAAGAACGGGTAATATAAAGTCATAAGTGAACCATATATGATATCATAACAATGAATATGAATCTTTAATAAGTCAATGACATTATTTAAATAATTATACAGGAGGTTTTGATACATACGAAGCATATCATACCTAAGGTAAGGGATAATTTTGCAAATCTCATTTTTATCCGAGATTGCATATTTGTAAGTATTTACTGGGGTTATTTATATCATCCATGTCCATGTTTTATAAAAGTGTTTTCATGTATGTTTAAAGTCCTTTATACCCATTTTTTACTTTTACTACATGGTATGTAAGGAATCTTTCTTTTGTTTACGTTACGAGTTACTTTTTGACTTTTCCGGCAAAATTATGAAAAGAATGTTTTTTTAACTTATATGGAACGAACAAATTTTTACGGTTTTATAAAGCCTTATTTTCACGAAGATTCTTCCAAAAGATTTAATGACTATTTAAAAAAAAATCTATTTCTTTTAAAATTTCATGACGTTTTGTGAAAGGAAATTGATTTTGAAGAAGAAAGGATATTTTCCTCAAGAATTCATTTCAAGTGTTTTATCAAAACCATTTTCCATCTAAGATGAAATTATTTCATATGTGTATGTTTCAAATATAATGTCTCTATGATTTACATGGTTTCAATTTTCTTATGATGAAATATCCATTTGTTTTATATGGATTATGTGATGATGTTTATGAAACCCATTTTATTCTTTGGGTTATGATGAATGTTTTATGTTTATTTTGTGGCACAAGTAAGAATGATTTCACTATGAGATGTGTGGGACCTATATCTCCCTCCAATGCATTGGGTAAAGATTTATATCTCATGAGATAGACATGGCTGGAAAGACAGGTTAAACCAGTTCAGTAAAACAGGACTGAAATAAGAAGTGAACTCGATTCAGAAAGGGACTTTGTCCACTAAGATGGTCTTGGAAGAAATGCCTTGGCTACTATGGGAATCATTACATGTGCTTAAGGGATGCCACAATTACATGTTTTATTCTCATGCTATTTTGTCATTCTTAATGTTTCTTTATGATCTATTCCTTACGTACTTCCATGTTTTATGTCATTTCTCAAGCTTTTGATGTTTAAACATTATGTTCATGTTTTTAAGTTCAAATGTATATGGTATGTTTTATTTTATCCATTCTTACCCTTACTGAGCATTTGAGCTCACCCTTTTTATGTTTTCTTTTCCCCAGGATAAAAAGAAAGGTTTTAGGTAAGAAAAAAAAGGAAAGATCTTTATGGGAGATGTTGAAGATCTTTCACCACGATTAGAAGATTACGTTTCAAGTTTCCAAAGACACTAAACTATTATGGTCCTTGTGTGTCTGTTTTTTGTTATGTATTAAGTATTCCGCTAAAGCAATGTAATGTCCATGTACGTCAAGATTTGGGTCTCTACAGAAGCACCACAATATGCACCTCGTGCAACAAAACCACCATGTCAACACAAAAAAGTAACTAGGTAGTTTTTAGGAGCCACCACAGCTCGCATAATGTGTATCATACATCATGTATTATACCTCAATCCATTACAGCCCATACACCGAGTAAGGATCCTCAAGCCATCACAGCCTATACCCGTTACACCTATAATAGTCTTTAGAAAACTATATCCAGAATATATGTGTGTGAATAACCACAATACATTACAGCCCTCTACACACATATATAGGGAAAACTAACCATTGTGACTGCCAGCACAAATAACTACCAAGATAAGATAGCGGGGCCAAAGGGGGTAGTCATCCATCCATCCTCCACCCAAAATGTTGGGGACAACACCCCCCAGGGCTCAGAATCCCCAGGGTGTCAGTTTCCCTTACTAACAGGGTGGAGTGGTGTATATAAACACAAAAAGTAAAGAATATACTATAACTCACAACCACACTATGGGCATATCCATGTCTTAGACACAACTGCATCAAACTTCTCTCAGACTTCAGGCTACTACTTCTAAGACTAGGTATTCTATAAGCACACAACCATTTAAAGAGCTTTATTAGATTACTTCATTCCATTTTTATCAGTTCCACTTTACGTTAATTAATTATTTAAAAATTAATTAACCATGAACAATTCCATATTAAATTTATTTAGAATCACACCCAAATTCCACTGTTCCTTCAAAATTACAACCTGATCATTATGTTTCAGCAACTCCATCACCATGGGTCAACACCATTTACTAAATTTTTCGTTATATAATTACTTTCCCCCATTCCCAAGCATTCTAGAAAAACATTCTATGCTACTAAACACAAGGGGGATCAACAGAGTGAGTAGATGTACTACCCGTAGAGTCTTTGACACTTATAGAAAAGGAATATACCCATCCTTGCTTGAGAAGCTAAACACGGAAAGCACATGGAATAACCTGTGTGTCTTCACCTCTTTCAGAAGAAGGGTAAGTAAGACCAGCTGCCTTGAGTAGTGGGGAAAAGTAAGGCAGATAAACTACCAAAAGAATCAGCAAGAATCTAACAATCACATCCATCCCATTCCATCATCCCTAGTGTCCTACCTGACACCCAAATTCATAAACTTATGCATCTCACCACTCTATGTGTCGTCTTTTGCCAAAACCAAAAGCCTCCATGCCCCCACATATCACAACAACCATCCCAGATCACATCACTACACAAGCAGCAGGAAAAAATCATCACATTAATTGGGCACTTGGTCCTAGAGGGTATCTCGGAACCCTTTAAGGAATTATCAAACAATCAGTTCTTTAATCCAACTTGAATTAACAGATTTATGATTCGTAGGTTCCAAATTCGGTAAACCTAATCAGTAAGCTATAAAAAATAATTAAACATGCTTACTATGCCAATTTGATTAACATCAAATTACAACTAGAACTAGATTCATTTACATGCCTCTTTATCTTTAGCTGAACAATTATCAATTAATCCCAATTTACATTCTTTACCAATTTCCGTCAAGAACGAACATCTAATCAAAGAAAGCATAGAAATCACACTATCTAGAAAAACATGATGCAATAACATACGATCGTTATCAATTTATTTATCCGGTTGAAATATTTATTATATTAATTCCATTGTCATCCAGTGAGATTAAACATGCTAAGGATACGTTTGCACATAAAATAAGAGAGAATCAACTAATCCCCTACCTCAAACAGTTCTAGGAATTCTTTAACCACACAACGGGTCACGATCCTACTCTCACGAAAACTACATCCACCCGAGGATGCCACTGTACGACCGCACCAACAAAACCCCAAGAAAAACCCATTAGAATCATGGAGATTACATGATATAATTTGTATAGAAGAAGCAGGAGAAGATGAACCCCAAAAGAATGATGATAAAACATACCTTACATCAAAGATTGATCGATAAAACATGGTTAAATCAAAACAGAGGGGAACCAATATGTGTAGTAAATTTTGATTGTGCAACTCCTATGGGATGGATTGAAAGTTTCTAACATATCATAGCTGAGAACAAAGAGGAAGAACAAAGGAGAAAGATATCTTGTCCCTTTTGAAGATTTAATGGGGCATCGGTTTAAGATACACTTAATTCCTCATTAAAAGAGGATCACATTAACCTACGTGGTTTAACCAAGTGAAAACATCCTGAGCCATATGAATAATTAATATCGGATTTATGGCCTGTGAATTAGACTTAAGAGTCCTTAAAATAAGTCTTCAAATGTATTTTACGTCAAAGGAAACGTCAAAGGGGTGAATCTGTAGGAAGATGGAAACATTGTACACCAACCATTATTGTACACCTACCGTTAATGTACACCTACTAATAGAGGTTACCGATAGACCTCACCATTCTGGAAACACTGTACACCTACCATTACTGTACCCCTACCGCTACTGTACATCTACCGATAGAGGTTACCAATATACCTCACCATTCTAGAAACACTGTACACCTACTGTTACTGTACATCTACCATTACTGTATACCTACCGATAGTGGTTTCTGATAGACCTCACCATTCTGGAAACCCTTTACACCTACCGTTACTGTACACCTATCGTTACTATACACCTACCAATACTGTACACCTACCGATAGAGGTTATCGATAGACCTCACCATTCTGGAAACATTGTACACCTACCGTTACTGTACTCCTATCAATACTATACACCTCTTGATAGAGGTTACCGATAGACCTCACCATTCTGGAAACACTATACACCTACCTTTACTGTACACATACCATTACTATACACCTACCGATAGAGGTTACCGATAGAACTCACCGTTCTGGAAACACAGTACACCTACCATTACTATACACCAACCGATATTGTACACCTAGTGTTAATGTACACCTAATGATAGAGGATACAAATAGACCTCACTATTATGGAAACACTACACACCTACCGTTACTGTACACCTACTATTACTATACACCTACCAATACTATACACCTACCGTTACTGTACACCTACCGATAGAGGTTACCGATAGACATCACCATTCTAGAAACTCTATACACCTACCGTTACTGTACACCTAAGGTTTCAATACACCTACAAATAGAGGTTATCGATAGACCTCACCATTCTGGAAACACTGTACACCTACCGTTACGGTACACCTACTGATACTGTACACCTACCGTCATTGTACACCTACCGATATAGGTTACCGATAGACCTCACCTTTCTGGAAACACTATACACATACCGTTACTGTACACCTACTGTTACTGTACACCTACTGTTACTATACACATACCGTCACTGTACACCTACAGTTAGAACAGTTCACAGAACCTCACCGAAAGAACTGTTCCCAGAACCTCACCGATAGAACTGTTCACTGAATTGGAAATTTGGAAAAGTGTTGGGGATAAGTCACCTTGACCTCCCCGAACACCTCAAACACAACATTTTCACAATGTAATAGACCGGAGAGGTCCGGGACATTACATCAGATACCTCTCAAAACATTCTCATCCTCGAGAATTCAAAACCCACCTAAAGAGAAAAAAATGTGGTCCGAACAACCACCCATCGAGATACCTCTCAAACGAGAGAAAGCCACAAAAGAATCAAAAGAAATTCATCACAAATAATACATGAAAGGTCTAAACACAAAGGGAACATATTTACAAGAAAAGAGTTAAACATCAAACAACTCTGGGTACTAAGCACATATCTATGACTCAGGTTCCCATGTACTCTCCTCCATGCCACCGTGTCGCCACATGACACGAACTATGGGGATAGAACACCCACACAACACCTTCTCCTTGCGGTCTTGGATCTCCACAGGTCGCTCCTCAGTAGTTGCATCATCATCAACATCAATCTCTCCCCAATCGATGATGTGGGAGTCCTCATGAAGATAACAACGGAGCTGTGATTCATGGAAAACATCATGTATCCAACTCATATGTGGGGGAAGTGCTAATCAATATGCCATAGCTCCAACACGAGCTAACACCTCAAAAGGATCAGTAAACTGGGGAGATAGCTTACTTCCACGACCAAACCTTCGCTACCCACGATGGGGAGTCACCTTCAAAAACACATGATCCCCATCATTAAACTCCAAGGGTCTCCTCCTTTGATCAACATATGATTTCTAACGATATTGTGCCGTCTTCATCCTCTCATGAATCACCTGGACTATCTATGTTGTATTCTGCACTAGTTCTGATCATAGAATTGCTGACTCTCTGACCCCAGTCCAGCACAACAGAGAATGAAAAGGCCTTCCATAAAAGTCTTCAAACAGTTCTATATGGATGGTGGTGTGAATACTATTATTGTAAGCGAAATACACCAAGGGTAAGTGACTCATCTATGAACCTCCAAAATCTAGAACACAAGTGCATAACATGTCTTCACGAGTCTGGATGGTTCGCTCTGTCTGACCATCCATTTGAGGATGAAAAGCAGTGCTATGGCATATTTGAGAACCAAAAGCATGTTGGAGACATATCTACACCCTAGAGGTAAAATGAGGATCTCGATCAGAAATGATCGTCATAGGGACTCCCTGAAGTCTCACCACCTCCTCTAGATACTGCCTCGATAAAACTTCCCCTAAGCTTGACTCCTTGATCGCTATGAAGTGCGCCGATTTTGTTAAACAATCCACTACCACCCAAATAGCATCATGTCCTCCCAGAGCTCGAGGGGAACTAGTAACAAAGTCCATTGAGATGTCCTCCCACTTCCACTGAGGAACCTCTAATGGCTGGAGAAGACCACTAGGAACACAGTGTTCGTCCTTCACCTTCTGGCAGACTAAACATCGAGACACAAACTCTGCAACCGCACGCTGCAACCCAAGACACCAGAACTAACTCCTTAAAGATCGGTACATCTTTTTCATGCCAGGATGTACTACTAAAGGTGAACTATGGAACTATCTGAGAACCGTCTCACTCATCTTCAAGGGAACAAAAAGTCTTCCATGATACAATACTTGGTGTTTTCCATCCTCCGACCAACCATCAGGGGCCTCACCACAAACAACTTAGTCTCTCCATACCTACACCTCTAGATCTCACAACTGGGACTCTTCCACCTTCTGCATCAGGGATTACTGTACCGTCATCTGAAAAAGACAACCTCTACCCCCAAATTATCCCATATCAAGATGCAATGCTGATTGTTCTTCCATTACTCTCCAAGAATGACCGGATTCATGCACAACATCACTACATGACATTTAGCTAAGCGCATTAGCTACAACATTCCCTTTTCTAGGTGTATACGATATTTCGAAGTCGTATTCCTACAAGAACTCCATCCACCGACGCTGTCGTAAGTTCAAGTCACGCTATAAGGAAACATACCTCAAACTCTCATGATTAGTGAAAACCACAAAGCGCTCTCCAATGAGGTAATGTCTCCACAACTTCAGAGAAAACACCACGACTGCCAACTCAAGATCATGGGTGGAATAGTTGAGTTCATGCTGATGCACCTCTAGAGACCCATAAGAAACAAATGAACTCTACTGCATGAGAACACAGCCTAACCCCAGATGTGAAGCATCACAAAAAACATCAAACTAAACTCCCTCTGCTGGAAGAAAAAGGATTGAAGCACTTACTAACTTCTCCCTTAGACCGTCAAAAGCTGCCTGCCACTGATCCATCCATATGAATTCTTGATCCTTCCTGGTCAAAGATGTTAGTGGAGTTGCAACTCATGAGAAATCGGCTACGAACCACCTGTAGTAGCCTGAGAGACCAAGTAAACTTTGCACCTCTAACACTGTCTTGGGGGCTACCCAAGACACAAATGATTATATCTTCAATGGATCTATAGCAACTACCTATTGGGACACAAAATTACCCAAGAAACGGACTTCTCGAGCCCAAAACTCACACTTCGAAAACATCCCAAACCTCTAATGTTGGTGAAGAAATCCCAAAACGGCATGTAGATGCTCTGTATGCTCCTCTTAAGATGTGGAGTACACAAGGATGTCGTCGATGAAAACTACCATGAACTTGTCCAGGAACTCACGGAACACAACATTCATCAATCCCATGAATACGGATGGACCATTCGTCATGACAAATGGCATTACACAAAACTCATAATGCCCATGACGAAAACAGAAAGCAGTCTTCGGGATATCCTCATCCTTCACATGAATCTGATGATATCCTGACCGCAATTCGATCTTTGAGAGCCAACTTTCACCCTTTAGTTGATCAAATAAATCATCAATCCGTGGAATAGGATTGCTATTCTTTATTGTCACATTGTTTAAGTGATGATAATTAACACACAACCGTAAACTGTCGTCGAACTTCTTCACGAACAAAATTGGTGCACCCCACGGTGACACACTTGGCCAAACAAAACCGCACTATAACAGACCATCAAGTTATATACGTAGCTCTCATAACCCAGAAGGGGCCATCCTATATGGAGACATTGAGATAGGAGATGCTCCTGACTATATCTTGATCCTAAACTTGATCTATCGTCGAGGGGATAATGCTATAATCTCTTCTGGAAAGACATCATGGTACTCCTCTATGAACCTAGGAAACACCAACTGATGAACCTATGAATAACTCAAAATCATCTCAGCCATCATGAATGATAAGGATGGAACACGCCTACGACCCATCTGAGGATCTCGCTCACTAACAAACACCACTGGCTCTCCATCCGCACAAATGAAGATTCCCTTCTTCCGGAAGCAATCCACGATAACCTACACCGAATACAAACAATCCATTCCTAGGATGAAATCATATGGTTGTATTCATAAACATAAGAAATCTCTCCAAGAGAAGTGTTGCCCTAACACTAACTCACAGTCTCTACATACTTCAAACAAGTCAGATCGACCTCTAACTGGCGTAGTCAACGCCAAGGGCACTGGAATCCTCTCTACCTCAAGTCCAAAATCATGGACAAGGTTAGGTGACATGAAGGAGTCTGTTGCTCCTAAATCAATCAAGGCATACATCATGGTAGAAAACAAGAAGAGGGTACCTTGAACGATGTCTGGATTGCCTGGAGCTGGCAACGGTAGAGCATGAAGCTGACCATGACCTCCTCCACAGCCTCTCTGAGCCTGATGAAGACCACCACCACGGCCGCGCTCTACTCTATGAGGATGGGGAGTGTCATGGGGCTCTCCTCTACCTTCCCCATCTACCCTCTGCTGAACTAAAACTCGTGTAACTGGCTGCTGCTGCCTTGGCCGGAACTGCCTCAACAGAGGAACCCGGAGCATAGCGTCTGGTGCACGATGACCACTCTGAAAGGTCGGGAACTCCTGCTGTAGATGGACATGACCAGCACAAGAAAAACAACTTCTTGATCCCTTGGCATAGGCCTGATAGTTACTGCCTCTAGAGAAATGAGATGTGAAGGGCTGGGACATATCCCCAGTTGAACGGAAACCCTTATGCCCTGAAAACTAGGAACCCCGGACCACGACTCTGCTTCATGATGAATCTTGATGATTCCCCTATCATGATGACCCAGTCCTTGACAAAGTTCTATCGACAACCTCTTCCCTCACCAGCACCTCAAGATATGTTTTCAGCATAAATGGGGTGACCTGGCACTGGATCTCTGGATGTAAAGTCTCCTCAAAATGTCTCACCCTGGCCTCCTCATCTGGAAAAAGGTCCGAATCATATTGTAAATGGTTATTGAAATGGATTCAAAACTCTCGAACACTGGATCTCCCATATCAAAGGGTAAAAAGCTCCTGGAGACTAGACACCTTCACAGTCGAATAATGAAACTCGTCTCTAAACTTGTCTCGGAACTCCTCCCATTAGATCACTGACTCCTTGCAATCCCCGAGGAACAAGAACCACCACTGCATAGCTTCTCCACGTAGCATTGTCACAACCAAGGACACCCAATGATCCTTCTGAGCATGAATCGAACTGATGCTGATCTCAACATCCTCTAACCAATCTTCCATGACTGCATCTGAAATGGAGCCCTTGTACTTCTACAGACTCTGGAACTGAAACTCTCGGAGTGTTTTCCTCCATGTGTCGTCGTTGTCAACCTCTACCATGCGGAAATTTGCTGAAATAGCCTGCTGGACATTTTCTGCGCAAACCTGATGAGGACGTCGACCTGGAGCCAAACCTGTAAAATAACAAACCGTTAGAGCTCCTAACCTTGGAACATGGAAGACTCAACATTAATTAATTAATTAATTTCTTTTATTAATTTTAGGTTAACCTATCCCAAGGTCTACCCATTCAAACATAGGGACAAAGAATAATGATGCATTATTATTTCCTAGGTATCTACCCGGAAACTATTATCACCTTGTTTAGTAGCCATTGTAAACATAAATGTCCGTACATCAGATCATAGGGGGCCCTAAACGCCTATGTCTCGTCTGGTCTCCAGTGTTTACCTCACTTGCTAAACATGAATGACACCATTGTCCTACCAACCCATACAACCTCACATATTCCTAACTCCAAACTCCATTATATCCCTTAACCATACCTCTAATACCACTCTATCATGACCCCTCCCCATAAAGTGTACCTCTCCTGGGTAGGCAATGTGAGAATGGAGATAATAACCACCGGAGTCCCGCCTCCATTAGGCCTCGGGTTGGCGACTAGAATCGAGGGTAAAGTAAACACACAAATGAGAGGCATTACCCTCTAAGAGAGCACATGCGGAAGAGAGAGATAAGATAGACACCAAACAAATCCAACTCAGAACTAAAATATAAAATAAACCCAAGTGCACATATGTAATGTCATGAGAAAGTACTACAATTGAAAGGGGAAAAATTGCAAGTACCCAAAAGAAAGTAAAAAAACAGCAACCACTAGCCTGAACAACTCTTGCAACCCCAAGCCAGTAAACACCTGCTAGACATCTAACTTGCTCAAAGTGACTGAAAAGAAAGCAGTTTGTATATAAATAAGGTGAGTATAACAGTATACTCAGTAGGCTCCTCCCCGAAGCCTCTCGTGCAAAAGTAAAGAAAGCATGCTAAAGCACAGTGAACAACAATTGAAACTAACTCATCACCTAAATAGGTATACTCAGTTCCCAACCTCACCATGGATACTCACACCAAGTAACACAAACAAGAATATATCATATAATAAATAATATCAAGGGTACCCTGCTACTACTTACCCACTGGTTTTCCGCTTTGCCCCAACATTGCATGTCCTGAGCATCTCTCTCCAAAAAGGGTTACCCGCCGACACCTGGGCAAAGCACCAAAATATATACCTCCTGCAACAAAACCACCACGTCGACGCACCAATGTAACTAGGTAGTTTCTATGATCCACCGCAACTCACATAATGTGTATCATACGTTGGGTATTATTCCTCAATCCATTACTGCCAATACACCAAGTAAGGATCCTCAAGCCATCACAACCTATACACATTACACCTTTAGTAGTCCATGGAAAACTATATCCAGAATATATGTGTGTGAATAACCACAATCCATTACATCCCTCTACACACATATATAGGGAAAAGTAACCAATTTCCCTGCCATCACAAGTAACTACCAAGAGAAGAGAGCATGACCAAATGGGGTAGTCAGCCATCCATCCTCCCACCTAAATGTTGGGGAAAACACCCCCCAAGGGCTCAGAATCCCCGGGGTGTCAGTTTCCCTTACTGATAGGGTGGAGTAGTGTATAAAAACACAAAAAGTACAGAATATACTATAACTCACAACCACATTATGGGAATAACCTATTCTTAGGCACAAATACAGCTAACGTCTCTCAGACTCCAAGCTGGTACTTCTAAGACTAGGTATCCTATAAGCACACAACCATTAAAAGAGCTTTATTAGATTACTTCATTCACTGTTTATCAGTTCCACTTTACGTTAATTAATTATTTAACCATTAATTAACTATGAACAGTTCCACATTAAATTTAATTCGCATCACACCCAGAGTTCATTGTTCCTTAAAAATTACAACCTCATCATTATGTTCCAGCAACTCCATCACCATGG
Source organism: Viscum album (assembly GCA_963277665.1). Classification (NCBI taxonomy): domain Eukaryota; kingdom Viridiplantae; phylum Streptophyta; class Magnoliopsida; order Santalales; family Viscaceae; genus Viscum; species Viscum album. Next base: position 1,228,428,714 of record OY728123.1, read on the forward strand.
GTTAACACCATTTATTCAATTATTCATTATAGAATTACTTTCCCACAATCTTAGGAATTCTAGGAAAACATTCTATGCTACTAAACACAAGGGGGAACAACACAGTGAGTATATGTACTACCCATTGAGTCTTTTCCTCTTATAGAAAGATAATATACACATCCTTATTTGAGAATCTAAACACGGAAAGTACGTGGCATACCCCGCGTGTCTTCGCCTCTTTTGGAAGAAGGGTAAGTAAGACCAGCTTCCTTGGGCAATGGGGAAAAGTAAAGCCGATAAACAACCAAAAGAATTAGCAAGCATCCAACAATCACATCTACCCCATTCCATCATCCCAAGTGTCCTCCCTGACACCCACATGCATAAACCAATGCATCTCTCCACTCTAGGCATCGTCTGCCGCCACAACCAAAAGCCTCCATGCCCCCACATATCACAACGACCATTGAGGACCATATCACAACACAAGAAGCAGGAAAAAAACATCACATTAATTGGGCTCTTGGTCCTTTAACAATCAAGAGGGTAACTCAGAACCCTTTAAGAGATTATCAAACAATCAGTTCTTTAATTCATCCAGAATTAACATATTTATTATTCATAGGTTCCAAATTCGGGAAACCTAATTAGTAAGCTATCACAAATAATTAAACATGATTACTACGCCAATTTGATTAACATCAAATTAAAACTAGAAACAGATTGATTTACATAGATCTTTATCTTTATCTAAACAATTATCAGTTAATCCCAATTTATGTTCTTTACTGATTTCCATCAAGAATGAGCGGATAATCAAAGCATGCTTAAATATCACACTATCTAGAAAAACACCAGGCAATTACATACAATCATTATCAATTTATTTATCTGGTTAAAATATTTATTATGTAAATTCCATTTTCATCTAGGGGGAATAAACATGCTAACGATATAGTTTTACGTAAAATAAGTGAGAAGAAACAAATCCCCTACCTCAAACAGTTCTTGACATTCTTTAACCACACAATGGGTCACAATCCTCCTCTCATGACAACTGTATCCACCCGAGGATGCCACAGTACGACCGAACTAACCAAACCCCAAGAAAAACCCCATTAAAAGCATGGAGATTACATGATATAATATGGAAAGGTGAAGCAGGAGAAGATGAACCCCAAAATAATGACGATAAAACATTCCTTATATCGAAGATTGATCGATACAACTTGGTTGCATCAAAACAGTGTGGAACCAATCCGAGGAGTAATGTTTGATTATGGAACTATTACGGGAGGGATTGAAAGGTTCTAACATCTCATAGTCGAGAACAAAGAGGAAGAACAAGGGATGAAGATATCTGGTTCCTTTTGAAGATTTAATGGGGTGTCAGTTTAAGATACTCTTAATTCCACATTAAAAGAGGATCACATTAACCCACGTGGTTTGACTAAGTAAAAATATCCCGAGCCATAGGAATAATTAATATAGGATTTAAGGCCTTTGAATCGGCCTTAAGAGTCCATAAAATAAGGCTTTAAATATATTTTACATCAAAGGAAACATCAAAGGGGTGAATTTGTAGGAAGATGGAAACACTGTACACCTACTGTTACTGTACACCTATCGTTACTGTACACCTACCGATAGAGGTTACCGATAGACCTCACCATTCTGGAAACACTATACACCTACTGTTACTGTACACCTACCGTTACTGCACACCTACCGATAGAGGTTACCGATAGACCTCACCATTCTAGAAACACTGTACACCTACTGAAACAGTACACCTACCGATAAAGGTTACCGATAGACCTCACCGTTCTGGAAACAATGTACACCTACCGTTACTGTACAACTACCATTACTGTACACCTACTGATACTATACACCTACCTATAGAGGTTACTGATAGACCTCGCCATTCTGGAAACAATGTACACCTATCGTTTCTGTACAACTACCGTTACTGTACACCTATAGATACTGTACACCTATTGATAGAGGTTACTGATAGACCACACCATTCTGGAAACACTGTACACCTACCATTACTATACAACTACCGTTACTATACACCTACCGATAGAGGTTACCGATAGACCTCACCATTATAGAAACACCGTACACCTACTGTTACTGTACACCAACTCATACTGTACAACTCAAACACCACATTTTCACCAAGTAATGGACCGGAGAGGTTTGGGCCATTACACCTATCATATAACCCATTATTAGGTGTTCCTCCCCCTTCTCTACTCTATATTTTAGTGGCTTATCCCTCATAGTTTTATCTTGTATGATTCAATATTTTTGGGTAAGATCCTCTATATCTCTTATCCACTCTTATTCTTCCTTCTTTCTCACTTTTTTTTTGTTTTTCCCCATGATTTATAGGCATATTATTGGACAATTTTAGGGTATTAGGTGGTCCTAATATTGTTTATTGTTTTACATATAGTTTATATATACATCTCCTTTATCACCGAATATGGTTCATCTATCATTGGAGATTTTTTTCACTTGTTCTATGGTTGGTGTTTCTTTGTAATTATTTTTATTAACATTCCTTTGATTATTATATTTCATTAAAATATTTTCTTTTTATATTATAATTATATATTTTACTCTTTAAGGGGTTTGAGATGTTTTAAATGGAGTTTACCACTTATCATAAATGGGTTTTCAATGTTTTATATATATGATCTCATAATTTTTTAGTTAAAGAATACCAGTTGTATATATAAATTCTTTAGGTGTTATTTTAAATGAATATGGGATTAAAAGTTTGTTTTATACCAATGTATGTATTATAAGGGGTTTTTTAAAATTAAAGAGAAGTATGGGTTTTCAAAGACCCTTTAATAGGTATGGTTCATTTTCTTCAAGGGTATTTTTGGTATTTTAAATGTGTTTTAAAGGTGGTGTCTATTTTAAGTGATTTCAAAATTAGTTTTAAAGTATTTTTTTAGAAACTGAACTTTAATATCCCAGTGGTATGAATTTTCATCACAAGATAGTTTTCAGAGGGTTGTTGGGTACTTAATTTTAAGTAAATTTCATTTGAGACCCTCTAACATGATCCCTATTGTTTGTTTTATTAAGAATTGCTTGATTCTTATTTCTTGATATGAAGTGGACTGTTTCATGTGAGGGTAATAAAGGTGATATGAGATTTATTGATTATTCTTTATTTATGAATGTTATTCCCCTTGTTTTATTTTAGACTCACATCCAATTTATAGAAAACATGGGATACCTAAATACTTAGATATAGTTATAAACATATGATACACTATATACCTCACAGAATAGCTAGTGTTATTAGTTTTATGTTTTTTTAGGTTACAGGAGTTCCCTTGAAAAGGCCTTCATGAGTAAGTCTGGTGGATTGTGTATTTGTTTTAAATGTTAAATAGGCCAATAATTTATCTAATTTTATATAATATCTATAACCATCTCTATTTAATACCAGGTGGCTTTACATATTGCTTGTTCATCATAGTTGAATTCATCTAGGGGATTTTGAAAGCTTTTTATCTCTTTATCGAGTTATATAGAACCATTTCTCTAAAATTATTCATTTTTTTATCTATCATAAACTAATGGTTGAATCATTAATTTTACTTTATAACATTAATGACATTGTTTATGTTTTATATGCATAGATAAATGTAGATTTTTTAAAAAGGGTTTGACAAAGGAAAATGGTTTTGATGGAAATGTGTGTTTGATGAAAATCATGGCTTCCTTTTTTTATCCAGGTGTTTCATTTAAAATAAATATTGTTTTATTAATTTCAAATAGAAGTTGATTTTGAAAGTGGTATTTTCAATGAAAATAAATATTTTTTTTCTCTTATGAACTCATATAATTCATATTTTATAAATATAGTTCAAAATAGAATTATTGAAATTTCATTAGTAAATAATTTCATAGACTTCTTGGTGAGATACTTTTGGGAATATTTTGTTCACACCCTACATGGAACACTATGTGTATAAAACTCATATGGTTTCATTCAGGAACCCTATTGTATCATATTTTCATTCTCTACCTACTTTTCCGTTAAAAGGAGGTATATGAAGAAAGTGAGTGTCTATTGGCAGTGTAGTGTTAATTTTTCCACTAGTTGGGTTCATAATGAGATATTTTTATAGTTCATATTGGTCTATTGTATTTTTGGATTCTGTTAACTTCTTTTGTATCTTTTTTTGTTTTATAATCTATATCATTATATTTCTTATGAGTTGGGATGTTTATTTTCGATAAAGTGGCATGCTCATAAAAATGAGTTGAATCATTAATTTTGGTTATGAATCATATAATCCTTAATTACCTGGTTTATCTTATTTAATATACATGGTAGTCAAATGTATGGGCATATCATACCATATTCTCTATATGTTTCTATTGATTTTTAATTCATTTTTGAGGGAGAAACTATCCCTAAGAGACTGTTATTTTTTTTGCATGATCCAGTTTACTACCCTTGGGGATTGGGAACACCTTTCTGACCTAGTGGCATGCTGAGTAGGGCGGTACGGTGGATTATCCTAAGAAGAATCATTAAATAATATATGATATAGAAATAAATAATCCGTATCATATACATTAGTTGGGGAAAATTTATGGTTCAATATATTGATTCCATAATCTTATTTATAGCTATATTATAGAATATGACATAGAAAAATCATATGTCTTACAATATTAGTTAATCACATTATAAAATAAATGTATATAGAATAAATATAAACCTTAACATTAAAATCTACCATCCACATAAGATATCTTCCTTATGATTTATATGATGAATCATTATTAAGATTTGGCATGGATGAAGATTTAAAATGGGTGATAACAGACATGAAATTTACTCATATGTTATGAATGTATGAGTAAATGTATTATTACTTAGGGATAATCCTTAAGGAATATATATAGAGGTAGTCATAATGATATTTTTTCAGTCTGATCCTACCAAATCTAATACAAAATCCCCCATTCCCAGCGCTTTATTTATTCTCCTCCCATTACCACCAAGAGTTTCAAGAATATCATTGGTGTCAATGAGAATTCCTCTTAAGTTTTGGGTGATTTGTTCCTGCCCGTGGATACACCATGGAGGTGGGAGTGTATTTGAAGCATCTCTAGGGTCTCTATCAAACATGTGATTTATGACTGAGGCATTAACCACCACTGGGGGAAGGTGCACAATGATCTTCATTTATAACTAATTATTGGTTTTAGTTTCATTCAAGGTAATCTTGTTTTTTGGGTTTCTTATAGTTTCTTTTATATTTAACTAGTTTTTTTTGACCCAAACAAACACTTCTGTGATATTAGAGCTTTAGCATTATTTATGGATCATGAATATTGTTCCATGTCTTATCTTGAAGCATTACGTATTACAAGCTATGACTTGATTTCTCCATATGATATGACATATCATATATTACAATATAGTATTATTTGATGGCTTGTGGTATATCATAATATGAGATGTGGGCCTAGAGTACCAAAAATAACAATTTTTTTTACATAAAGTAGAGCATTGTATCTCAAACACGATATAATGTATATCAACACAATAATAGATAAAAATACATTATCATGCACAAGGCCTATCATAATACATGATCTCCATGTTCCATAATGTCTATATTACAAAGGCCACCATCAACATTTGGGTTGTCTTATGTAGGACTCCATCATAAGATACAATTGTTATGTGTCACTAGATTTTTGTTATGACGGTCATGTATCATAAGTGATGATCAAAGAGTACAATGTTTATCATACAAAAACCTATTAATCAATCATAAAATATTATTGATAGTACTATAGGGTTTTAAAAACCATTACATATCAATCCTAAATTACAATATGTATATATCATGAAATATGATATAATATATTTTTTTCCGAAATTTCTATTTATAATTGAATTAACTAATTTATAAATTGTTTATAAATTTAAAAAAAATGTATTTTTGAGATATTTATTTAATTGATAAATTTATTTATAAATCAATTAATTATTAAGTGTATATAAATAATTATTTTAATGTTTATAAAATGTTTAATAAATTCATATATATATAATAATAATTATCAATAATATAATATATTTTTTAGAATCATATGATATGACTTATAATTTGGATATAAAATTTTTATATATAATTTATAAGAGTAATTTATAGAGTTTATAAATTAAAATATAATACAAATTATAAATGAGTTTATATTAACAAATATGAATATTTCATCGTGTTTAATAATAATTATTAGAATTAATGGACCTTATTTGAGTAATTATTTTAATCATACCAATAGTAAAATTTATAATAGATATGATCAAGGTTAAAATAATATTTAATATATATTATTTATATTATATAAAATTTTTATGTAATATAATTGTAATAATTTGTTTTTAAATTTCATTTAATTGAATATATTTAAGTGAATTTTCATATATGAAGATAATATAAATTTTTTTATATTGTGAATAGACATAAATTTTTTATATTTATTTAGCTATAGAATTTTTATAATTAATAGATAATTTATTAGGTGTTTATAATTTAATGATTTATGAATTGTTCATAAATTTTTTTATCTTAATACTAAATATATGAATTGTTCATTTATCTTGTTTATTTCATTTTATAATTCATTGTTACAATTTTTATATTATATATAATTTTATGCTATAGTATTAAGTGTTAAAATTATTCTATAAATTGTCACTCCTCCATCTAAGGTGTCACATTATGGGAATGAAAATGTATTTTGTTTTCTTGCACCTAGAATTTTTATTATACCAGGTTATGAGATTGAAATAAGTATTTAATTATAGTTTACACATTTTACATGTTAGAATTATAGTTTAATTGAAACCCCACTTGTGTATAATATGCTTTGTTAGAGGGACTTGAGGTCAGACCGTTCACTGGTCTAGAGGCATATGCCTTGTATAAAATATTGTGGTTGACTATCTCTTTCTCGAAAATTCCTCTTTTAGGGATTTTTGATTATATATTGTTTTAATACATTACATGAAATGGATTAATATGCCCTATTAATGAGATTCATTTAGACATGTATGACTATAAATGGCTTTTATATTGGGTCATTAACATAAGTTATGACTTGTGTAAAGAGTTACACATAAATATGGTTTGAACATATTGATTTTGTGGGAGGAATAACATTATAAATTTCATAATTAGAAGAATTCATATATTTAAAGGTAATATAAGTGATACTATAGTAAGATTAAATCCTATTTTAAAATAATAAGTGTTATAATCCTCCTAAAGTGAACACCTATCAAGACCTCAACCATCTAACCAGGTATGTTTTTCTAAAGTAGGGTGACCTTTCTTTATATTTTCCAAGGAAAGAAAGTAATTATGTGGCTCTAAAATTAATGTGAATTATTTTAGAAATTTTATTTTGGGTATACTTAGTAGATAGAGCATTATGAAGGATACTTGAGTAATGCTATTTAGTTTATCCCTATGATGGTTGGGAATAGAGATATTCATTTAACTATAAAAGATTCATATATGATATGATTTTCATAATTTACTACATAAATAGAAATGTGGTGAGAGGAATTCAAAATAATACTCATTTATTAGGGAAATATATATCATGGACTACTAATGAATATAGTGAATTTTAAAAGGACGAACCATTTTAGTGGAAAAAATTTAATAAATTTTTTTATTAAATGTATATTAAACATGAAACTCATCTAATGAATTATTTTAAAATAAATAAATAACATTAACATCATATTACTTGAACCTTATGATCATAGCCTAGAAAAAAATGAATATTGTAACAAATATATTTACTGTTAAATAAACATTATAATTATTCTTATGAAATAATTAAAACTATATGTGTTAGAATAACCCCTTACCAAGAAAACAAATATTTAAGTTGTTTAGAAAGTGAATCTATATTCCATTAATAAGTATGGATGAATATTCATAAGGTTTCAAATACATTTGATGAAAAGTGACCTATGAAACTTTAATCTCCACTCACACACTCAATGTGATTTAGTGTTCCAGTGCAATAATGAGACTACTAAATATCCTTTAATATGTGATCTAGTTATTCAATTCAATTTTAAATCATTGTTTTAAGTGTTATGATAATTTAATTTCATTCAATAAATTTTCATCCTATTTTTTAAAGTGATGAGGATAGATAAACTAGGGAATGTGATGCCCAATTGTTGGTTCTGTTTTGATAATAATAAATGGGTAAATGTTCAAACATAAGAAAAAAAGTTATTTGAATATTTATTCAATTATCCAAGCAAGGTAATTGAAACATAATTATTTTTTCATGAAGGTGGAGAAAGGTTTCCATAAAATGAAAATTATCTTGGATTCATAGAGGGAAAATGAGAAACTCCATAGAGATTAAACATTGGGTATCAATGTTATTGAATCCATTAAATGGGTTTTAAGGATATATGATACCAAATATATAATTTTAAAATTCTCTAAATTTAAAGGATTTGAAAATCATTATATAATTGATCAATATTGTATTAATTATTCATGAAATTAAGAAATGGTTTTTTGGATCGTAGAGTTGAATTCAAAGGAAAATATAATTCGCTGATAGATCTATACAAAGGATGTGTATTTTCACTTTATTTGTCTTATTTTGTTTTTTTACGAAAGTGTTTTTATGTATAATATGAGATGGTGGATTTAATACACTTGATTTTTTAGTCATCATATTTTATAACATTCTTGAATACAAGGTAAGGATAAAAGGAGTTCTACTGAAGATAAAGAGTATATCCTACATATCTATTAAAATTTGAGGGAAAGAGTTCCCACCACCCATTAATGACATATTTTCGAAGAAGAAAATAATATTCATAGAATAATTATCCAAACAAATAGAATACCATATGTGATATGTATACTATTTTTTATTTTTTAAAAATTCTAACTAAATAAAAAATGTTTTATATTCTAATACAAAGAGTTTGTGTCTCTTAGAAATATATTCTGAAAAATATAATTTTAATAGGATATTGGGAGTATATTTAACCAATATAAGTTAAAAATTAATAGATAAAATATTATTCTAGTCAAAATTCATTGTAATTATCAATTTTATTCTAAATTAGTTTAATATGTGTTAGTAATTATTTTTAAAGTATTAAATATTGTCAGGAAAATGATCCCAATGAAAATGTTTTATAGAAAGGATTCTAATAAAGCTAATGATGATGAACATTTAATGAGTTATAAGATGGAAAAAGTATATATGAATAGTTAAATATTATGTATTTATGTAAAGAAGTTTCAATATTATGTTTATGGAGTCAAATATTAGAAATATGTTTCTGATGTCTCACTAATATTGAAACCTTGTTTCTTCATATAAGTTACCGAAGAAATAGTTTATTTGGAGGATTTTATCAGATGATCACATTGAGATGTGGCATGAATTATATAGAGATGAAATGAGTTATAAAAAACTGTAAAAAAAATAAAAAAAATGAGGATATGGTGTTTGTTCATATTGGATATGATGTGATTGGGTATTATGTACGGTTTTTTTAGTATTATTAAAAGAGTTATAAATATAAAAAATAGCATGTTATAAAAAATGAATTCTCCACTTTATCAATATTTCACATTTGATTCATATATTATAAAGCCCTGTACCTTTATTAAGGTAAATAATATTTTATATTTGATGTAATACATTTACTTTAACCTTGGTGTAATGTTAAAATTTGTGGGGGATGTCTTAGGGGTGTCTCAAAGTTTTTGGGATTTGAATTTTTATTTTGGGGATTGAAGATAGAGTGCATGGTTGGAAAACACCTTTCAATAACAAAATACTTCAACTATGAGGAATTAATAATGGGAGGGCATGGTTTTTTAAACCATGTGAAAAAGGAATACAAAACAGTAGAACATTTTAATTTATTGTAGAGTCATTTCACATGGTTTTCACATGGTTTGTCTAACTATGTTCTTTACTATATAGGGTGTGGAGTTTTAGGATATTCTAGTTTAGATGGTTGAATCATGGTTTGGCCAACCATATGGAACAAAAAATGCTCCAAGTTAAAAATGGTGAGAAATTACAATTTACCCCATTTAACCCTTATGTATAAATTGATTTTCTCCCATTTTGTTCACAAAATATCTCCTCTAGAAGACCCCATCAAAATTCTCATTAAATATTGATGAATCTAATTGGTTACTCCTATTATTTGATTTATTTCTATAGTGTTAGAGTCTCTAAGTTATGTGTATGAGTCATCCTCCATCTTTTCTTGTTTAAAACAATTTTCTTTTGTTTTATTTTTATTTATGGATATTATGAACTATTTTCACGATTCTCATTTAGTTTCTCAATTACTTCCATTTTCAATCAAAAAAAAGTTCTATATTAGATTACTGAACCTTATTTAAGATAAGGAATATGGTCTTTGTTATATCCCATATGTTTTTACATTTTTATATTTTGTAGCATACCATGTTGGTTTCCCATGAATTTAGCATAACACTTTAATTTAATTAATTTTTTTCCTAAAATAGGTGTAGAATCCCTTAAGGGTATGAACTAACCCTTAATGAATTTAATCAGGACATTGGGAACCCTCTTAGGGTGAGCTTGACATGTGTATTGTATTACTATATTAAATAGTCATTCATGGGGTGTCTTAAACATAGGTATCGACCATGGGTGTAAACATATTAATTCAAAGTTAGATGGTATGTTTGAAATGAAAATAATTGGAATTTTATTTATTTTGGAAATGTGACTAAATGTATTTAAATGTAATATATGGTTATGTATTGGCCTAAATAATTAAATTAGAATTTTGTGATGACCTCCTTTGATTTAGAGTGACACATGATACTCAATAGAAGGGAATGTCAGGATGATATCACTAGATTTAGAGTGACAATTCATATTAAATAAATGGGGATGACAGAATGATATCCTTAGATTTCGATGGACATATATTACTATATAAGTGTGAATGATGAAATGATCTACTTAAATTAAGTTTTTATATGATTTATGAATGATTGTATGCAATACATGGATTCAACATGTTACTGGATGATTGGGTATAAAAGGTTGAGTGATTAGGTAATACATCATATATTATATATGGAATGTTATATGAGTAATTGGATTTCATGTGGTGGCTAGGTTTGGTGATATCATCAAGTTATTCTTAGAGACATCTAAAATTGTCCAAATTAGGTAGATTTGACCCAGGTGTCATCATGGAGCAGTTAGATCAAGGTTGTTATATTTTATTTATTTGTATACTTTATCTACTTATATTATTAAATAAATATGAATGAACTATATTAGATCAAAATAGATATGATTTTTTGACACCATTGAAGGTGGCCTACTGAGTGATTCCTATATCCTTCTTTGGACTCCAATTGGCAGTCAATAATACTTCATAGATGCATGGTCATATTAGGGAAAGTTCCCTATGGGTGACACTTGGTCTAGAATGGGATGAAGATTGGAGCCAATGATCAGGATTTTACCCAGACCCTATAGGGGTGTTTGAATGATTTTGTTTAATTTTATTATTTTGGTCATTTTATTACTTTTATATATGACTCTGGCTTGTATGAATCACTAGTGGGCATACTGTATATATTTTTTAGCATGGGTTTTCTATTTATCTTATAACTTCTTCATACATTCATTTATATTTTTATGTTTTTATATATGTTATTTTCTTTATTTACCTTCACTTTTCACACTCTAATTACAAGGGAATAGTCTCCCCATGGTAACCTTATGAGCCCTCTCCACTAGTTAGAAGCCTTTGACATACATGGAGGCATGCATGATGCTGTGTGGAACACGGACTTAGAGAACCAGTTCATTGGATCCATTAGTAGGGTGTTTAGAACTGACATCATATCATATTTGTGTTTAATGTTTTTCATTATTAGATAAGAGAATAGGTTGTTTTACAGCTTTGTAGTGAGATAATTCCTAGGAGTATCTAATGTATATATGGGAAACATTTCAAGTCATGATGGATGGGATTTTTGTTCTTGCTTTGTGTATTTTCATTTGATTGATTTAAACATTAGGTTGTTCAGGTGAATGTGGGTTTATTGGTTTATTGGGTTTTTACTCTTAACCTAATATGGAAGTACGTGTGGGTTCATGAATCATTTAGGAATATAGGGATTCCAGATATTATCTTTCTATCTTGACTTCAATTATATCATAATGGTATTGGGGTCAGTTAATTAAAGTATATGCATGAATTTATATGATATTTTCATATAAAATGATGGGTTCATTCTATTTATATGATCAATAAAATGGTTAAAAGTTTTACTTTGAGAATATTAATCCATTAAATAATTGATTTCTAGAATTTATATGGGGATCCAATAAAAAATTATAATGTGTTTTACTTTATAACTTTTGGTCGACAGTCAATATAACTACACCTTTGTTAAGAAACCTCTAAAATTGATAAAGTTATATTTAAATTAAGTGAAAGACATAAACAGTTAAATGAAGCGAGTCTTACCTTATGACTTATCCCTAGTATTGATAGGTGGGGATAGGTATATATCCCTAGTTGTTAATTGTTTTAGAGGGTGGTGTAGAATAATTCAATTTCATACCTTCTCTATTTTCATTAATTTTAATATAAGACATATTATGTTGTGGTAATATGATAATTGCGATTTGGAATTTTATTAGAATTCCCCCTTATTGGCCATTAATTGATCTCCCTGAGGGTGCAGATGAGTACACCCATGAAGGTGCTAGCTAGGTCAACTCCTCCTATAGCATTAAGTGTAGTTTTTTATCATAAAATTTAAGAATGTTTGGTGATAGTAGTATATTTTATGGAGATGGAGTACCCTTACATTAATCTTTCTATTTCATATATGACCGGGTAGTTTCATCTCCAACATCCACTAGTGTTGATGAGGGCGGCGCCCCCTGGAAGCTATGTTTATGATCGAGTCTATTTATACTATCTTCTAGAATCTTAAGGCCCCTCAAAATATGATAATGAATATTGAAATTTATATGTTATGATGATAAGTGGGACACTATTGGGACATCTTAGATCAAGCTGATTAGTACATGGTAATCCCTTGTAAAAACATTGAAACCCCCTTCTCATACCATTACTTCCGAGAGACCCTAAGGGCTGATAGGCCAAGGGAGTTATTACATATAAATAAGGGAAGAATTTTGGTTATAGAATATATCATCCTCTTTTTATACTTGTATAATTTCTCCCCTACGATTGAAGAGAAAAAAAATCTTAAAAAAGGAAGTTTGAGGATGGGTTGAGGAATGAGATCCATATATAGGTGAATGTCTTATAACTTACCACATTTTCTAAAGTGGAGAAACATGTTCTTATCAAAGAATTGAACCTAATATAGGTAAAGGGACCATGTTAGATGGCTTATATAGGGATTGAAAGTGGTTCATCTAATAAACGAAATCCTCATTATGTGGGGACTCACCAGGTTAGTGGTGAGAGAGTATCTGATATCACATTTGAAGACATTGTCACCATTACAGATGATGGGGAATCATTTTAACTTAGTGTGAGTAGGAACCAGTTGATTTTTGAGCATGAAAAAATATGGTTCACGTTTATAGGTTTTTTATAATGGTGCAATTGGTATCAAGTGATATGGGATAAAGAGAAATGTAGGGTTTAGAGGTAGATTTAACTATTTTGTGGTAGGTGGGTAATTGAATTATATGGGCTGATTAGGGTAAGTATGAGAACATTTAGTGTAGATTCAAGAGTAGAAGCTATTACAAATAACTATTTGGTAGCGGAGTTTTGATGGATAATTGGACCATAGTTGATGATAGTTACATGTGGTGAAACCATCAATATTTAATATAATCGTTGCACAATATTCAATACAATGTATAGTATTAGAAGCTAAAAATTTATCACATGCTTTGTTTGAGATTAGGGATTGTCACTCCTTAGTATTGGATCAATTTTTGGAAGTATTAAGCATGTAATTGGAGTAAATGTAGGGATTTATGTCTATAAAAAATCTATGGGAAGTAGAGTGGGAGGGTATCCAAAATTGTTGGGAGCGTTCCCTAGAGATCAGATGTCATTGTTTCCTATGGGATGTATTTTTCGTATAAATGATGGATTTTACATAATCATTTATATTGTAATATATTTTTTTATACCCAGATAAAATTAACTGTTACAATGGGATGTTTAAGTTCATGTCTCATGACGGGAATCAACACATGCATGTAAAGGAATTTTACAAAAGGTAGGTCATGTATGATTAGATTTTCTGTAGTTGGGTGAGGTGATACCCTATGTTATTTGTATGATGTTATATTGGGGGGGGGCTATGGAATAATTTCTTTTCGCCTATGTTGGATCAGTTCTAGGATGTTTTTTCAAGGAAATTAAATGTAAACAAACCATATAGGGGAATCGTGTTAGAATCAAGCTTATGTCAGGTGCGAAGACTATTTTTATTCCACTTTATATGATATATTTAGAAGAGGTATAGGAACACCATATATTGATAGAGGAATTATAATTTTGGGGTTTTGTAAGGCTGAGTAACTCACCTTGGTTCACTCTAATCCTTTTTTCTAAGAAAGATGATATATCCCTACAGTGATGTGTTGATGAGAGGAAGCTCAAACAAATGATGGTAAAAAACAAGTACATGCTTCCTAATATTGATTAATTGTTTGAATAGATGGGAGGGTGTAGGGTATTATATAAGTTTTTTTGATATAAATCTATCCCAAGATCATGTTGAGTCCATCATATATAACTTGAATATATTTCATAAAAGGTATGGTTCATATAAGTACCTGGTTATATCGTTCAACTCAAAAAATGTGGCAGCTGTGTTTATGTACCAAATGAGTTGCTAATTTCACCCATTATACATTGGTTTGCGTTTATCTTTATAAATAATATCCTTGTTTAGTATAAGTTAATAGTGTAAGAAAATTAGAATATGGATATTGTATTGAATATGCTGAGGGACCGTTGGCTTTATTCCAAGATATCTTCATGTTGTTTATGGATGGTCCATGTACACATTCTAGAAAATATTATATCTGAGGCTAGTGTGTATATTGATGAATATAAGGTTAGATATTTGGAATCTTAATAGAATCGTAAAAATGTGTTGGACATACATAGCTTCCATGGTTAAGCAGGATGTTGCCAAAGATATATCTAGGACATATCTTACCAAGAAGTGAATATGAGAATCTTGAATAGAAAGGGGGTTATGTTTTTATGGTTTCATTCATGTGAGGATTAATTTCAAACGTTAACTAAGATATTGACCATGAAACTGATCCCAAACCTTCTTGATCGTGGTATTTCATATAAAATATATTTTAATACATTATGGACTGATCATGGGGAAGATCGAATGAATAGATGTCATTTTTTGGATTGTGGTTCTCAATAGTTGGGACTAAATGAATAGAACTATCCATAATATGATCTAAATATAGATGTGGTGGTGAATTATCTAATATTTTGTGACATTACTTATTGGGTGAGAGGTTCTTAGTTTACAAAGACAATAAAATAATAAAATATATATCCTCGAAGTTGAATTTTAACATTTAATAATAGAGGGGGTTGACTACCTCCAATTGTTTGATTTTGAATTAGTCTATACCACTATAAATGGAAATGTGGTTTATTTGAGTAGGAATACCCAGGATATTGTTTTATGGGATTCTAGTCATGAATAATGGTTAACATCTCTCTTCAATGAGATTCATTGGGGAATTCAAGAGTACCAAGGGAATGAAACTCACATATCCATATTTTATGTTCCATTAGTTATGAATTAGGTTGGGCGGAGGATGATCTGATCTGTAGTTAAGTTCTTTGAAGAATATCATTTTTGGAGGGGAGCTTCCAGCAGACTACTTTCTTCATGAGGAAAAGACAATTCATGTTTATGGGTATGTCCTAGTTCCTATGAACATGAATGAAGAGATAATGAGGGATATTAATGCTTCTAAATGGGAGATACACTATAGGAAAAATAAAATATATCAATATCAATGAAGAATATAATAGTGTCTATGAAAGAGGACTGAGATGATGCATTTCTTCATGAGGTTACCCAGCTTATAATAGGTGAAAAGAGTGTATTAGCAGACCAGTGGTCTATTTAGTAATATCCCATTACTAAGTGTAAATGATATGATGTTAAGATGGATTTTGTGACTGGGATGTTGAAAAAACTCTTGGGTAATTATAAAGGGTCAGTTGTTATAGATTACTTGACTATGGTCACTATTTTCATTCCTATTTAGGAGACCTTCTCGATGCATGATTTGGGGAAAATTTATGTTCATCACATTGTATGTTTACATGCTGTTTCTCATACAATATTATCAATTAGAGGTAAATATTTAACACATCAATTTTAGTTGGGGTTACATAAATTACTAGGTACACACGTGTTTCTAAAAACTACCTAACACCCCTAAAAAGACAAGATATCAAAGTAGAATATATAGATTCGAGAGGGTATGCTGAAAGAACATGTCCTCTACATTAGAGGATCTTATTGAAAGAACTTGTATTTGGTTGAATTTTATTATAATAAGAAATATTATTTAACCATTTATATGGATCCTTTTAAGACTTCATATGAGAGACCATATCATTCCTCCTATGCTAGCTAGAGATGGCTGAGGTTGAAATGATTGGATCAAGCTTCATATAGAAGACAACAAAACATGCTTAGTTAATTCATATGTGAATGGTGATATCATAAAGTAGGAATAAATATTATGTGGATTTATGTCTTTGGTTTAATAAGATTGATATTGGTGAACAAGTATTATTTATTTTTTCACCTAGATTAAGACAATGAAACTTAGGAATGTTGGTCTAACTAGAACCCTTGTATGTGAGGTATTTTAATATTATGAACAAGGCCATCCTAGTGGAATACTGACTATCCATTCCGTAGATGTTCAGGGCCATGAATTATGTATTTCATGTATCTAATCTATGCTGGTACTTTTTTAGTAATTTAATTTTCTTGATGTTTAGGATATAGATATTAATGCTAATGTATCCTTTGAAGAGAATCTAGTTTTTATTGTGGATCATAGTTGGAAGAAAATTTATGGAATATATTCTCCTCTAGTCTATGTGTTTTTCAAAAATTGATGTGTTAGGAAAAAATGTGGGAGAGATAATCAGATATGTGTGCATAATGGACACAACTATTCATTGAAGAGGAAAGTGATTCTTCATGGTGTGGCTCAAGGAGGATCTATTTTATAGTGGGAGTATTGTAAGACTGAAACCCTTCATTAAGGTAATGAATTATTTTATACATGTATTAATAACCTAAATTTAACTTTTTTTTGAGTGATAAAGGGATGATGGGAGGTATCAGGGGTGTCTTAGAGGTTTGGGTCTTAGAATTCAATGTTTCAGGGAGCCACGATAAGAAACATAGTTAATGCATTATTTGGGTTAACCATGACCCTCAATCATGAAGGTTGAAGAAAGGGGGATCAGGGTTTGTTAAAAATATAAAAAGGGATATGAAACTATCAGAAACCTATAACTTATTATAGAGTAATTTCACAAAGTTTATGCGTGGTTTGTCCAACTATTTTCCTAACAGTGTGGGATATGGAGTTTCTAGATAGTTTTATTCCCACGGTTGACACATGATCTGCCTAACCAAGTGGCCAACCCACTATCCTAGTTAAAACATGGGAAAATTTAAAATTTTATCCTTTCACCCATTAATTCTAACCAAAAGTTCTCCTATAAGTTTCACACAACAACCACTATATAATCTCCCAAATCCCTTCTCCATCAAGCTTGATAAAAATCCTTGGTTCCTCCTCAAATTTGTGTTCTATATGAGGTGATTGATTCCTCAAGGATATTCTTTGAGTGTACCTAACTCCATTCTTTTATAAATATGAATATTCTTGTGTTATATTCATTGATGTATATTATTCCCTATTTATAGGCATTTTCTCTAGTTTCTCTATTTCATTCATTTTTTTCTTGAATCAAAGCATGATATTAAATGAGTGAACCTCCTATTAACCACAATATGTAATGTTTATTCTACCCATCATGGTTTAACCATTATTATAGTATGTTACTTTTATGTCTCCATAAAAATTTACAATAAATATGGCTTAAACCTTAATTAAATTATTTTATTTCCTAAAATGGGGGTTATTATCCCTTAATTCTATTAACCACGCCTTAAAAAATTTAATTAGGAACTTGGCCACCCCTTTATAGTGATATTAGTTTTGTATTGTTTATTTTATATTAAATATACATACAAGGTGTTTCTTGGACATGAGAATAGACCATTGGGGTAATATTTTTTAATTTTATGTCAATTGGAATGTTTGAAATAGAAATAATGGGAATTGTATTGGTTTTAAACTTGAGAATAAATGTATTTAAGTGCAATATATGGTTACATATTGGCATATTTAAATAAATTGGAATGATTAGATGATTTACTTGGATTACAATGGACATATGATTCTATAGAAGAATAAATTATAGTATAATCTCTTCGAATCCTAATTTGTACAGGGGTTTGGAATGCTTGAATGATCTCCATGGATTATTCATTTTACAAGATGAATGGGTATGATGAGATGAGAAAGTGGATGCTAACTGATATATTTTTTATAGAATTCTAGTATGAGTACCAATATTTTATGTGGTGACTATGGCTAGTGTGGTTGTGGATATGTTCTAATAGAAATCTGACCTTGGTTGACGTAGGTAGGTTTGACCTATAAGGCATGATGGATCCTGTGGACAAAGGTTGATTAATTTTATTTATTTTACTACATTATATTCTTAGCTTATGACATACATCTTCATGAACAATATTGGAGGAAAAAATATATGCTTTTAAAAAACATTATTGGTTTACTATCGAGTCATACTCACACCCTTATATGTTGCCAAATGTAACTTCAGAGTACTTCATGGAGGCACAATCAGATAAGGGAAAGCACCCTATGGTCAAAGAATGATCTGGTTTGGGAAGGATCTATAAGATAAGGACCAGGATAATACTCAAACCTTCTTGGGATGTTTTTTTGTTTTTGTTTCCATTTATTTTGTAGTCATTTTGTCACTTGTAAATATGATGCTCACATGTAGGGATAACCGATGTGCGTGATTCACATTTTTTATAGAATATGTTTTCTAATTATCTTCTATATACTTTACACCTTAATTTACTTGTTTATGACTAGTTGGTTGTTATTTAATCTATTTACATCAATGTAACATATTCTGATTATATGGGAATAGTATCCCAAGGTAACCACATAGACCATCTCCTCTAGTAAACAACATATGACATTTGGGGAGGTGAACTAGAGGCCATATAGTAAACCAAACCAAAGCACCAGTTTAATTGCTCTGGGGGTGATGATTTACATATATTATATAAAGTGATATGATAACTAACCTCATAGAATATGATTTTTATTTCTACATAACTGACGATCTTCATGGGTTATTACAGGCTATGATGAAAGGTTAAGGTTATCATGAATAGGTTTTTGTATAGAGATAAAATATATTCTCATGAGGTACATAATGGATTTTTTTGGGATAACCCCTAAAGTATAGAACATATAATTTCATACACCATGTATTTTTTATTGTTGGGTTGTATGTTTCATGTTTTAATTTCCCAAATACCCATGGTTGGGAAGGTACCTTGAATAATAAATGTCACAAGTTGATACTTTTTTTTGGTAATTCCTCGAGGCTTAGATTATCAGGGTGTTGTTGGATATGTTGATAATCATGTCATAAGTTGGGTGTTAACCAAGATAATATTTTCCTCTCACATTATGATGTTGAAATCTAGACCATCTGTTGAGATAGAATAAAGGAGTGTATGGACATACCTTGATATAAAATTTGATGTGATTATTTATTAGAATAAGGGGGGTGTGATGTTCTCATCCAAAAGGGTTGATGGTATGTGGTGTATCCATTAACATGGGTGATATATACTTGGATAATCGAGAACATATAGATAGAAATTTTAGATTGACATATGTTATGTTAAACAATTACATGATATCTTAGAAGAAGGTATCATACATAAATTAATTCTTGTATATGGTATATTTTTTTGGCATAGGTATGGAGAAACATGTTTTGGATAGAGAATATCAAATTTCCCTTTATTTATTGAGTAGAACCGATGATTTTATAGAGGTCTATATTTTATTACTTTTATGAATTATTGAAATCCTATTTGTTTTAAATACTATAATGGCCCATGGGGTCACATTTTGTGTTTTAATGAAAAGAGATTTAGTTTTATGTAGCTTAGAGATATTATTTAAAAGAGTTTAGACTTAATCTAATTTTTTTTTGAAATATACTCCCAAGTTATTAAATAGGATATAATACATGGTGAATATTATGATAGCTTTCCAAAATTATCTATGAAGATGTCCAAATGATTTTTGGGTATGGATTCATATGTTTTTATAAATGATACTATATAATGTGAAATAATACCAAACTTATGAGGCTTCATTGAAACTGGGAGATAAAGAGAGACAAATACTAAAGACTATACATATTCGATTTGTTTTGGTTGATATCATAATGTACGGTATCTATGTATCATAGCGTACGATATATGAAGAACATATTCATATATTATTCGTTAGTTAAGGATATCATATGGTGTGATATAAATATATCTAACCACTTCTATTTGAAATAGAGTTGTGTATGATATAACAATACCACATGGGTCATCATATTAGTTAATCATGTTGTAAGGTTAACATGAGAAGTGTAATTTTAAAAATCAACATTCAAATCTCTCTTCCATATAAGATATCATCATTATATTTCATAATATGAAACATTAAGGAGAGTTTTCAGGGATGGGTAGTTACAATGTGTTTTAATTAAAATTACATTTTTTCATACATTTTAAACATATGTTTAAATGCATGATTTTATAGGGAGCATACTTGAGGAATACATAAGAAGGTATTCACCAATAGATGGTGGTAATCCAAGTCTACCTAAGCCACCATTTATTATCTAATTTCCATATATCTCTTTATCTTAATATTTTTTCCACTGATAGGTATTAATATACCATTAGTGTAAATGATAAATCCACCAGAGTGCGAGGTGATTTGTGTCCGGTCACGGATATACCCTGAAGGATAGAGTAAATTATTTTTCTCTAAGGGATCTATTTCAAACATGTGATAGATGAATGATGTATTAGGCACCATTAGTGAAAGTCACATAATTTTCTTTATTTATAATCTATTGATGATTTATGTTTCATCCATGGTTGATCTTGGTTATAGGTTTCCTGTTGTTTCAATGGTTTTGAACAAGTGTTGTTCGATCCAATGAAACCCTTCAATGAAACAAAATTAATTACAAGTGAAATATTTATTCTTATAAATAAAAATAATGAAATATCACACATTTTTTTGAATAAAAATGATCTCTATCTTCATCATGATGAAGAAATCCTTATTACACCTTATTTTGGGAAATTATACTAATATAGGCTAGTACAATCCTTTGTTTCCCGAATGTGTGTCTATCATAATCTTTTCTATTATTCCAGTTAAATTACATTAGATGATCTTTAATCAATATTTATATTAAAAGGAATGTCTCATGTATTAATAAATAATCATAACATTACTTAAAATATATTTAACAGTAAAAAACATTCAAATAACACATCAGAAACTAATTGAAATCCTCCAGATATATTCTATATCATTCCTCTTTTAAAATTGATTCATATTTTAAATTATCAAATAAGATCTTCCAAAACATGGTGAATTTACTCTAACTAAAACAACACTTCTTTATTCATACATTTAATTTGAAATCCAGGATCACTAAATATCCAACCTCTTTATTTTTCAACCATTTAATTCTTTAGAATTTTCTATCTGATGAAAATCACAGTGTAGTTTTCCACCAATTATAATATGTTTTTTCCTAGATAACCCAAGTAGAGTAGATATATGGAAACAACCGTATCCATATAGATAACCCTAATACTCTCTATGTTTTTTTAATAGTTATTATGTAAAAAAATTCAACTATGACATGGAAAAAAACATGATTTTATCATTATGTCCTAGAAGAAAAAATATTTGTAAAATATCTTCGTTATAATTCATAAAATTAATGACTTATTCTTATATTGTCTCCCTATTTTCTACTAACATCATAGTGACTTCAAAACTGTTAGTATAATACCACTTCTTCTGATTTCTAATATGTATTTTTAAATTTTTTATTCATTAAATTATGTAAAAATTAATTCGAATTAATATCATGATATATATAAGATTCATCAATCAATATCTAAAAAAACCACCACCACTCTGGATATTTTCATAGAAAACCAACCCAAATCCATTGTAGTTTCAATGATAAAAATGCGTTTTCTTGGTTCTCCAGAAAAATTATTTGGAAATCCTCAAAATTAAATTTGAATACATATGAATATTTCTTAATATCAATATTAGTTATCTAATGTAAGTTCATCCCAAATTTTGATAAAGAAAACTAAAAAAATATCTTAGATTTTTTTATAAGAATCACCACTTTGGGTTTATCAAGAAATATCAACTATATTTTATAAATTTATACAATTTGTGAATATTTGGTGGGAAATCCAATTAGGTCCCAACCGAGATGGCCAAGGATCTATATAGGGTGTGAAAATTTACTCTTTTTAATTTTTTTAATGAAATTAAATCAAAGTAAAAACTTCACTTACACGAGTAAATAAGTAGTGAAAATTTAAAGAGAGGTTGCATACGCATTCTATTATAGTTAGGATCAATGTAAACCCAAAACCACTCTTTTGAATCCTTTAGTCATTTAGATGTATGGTATGAACTATAAAACTAATTTTAAAGTGGATTCATAATCTGAATATAAGAAACCTCTTCTAGTGGAGGCACAACTAACAAAAACACATTATAATAATGATTTTTTATCCAAAGACATAAAGAAAACATACATTTTAAAAATTAGTATAACCCAAACATAAATTTTTATCCTGGTATTTATAACTTAATGAATAAGATTACTTTTGGTATAGGAAATAATAAACCATAATTTATATGCCTAGATAAAGGATGAAATTAATTTCAAATAGTGACTCAATGAAACCAGGTCAGAATAAGTTGATGTAAAATAGCTGAATCACATGAACCAATTATTGAGTATTGGGTATGTATTTCCCTTAAAGATATTTATGATTTTATAGTATTTTCTCATCATTGAAATTTTATAAGAAGTTCAAAATTGTTTTTGCATAGGATCATTTGTAAATGGAAGAATGTTTTAGGTTCATTTATGTAACTTTTTTATCACCATAATACATGAATATATATATATATATATTTATTATGTGTTAAAGTTACTTTAATTAATAATATGAATTCCATATAGAATAATCTAATTTTTTTATAATAATTTATAATAATAATAATAATAATCATATATAAATTGTAGCCATGATTATTATCACCATTGATAATGAACAATCAATAATTAGGAAATATTTTTTTAAATAATAGATTTAAAATAATAAAATAATATAGATTTGTTTGAAACAACGAAATCACATTTAACATGCAGAGACCCAAATTTTTATGGATTTGTACATTTGAGAAGAATATTGAATTTTTTCTTTTAGGTAATATCGTGGTATAAAATGGTTATATTCCCTTATGATAAGTTCTTAGATAATTTTTTTTGACCACTTCGTTTGTCCTAGAATAAGGTGTTTACCCAAGGAAAGGAGTTTAGTGTAGTTCCATGTTGAATTGAATTTTGGAGTAATATTTAATCTTTAATTAATAAAATATTAAGTTAGTCAGGTTTTTTTGGGTGGATATATATTTTGAAAAGAGTATCAGATTGAGATTCCAACTCCGCGTTTGGGTCTAAAATATGGGGTTTTTCCTAAGTGAGGCCTAAACTTGCTTCAGGTTCTGGGACTGAGGATGGATATTAAAATAGTAAGTTACTTAATTACATAATTAATTAACTAAATAACTAATTAAATTAATTAAGAGAGTCTCCCAAAATTTGGGGTTCCTATGTAAGGAAGTAGAGGGGAGGGATCCTCCATCCAATGTAATGACTAGACCAAGATAGGGGAGTTGAGGGATGTCCCAGTGGACATCATCTTGGCGATGATTGGGATCAGATGTAGGTGTGGAAGCTTCTAAGATCATATGGACTAGAAGCATCGATGTATATTCCAAGAGGTAGGCCTATTTTTTATTTCTATGTCCTGATCCCCATAAATTACTTTTTTTACATTTTATTGATGTATAATGGTAATTAAAGACCCCATTGAATTTGATATGTGATTACTTGGGAATAAATAGTGGTTTTTATTGTTGTGTAGGGGTTTCCTATTTGGAATCCAAAACTAAACAACATGTTTTTATAATAACACTTTCCATGTGTTCTTCCAGTTCGAGTAAGATGTATTTTTCAAAATTACACACCTTGTACTTTAAGAACAGACCATGTAGTAGTACATGTCGAAGTGCTAAAGTAAATTAGAAGATGATGTTTCCAAATTAAACACCAAATACATTGGGTACACAATGTGTAGTGGTATATAGGCATAACCCATGCTTCTCAATACCTGGAAAATTACATGTAATGGTGGATAGTTTATTGTACATTCCATGTACTCAGAAGTACATGTCATGTATGTTTTCTAGCATAGCAGTTTTGTATGTTTTGTTCCACAGATGTCAAAATTATACTTGTGAGTAGTCCATTTTGAGTATTTTTTACGTAGATCACGTTTGTGGGATCCATTAGACCTATAGAGGTCATCTGGATGGTGTTTTTTTTACCATTATTGTTTAGTAGGAGTATTTCCATATGGTTTGTTTTTAGAATCCTAAAGTGGGTTGGGTTGTGAATGTGGAGACCTGGGTGAGGGTTGTGAGCTTAGTGATTGGTATAGCCTAAGCATCCCCTGGTGTTTTGCTTGAGGTTTCTGGGATGAATCATATAAGGTGGGATTTGAAAAGTATTTCTAGGAAGAACTAGGTTTGTCCCTTTGTATCGAGACTTGTAGCTTGATATTAGACTAGTTGACGTTTAGATCCAACATTCAAGGATCATGATGGATGGAGCCTTTGGGAATGCATGACACAATATGATAGTGGTTATGGATGAGTTTTGTTATTGTGTTTAGTTGAGTCTGAGTGACTTTTATAGATGACCACAATGGGATTTTTTATGGTTAAGAAATCATTTGATTCCATGGTTTCCTATTGAGATTGCCTACAAGGCATGGGTTTTCTTTGGGATTTCCTTTTTGGCATGTTATTGACCAAGGATCAGATGCAAGAAACTGATGTCCACATGAGTATGCTTCTTATGAAAGGGAATGACCTGAGAGTTTGGTTGCTTCTAAGGATTGGGAGGGGATGTATCGATTTGAGTGCTAGTTCTAGGGATAGAGAGAGATGCCTTTATTATGTAAGCATCCATAGGGCCAAGATCATGCTTGATTGATTGGAAAAAACCTAGAGGGTTCATGTGATTTAATAGGTTTTCTATGGGGTTTACCATGGGACTCGAGGTGATTTATGAGATGATGGGGTAGAGATGTTTCTGAAAGAGGCATACGTTTAGTCATCCATTGTTATGTTTTCACTATTGAGTTAAAGACATAGATTATTTCCATGAGGTGGTTATGATGAGGTCAGGTTTCGAGGCCTTGGAACCCAGTTTAGTTTAAGGGATGCGATAACTGAGAGTGTTGGAATTATTATCCACATTTATGGTTATGGATATCTGTGGTAGAGAATTTTGGATCAAGGCTCCGTATCAATACTGATAGTTTGTTTATGGTTTGAGATTTGGACTTGGGTTCCAGGCACATTTTATGATATTGATGAGAGTAGTGATGTGAGGTTAGAAGTATGTGGTATGGTGCTAGATTTAGGTTCTTGGAATAATAAGTATACTGCTGATATCGTTTCATAATGAGGCTCTAGACGCTGCTAGTATACATCATGGATAGTGCACCAGAATGAGAATCTCGGAAATAATGGAATGCCATATGGAATAAAGAGGTCAGATTGATGCTCATTTTCCTTGGGTTGGCCTCGACTTATGGTTTGGGCACCACATATGTTATATATAGATGGTTTTTGGAATATTTTTGTCATCATGGAATGTATACTATGTATTATGTGTCATATTGAGGTTCTAAACATATATATTATACTTTTCTATTTATGTTCAAGACTGATGATCTAGGATTTTATGGAATACCAGCTAGGGTTGATGATGGAATAACTCTATACATCCATGATATAGATGCCAGACTGAGGATCCAGTCCTGATTAATTTGATATTTGGTATAGGTTTGAATTGATTCTATGTGATTTTAGTTTATGGGACATGATATAGTTTTAAGAATGATGTTCAAATCTTTGTAGTTCCTTTGTGTGGGAACTAGGACAACTCTGTTGAGGTGTCTATTGTGAGATGGTTTTTGGGTCAGGATGACATGGTTGGTTTGACTTATATTACTCCATCTAATGATATGACTATCATAGGATGGGTCCCTGATTATATCACCTTTGGTTGAGGATACCATGGGTACAGATCCCACAATTTGTTTTAGATGAATGTTCCATAAGTATTGTTCAGAGATATTTTGACATTGGCCAAATCAGGTATGGTCAATCGAGGTCTCAAACCAAAGGATCAACATTTTTTTTATTTGATTTTTTAATTATGTGTTGGCTAGACTGAGCATATTGCATGAGAATGTATGTATGGAAGCAGTTTGTAGGTTAAACTTTGGGGGTGGCCTACTGATATTTCTTTATCACCACTATAAAAAAAACCTCGATGTACATACAAACCTTATGTATTTTTTTAGGTTGGTTATAAATGTAAAATTGATCAGGCAGAGGACTATTATTTCATGGTTGAGTAGGATTCTTGTGTGGATTCTATTAGTCAAGCTAGAGAATATTGAACGAGTAGTGGAGACCGAGTCTGAGTTATGGCCTAGAGCTGGAAGTAGTGCCTATTTTATTT
Organism: Viscum album; assembly: GCA_963277665.1. Classification (NCBI taxonomy): domain Eukaryota; kingdom Viridiplantae; phylum Streptophyta; class Magnoliopsida; order Santalales; family Viscaceae; genus Viscum; species Viscum album. The sequence goes on from OY728123.1 coordinate 1,228,455,928, forward strand.
ACCTTGAAATTATTTATTTTTAGATATGTGGTATGACAAGTGGGTGATCATGGTTTTATGTTTGAAATCTATATTCAAGCCTTTACTACATTTTTATTATACTGCATCATGTTTAGTTTCATCTTATTTATTCTTCATCATTCTCTATTGTGTGTGGTGTTTGGTTGCATAGTTATACTTTTTCACTTTGATATGGGGATATAATCTCCTCACTGTTCTACCATTAGACACCCACTACTAGTCATAAACCTCTAGCATACGAGGAGGAGTGCATGATCCCCTGTGGGAAACAAGATCACAACACTTGTTTTAGTGGAAGAAGGATCAGGAAATTACAAATTGGTAATAGAGGAATTAATTTCTTATTATTTCATTATTTGGGGTTAGTTAGACATAATATTTAGGAATGTGTAAGATATTGTGATGGATACCAGGCTGGTGCATCACAAATACATGATTCAGTAGGAAGTCCAGGGTTTCATGGACTGGGATTGCTATTCTATTTTGTGATGTCATGGTTGTATATTATTTTCTCTTTTATATATACAAATGTTGTTTCATTTTGACGGTTTTTGAGGAATTTAAGGCTCTTAGGCCATTGGCAAGGGTCATGTGATTTTTAACTCATTTTCATACAGAGGAATGTGGCATCTCAAACATCGTTATAGGAATATTGGATTCCTAATTTTTAGTCCTTATAGTGTATGGTTTTATGGATTTTTTTATGATGGAATGTTGGGTGTATCCATAGTTATGTGCTCTTTGATGAGTAAAATGTTTGTCTATCACTCATGGTTGGTGTAGTGACCCTAGTGGGTTAGTATGGTGCATGTACAGGATTATTGGACCTCTTGTGGGTCATTGTTTTAGGTTGGTTTTATGTTTTGATCCTCCAAGAAGTGGTATTATATGAATATTATCAAAGAGGAGGAGCGCCCTAGTTGTAGGTAGGAGGTTGGTATGCAATTCCTTTATAATGTGAGATCCTATAGGAGGGTGTTTTGTTTTTCTAATTTTAGGTGATGATGAGACTGGTGCATGTTGATTCCCATGATTTTCTTCCTTTTGTGAGTTAGATTCATCATAGGTGGTTGGACCTAATGTCTTTATGTGAGACATGATCTTTTAGTCTAGTTGGGAGCATCTATTTTCCTTTTTGATGTGACACCAGAGTAGGGAGCCAAATATATTTGAATTTAAGGGTGACACATGATAGGGGTTGACCATGTTTTGGTTTGTTTTAAGAACATGGAAAAAATATAAATGTTCTTGGACTTGTTACAATGGTAGATGAAGGGTTAATTTGGGTTTTAGGTCTTAGCTCGTTGGACACATTTTGTTTTTGGGATATTGCATTTTGTTGCTGGTGCTTTTTTCTTATGGTTGGTTTTGAGAGGGGAAGGTTCATTCAGGTTCTTAGACTAGGAAATAGTTGTTCGCAAACGTTGAGACCGATGGATTTGGGATGGATCAGGATCACAATAATTTATTGATTTTGAATGGTTTAGGATTTTGAGATGAGTTTTCATGAGATGTAACTCACTAGAGTCAAATAAGGTGTTTTAGTTTAGTTAAACTGTGTCTTGTAATGATTGTGTGATAGTGGAATCAAGAACATATTAGTACTAGTGATACATTGTATCATTGGTTTGTGGGAAAAATATTTTGGGGTTGTATGTCGGAGTTTCTTGAGTTGGGAAGGAAGCTATGTGTGGGATTAGAATAGTTGTGGTTGTGGGGAGAGGCTTATGTGAATGGGGAATCAATTCCATTGGATAGAATTGTGATATTATTGAATGGATGCAGTTTTAGTAGAATTATATTGATGAAACCTTAGTATAATCATAGTTTAGAGATGATCATGCCTAATATCATGATATCATCATGAGTATGCTCAGAGGGAAACAAATTTATTCCATTATATAGAGATTTTTTATTAGGTTGATAATGGGCCCCCAGGAAGTTTGTGACCATCGAGCGGTATTTTTAGGCCATATGGTGGGGGGGGGGGGGGCACCATCAGCTTAATGTTGGTGAGGTCCCTATGGCGGATCTGATATCAAATAATACTATGGTTTTTGTTATCATAATATCAAAGAATTCCAAGATAATTTAATTATAATAGGGGTTCAATGATAGGAAGATCAATGTAGAGGAGTACATCTAGTTTTGGGACAAACTGGACTTTATCTTTTAAGATATTTTAATGGATTAACCAGATACATAGGTAAACACTATATCCTAGAAGTTATTTAGGTAGGTAAAATCCAGAAGACTTAAGTTGTCTTTTAATGGACCAGTTATTTCCTTTTGTGGTTGAACTTTCAGATTCTCACTTTTTCCTCTAATGTTCTTGATAATAATAAAATTAATTTTTAGTCAAGTTATAGTGGATTCCCGACAATCTATCAAGTTGGAGCGTGATGGCCATTCAAAGTTTAGAGGTTTTGTTGTGGTTAGGGAATAGTCCATAGAAAACATGTTTTTTGTGAGGTAATAGCAAGGATACACCTATAATAGGGAGAATCATGAGTTTGATGAAATGTTTTAAATGTTTGTTTGAATCCTCTCGATGGATGGTAGAGTTTAGTCACTATACTAGTGGTTTTTTGATGGTGGAAAGATATTGTTTGTCATTTGATGGGTTATTTTCCTTTTCTTCGGTGTTATACAGAGAAACTTGATTGGAACATCTGAGTATAATGCATTGAGTTAAGCTTTATTTTATGACCATGGTGGGTTGGAATGTCTGGTTGGATGTCCATCGTTACTTGTTAATTACAAGAAGGTGTATGATGGGGAGGTTGTAGAGACACGAGTTTTCTAGATTTTAAAATTTGAGCAGAATTTGGAATTTTTTCTTTTGGGTGCTCATGAGAGATAAAATGGTCATACTCCCCTAGAATATGATTTCAAATAATATTTCTGACTACTCTATGGTCTTGGAATAGGGATTTTACACTAGGAAATGAGTTTGGTGGAGTTCCCAATAGTTCAATTTTTGGTTGAATATTTAATATTTAATTAATAAAAGACTTGTAACACCCCGAGATTTTATGAAAAATATTCTTTTTAATTAATGTCTTGTGTTGTACGCTACACCAAAAGGAGCTTTCTCAACACACATCCTTGACTTGCCTTGCATTACACGCAATCACGGCCTTCCTCGATAGCATGTGTAGTACGCAATACCAAGTTTCACTAAACAACGATATGCTATTAAAATATTATTAAAACTAGCCGTTATGAATAGTAATAACCAAATTTTAAAATTTTAGAAATTTTATCTCTCAAAATGGACTTCATTTTTTAATTCGGAGTATCGAATTTAGCCTAAGGTGAAATTTTGGTACTTTTCAGATAACTTTTATATTCTGATGAATAGTGAAAATTACTAAATTTTAATTAAAAACAAATTTTTTAATCGAAATAATTAATAGTGATAAATTATTAATATGAGTGGTTTTAAATTATATTTAGAATATATTTTTACAATTTAATACAATGTTTTTCATTGGATATAATTTCACATTTAAACCAGTTATAAACAAGTGTCAATCTTTTGATAGTTATTATCTCTTAAAAACACGCCATTTGTTTTGACAACGGGAAATAATTTTTAAATTAGTTAATGTAACTGATATGTTTTGAATTTGGTAAAATAGACATCATTTTTGAGTTCATAATATCAAATATATCTTAGCCCTAATTTTTGGTATTTTTCTGGAAACTTTCAATTTTTTTGATGAATAGTGAAACCACTAAGTGGTAGTAAAAACATGAATTTTTCATAAAACATAATTTTACCGCTTCTGTGAGTGGAATTTCAAAAATCCGAGAAACACGGTTGATGTCAGTAAGTAAAATGTGGTTCAATTAGATGAAAATAATTTTTGGTGAATAGTAACATTTTACTTTTTTTTACCACGGTTAAAAGTAAATAGGGTAATTAAGGGTAAAAATGATATTATTATTACCCTAACACATGTCCTAATTCTATTGGATAAGTTTAATTCGACCAAAAACAACCTTAGGAATAATATATGACCATTTAGGCCCACTCGGATTAGATTAGGACATTTATTATTATTTAATTCAAAGAAGAGTTAAAAGAGTTAAAATCAAAGTTTATTTAATAAAACATTTTTAATATAGGGTTATACATAGGATAAATTCTATTGTAAATATTCATTAGAAATCTAATAATATTTCCTACATAATTATAATTTATTTAGAATTTTTAGACATTAAATAAATTAGTTTATTTATGACACAATGATGATGCAGTAATTACCATAATAGTGAAAAATTATAATAATTGATATTATAAATACACAAATAAATATAATTTGAGACTTTTTATGCATTTCAATAATTTTCTAGGTTAATATGACTTGTGATTATTGATTTAATTAACTATTTTAGAACTAATCATTCTTTTATGAGTTTCAAAAAAATCAATTACTAAATAGTGTCAAAATTGACACAAAATAGTTTTAAAAACAAATATTTTATTATTAATTGTTATTTTATTCCTAAAAATCTAAGGTTAGGAAAAATGACTTAGATAAGGTTATATATATTAATAATAAACAACTTGGGGTTCGTTTGTCTTGTTATAGTAAGTTTACTAACCTTATAGTGTAAGAACACAAGAAGACACGGTAAAAGTAAAATTATTTAACTTAATGTTAAATCTAAATGATAAGGTTAAAATAGGAACATAAACTTGTATAAATTCTATTGGATGAGAGGATTTCGATCCATCCCCACCTTAGCTTCGAAATAAATCAATTTGGAGCTATTTAAAACCGCATATTACTTTATAATAAAATAATAGTTTTAGTTTTCCAAAGGAGCCCCTCTCCTCCCTTATAAAAGGGGACTTCCTCCCTCTCTTCCTCACACAACATTGAGCCTTCAAGCTCGGCCAAACCCTGAAAAATTCTCTTCTCCACTTCTCTAGAAACATCCTAGAGGTTCTGGTCTTCCTCAAAGACCAATTTTAGTGCCCTAAAAGGAGATCTCAAAGAGGCGCTTCAAAGAAGAAGAAATGTTCGTTACCGATTCTTTCAACTTTATTTCTTCTTCCACTTCTTCCTCTTTAGTTGTTTCATTATGAAGTAATAACATCAGTATCACTCATATACTGATATGTTATTATAAGTATGAAACAACCCTATTTCACAATTTATCCATCCTACGGAAAATGAAATCACCGCGCGTGCGTACGTACGAAATACCGTCTCCAGGCCGTGGTGAAATCTATTTTCCACCACCACCTTAATTGGATGGTTATAATGGTGTAAGTAATCACTATATATGATTATTTTAAAGTAATATTGATTCTGAAATAGTATACATACACTCCAATACAGTCCCACGATCATGAGAACGATATCATCGCTCGTGCGTACGTACGGAATACCGTCTCCACGACGCGATGAGATTCATTATCCACATTAACCATTCATGAATGATTATAAAGTAAATATAATAAGTAATCATGAAATATATGACATAATAATGATACTGTATTTATTTTGTATATATATGTATGTCATCTACTTAATTCCATTCAACTCAATAAGGAAATGAAAACAGCGTTCATGCGTACGTATGGCCTACCGTCTCCCTGAACGGTGTATTTCTTTCCATTTACTAATTTATAATATATATGTATATTCTGAATATATATTATATATAAATCATGTTTTATATTCTGAAATTAATTAATCATGATCTAAGTAATCATATTAATAATTACAAGTCAAAACATGGATGACAAATGAAACGATTTTACCCAAAACACTCTTTAACATGGAATTTACAAAAGAACGGGTAATATAAAGTCATAAGTGAACCATATATGATATAATAACAATGAATATGATTCTGTAATAAGTCAATGACATTATTTAAATCATTATACATGAGGTTTGGATACGTACGAAGCATATCAGACCTATGGTAAGGGATAAATTATCAATCTCATTTTTATCCGAGATTGTTTATTTGTAAATATTTACTGGGGTTATCTTTATCATCCAAGCCCATGTTTTCTAAAAATGGTTTCATGTATGTTTAATGTCCTTTTTACCCATTATTTTACTTTAACTACATGGTATGTAAGGAATATTTCTTTTTTTACGTTACGTGGTACTTTTTGACTTTTCCAACAAAAGTACGAGAATAATGTTTTTTTAACGTATACGGCATGAAAGGATTTTTACGGTTTTATAAATCCATATTTTCTGATGCTTCCTCCAAAAGATTTCATGACTATTTTAAACGAATTATTTTTTCTTTTAAAATTTCATGACGTTTTGTAAAAAAGAAATTGATTTTGAAAAATAATGGATATTTTCCTCAAGAATTCATTTCAAGTGTTTTATCAAAACCATTTTCCATCTAAGATGACATTATTTCATATGTGTATGTTTCAAGTATAAAGTCTCTATGATTTACATGGTTTCACTTTTCTCATTATGAAATTATATCCATTTCTTTTATATGTATTATGTGATGATGGGATGATGTTTATGAAACCCATTTTATTTGTTGGGTTATTATGAATGATGTAAGTTTATTTCGTGGCACAAGTAAGAATTATTTCATTATGAGATGGGTGGGTCCTATATCTCGCTCCAATGCATTGGGTAAAGACTTTATATCTCATGAGATAGACATGGCTGGAACGGTAAGTTAATCCGGTTCAGTGTTACCGGACTGAAACGAGGAGTGAACTCGATTCAGAATGGGACTTTGTCCACTAAGATGGTCTTGGCAGCAATGCCTTGGCTACTATGGAAATCATTACATGTGATTAATGGATGCCACAATTACATGTTTTATTCCCATGCTATTTTATCATGATTTATGTTCCATTATGATCTATGCCTTATTTACTTCCATGTTTTATGTTGTTGCTCAAGATTTTGATGTTTACACATTATGTTAATGTTTTTAAGTTCAAATGTATATGGTATGTTTTATTTTATCCATGCTTACCCTTACTGAGCATTTGAGCTCACCCTTTTTATGTTTTATTTTCCCCCAGGATCAAAAGAAAGGTTTTAGGTAAAGAAACAAAAAGTGGAAGATCTTTTTGGGAGATGTTGAAGATCTTTCACCACGATTAGAAGATTACGTTCCAAGTTTCCAAAGACACTAAACTATTACGGTCCTTGTGTGTCTTTTTTGTTATGTATTAAGTATTCCGCAAAAGTAATGTAATGTCCATGTATGTCAAGCTTCGGGTCTCTACAGTTGGTATCAGAGGAAAGGTTTAGTCAACCTTTGGAAACTAGGATGCGAAAACGTTAGTGAGATCCCTAGAGATATTTCTAAGGTATGTCTAGGGATGCCCCTAAGGATAAGTATACGTATTGGATATAGTCCTAGAAATATGGTATATAATCTTATAATTTAAACTATGATGTTAGATATTGAAGTTAATTCCCCGTTATTATGATTTTTTCTTCTAACACTATTCTTTTTGGGTTTTAGAAAATGGCTGGAAACAAGATGATTCAAGATAATGGAGGATATTATAGACAATGGAATGATATTATTCATGAGAAACCAAATGAAATGGGATTTGGAAGTCCAACCATCATTATTATCCCGAATCATAAATCTCATAATATGATCAATAAACTCAAATTTGGTAAGTTTCCTAACTTGGATAATAAGAGAAAGATGGAGTTTCATGATGATCATAGAGGAAAGAAAGTTCAATTTCCCCTATGTAAATCATGTGGGAATAGGCATCGAGGAGAATGTTTCAAGGGAACTGGAAGATGCTTTGGGTGTGGAAAAGAAGGAAACAAATCCAGTAAGTGAAAAGGAAAAGGTTCAGTTAACACTATGGATGAGGATAATGGTATTGCTACGACATCAACAATGGTTAAATGTTTTAAATGTGGAATGTACGGGAATTATGCAAACCAATTCCCTAAGGGAAAGTCTCATGAAGAGAATCAGTACGGCCGTATGAGTAGTATTTATGTTGATGATGATGAAGAGACTACAAATGATATGTGAGTTGAAAGAATTGTTGAAGCTCAGTCAATGGTTTAAGAAGGTAGTGGAATGATTACATGTTTATCAAGTGTAATGTTGTATAAGTAATCTCACGGTACTATGGAATAAAGAGACATCTAAGGATTGTTACACTGTTGTCTTTCCTTGAGCTTTGAAAGTGTATGATTAATGGTACCAGTATCCATTAAAGGATATTCAGATATTTTTGGAATATAGATGATATGCGCATAATGAAGGGATAAGGAGAAAATTAAATGTTTGATAGTATTCATGGCCTCATGACTGATATAGGGAGAAGGTTATGTAATGGATTGAGAATATAGAATTTTTGGATTTTGGTATGTGGAAAGAGTTACCTTTTGACCGAATTCATGTTTTCACTAAGGTTTAATGGGTATTCATTTTTCAAGAGAATACATGATTAAGGTATTCACATGAGTGGAATGTGACCAACAAGATATATGGGGGATAAATGATGGTATTCACATGCTTGGTTGATGACATTTCAAGTAATCATTTTCGTTATATTATGAGCTTGGACCGAAGTATTTCCTAAATATTGGAATGGATTATGTTGACATAAGTTCGTATTTTTTAAGGATATAACTTTTGATATTATATAGTTTTAGAAAAAGGACAACCTGCAGGACGGGCGACAACCCATCGCGTCGGACAAGGCCATGGGAATCGAACCCACAACCTTAGTGCGACTGGCCTTTATCGCCTACCACTGGCCTACAGGAAGTCCCTGTTTAGTAGAAACTAGTTTTATTATATTAAGCAGTATGATATATGAAGTATAAGTCCTTTTTAGGAACCATATATCATTAATCTCACTATAGATGGACTTATGTATTTTTTGATAACTTTTCTAACCTTTTGTTTGAGACAGATTGAATGACCCATCATTCTATCACATGATCTGCTAACACATCACGAATGGCAAATTCAACTTCATTTCTTTAAGAGATGATGTGGAAATTGTCCAAAGAACAACCAATGGTGAGACTATACCGAAATCACGAAAGTATTTCTTCTAATTCCAATTTCATCAACTTTAGGGAAACGATCTTGAAAACCAAAAATGTTGTCCTAGTGCTCTTATATCTGATGAATCAGATGGTACCTTAGATCGTCACAAATTTATGGCTTTGTGATTGCTGGATTTTCCATAGCCATGTTCTCTACCACTCACCATCAGAACATGATGGTTGGATTTCTCTTCCATATCCATATTTTCACCTATGTGGAGACCCAGTGATTAGTTTATTTGGGTAACTGTGACGTTTCATACTTTTGTTTTTAAAGATCGGTTTTGGTATTCCTTTTTACGATGTGGGTTTCTATTAAAGAAACTTTTGAATAATAAACCATTTATAACCCCGACGAATTTCGAGGGCGAAATTCATTTTAAGGGGGGTAGAATGTAACACCCCGAGATTTTATGAAAAATATTCTTCTTAATTAATGTCTTGTGTTGTACGCTACACCAAAAGGAGCTTTCTCAACACGCATCATTGACTTGCCTTGCATTACACGCAATCACGACCTTCCTCGATAGCGTGTGTAGTACGCAATACCGAGTTTCATTAAACAACGATATGCTATTAAAATATTATTAAAACTAGCCGTTATGAATAGTAATAACCACTTTTTAAAATTTTAGAAATTTTATCTCTCAAAATGGAATTTATTTTTGGATTCGAATAATCGAATTTAGCATAAGGTGAAATTTTGGTACTTTTCGGATAACTTTCATATTCTGATGAATAGTGAAAATTACTAAATTTTAATTAAAAACAAATTTTTTAATCGAAATAATTAATAGTGATAAATTATTAATTTGAGTGGTTTTAAATTATATTTAGAATATATTTTTACAATTTAATACAATGTTGGTCATTGGATGTAATTTCACATTTAAACCAGTTATAAACAAGTGTCAATCTTTTGATAGTTATTATCTCTTAAAAACACGCCATTTGTTTTGATGATGGGAAATAATTTTTAAATTAGTTAATGTAACTGATATGTTTTTAATTTCATAAAATAGAATTCATTTTTGAGTTCATAATATCAAATATAGCTTAGCCCTAATTTTTGGTATTTTTCAGGAAACTTTCGTTTTTTTTGATGAATGTGAAACTACTATGTGGTAGTAAAAAAATGAATTTTTCATAAAACATAATTTTACCGCTTCTGTGAGTGGAACTTCAAAAATTCAAGAGACACGGTTTATGTGAGTAAGTAAAATGTGGTTCAATGAGATGAAAATAATTTTTGGTGGATAATAACTTTTACTTTTTTTTACCACGGTTAAAAGTAAATAGGGTAATTATGGGTAAAAATGATATTATTATTACCCTAACACATGTCCTAATTCTATTGGATAACTTTAATTCGACCAAAAACATCCTTAGGAATAACATATGACCATTTAGGCCCATTTGGATTAGATTAGGACATTTATTATTATTTAATTCAAAGAAGAGTTAAAAGAGTTAAAATCAATGTTTATTTAATAAAACATTTTTAATATAGGGTTATACATAGGATAAATTCGATTGTAAATATTCATTAGAAATTTAATACGATTTTCTACATAATGATAGTTTATTTAGAAATTTTAGACATTAAATAAATTAATTTATTTATGACACAATGATGATGCAGTAATTACCATAATAGTGACAAATTATAATAATTGATATTATAAATACACAAATAAATATAATTTGAGACTTTTTATGCATTAAAATAATTTTCTAGGTTAATATGACATGTTAGTATTGATTTAATTAACGTTTTTAGGACTAATCATTCTTTTATGATTTTCACAAAAATCAATTACTAAATAGTGTCAAAATTGACACAAAATAGTTTTTAAAACAAATATTATATTATTTATTGTTATTTTATTCCTAAAAATCTAAGGTTCGGCCAAATGACTTAGATAAGGTTATATATCTTAATAATAAACAACTTGGGGTTCCTTTGGCTTGTTATAGTAAGTTTATTAACCTTATAGTGTAAGAAAACAAGAAGACATGATAAAAGTAAAATTATTTAACTTAATGTTAAATCTAAATAATAAGGTTAAAAAAGGAACCTAAACTTGTATAAATTATATTGGATGATAGTATTTCTATCCATCCCCACCTTAGATTAAAAATAAATGAATTTGGATCTATTTAAATCCAAATATGACTTTATAATAAAATAATATTTTTAGTTTTCCAAAGGAGCCCCTCTCCTCCCTTATAAAAGGGCACCTCTTCCCTCTCTTCCTCACACAACTTTGAGCCTTCAAGCTTGGAAAACCCCTGACAAATTATCTTATAAACTTCCCTAGAAACATCCTAGAGGTTATGGTCTTCCTCAAAGACCAATTTTAGTGCCCTAAAAGGAGATCTCAAAGAGGCGCTTCAAAGAAGAGGTAATGTTCATTACCGATTCTTTCAACATTATTACTTCTTCCCCTTATTCTTCTTTATTTGTTTCATTATGAAGTAATAACATAAGTATCACTAATATACTGATATGTTATTATAAGTATGAAACAACCCTATTTCACAATTTATCCATCCTACGGAAAATGAAATCACTGTGCGTGCGTACGTACGGAATACCGTCTCCACGCCGTGGTGAAATCTATTTTCCACAACCACCTTACTTGGATGGGTATAATGGTGTAAATAATAACTATATATGATTATTTTAAAGTGATATTTAATCTGAAATAGTATACATACACTCCAATACAGTCCCACGATCATGAGAACGATATCATCGCTCGTGCGTACGTATGGACTACCGTCTCCACGACACGATGAGATTCATTCTCCACTTTAACCATTCATGAATGATTATAAAGTACATATAATAAGTAATAATGAAATATATGACATAATAATGATACTTGATTTTTGTGTATATATATGTATGTCATCTACTTAATTCCATTCAACTCAATAAGGAAACGAAAACAGCGTTCATGCATACGTACGGCCTACCGTCTTCATGAACGGTGTATTTCATTCCATTTACTAATTTATTATATATGTATATTATGAATATATATTATATATAAATCATGTTCTATATTATGGAATTAATTAATCATGATCTAAGTAATCATATTAATAATTACAAGTCAAAACATGGATGACAAATGAAACGATTTTACCCAAAACACTCTTTAACATGGAATTTACAAAAGAACGGGTAATATAAATACATAAGTGAACCATATATGATATAATAAAAATGAATATGATTCTATAATAAGTCAATGACATTATTTAAATCATTATACAGGAGGTTTGGATACGTACGAAGCATATCAGACCTAAGGTAAGGGATAATATATCAATCTCATTTTTATCCGAGATTGTTTATTTGTATATATTTACCGGGGTTATCTTTATCATCCAAGCCCATGTTTTCTAAAAATGGTTTCATGTAAGTTTAATGTCCTTTTTACCCATTTTTTACTTTTAGTACATGGTATGTAAGGAATCTTTCTTTTTTTTTACGTTACGAGGTACTTTATGACTTTTCCGACAAAAGTACGAGAAGAATGTTTGTTTAACGTATACGGCATGAAAGGATTTTTACGGTTTTATAAAGCCATATTTTCATGAAGCTTCCTCCAAAAGATTTCATGACTATTTTAAACAAAATCTTTTTCTTTTAAAATATCATGACGTTTTGTAAAAAAGAAATTGATTTTGAAAAAGAAAGGATATTTTCCTCAAGAATTCATTTCAAGTGTTTTATCAAAACCATTTTCCATCTAAGATGACATTATTTCATATGTGTATGTTTCAAGTATAAAGTCTCTATGATTTACATGGTTTCAATTTTCTCATTATGAAATGATATCCATTTCTTTTATATGGATTATGTGATGATGGGATGATGTTTATGAAACCCATTTTATTTGTTTGGTTATTAAGAATTCTGCAAGTTTATTTCGTCGCACAAGTAAGAATGATTTCATTATGAGATGGGTGGGACATATATCTCCCTCAAATGAATTCGGTAAAGATTTTATATCTCATGAGATAGACATGGATGGAACGGTAAGTTAATCCGGTTCAGTGTTATAGGAATGAAACGAGGAGTGAACTCGATTCAGAATGGGACTTTGTCCACTAAGATGGTCTTGGAAGCAATGTCTTGGCTACTATGGAAATCCTTACATGTGCTTAATGGATGCCACAATTAAATGTTTTATTCCCATGCTATTTTATCGTGGTTTATGTTCCATTATGATCTATGCCTTATTTACTTCCATGTTTTATGTTGTTGCTCAAGATTTTGATGTTTAAACATTATGTTCAAGTTTTTAAGTTCAAATGTATATGGTATGTTTTATTTTATCCATGCTTACCCTTACTGAGAATTTGAGCTCACCCTTTTTATGTTTAATTTTCCTCCAGGATCAAAGGAAATGTTTTAGGTAAAGAAACAAAAAGTGGAAGATCTTTTTGGGAGATGTTGAAGATCTTTCACCACGATTAGAAGATTACGTTTAAAGTTTCCAAAGACACTAAACCATTACGGTCCTTGTCTATCTTTTTTTTATGTATTAAGTATTCCGCAAAAGTAATGTAATGTCCATGTACATCATGCTTCGGGTCACTACAGTTGGTATCAGAGGAAAGGTATAGTCAACCTTTGGAAACTAGGATGTGAAAACGTTAGTGAGATCCCTAGAGATATTTCTAAGGTATGTCTAGGGATTCCCCTAAGGATAAGTATACGTATAGGATATAGTCCAAGAACTATGGTAACAATCTTAGAATTTAAACTAAGATGTTAGATATTGAAGTTACTCCCCCTTTATTATGATTTTTTCTTCTTACACTATTCTTTTTGGGTTTTAGAAAATGGCTGGAAACAAGATGATTCACTATAATGGAGGATATTATAGACAATGGAATGATATTCTTCATGAGAAACCAAATGAAATGGGATTTGGAAGTCCAACCATCATTATTATCCCGAATCAGAAATCTCATAATATGATCAATAAACTCAAATTTGGTATGTTTCCTGACTCGGCTAATAAGAGAAAGATGGAGTTTCATGATGATCATAGAGGAAAGAAAGATTAATTTCCCCTATGTAAATCATGTGGGAAGAGGCATCGAGGAGAATGTTTCAAGGGAACTGGAAGATGCTTTGGGTGTGGAAAAGAAGGACACAAATCTAGTAAGTGCAGAGAAAAAGGTTCAATTAACACTATGGATGAGGATAATGGTATTGCTACGACATCAACAATGGTTAAATGTTTTAAATGTGGAATGTATGGGCATTATGAAAACCAATGCCCTAAGGGAAAGTCTCATGAAGAGAATCAGTACGGACGTATGAGTAGTATTTATGTTTGTGATGATGAAGAGACTAAAAATGATATGTGAGTTGAAAGAATTGTTGAAGCTCAGTCAATGGTTTAAGAAGGTAGTGGAATGATTACATGTTTATCAAGTGTAATGTTGTATAAGTAGTCTCATGGTACTATGGAATAAAGAGAAATATAAGGATTGTTACACTGTTGTCTTTCCTTGATCTTTGAAAGTGTATGATTAATGGTACCAGTATCCATTAAAGGATATTCAGATATTTTTGGAATATATATGATATGCGCATAATGAAGTGATAAGGAGAAAATTAAATGTTTGGTAGTATTCATGAGCTCATGATTTATATAAGGATATGGTTATGTAATGGATTGAGTATATATAATTTTTGGATTTTGGTATGTGGAAAGAGTTATCTTTTGAAGAATTCATGATTTCACTAAGGTTTAATGGGTATTCATTTTTCAAGAGAATACATGATTAAGGTATTCACATGAGTGGAATGTGACCAACAAGATATATGGGGGATAAATGATGGTATTCACATGCTTGGTTGATGACATTTCAAGTAATCATTTTCATTATATTATGAGCTTGGGCCGAAGTATTTCCTAAAGATTGGAATTGATTATGTTGGACATAAGTTAGTATTGTTTAAGGATAGAACTTTTGATATTATATAGTTTTAGAAAAATGACAACCTATAGGATGGGCGACAGCCCATTGTGTCGGACAAGGCTGTGGGAATCGAACCCACAACCGAAGTGCGACTGGCCTTTATCGCCTACCACTGGCCTACAGGAAGTCCCTGTTTCGTAGAAACTAGTTATATTATATTATGCAGTATGATATATGAAGTATAAGTCCATTTTAGGAACCATATATCATTAATCTCACTATATATGGACTTATGTATTTTTTGATAACTTTTCTAACCTTTTGTTTGAGACAGATGTAATGACCCATCATTCTATCACATTATCTGGTAACACATCACGAATGAAAAATTCAACTTCATTTCTTTAAGAGATGAAGTGGAAATTGTCCAAAGAATGACCAACGGTGAGACTATACCGAAATCACGAAAGTATTTCTTCTAATTCAAATTTCATCAACTTTAGGGAAACGATCTCGAAAACCAAAAATGTTTTCCTAGTGCTCTTATATCTGATGAATCAGATGGTACCTTAGATTGTCAAAAATTTATGGCTTTGTGATTGCTGGATTTTCCATAGACATGTTCTCTACCACTCTCCATCAGAACATGATGGTTAGATTTCTCTTCCATATCCATATTTTCACCTATGTGGAGACCCAGTGATTAGTTTATTTGGGTAACCCCTACGTTTGATAATTTTGTTTTTAAAGATTGGTTTTGGTATTCCTTTTTAAGATGTCGGTTTCTATTAAAGAAACTTTTGAATAGTAAACCATTTATAACCCCGACAAATTTCGAGGGAGAAATTCATTTTAAGGGGGGAAGAATGTAACACCCCGAGATTTTACGAAAAATATTCTTTTTAATTAATATCTTGTGTTGTACGCTACACCAAAAGGAGGTTTCTCAACACACATCCTTGACTTTCCTTTCATTACACGCAATCGCAACCTTCCTCGATAGCGTGTGTAGTACGCAATACCGAGTTTCACTAAACAACGATATGCTATTAAAATATTATTAAAACTAGCCGTTATGAATAGTAATAACCACCTTTTAAAATTTTAGAAATTTTATCTCTCAAAATGGACTTCATTTTTGGAATCGGAGTATCGAATTTAGCCTAAGGTGAAATTTTGGTACTCTTCGGATAACTTTCATATTCTGATGAATAGTGAAAATTACTAAATTTTAATAAAAAACAACTTTTTTAATCGAAATAATTAATAGTGATAAATTATTAATTTGAGTGGTTTTAAAGTATATTTAGAGTATATTTTTACAATTTAATACAATGTTGGTCATTGGATGTAATTTCACATTTAAACCAGTTATAAACAAGTGTCAATCTTTTGATAGTTATTATCTCTTAAAAACACGCCATTTGTTTTGACGACGGGAATTAATTTTCAAATTAGTTAATGTAACTGATATGTTTTGAATTTGGTAAAATAGACATTATTTTTGAGTTCATAATATCAAATATAGCTTAGGCCTAATTTTTGGTATTTTTCTGGAAACTTTCATTTTTTATGAATAGTGAAACCACTAAGTGGTAGTAAAAAATTGAATTTTTCATAAAACTTAATTTTACCGCTTTTGTGAGTGGAATTTCAAAAATCCGAGAGACACGGTTGATTTCATTAAGTAAAATGTGGTTCAATGAGATGAAAATATTTTTTTGTGAATAGTAACTTTTTACTTTTTTTACCACGGTTAAAAGTAAATAGGGTAATTAAGGGTAAAAATGATATTATTATTACCCTAACACATGTCATAATTCTACTGGATAAGTGTAATTCGACACAAAACAACCTTAGGAATAAAATATGACCATTTAGGCCCACTTGGATTAGATTAGGACATTTATTATTATTTAATTCAAAGAAGAGTTAAAAGAGTTAAAATCAAAGTTTATTTACTAAAACATTTTTAATATAGGGTTATACGTAAGATAAATAATATTTTAAATATTCATTAGAAAGATAATTAGATTTACTACATAATTATAGTTTATTTAGAATTTTTAGACATTAAATAAATTAATTTATTTATGACACAATGTTGATGCAGTAATTACCAGAATAGTGAAAACTTATAATAATTGATATTATAAATATCCAAATAAATATAATTTGAGACTTTTTATGCATTCCAATAATTTTATAGGTTAATATGACATCTTAGTATTGATTTAATACACTTTTTTAGAACTAATAATTCTGTTATGAGTTTCAAAAAATCAATTACTAAATAGTGTCAAAATTGACATAAAATAGTTTTTAAAGAAAATATTATATTATTAATTGTTATTTTATTCCTAAAAATCTAAGGTTAGGCCAAATGACTTAGGTAAGGTTATATATATTAATACTAAACAACTGGGGGTTCGTTTGGCATGTTATAGTAAGTTTATTAACCTTATAGTTTAAGAACACAAGAAGACACGGTAAAAGTGAAATTATTTAACTTAATGTTAAATCTAAATGATAAGGATAAAATAGGAACCTAAAAATGTCTAAATTATATTGGATGAGAGTATTTATATCCATCCCCACCTTAGCTTCGAAATAAATCAATTTGGAGCTATTCAAAACCGAATATGACTATATAATAAAATAATATTTTTAGTTTTCCAAAGGAGCCCCTCTCCTCCCTTATAAAAGGGAACCTCCTCCCTCTCTTCCTCACACAACATTCAGACTTCATGCCTGGCCAAACCCTACTAAATTATCTTCTCTACTTCCCTAGAAACATCTTAGAGGTTCTGGTCTTCCTCAAAGACCAATTTTAGTTCCCTAAAAGGAGATCTCAAAGAGGCGCTTCAAAGAAGAGGTAATGTTCGTTACCGATTCTTTCAACTTTTCTTCTTCTTCCACTTCTTCTTATTTTGTTGTTTCATTATGAAGTAATAACATCAGTATCACTCATATAATGATATGTAATTATAAGTATGAAACAACCCTATTTCACAATTTATCCATCCTACGGAAAATGAAATCACCGCGCGTGCGTACGTACGGAATACCGTCTCCACGCCGTGGTGAAATCTATTTTCCACCACCACATTACTTGGATGGGTATAATGGTGTAAATAATAACTATATATAATTATTTTAAAGTGATATTGATTCCGAAATTGTATACATACACTCCAATACAGTCCCACGATCATGAGAACGATATCATCGCTCGTGCGTACTTACGGACTACCGTCTCCACGACGCGATGAGATTCATTCTCTACTTTAACCATTCATGAATGACTATAAAGTACATATAATAAGTAATAATAAAATATATGACTTAATAATGATACTGTATTTATGTGTATATATATGTATTTCATCTACTTAATTCCATTCAACTCAATAAGGAAACAAAAACAGCGTTCATGCGTACGTACGACCTACCGTCTCCATGAACGGTGTATTTCTTTCCATTTACTGATTTATTATATATATGTATATTCTGAATATATATTATATATAAATAATGTTTTATATTCTGGAATTATGAAATCATGATCTAAGTAATCATAATAATAATTACAAGTCAAAACATGGACGACAAATGAAACGATTTTACCCAAAACACTCTTTAACATGGAATTTACAAAAGAACGGGTAATATAAAGTAATAAGTGAACCATATATGATATAATAACAATGAATATGATTCTGTAATAAGTCTATGACATTATTTAAATCATTATACAGGAGGTTTGGATACGTACGAAGCATATCGGACCTAAGGTAAGGGATAATTTATCAATCTCATTTTTATCCGAGATTTTTTATTTGTAAATATTTACTGGGGTTATCTTTATCATCCAAGCCCATGTTTTCTAAAAATGGTTTCATGTATGTTTAATGTCCTTTTTACCCATTTTTTAATTTTACTACATGGTATGTAAGGAATCCTTCTTTTTTTATTTTACGAGGTACTTTTTGACTTTTCCGAAAAAAGTACGAGAAGAATGTTTTTTTAACGTATACGCCATGAAAGGATTTTTACTGTTTTATAAAGACATATTTTCATGAAGATTCCTCCAAAAGATTTCAAGACTATTTTGAACAAAATCTTTTTCTTTTAAAATTTCATGACGTTTTGTAAAAAACAAATTGATTTTGAAAAAGAAAAGATATTTTCCTCAAGAATTCATTTCAAGTGTTTTATCAAAACCGTTTTCCATCTAAGATGACATTATTTTATATGTGTATGTTTCAAGTATAAAGTCTCTATTATTTACATGGTTTCACTTTTCTCATTATGAAATGATATCCATTTCTTTTATATGGATTATGTGATGATGGGATGACGTTTATGAAACCCATTTTATTTGATGGGTTATTATGAATGATGTAAGTTTATTTCGTGGCACAAGTAAGAATTATTTAATTATGAGATGGGTGTGACCTACATCTCCCTCAAATGAATTGGGTAAAGATTTTATATCTCATGAGATAGACATGGCTGGAACGGTAAGTTAATCCGGTTCAGTGTTACAGGACTGAAACGAGGAGTGAACTCGATTCAGAATGGGACTTTTTCCACTAAGATGGTCTTGGCAGCAATGCCTTGGCTACTATGGAAATCATTACATGTGTTTAATGGATGCCACAATTACATGTTTTATTCCCATGCTATTTTATCATGGTTTATGTTCCATTATGATCTATGCCTTATTTACTTCCATGTTTTATGTTGTTGCTCAAGATTTTGATGTTTAATCATTATGTTCATGTTTTAAAGTTCAAATGTATATGGTATGTTTTATTTTATCCATGCTTACCCTTACTGAGCATTTGAGCTCACCCTTTTTATGTTTTCTTTTCCCCCAGGAACAAAAGAAAGGTTTTAGGTAAAGAAACAAAAAGTGGAAGATCTTTTTGGGAGATGTTGAAGATCTTTCACCACGATTAGAAGATTACGTTCCAAGTTTCCAAAGACACTAAACTATTACGGTCCTTGTGTGCCTTTTTTGTTATGTATTAAGTATTCCGAAAAAGTAATGTAATGTCCATGTACGTCAAGATTCAGGTCTCTACAGTTGGTATCAGAGGAAAGGTTTAGTCAACCTTTGGAAACTTGGATGTGAAAACATTAGAGAGATCCCTAGAGATATTTCAAAGGTATGTCTAGGGATGCCCCTAAGGATAAGTATACGTATTGGATATAGTCCTAGAAATATGGTAACAATCTTAGAATTTAGACTAAGATGTTAGATATTGAAGTTACTCCCCCTTTATTATGATTTTTTCCTCTAACACTATTCTTTTTGGGTTTTAGAAAATGACTGGAAACAAGATGATTAACGATAATGGAGGATATTATAGACAATGGAATGATATTCTTCATGAGAAACCAAATGAAATGGGATTTGGAAGTCCAACCATCATTATTATCCCAAATCAGCAATCTCATAATATGATCAATAAACTCAAATTTGGTAAGTTTCCTAGCTCGGCTAATAAGAGAAAGATGGAGTTTCACGATGATCATAGAGGAAAGAAAGTTTAATTTCCCCTATGTAAATCATGTGGGAAGAGGCATCGAGGAGAACATTTCAAGGTAACTGGAAGATGCTTTGGGTGTGGAAAAGAAGGACACAAAGCCAGTAAGTGAAAATAAAAAGGTTCGGTTAACACTATGGATGAGGATAATGGTATTGCTACGACATCAACAATGGTTAAATGTTTTAAATTTGGAATGTACGGGCATTATGCAAACCAATTCCCTAAGGGAAAGTCTCATGAAGAGAATCAGTATGGCCGTATGAGTAGTATTTATGTTGATGATGATGAAGAGACTACAAATGATATGTGAGTTGAAAGAATTTTTGAAGCTCAGTCAATGGTTTAAGAAGGTAGTGGAATGATTACATGTTTATCACGTGTAATGTTGTATAAGTAATCTCATGGTATTATGGAATAAAGAGACATCTAAGGATTGTTACACTGTTGTCTTTCCTTGAGCTTTGAAAGTGTATGATTAATGGTACCAGTATCCATTAAAGGATATTCAGATATTTTTGGAATATAGATGATATGCGCATAATGAAGGGATAAGGAGAAAATTAAATTTTTGATAGTATTCATGAGCTCATGACTGATATAAGGAGAAGGATATGTAATGGATTGAGTATATAGAATTTTTGGATTTTGGTATGTGGAAAGAGTTATCTTTTGATAGAATTCATGTTTTCACTATGGTTTAATGGGTATTCATTTTTCAAGAGAATACATGATTAAGGTATTCACATGAGTGGAATGTGACCAACAAGATATATGGGGGATAAATGATGGTATTCACATTCTTGGTTGATGGCATTTCAAGTAATCATTTTCTTTATCTTATGAGCTTGGACCGAAGTATTTCCTAAAGATTGGAATGGATTATATTGGAAATAAGTTAGTATTGTTTAAGGATATAACTTTTGATATTATATAGTTTTAGAAAAAGGAAAACCTGCAGGATGGGCGACAACCCATCGCGTCGGACAAGGCCGTGGGAATCGAACCCACAACCGAAGTGCGATTGGCCTTTATCGCCTACCACTATCCTACAGGAAGTCCCTGTTTAGTAGAAACTAGTTTTATTATATTAAGCAGTATGATATATGAAGTATAAGTCCATTTTAGGAACCATATAACATTAATCTCACTATAGATGGACTTATGTATTTTTTGATAACTTTTCTAACCTTTTGTTTGAGACAGATGGAATGACCCATCATTCTATCACATGATCTGCTAACACATCACGAATGACAAATTCAACTTCATTTCTTTAAGAGATGAAGTGGAAATTGTCCAAAGAACGACCAACGGTGAGACTATACCGAAATCACGAAAGTATTTCTTCTATTTCCAATTTCATCAACTTTAGGGAAACGATCTTGAAAACCAAAAATGTTGTCCTAGTGCTCTTATATCTGATGAATTAGATGGTACCTTAGATCGTCACAAATTTATGGATTTGTGATTGCTGGCCTTTCCATAGCCATGTTCTCTACCACTCTCCATCAGAACATGATGGTTAGATTTTCTCTTCCATATCCATATTTTCATCTATGTGGAGACCCAGTGATTAGTTTATTTGGGTAACCGTTACGTTTCATAATTTTGTTTTTAAAGATTGGTTTTGGTATTCCTTTTTACCATGTGGGTTTCTATTAAAGAAACTTTTGAAAAGTAAACCATTTATAACCCCGACGAATTTCGAGGGCGAAATTCATTTTAAGGGGGGTAGAATGTAACACCCCGAGATTTTATGAAAAATATTCTTTTTAATTAATGTCTTGTGTTGTACGCTACACCAAAAGGAGCTTTCTCAACACGCATCCTTGACTTGCCTTTCATTACACGCAATCGCAACCTTCCTTGATTGCCTGTGTAGTACGCAATACCGGGTTTCACTAAACAATGATATGCTATTAAAATATTATTAAAACTAGCCGTTATGAATAGTAATAACCACCTTTTAAAATTTTAGAAATTTTATCTCTCAAAATGGACTTCATTTTTGGATTCGGAGTATCGAATTTAGCCTAAGGTGAAATTTTGGTACTTTTCGGATAACTTTCATATTCTGATGAATAGTGAAAATTACTAAATTTTAATTAAAAACAACTTTTTTAATCGAAATAATTAGTAGTGATAAATTATTAATTTGAGTGGTTTTAAAGTATATTTAGAACATATTTTTACAATGTAATACAATGTTGGTCATTGGATGTAATTTCACATTTAAACCAGTTATAAACAAGTGTCAATCTTTTGATAGTTATTATCTCTTAAAAACACGCCATTTGTTTTGATGAGGGGAATTAATTTTTAAACTAGTTAATGTAACTGATATGTTTTGAATTTGGTAAAATAGACATCATTTTTGAGTTCATAATATCAAATATAGCTTAGGCCTAATTTTTTGGTATTTTTCTGGAAACTTTCATTTTTTTGATGAATAGTGAAACCACTAAGTGGTAGTAAAAAAATGAATTTTTCATAAAACTTAATTTTACCGCTTCTGTGAGTGGAATTTCAAAAATCCGAGAGACACGGTTGATGTCAGTAAGTAAAATATGGTTCAATGAGATAAAAATAATTTTTGGTGAATAGTAACTTTTTACGTTTTTTTACCACGGTTAAAATTAAATCTGGTAATTAAGGGTAAAAATGATATTATTATTACGCTAACACATGTCCTAATTATATTGGATAAGTGTAATTCGACCAACAACAACCTTAGGAATAAAATATGACCATTTAGGCCCACTTGAATTAGATTAGGACATTTATTATTATTTAATTCAATGAAGAGTTAAAAGAGTTAAAATCAAAGTTTATTTACTAAAACATTTTTAATATAGGGTTATACATAAGATAAATTCTATTTTAAATATTCATTAGAATGATAATAAGATTTACTATATAATGATATTTTATTTAGAATTTTTAGACATTAAATAAATTAATTTAGTTATGACACAATGATGATGCAGTAATTACCATAATAGTGAAAAATTATAATAATTGATATTATAAATACCCAAATAAATATACTTTGAGACTTTTTATGCATTCCAATTATTTTATAGGTTAATATGACATGTTAGTATTGATTTAATTAACTTTTTTAGAACTAATCATTCTGTTATGATTTTCACAAAAATCAATTACTAAATAGTGTCAAAATTGACATAAAATAGTTTTTAAAACAAATATTATATTATTAATTGTTATTTTATTCCTAAAAATCTATGTTGCGGCCAAATGACTTAGATACGGTTATATATATTAATAATAAACAACTTGGGGTTCTTTTGGCTTGTTATAGTTAGTTTATTAACCTTATAGTGTAAGAACACAAGAAGACACGATAAAAGTAAAATTATTTAACTTAATGTTAAATCTAAATGATAAGGTTAAAATAGGAACCTAGACTTGTCTAAATAATATTGGATGAGAGTATTTATATCCATCCCCACCTTAGCTTCTAAATAAATCAATTTGGAGATATTTAAAACCGAATATGACTTTATAATGAAATAATATTTTTAGTTTTCCAAAGGAGCCCCTCTCCTCCCTTATAAAAGGGCACCTCCTCCCTCTCTTCCTCAAACAACATTGAGCCTTAAATGTCGGCCAAACCCAGCCAAATTATCTTCTCCACTTCCATAGAAACATCCTAGAGGTTCTGGTCTTCCTCAAAGACCAATTTTAGTTCCCTAAAAATAGATCTCAAAGAGGCGCTTCAAAGAAGAGGTAATGTTCGTTACCGATTCTTTCAACTTTATTTCTTCTTCCACTTCTTATTCTTTAGTTTTTTCATTATTAAGTAATAACATCAGTATCACTAATATACTGATATGTGATTATAAGTATTAAACAAACCTATTTCACAACTTATCCATCCTACGGAAAATGAAATCACCGCGCGTGCGTACGTACAGAATACCGTCTCCACACCGTGGTGAAATATATTTTCCACCACCACCTTACTTGGATGGGTATAATGGTGTAAATAATAACTATATATGATTATTTTAAAGTGATATTGATTCTGAAATTGTATACATACACTCAAATACAGTCCCACGATCAAGAGAACGATATCATCGCTCATGCGTACATACGGACTGCCGTCTCCACGACGCGATGAGATTCATTCTCCACTTTAACCATTCATGAATGATTATAAAGAACATATAATAAGTAATCATGAAATATATGACATAATAATGATACTGGATTTATGTGTATATATATGTATGTCATCTACTTAATTCCATTCAACTCAATAAGGAAACGAAAACAGCGTTCATGCGTACGTACGACCTACCGTCTCCATGAACGGTGTATTTCATTCCATTTACTGATTTATTATATATATGTATATTCTGAATATATATTATATATAAATCATGTTTTATATTCTGGAATTAAGTAATCATGATCTAAGTAATCATATTAATAATTACAAGTCAAAACATGGATGACAAATGAAATGATTTTACGCAAAACACTCTTTAACATGGAATTTACAAAAGAACGGGTAATATAAAGTCATAAGTGAACCACATATGATATAATAACAATGAATATGATTCTTTAATAATTCAATGAAATTATTCAAATCATTATACAGGAGGTTTGGATACGTACGAAGCATATCGGACCTAAGGTAAGGGATAATTTATCAATCTCATTTTTATCTGAGATTGTTTATTTGTAAATATTTACTAGGGTTATCTTTATCATCCAAGCCCATGTTTCCTAAAAATGGTTTCATGTATGTTTAATGTACTTTTTACCCATTTTTTACTTTTACTACATGGTATGTAAGGAATTTTTCTTTTTTTTTACTTTACGAGGTACTTTTTGACTTTTCTGAAAAAAGTACGAGAAGAATGTTTTTTAACGTATACGGCATGAAAGGATTTTTACGGTTTTATAAAGCCATATTTTCATGAAGATTCCTACAAAATATTTCATGACTATTTTAAACAAAATATTTTTATTTTAAAATTTCATGATGTTTTGTAAAAAAGAAATTGATTTTGAAAAAGAAAGGATATTTTCCTCAAGAATTCTTATCAAGTGTTTTATCAAAACAATTTTCCATCTAAGATGACATTATTTCATATGTGTATGTTTCAAGTATAAAGTCTCTATGATTTACATGGTTTCACTTTTCTCATTATGAAATGATATCCATTTCTTTTATATGGATTATGTGATGATGGGATGATGTTTATGAAACCCATTTTATTTGTTGGGTTATTATGAATGATGTAAGTTTATTTTGTGGGACAAGTAAGAATGATTTAATTATGAGATGTGTGGGACCTATATCTCCCTCCAATGCATCGGGTAATGATTTTATATCTCATGAGATAGACATGGTTGGAACGGTAAGTTAATCTGGTTCAGTGTTACATGACTGAAACGAGGAGTGAACTTGATTCAGAATGGGACTTTGTACACTAAGATGGTCTTTGAAGCAATGCCTTGGCTACTATGGAAATCATTACATGTGCTTAATGGATGCCACGATTACATGTTTTATTCCCATGCTATTTTATCATGGTTTATGTTCCATTATGATCTATGCCTTATTTACTTCCATGTTTTATGTTGTTGCTCATGATTTTGATGTTTAAACATTATGTTCATGTTTTTAAGTTCAAATGTATATGGTATGTTTTATTTTATCCATGATTACCCTTACTGAGCATTTGAGATCACCCTTTTTATGTTTTATTTTCCCCCAGGATCAAAAGAAAGGTTTTAGGTAAAGAAACAAAAAGTGGAAGATGTTTTTGGTAGATGTTGAGGATCTTTCACCACAATTAGAAGATTACGTTCCAAGTTTCCAAAGACACTAAACTATTACGGTCCTTTTGTGTCTTTTTTGTTATGTATTAAGTATTCTGCAAAAGTAATGTAATGTCCATGTATGTCAAGCTTCGGGTATCTACAATACTAAATTAGTTGGGATGTTTCTAGTGGATATATCTTTTGAAAAGTACATAAAATTAAGAATGAATCTCCATGATTGGGTCTAGAATTGGGGTTTTTCCTATGTCAGTCATAAGCTTTCTTCGGGTTCTGGGACTCAAGACATATTAAAATCAAAAGAAATAAATAATTAATTAATTATCAGTGTCTCCTCCCCATTTGGGATTCCCTTGTATAGTTGGAGAGGGGATGGATCCTCCCTCACATGGGAGGGATGGAACAAGAGTTGGGTAGAGGGGGATGTGACATCGTACATCGTTCTTGATGTCGATCAGGACTAGATCTAGGTGCAGTAGCTTCAGTTAGAGGATTTGGACTCAAAGCATTAATTTTTTTCCATGAGGTAGGAATATTTTTGAGTTTGATGCCCTGATCCCAATAAATGAGTTTTTCATATCCTTATAATGGGTTCTAAGGACCCCATGGGGGTTGATCTATTCATATTTTGGAGAAAATGGGTGGTTTTAGGAGGTTTTAGGGCATTCTCATTCGAAAACCCCGACGACATGGTGTGCGGTTCTAAGAACACAAGTCATGTGTTCTTCCCAATGTGGGAATATATAAGTTTCATAAGTATATTCCATGTATTATTACACGTCCATGTGTAATATATATATATATATATATATATATTAGTCAATTGGGGGTAAGATTACATTAAACCCACACACACCACACACATAGGACAAAAAGGAAGACCATATCCCCCAAGGGATTTCCCACCCATCAAAAATTATTTATTAATTACATGGTTTGAAGGCCAAGTGGGAATGAATCCCATTACATAGAACAAAGTCCCAAAAAAGTTCTCAATGACCCAGTGAAATGTCATGTCTGCATCATATCGTATGCGTCACCAAGCCCATGCCACGCATATGTCACAACCTGTCTGCAACATGACTATGTCATTTCCTGCCTACATAAATTCAATCCCAACTAGATTTCAACTTAGTTATTATGTAGGGTTATATGGTTACTTTAACACCAAGGTAAGAACCCAACTGAACATGTACATGTTCCTAACCATGTGATAAAGACATGAGAAGATGATGTTTGGAAAGTACAAGTTGTATACTTTGGGTACATGCCATATAGTAGTACACAAAAGAACCCATATTTCTCTGGCCATGTAAAAGTACATGTCTTGGTAGATATTTTATATTACATTCTATGTACTTGTAATTTCATTCTTTTTACCTTTTCTATCTTGTATTTTTTGTGTGTTTTTTCTATGGATGTCAGAATTGGACTTGTGAGTAGTCCATTTTATGTGTTTTTACTAGTAGATCATAATGGTGGGATATTTTTGACTTATAGAGGCCATATGGATGGTTTTTTGAACCATGATCATTTAGTAGGAGGTTTTACTTGAGGGTTGGATTATTAATCCTCCACTGGGATGGGTTGTGAGCTAGGTGACATGAGTGAGGGTTGTGAGCTCGGTGATTAGCATGTTCTAAGCATTCCCTTGTGTTTTTCAGGAGTTTTCTTACATTAAAAATATTATGTGTGATTTGACCAGTATACCTAGGAAGATCTTGGGTTTCCCTATGTATTGGGAAAAGTCTCTTGAGGTTATATTAGTTGAGGTTTAGATCCAACATTTGAGGGTCAGGGTGGATATGGAACTTAGTCTTGGATGAAACATTATGATGGTAGTTAATTCTGAGTTCCATTATGGTGTTGAGTTGAGTCTGAGGGGATATTGAAGATCCTTATATTGGGATGGTTTCTAGTTAAGTGATCATTGGATTATGTGGTTGGATGTTGATATTTCTCACATGGAATGGGTTTTTTTTGTATTTCCTTATTGTAATTTTGATGATCAACAATTGGTTAAAGGCCATTGAAGAATTATTGGGGATGTTTCTGTTAATAAGGATTAGTCTGAGAGTTTTTTTGTTTCAAAGGATTGGGAGGGGATGCATCCTCTTGAGTGATTGTTCTCTGGATTGAGATATATTCCACTTTTATTTATGGATTCATACGGTCATGTACATGGCCAATTGATTGGAAATCCTTGAGAGGGTGCACAGGCATCATTAGGTTGGTTTTGGGTATTACCTTGGAAAATGAGGTTATTTATGAGCTGATGGGGATTCGATGTTCATGAAAAAATGGAAATTTAGTCAACCCTTGTTATGTTCTCATTATCGAGGTTAAGACTTGGATTATGAAAATGAGTCAGTTATGATATGGTTGAGTTTCCATGATCTTGAACACAATTTAATTATAAGGGATGTGATAACTGATAGAGTTGGATAGAAAATCCACCAGTGTGGTTACAAATATTCATGGTTGAGAATGTTAGATGGAGGCTCTGTATTAGTACCAATGGTTTTTTATAGTTTTAGTGCTGGACTAAAGTTTCAAGAAAATTGATTGATATTGATGAGTATAGTGATGGAATGTAAGATTTATGTGGTATGGTGATGGACTATTGATATGAGAACAATATGTATACTAATAAGATGGTGTCAGACTGAGGCTCTAAAAATTGATAGTATAATTCATTGATAGTTTTCTAGACTGATTATCTATGAAAATGTCATCTACCATGTGGTTAAAGAAGGTTTGAATGATGCATCTTCTCCTTGGGTTTAGCCAGAACAATTCTCTAGGAAACACTGATCTTATATATATATATGGTCTCTGGACGTAGATTTTGTGCATGGATAGTATAATAAATATTTTGTGTTAGGCAGAGCCTCTAGACACAGATAATATACTTATTTGTTTATTTTTTATAATAATGACATAGAATTTGATGGTATACCAATTGGGATGGATGGTGGACTAATGCTCTGCATCCAATGATTAAATTCCCAAATGATTCTGTAGGAATGATTAATTTGATATGTGGTATAGGTTTAGACTAATACTCATGGATTTTAGTGTATAAGACATGATATAGTTTTTATATTGACAGTCTATAATTGGTAATGCCTTTGTTTGGTATCTAGGATAGCTGTGTCAAGGTGTCTAGTGTGCGATAATATTTTTAGGTGGACATGGTGGGTTTGAATTAGTTTAGTACCCTAAATGATATGACTATCACAATATAATTCACCATTTTTTAGGTTTGGTTGGGGCTTCCTTGTGTGTGGAGCCTGTAGGTTTTTTGGGGTGCACAGTCCTTGAGACATGTTTAGAGATATTCCAACATTGGATGAAGTAGGTATGAATGATTGAGGACTCAGAACTAAGGTTCAATATTTGTTTTATTTATATTTTTTTAGTTATTTGTCAGATATGATGAGCATATTTCATGATCATGTACTTATGGCAACACTTTATTGGTTTACCATTGGGGATGGACTACATAGATTTATTCCTCACCCCTTGAGAATGCACATTGGTGTACATGCAGAACTTATTTCTACATTAAGGTTGATCACAGAATCATGATGGATCATATGGAGGCCAAATATTTCATGGTTTAGTGGGATGGTTTTTTTGAGTCTACTGGTCAGGCTAGAGGAGCTTGACTGGGTAATGGAGATGGGGTATGTGTTATGACCCATAAGTGGTAGTAGGGCATGTTGTATCTTCATTTTAGTTATTTATTTTTGTATATGTGGACGGCCTAATGGATGATTTTGGTTTTATGTATGACTATTTGTTTTTGGGACTTTTCTACAATTTCATTTTATTAGAGCTTGTTTAGTTTCAGTTTATTCATTCTTACACATTCTTTATTCAATATGGTGTTTAGTTGTTTACTTTTGGTTGTGAAATCTGATATTGGTGTATATTCTTCTCCAAATTCCACCATTAGACCCCCACTACTATTAGAAACCTATATCATATGAGGAGGATCACCTATGGCCTTATGGGGAATTGTTTCAGAGAACCAGTCTTAGTGAGATCCAGGTCAGGATGTTATGTAAAAAATTCCATAATAATGGAAATTGAATAATTATTCAGACTAATTTGAATAATTCAAAAAATATAACATTTTTAATTTATTCTAAAAAATTAAAATTTTAAACAAATTTTATGTATATTCATGTATATTAATTATAAATACATATTTAAATAAAAAAACTACAAATTTGTAACAATTAAGATATAGATTTTCATAAAGTTTAATATTTTCATATCATACATAATTCTAGAATTCTATATATTTTTTTAATATTTTATTTCATGTAATAATTTAAAACTCATAAAATTATGATATTCCATAAGAAATTTAGTTTATAAGAAATTTATATCCCATAATAATTTGATATCCTATATGATTTTGAGCTCATAAAACATTGATATACGACAAGATTTTAGAGTTATCAAAATTTCATTTTTTTAAAAATACATTCACTAATCACATACGAAATTGGAATGTGAGCAATACATTGTAATTTGAACAATATTAGGTTTTAAATACCTTACTCAAAAGTTTAACAATTTTTAATTTATTTAATATGACATTTAAATTTTATTGGACATTAAACATTACCAAAAAACAAAATCTTGTAAGATTTTAAAAATTAAAATATTTTATATTTGTTAAGATAATACCAAAAAATCCTTAGTTTTTATATTTCATAAGATTTATCTAGCATATATGAATATATTCATATGCAAATTTTTATAATACTAAAAAAATTCCAAAATACAATTTCACATAAAAAATAAAAAAAATAATTAAGAATATGAATAACTAAATGTTAAATAATTTAAACTTAATTGATAAAAAGTGAAACTGAATATCATTATCTTCTTTTACACGTAGTGAAGGATTCAAAAAAATTTCTTTACTCATCTTAGAGTGGATAATTTGTTTATCAAATAAGTGATAGATTTTTAATTGTCATTAAAAAAACAATAAAGTGGAAAAGTGGAAACTCAAAAACCATAGGATAATTAAAAACCTAAACATAAAAAAATAATGAAAATTCATCCATTATATAACTATTCAAAAAGTTAAAATTTTGAAACAATCCCAAAAAAAATTTCACTTTAAATTAAACAAAATGTTTCATACAATATATCATAGTTAAAAAAATTATAATATATAAAATAATAATTCTTAAGTCATATAAAAATAAAAAATCGATGATTAAACATATAGGATTGATTATAATTAAATTTAAGGTAGATATAATCATATTTTGTGTAAAGTTTATCATAATAATAATGGTTTTATAAGAAAAATTTATTTATTGAATATAATTCCTATTAAAGATATGCATTCTAAATAGTGGTTATTAATAAAAATAAAAATAAATGAAAACAGTAAATCTCCCCCAAAAATTCAACTTCCTTTTTCTAAAATAAACAAACTTTTTTGGATCTTATTTCAATATCAATCCATGTAAAACAATGAGAATTAATTTTTTATGATAATTTTAAAAATATAAGGGTTTGGAAAAAAAGTCATGATATATAAGGAATCATAAAATGATTTGTAATTGATTAAAAGACTCAAATACATTAGTTATATTCTAGTAAAATAGATTAATAAAATGACTCAAGATGTTTAAAATTTCAACAAGTTTAAACATTTAAAAGTTTACTAAGATTCTGTCCGATTGATTTATTATTTAATATTTCATATCATAGTTGAATCCAAATGTTTAGTAAATATATCATCAAAGTTATTGTCATTTGAAATAAATTCCCAAACAATATAAACATTATTAAAATGATCTTTAATAAATGTAAATCGTATATCTTTTTGTTTACTTTATGATTATTATGAAGGGTTCTTAGAAATTGAAATAGTATAAAATTTATCAGAACAAATAGGGATCCAATTAAAATTAAAATTAAAATCATAAAGTTTTATTTTAATTCATAATCATTAACCACAATAATTCACAGAAACTATATATTCAACATGAACCGTTAATAAAAATCTGAAAATTTCTTCTTTTATATCCAAGAAATTATTAATTTTTTTTATAAATTTATATATTATTGATGTAGTTTTTCTATTATTTCTACAAAATATAAAATATGAATCAAATTAACTAAAAAAAATCAATTGATAATAAATTATTCTAGAATATATAGTTCCTTTATCATATCTATTACTTCGTTTAACAACCTTTAAGTGAAATTTCTTAGAAGCATATTGAAATATATAAAAATTATATAAAATAAAAATAATATTAGTTATATAATTTGTTAAATAAATTAAAATACCCATAATTATTGTAATAACCCAAACTGAATCACCAGATTCAAGAAGAAGTTCCACATATCCTCATGTTCATCACCCCATACACACCAAGTCACCAACTAGTGACAAGGTTATTAAGTGATAACGGTATACCAAGACCTTGGTAATAATATCGATTAGAGGATAATATAACAAAAATATAATCCATGTAACAAAAAATTGAAGATAATAAAAATACGTGCTATAACATATGTCATGGAAAATCATAGTTGTATAACCAAATGGACCCCCAAAGTGGTAGGTTAATACGTACAAAAAGAATAAATAAATAAATTAAAGTGATGTGGAAACCATCTAGAATCTATCTTAGTACGTCATCCACCTTATAAATCAAAGGCCTTGAGCAGCCTATCACCGAGACCTTTCCCTTTTCTGGATTTCTGGTCATGAAGTCTCTATGTTCTCTATGATTCCCATGTTAGTTGAGAGTATAACCTTGTATGACACCACCAATGAATCCTTAACATTAGAGAACATGTATATATAGGTGTATGATAGAATGGAAGAGTAAATTTTCACACACAAACATATAATCAATCATGTAGTAGGCAATCATTCACTAACCAAGCTTACACAAACCCCAACCATACATTTTTTTAGCTTAATGTTAAAATGAGATTAAAAATTGTCAACTGCATGACTTAGATCATGCCATGTAACTCCATCCAACATTAATTAAAATTATGATTACACATTTAAGGAAAAACTCT
The DNA here is from genome assembly GCA_963277665.1 of Viscum album. Classification (NCBI taxonomy): domain Eukaryota; kingdom Viridiplantae; phylum Streptophyta; class Magnoliopsida; order Santalales; family Viscaceae; genus Viscum; species Viscum album. The sequence goes on from OY728123.1 coordinate 1,228,489,421, forward strand.
ACGCCCACCTTTAAGGGAAAGTGTCACCCACGTTACATGACTACCTACTCACCCTCGATGGAATTCAGACTAGGCATTCCAAAACAATTATCCCCATATCATATGCAAGGACATTCCCCATGAGTAGGTATTACTAGAATATATCCACACTCTTCCAAGGTTGTATGAAACTCTATTGATATTAAAATTACAAACTAAGGCACTAACAATCTTATAAAGAGAACCATCCAATGATTCATGTCACCTTAAATCCCCCTTTAAGGAGTCGGCTAAATCCACTAGGGATACCATTAAACTTGAATACCAAAACTCAGATTCCACCAGATATGAACAATCCAAATATAAGGAATAAAATAGAAATGAAATACATATATCACACCAAATAATTTCATAGAGTATGAAGGGTATAATTTTCTGGTAGAATATAATAAATAATAATCATTACCTATTAAACATTCCATGACTATGAAATTTTTAAAAAATAATATTGAACAGAGAAAAGAACACACGAGCCATCCAAAAATGGGTTTCATAAGACAACCCAGGTAAATTAAGAAAATATAACAATATTTTTTCTCTATACACACAAATAAAACATTGAAAAACATTCCATAAAAATATCCCAATATGGGACGTACTTCTTACCTCATTTGTGTTGGTGTCAAATCTAATATTTGTCAAAAGTTTCGTCACCCACAATGCATTCAAACACTAACAAAAACAACTAGAACACTAAGAAATTTCTATAATTGATTCCAAAATACCACAACAAGGGTTCTAGAGAACGTATGAGAAGAGTACCAATCCAAGAGGGTAGAACTGTATCACTTTCCCATGTTAACTACAATCAAATGTATAAAATAGGCCCAGTTAAATGTAGGGATCCTATGGATTCTTGGAACTATGATTGGACAAGATAGGTGAGATTCAACTGAGTCAAGAGAAATAAATACATGCCTAAACATCTAATTTTTGATCTTCCATCAAGGTTTAGAAATGAAGGATAAGAAGATAAAAGTTATCCATGACAGAAATCTCAACATAAGAAATCCAACCCAATCACTAACAAAGTTTTTTTGGAGCATTTGGAAATCATCTATATTGGAGGAACTATCCAGTGTGAAAAAATTTATCAATTAAATAAATAATAATATATCCATAATTCATTAAACAACACTCATATAATTTCTCATGTGTTTTCCCTTTGAAATACCCAAGACCCATGGGGTTCAGTGTTCATTTAATCCATTTCAAATTCTATAACAACCACCACGAATACCTCCAACAATATATACACCATGCATAAGACACTTGAAAAAGTGATCTTGTATAATATGTTAATAAAACCATGGCTGTTTTTGACTCACCATGACCTCCACCAAAATATGGTTAGGCCTATTTGGTGGTGTTTAAGAGAAGAAATCACAGTCCTCCATGGAATGGAAGAAAATTAAACATGGGAATATTGGTCCTTAACAATTCATATAGGCAATTACAGACATAAAATGACAAAAAACATGGTGTGGACCATCTCATGGTACTCATAAAAAACCAAATATATTTTTTAATATTCTATGAAACCTATAAAATTTATCAGACCAAGATCAGAACTTCACAAGGATCAAAATTACATACCTTTAAAATATAGGAAGTCACAAATATCCCACTCAAAAAGATTCTCATCCTTGATAATTTCATTTAGTGAAATTTCTTAAATAAATCAATAAATTACACTTCAATGTCAGAATCCAACTCTGACATATCCTCTTGAATCGATCCATTCTTCCAAAAGACTCAAAAAATCAAAAACATCCTTCCATGTAGAAAATTCTTTATCTTTAGTACATGATCAACAGAAGGTCATCCAAAAATGATTCATTAGGCTAAAAATCATCATCCTAATAGGCGATCACATGAATAAGATTTGGAATGTACCTCTAAAGTTGAGAGACAAGGAACACATCATGAAAAATAAATATTTTTGAGGGAGATATAGTCAAGAGGCCACCATCATGATATGCTCAGTAATCTCATGTGATTCAATGAATCTAGATTCTCGGTTCCCTTGCATTTGTAGCTACTGATGCCCTAGTTAAGGACTCACCCATAAGAAAACTCAATAACCCATAGTGAACTCCAATGGCCATATCCTCTTATCAGTATAAAATATCTATATACTCAAATTTGTAACTAATCACTTCGATATCAACACCACTCTCTTAGAGGTATATTGTACCAAGATCACCACCCTAACTACTGCATCACCCAAAATGTTCCAAAAAAATAGTGGGATACATTACATAAAATAAAGATCCTAAAAAGGTTTTATCAAAATTGATGTATGGATGATGTTCATTTATGTAGACTGATAATCCCATGCTCCCCCAAATTCCTTAATTCATTCAATAATATATCCTCTAAAATCTAGACTGTCCTCTCTAACTATGCAGTAGTCTTTATATGATACACTGTACTAAATTTCATCTGGGTACCCAAGTTATTTTCTAAGACCTACCATAACTGTGACATGAAGCACATATGTCTATCTAATACAATGTTAAATAGAGCTATAAGTAGAAATATAATCGTAAAATACCTAGAAATTTCTAAACTCATCAAATAAAAGGGTCTCTCGAATCAATAAGTAATTGAAAGGACCAGTCAGGATCTGTTTGATCATTGAGGGGGTGGAGGTGAATCATTAATAAATTATTTTATGTTTAATTGTTTGAGAATATTATTCACGTACGGTTAGTGAGAATTAAATTATTGAAAAAAAAACTGGACAATCCATAAGAAAAAAAATATTTAAAAAGTTCACCTCTCCATTAGAGTATCTAGTCCTTTGAATGATCAAGAAACATTCAAAGACCACACGTCCACTAGAAGAAAAATATTTGTGGTTATATAAATAAGGTTATGTCAGTAAATTTAATTTCTATATAGTCCTTAAATAGTGCTTGTGGTCATATCATAGATAATATGGCAGAAAATTTTTTTTAAATAAAAATGAACCTTCAACAACATGTTTCAAAATATCATCACAATGATTCTTGAAGTTTCTTAACACTTTCATACTTCTAATTTATTATCATTATTCATTACATTATTGTATATTAGTGAGAAAAAAATTATTTATAAACTTATTTATCAAAAATAGTTTATCTAATATCCTTCTGAACCCATTAACCTCGGTCTGGTATCCTCTATCTGATGTTCTCTGTCCGTTGTACTATGTCTGATCCTCTGTTTATCTACTTTATTCTTCACCTTGTTCATATAATACCATATTTTCAATATTATCTATCTGATACCACTTAATGTGGTGATACTAAATTTTATACTCTGACATAATATTTATTAAGAAACGTGGTTGTCACCTGACATATTCAACAATATGAAAAAAAACAAAAACATCCTCATCTCACCTTATCCATTTTTTATAGGAATTATTTCTTAAAAAACGTTGGAAGTATCACAGACATTAATTTAATGTAACTATACAAACTATGAAAACCCTACTACACAGATTCTTCATTTTACTACCTTTAAACCTCCATAACAATAGGAGTGGATAGTATTCATAAAGACATTCCTTAGAACACAGTGTTTAAATTCTTTAATTATCCTTGAAATCTTGGCTAGAACCAGGATATTTATTTTTTGATTATTAAAACATTGAATTTATAGCTCAATATATTCATATTTAATGACATTATAATTTTTTAAAGACTCTTAAAAAAATTCCAAACTATTCTTAAAAAAACAAATCTGTCTAGTAAAACTTTTTCCAGTAACCTCAATGTTTATTCATTGTACAGTTTCCATCAATCCAATAGAATTGAAAATTTTATATCCAAAAACCCTTACATGTTTTCCCTACTCAGATCTCTTTGAGCTACTCCATCTTATGAATTCTCTGAATTCTCTGAATTCCCTTTATTCTTTAATAACTTCTTTATATGATAACTTTGTAATGTTGTTCTATTATACCTGCAAACGTTTCTCTATCTGGCGAACTCATAATCTTTTTCATATGTTGGATTCAGTCTAATAACATTGATTAAAGTCCAATATTTGATACATCCACAACATTTATTATTCTACTGATCTTGGATACATTCTTTTTTTAATGTCCATCATTAAATTTTCTATATTCAATACAAAAAATTGGAAACTTCATTATGAAATGTTAAAATTTAGAAAGTCTTTCTTACTTTCTCCATTAAACACCTTTAGCTGGAATCTTGATACCTTTACATAACAATGATTCTTAGTACCTTAAATATAAAAAATTATCTATTTATTTTACATTTATTAAATCCTATGTCTGATAGAACTATGAATAAAATCAGATAAACATCATTTCCATCCTCCATCTGATAAACTTGGTATGGTGGACTTCATCAGATCAAATCAGTCAATTGGACTCTATATGTTTATCTTGAATCATTACACTCCCAAAACTCTTCTTGAAATATTTTTATCATGAAACATTATATTTAAAGGACAATCATTGTTATTTTATTTATTTATTATAGTAAAATAAAATACATAAGAAATACTTATTAATTTATAATCAGCTTATGATTAAAAAACACCTCAATTCTTCATGGTCTAAAAATATCCCTCTTTGGATTTTGTTTTCAACTAATGAACATAAATGAATGAAACATTGACACTAAGGTAATGAATTACTAGCCAGAAATTATAATCCTTTAGGTTTCAACTTGGTGTAATAAATAAGAATCCTTAAACAATGGCATGATGCAATCTATTAAATAGCGATTCATGATTATTTCGAAATTCTTCCATTCCCAAGTCTTCGTAAAATATAATGACTCTAACCTATAAGAAAATGGTCATACATCATCTTCAGTGACATTTTAAAATATTTCACACATTATTACATATCAACTTAACCCTTGTATAAACTAACCCTAAGTATATGATCTCATTTGATATGTAAATCACATATCAATAGATATATTTATCATACATATTTTCATCTATTTTGAAAATAACTTCAAAATGAAAGTTGATAGAATTGACACACATTATATAAAATATTCTTGAATACTCTGTGGTCAAAGTTTCCTAATAATCAATACCTTATTAAATGATTCCATCAAAAATGTTTTCCTGAAAATATCAGCTAATTTCTCAGTTGGAGTAACAAAATTCAGATTTAGTACATTAATTTCCACATTCTATTTGACAATTTTATATTTAATATCAATGTTCTCAAATCAATAATGTTTCACTATTTTTAGTGAGAATTAAAGAAGTTTTTTTATCATAACCCAAGATATGGGGGGAACGTCACGATAACAAAAAAATCATCCATCTTGGACTATATCTACACAAATTTCATTATAACTTGAGTGGAAGATATATACTTAAATTTTGTATTCTAAGAATCACTAAATTTTTTTTCTTTGTATCCTAGATAACACATATTTTTCCAAAAAAAAACACCATTAGATGTGGATCTTTTGTCTTTGACACATCCTTTCCAATTTTCACATGTGTTACCAAATGGATCAATATTTCAAGGGAAATAATATTTTAACTAAAATAACTTTGATATATCTAAGTATTATTTTTATTTCCATAAGAAGGGACTCCTTTTTCTCACTTTGGTACCTGGAAAAAACTGAAACAAAATAAACTAGATATATCCTTTAATCCTTCAGATATAACAAGATTCTAATTAACTTCCTAAATTGTTTTGGATTAGCACCATTTACATTACTATTTTAAAAAATTTGTTCCCACTAATGTGGGTGTGGAAATAGGCTTTGAATATACCATTCTAAACTTCTTAAATAATTCCTTAGAATATTTATATTAACAATAGAAAATGTACTATTTGTTTTGAGAGGATTGTAATCAACGAAAATATTTCAATTCTACTACAATAATCTTTTAAAGAAACTACTCTATCTCATCAATAATAATTTCATACATTTCTTCATTATTCACTAAAAATATTATATCATCATAAAAAGCAATCATAATGGGGGAACCCTCTTGATTTTCCTTAATAAAGAGGTTAATTTTAACACTTCCATTTCTAAAATTAAACTTATTTAGGAAAATATCTTGTTTGTAATACCATTCAAATTGGGCTGGTTTCAACCCATACAATTCCTAATTAAACTTGGAAACATAGATTTCATCTTGATTACGTATGAATCCACATTGTTTCAAAATAAAAAAATTATTCATTCATCTCTCCATTAAGAAAATACAACCTGACATCCATATAGAATATATTATATATTCATTTTGTAGATAACGAAATAAAGATTATGACAACTTCATTTCTTGATATCGGAGAAAATGTCCAATCAAAATCAATACCATCAAACTGTGAGTAGCCTTTATAAACTAGTATTTCTTTGTTTCATATCACATCACCTATTTCATTTAACACTTTTCAGAAACCCCACTTTGTTCAAATCAGATTTTATTTTTCAATTTTCGGTAAAATTTCCCATTTTTTATTTTTTTGAATGTGATTTAGTTCATAATTCATAGAATCAACCCATTCCTGACGATCTAAGGATTCTATAAAATCTATTGTCTTAACCTATGAAAAAAAATAGTATGTGAAATAATCATTTATATTCCTCTAGTTTGAACCTATTTCCCTTGATATCCAATTATATTGTGGACCTCTACTTGATTCCCAATCTATTGATAAGATGAATGAAGTTATTCCTCATCATTTAACATTGATAATTTAATATATTTATCCATTAGATCTTATGTATCATTAATTATATCATGTTTTTTAATGGGAAAAATCCCACTTTCACTTCCACTCATTTCTTCAACGATTTTTGAATCATTTCATTCTGAATGTTCTAGAAATTTCACATCTATAGAATCAAAAATCAACACACTTTACTTTTATAACACCAATATTCTCTATGATTGGGATGATAACCGATGAAGATACTATAAAAAAACATTTATCAAACTTCCCAATATATTCACATTTTTCATTGATTATATAGGGTTTCCAAGAACCCTTAGGTATTTAAAACACGAGGTTTTTTTGATACATATTATAAGGATTCACATTAGAGTTTTTCTTGTAGAAACATAAATTTTGAATATGAATTGTTTCTTTAATTGCCTAACAGAAAAATAATGAAGAATTATCATGTTCAACCAACATATTTTGAGCCATATATTCTAAACTAATATGTTTTATTTCAGAAACACCATTATTATATGCTGTAATAAACTCATTAAAATTCAATGATTTTCAAGATAGTATTTAAAATTTACATTTTTGTGTTCTGTATAAAATAGCCTCAGCCCAGGTAATGAGGACAAAAAAAGTTCATCCAAGAGAAATTAGATCATATTTTGGTAGAGAGATATTTTCATGAAACTATATTAGTACTGTAGCATGGACTGTAGCAAGAACTGTTCGGTACTGTAGTTGTAGGAACTGCTCATCCGTTTGGGATTTTGGGCCACTGGTTTGGTCCTCATGTCCTTCAAGGCCATAGGTCCACCAGAGGCCTATGGGAAAATAAGGTTTATAGGTCACCTCAAGTCCTGAAGACCAGCTCAAGGCCTTCAGGACACATGAAAATTGTGCTCAAATAGACTGGGCATACTTTACAAAGAACATTATCTAGATGATGATTCAGAGAAAGCACATTTACTCGAGTATAGATAATCGATATGAAAGAATAGAAGGGTATGAAAATTGCCATTAGGACCATTCTGTGCATGAATGGGATACCTAAATGAACAAACATGTAAAATTGGAGAGCTGAAATCATGATACAGACACTAGGGAGGGTCCGTTTCATGTAGTTACAGTCTGTGTGAATTCCTATAATACCTTCTGGTCATGTAATGTCACAAAGCCATTGAGCTAATAAGTGTTACCCTTAAACCCTTAAAAGTGGCATTATAAAAAGTTAATAAAAGTAAGGCCTTCAGGCTATTCATACATTTTTGTGTTCTTTACCTTTATAAATTTTAATCTTATTCATAAAATATATACATTCCTTTTCAACACTTCATTTGAAACTATTAAATTTTTTGATTTCCTTTAGTTTTTTAAAAAACATAATACATAAAATATGAATGAGATAATATATAAAGAAAATAAAATAAATTCCTAAAGTTTTTTCCATTCTCATAGGGATATTTTTATCTGAATGAATACAGTCCATGTAAGGAGTTATATGTATATAAACCCTCTTATATACTGAATTTTTAATCTACCCATTCTGAAATATAGAACACAAAACATATATTATTCTTATCATATCTGGAATATATTTCTTATATTCTATATATATTAGTTTTCCTATATTAATTATCATATATATATATAATCCCCTTATTCCATAATTTATATTCTTTGATCATTTTTTGATAACATGATCCCTATTTATCTCCAACCTGAAACAAATTTTCCTTAGTTTGTTTTACTATTGTTACAAATTTCATATCTTAAGTAATTTAAATAAAAAAGTAATATTTTCTAAAAAAATAGGGTTTAATTCATCAAAGATATACATAACACTCAACATGTTGTGTTTTATTCCATAAAACAATAAGGTACTTATGTATTTTAATTTTTCTTATCTAATGATAGAAGATCCAATAACATTGATTCTAAGCAACTCATAATTTCCAAAAGTCACAATTACTTATTATGAATCATTTACATTATTAAAAAATTTCATATCTTTTTTCATATTTGAATAACACCCACTGTACAATATCTTATTTCATTCTCCTTTTTCATGCTTTAGAGTAGTTTAAACAAAAAAGACCTTTTGTTTACCTTTTTTATTATCCACATGATACTTTTGGGATTTCAATACAAACTTTGTTGATCTAGAAGAATTACTAGACATCCTTTATCAGGATTTATAGGTTCATTACATATTTCAATAATATTTTCCATAAGTTAGTTTTTAAAATGGACTTTTCAGGTTTTCTTCTTTGAGTGGGATGACTCCCCCTCAAACCATGCCTTTAATACCTCCTAGATTCATTGTATTAATGGTGACTATACCAAATTTGTTTTCCAGATATATTCCCAAATCACATATTTGATAATATAAACTTATTTTTTAATAAAAACACAAACATTTTATTAAGGTGTTGGTATCCTTATAAAAATATTACCTTTTTTGTATCATAAGAAATATATTTTCAAAAAATAGAGTATGTTTTATGATATCATCATGTCATAGATATAAAACATATACAACCAATTTTAATACATAAACCAAATTTTATTAGTAAAATAACGTATTTAAAAATAATGAACTTAATTTATAAATCGATAAATCAATTTTCAAAATCTAAGTTATATTTTATTTGAATAAACAAAAATATATGTTTCTTTAATTTTTATAAAATATTCATATGATGAATTTCGGTTTGGATGTGTAGAAATGTAAAATATACATATATTTTTTAGTCATACAGTAATAAAATTCATATTAATCAACACTATTAATAGTATTTTTCCTAAATAATAAAATGATCAATATTTTATTCCATGATACCTTTCCCCTTTCCAATATAAACAACCCTACACCACCCCTTTCCCCTCCCTACAAAACCATCATAATATTTTAAATATCAGAATAATATTTACTTATACACTCCCTTATCAAGGTCCTTAAGCCCCTGATGTGATAAGAATTCCCCCACTAAAGGTTTGAGGCTCACTCTAAAGGAGGAAACTCAACGAGAATGGTAATAACTATTATTATTAGTACATCTTATTTATTTTAATATTATTTTGTAATGGAATATTTTAAAAAACCAATCCATATTATTTTATTATTTTATGTCCATGTTATTATCATTATTTTGACCCATTATTTATGACATAAAAATCATTCCCTCCCATCAAAAAAATATCATAATTTTTTACTATGTTAAAATAAGGGTTCTCAAGTCTCTCTTTCCCATGTGCGATTTCTTATCTTAAATATATTTTAAAACTACACTTATTTTTCATAAATGATTCTATTTACACAGTATAAATATCTTTTTTATATAAAATTTATGAAATATTTCACATTCCCTCTCACCAAACACTTTTTCATAAGCCATTACTATTTAGAAAGAAGGGTTTCAGAAACTATACGTTTTCATTTTAATTTTCCTATTACTTATTTCAAAAACATATGTAATCTTTAAAACTATAATGAAAAAATATTTTATGTATCATTAAATGTTTTTATAAGATTCGAATATTTAAATTTTATCTCTTCTTTTAAACTCCTCAAAAATAATCTATCACTTTTGGTTGGTTTATGTTTCATAAGAGGAAAATGGTGTTTTATTTTAACTTAAGTATTTAATGGATATTACTAAAAATTAATTTCATGACATAATATAAAATTAATACCAAAATTATAAAATTTTTATTATATTGGGATTTTAGTTAGTCATGATAACAAATGTATTAACAGTAAATCAATAAAATTTATTTTAACCATTTCAAATAATATTATGGAGAAATTTTTTTTCATTTGAGTCTATTTTTTTGAATATATTAACTATTAAACTAATTTACATCTATAGTATACTAAAAACTGTTCCTTGATAGCTGTGTAGATTATGGAACCATTTGAAAAAGTCCATTAACCAATACCATTACATAAAATGAAACCTAATTTGAGAAAACTATCTTTAGGTCTTATAATTATAGTATATGTGAATCCTATCTTGAGTATAGTATCCTTAGGCAGAGGTATTTGGTGTCGAACTACTCACTAACCTAAAGGATTATTCCTTGTCTTGAAAAGTGGGGGTAGACTATCTTTCAATCCAAAACTACTCTGCTAGGGATTGATGATTTTATATGATTTTAAATTTTAACATGAAAGGGATTTATGTACCTTATATATGATATTCATTTGGATATGTATTAATATATTTGGATTTTAACTTGGGTTAGTAACATATGTTATGTGTTTTTTATTGAGTTACACATCAATATGGTTTGAACATACTGATTTAGTGGGAGGAATATGATTCTAAATTAAACGATTAAAAGCTTTCATACTAATAAATGGAATATTAGGGAAAATATGGAATAATTAAATCACACTTTAAAATAATATGTGTTAGATTCCTCATAAATTGAACACCGATTAATACATCTATCATCATATCTAAACGGTTCCCAACGGTTCTTCCAAACCGTTTGAAAAAACAAATGGTCTCCTCTTTCCCAATAGTTTCTAAACCATTGGGAAAGTGTTTTACCAACAGTTCATGGAACCGTTGGTAAAATAGAACCCAGAGATGCTATACCAATGGTTTCAAACCGTTGGCATAGCCTATACTGGGAAAATTGCACAGCAGCTCTGCAATTTGCCCAGCAGGTCCGCAATTTGCCCACCAGGTCTCATTTTGTGGGTTCCCTCTCATTTTCAATCCAATTATTATACCTGTAATAAAATAACACATACATATACAATTATTGTACCTGCAATAACCAACTAACACATACATATAGAGAATAAATTTATACACATTTAACATATAATGATGGAACTATACACATCCATAATTAAATTAGAATTCATAATGTAATTATAAACATACATAATTCATTAAGAATTCAATTTAAAATTCAATATATTTTCACGTGAAATTATGTGCATTTTAAACAAAATACATTGACCTGGAGTGCTACCGGCCACACCGCACCTCATATTGAGGAGGGGTTGACTCGTACACATCACATATGACCCATGGATAATTCTCTTAATGTTTCAACGAAAACCAAATGCGTCTGGTCAGTTTTCTGTATTCCAGTTAATGTTTTTCAATTAAAATGACTTCCTTTTGAAACAAAAGGCAAACACTTTGAGTGGTTCCGGCCACACCACGTCTCAGATTGAGGCGAGGTTGATTCATACACGTCACATATGATCGATGAATCATTCTTCTAAAGTTTCAATGTAAACCGAATGAGTTTGGTTGATTTTCTGTATGTACATAAAATGTTGTCCATTTTAAACAAAAGAGAGCCACTTCGAGTGATTCTGGCCACACCGTGCCTCAGATTAAGGCGGGGTGACTCGTACACATCACATATGACCCATGGATTGTTATGCTAATGTAATGACACAATATGAATGTGTTTGGTCAGTTTTCCGTATGCCAGTTGATGTTTTCACTTAAAATGACGTCCTTTTGAAACAAAAGACAGACACTTTGAGTGGTGGTGGCCACACCACACCTCATATTGAGGAGGGGTTGACTTTTACACGTCACATATGAATCATGGATTGTTGTGCTAAAGTATCAACACAATACGAATGCATTTGGTCGGTTTTCCTTATGCCAGTTGATGTTTTTCAATTAAAATGACGTCCTTTTAAAACAAAAGGTAGACACTTTGATTGGTGCTGGTCACACTGCATCTCAGATTGATGCGGGGTTGATTATTACACGTCACATATGACCCATGAATCCTTCTCCTAAAGTTTCAATGGAAACCGAATGCGTTTGATCGGTTTTTCGTATGTACATAAAATGTTGTCCATTTTAAACAAAAGAGAGCCACATAGAGTGATTCTGGCCACACCGTGCCTCCGATTAAGACGTGGTTGACTCGTACACATCACATTTGAACCATGGATCATTGTGATAAATTATTGACACAATCCAAATGCGTTTGGTCAGTTTTCCGTATGCCAGTTGATGTTTTTCACTTCAAATGATGTCCTTTTGAAACAAAAGACAGAAACTTTGAGTGGTGGCGGCCACACCACTCCTCGGATTGAGGCGGGGTTGACTCGTACACGTCACATATGACCCATGGATCGTTGTGCTAAAGTATCGACATAATCTGAATGCGTTTGGTCGGTTTTCCGTATGCCAGTTGATGTTTTTCAATTAAAATGACGTCCTTTTGAAACCAAAGGCAGACACTTTGAGTGGTGGTAGCCACACCACGCCTTGGATTGAGGAGAGGTTGACTCTTACATGTCACATATGACCGATGGATAGTTGTGCTAAAGTATCTACACAATCCGAAAGCATTTGGTCGGTTTTCCGTATGCCAATTTATGTTTTTCAATTAAAATGACGTCCTTTTGAAATAGAAGACAGACACTTTGAGTGATGCTGGCCACACCACACCTCGGATTGAGGAGGGGTTGACTCTTACACATCACATATGACCCATGGATCGTTCTCTTAAATGTTCAACAGAAACCAAATGCGTTTGGTCAGTTTTCCATATGTACTTAAAATGTTGTCCATTTTAAAAAAAAGAGAGCCACTTAGAGAGATTTTGGCCACACTGTGCCTCAGATTAAGGCAGGGTTGACTCGTACATGTCACATATGACCCATGGATCGTTGTGCTAAAGTATTGACACAATTAGAATGTTTTTGGTCGCTTTTCCGTATGGAAGTTTATATTTTTCACTTAAAATGACGTCCTTTTGAAAAAAAAGACAGACACTTTGAGTTGGGGAGGCCACACTGCGCCTTGGATTGAGGTAAGGTTGACTCCTGCATGTCACATATGACCCATGGATAGTTTTACTAAAGTATCGACACAATCCTAATGCGTTTTTCGGTTTTCCATATTCTAGTTGATGTTTTTCAATTAAAATGGCGTCCTTTTGAAACAAAAGGCAGACACTTTGAGTGGCGGCGGCCACACTGCGCCTCAGATTGAGGCAGGGATGACTCGTACATGTCACATATGACCCATGGATCATTTTTCTAATGTATCGGCACAATCCGAATGCGTTTGGTCGGTTTTTCGTATGCCAATTGATGTTTTTCAATTAAAATGACGTCCTTTTGAAACAGAAGATAGACACTTTGAGTGGTGCCGGCCACACCATGCCTCGGATTGAGGCGGGGTTGACTCGTACACATCACATATGACCCATGGATCGTTGTGCTAAAGTATCGACACTATCCGAATGCGTTTGGTCGGTTTTCCGTATGCCAATTAATGTTTTTCAATTAAAATGACATCCTTTTGAAACAAAAGGCCGACACATTGAGTGGTGGTGGTCACACCGCACCTCAGATTAAGGCGGAGTTGACTCGTACACGTCACATATGACCCATGGATCGTTGTGCTAAAGTAACGACACAATCCGAATGCATTTGATCAGTTTTCCGTATTCTTGTTGATGTTTTCCAATTAGAATGACATCCTTTTGAAACAAAAGGCATACACTTTGAGTGGTGTCGGACACATCGCATCTCAGATTGAGGTGGGGTTGATTCGTACATGTCACATATGACCCATGAATCTTCTCCAAAAGTTTCAATGGAAACCGAATGCGTTTGGTTAGTTTTATGTAAGTACTTACAATGTTGTCCATTTTAAACAAAAGAGAGCCAATTAGAGTGATTTCGGCCACAAAGTGCCTCTGATTAAGACAAGGTTGACTTGTACAGGTCACATATGACCCATGGATCGTTGTGATAATGTATCAACACAATCCGAATGCATTTGGTCAGTTTTCTGTATGCCAGTTGATGTTTTTCACTTCAAATGACGTCCTTTTGAAACCAAAGACAGGCACTTTGAGTGGTGGCGGCCACACCATGCCTCAGATTGAGTCGGTGTTGACTCGTACATGTCACATATAACCCATGGATCATTGTTCTAAAGTATCGACACAATACGAATCCGTTTGGCCAGTTTTCTGTATGCCAGTTGATGTTTTTCAATTAAAATGACGTCCTTTTGAAACAAAAGGCAGAAACGTTGAGTGGTGGCAGCCACACCATGCCTTGGATTGAGGTAGGGTTGACTTGTACATGTCTCATATGTCCCATGGATCTTTGTGATATTATATCGACACAATCCAAATGCGTTCGGTCGATTTTCCATATGCCAGTTGATGTTTTTCAATTAAAATGACGTCCTTTTGAAACAAAAGGCAGACACTTTGAGTGGTACCGACCACATCGCACCTCGGATTGAGGCGGGGTTGACTTTTACACGTCACATATGACCCATGGATCGTTCTACTAAAGTTTCAACGGAAACCGAATGTGTTTGGTCGGTTTTCCGTATGTACTTAAAATGTTGTCCATTTTAAACAAAAGAGAGAGACTTATAGTGATTCCGGCCACACCGTGCCTCAGATTATGGCGGGGTTGACTTTAAATGTCACATATGACCCATGGATCATTATGATAACGTATCGACACAATCCTAATGTGTTTGGTCACTTTTTCGTATGCCTGTTGATATTTTTCACTTAAAATGGCGTCCTTTTAAAAAAAAATACAAACACTTTGAGTGGTGCCGGCCACACCACACCTCGGATTGAGGCGGGGTTGAATCATACACATCACATATGACCCATGTATTGTTGTTCTAATGTATCGACAAAATCAGAATGCATTTGTCGGTTTTCCGTATGCCAGTTGATGTTTTTCAATTAAAATGATGTCCTTTTGAAACAAAAGGCAGACACTTTGAGTGGTGGCGGCTACACCGCGCCTCTGATTGAGGAGGTGTTGACTCGTACACATCACATATGACCCATGGATCATTGTGCTAATGTATCGACACAATCCAAATGCGTTTGGTCAGTTTTTTGTATGCCAATAGATGTTTTTCAATTAAAATGACGTCCTTTTGAAACAGAAGACAGACACTTTGAGTGGTTCCGGCCACACTGCATCTCAGATGGAGGAGGGGTTGATTCGTACACGTCACATATGACCCATTAATCGTTCTCCTAAAGTTTCAATGGGAACCGAATGCGTTTGGTTGGTTTTCTATATGTACATTAAGCGTTCTCCATTTTAAGCAAAAGAGAGCCACTAAGAGTGATTCCAGCCACACCGTGCCTCAGATTAAGGCGGGGTTGACTCGTACACATCACATATGACCCATTGATCGTTTTTCTAAAGTATCAACACAATCTGAATGCATTTGGTTGCTTTTCCTTATGCCATTTGATGTTTTTCACTTAAAATGATGTCCGTATGAAACAAAAGACAGACACATTGAGTGGTTGCGGCCACACCGCGCCGCCGATAGATGTAGGGTTGACTCATATACATAACATATGACCCATGGATCATTGTGCTAAAGTATCGACACAATATGAATGTGTTAGGTCGGTTTTCCGTATGCCAGTTGATATTTTTCAATTAAAATGATGTCCTTTAGAATCAAAAGGCAAACACTTTGAGTGGTGGTGGCCACACCGTGCCTCGTATTGAGGCGGGGTTGACTTGTACATGTCACATATGACTCATGGATCGTTGTGCTAATGTATCGGCACAATCCTAATGCGTTTGGTCAGTTTTCCGTATGCCAGTTGATGTTTTTCAATTAAAATGACGTCCTTTTGAAGAAAAATACAGACACTTTGAGTGGTGCCGGCCACACCACATCTCAGATTGAGGTGGGGTTGATTCATACACGTCACATATGACCCATGAATCTTTCTCCTAATGTTTCATTGGAAACAGAATGAGTTTGGTCAGTTTTCCGTATGTACTTAAAATGTTGTCCATTTTAAGCAAAAGAGAGACACTTAGAGTGATTCCATCCACACCGTGCCTCAGATTAAGGCGGGGTTGACTCGTATACGTCACATATGACCAATGGATCATTGTGATAACGTATCGACAAAATAAGAATGCTTTTGGCTAGTTTTCCATTTGTCAGTTGATGTTTTTCACTTAAATTGTCGTCCTTTTGAAATAAAAGATAGACACATTGAGTGGTGGCAGCCACACCGCACCTCCAATTGAGGAGGGGTTGACTCGTACACGTCACATATCACCCACTGATAGTTGTTCTAAAGTATAGACACAATACAAATGCGTTAGGCCAGTTTTCGATATTCCAGTTGATGTTTTTCAATTAAAATGACATCCTTCTGAAACAAAAGGCAGACACTTTTAGTGGTGGCAGCCACACCACACCTCGGATTGAGGTGGGGTTGATTTTTACACGTCACATATGACCCATGGATCATTCTCCTAAAGTTTCAACGGAAAAAAATACGTTTGGTCTGTTTTTCGTATGTACTTAAAATGTTGTCCATTTTATGAGAATCCTCATGTGTCTATTAGTGGAATGGTATTTACTTAAAATATTGTGGATATTTATATAAAATATTTTTATATCATTCTTAGTATGGATTAGATTTTAGTTTATAATGCTATGAAACATTTCGGAGCTAACAATGTCATGACCAATGAATATATCTCATTTATAACATACCAAGAATCTATGATATTGATTAGATGTGTAAATGTGATATACATTGATTATCATGATGAAAATAAATAAAATATATATTATAGATTTTCTAGTATTTAATGAAATCAAGGAGGGTGGGGGGGGGGGGTCAGACGGGGCTGTTCGGGGACCAAGGAGGAGGGTGGGGGCTGTGCAGGGGGTTGTCCGGGGTCGAAGGATGAGGGTGGGGGGGGGGTGATGTCTGGGGGCAGTCCGGGGTCGAGGGAGGCGGGTGGGGGGGGGGGGCTGTGCGGGGGGCTGTCCAGGGGGTGTTCGAGGGGTTGTCTGGGGTCCAAGGAGGGGGGGGGCTGTCTGGGGGACTGTCCGGGGGGCTGTCTGGGGTCCAGGGAGGAGGGTGGGGGGGGGGGGCTGTTCGGGGGGGGGGATGTTTGGGGGGCTCTCCGGGGGATGTCCGGGGGTGTTCGGGGGGTTGTCCGGGGTCCACGAAAGATGGTGGGGAGCTGTTCGAGGGGATGTCCGGGGGGCTGTCCGGGGGGTTCTCTGGGGTCCAGGGAGGAGGGTGGGGGGGGGGGGGGCTGTCCAAGGGGAAGTTCAGGGGGCTATCCGGGTGGTGTTCGAGGTGTTGTCCGGGGTCCAAGGAAGAGGGTGGGTGTGCTGTCTGGGGGGCTGTCTGGGGGGCTGTCCGGGGGGCTATCCGGGGTCCAGGGAGGAGGGTGGGGGGGGGGGCTGTCCGGGGGGCTGTCCGAGGGCTGTCCGGGGGCTGTTCAGGGGGTTGTCTGGGGTCCAAGGAAGAGGGTAGGGGGCAGTCCGGGGGGCTATCTGGGGGGCTATCCGGCGGGGCTGTCCGGGGTCCAGGGAGGAGGGTGGGGGGTTGTCCAGGGTCCAGGAAGGAGGGGGGTTCCCAAACACCCAACCCCTAAAAGACAACAACATCCATAAAAATCGATAATATATAAAAATAACTCAACTCCAATACTATACTACGATTCTAGATAAAACCAACAACTAGAATAGATTAAATATCAAATCTCAGTAATATCAGTCAAAAATGTAAGGGATCAACTTGTCCCACATCACCATCATCATCACCGTCATCTTCATCCCCATCATCATCCTCACCCTCCTTGCCCTCACCATCCTCCTCGTCCTCTCCATCCTCCTCACCCTCGCCACCCGCCTCGCCCTCCTCCTCTCCCTACTCTTCTGCATCAGACTCCTCGCCATCATCATCATCAAGCTAGACATCATCCTGAACACCACTAGAACATCCACCCAGTGCACCATATATAGAATTTATCGATGAAATATACTCATCAAAAGCTGGGCTGGCCTCTTATAGAAGTGTAGGACGTAGAACTTCAATAAATTTCATAAACGCACTGTTAGCCCTAGAATACTATTTTGCCATCTCTGTGGCCCTTTTCTCAGCCTGTTCTGCATATTCCCTAACTTGTAGCAGCTCGGTGGCACTACAACTCGTACCTGAGGAGGTCTAATACCTCGTCGGGGCTATCCTAGGTCGGCAGCGTACTCTTCCCGAATGCTCCTCTCCCAACACCTGATGTAAGTGATCTGTTGGCCCAAAATTGTCTACTTCTTGGGAATCAGGGGCCTCTAAAGCAGCCTGTTACAAATATAAATATCTCATTAAGTTAAAAAATAGATATTAAAATATAAATTCAACAGATTAAAACTTACAATCTACTGCTGAGTCGCTTCGTTGATGGCACTTCCATCCTTTTTCCGTCTACTCAAGCAAAACAGTTTTTCTCGAGGCACAAGTCCTTCAATATTTTGTATTTTCCTCTAAAATGACATTAAAAACTAATGTTATATGAAAAATTTAGCAAACTATTAAAAAATTGAGGAAACAAAACAATGTGTATGTCGTAAATAAAACTTATAAACAGTTGTCATACCAGCTTCCTCTCATGATCAGGAATCGTAGTGTGTCCCAGTGTGTGGAGGTATTTTTTTGCATCAATGTTATTTTTATTTTTTCTAGATGATTCCTAAATAAAATTCGAAAATGAAACAGATAGTATTAATTCAAAACATTAAAGTTATTATATAAATACCTCAAATGTTATTAATATCATAAACTGGGTACTCGTCCAATGAGTAATCATCTGACGATACTTTTCTATAGGACAATAATCCACCACTGGTACACCTCTAACTCAGTGCCAACTCTAGAAACCCAGCCAATATACAACTCATTCTTGTAGGCTCTCCAAAGCTCGCCTAAATCGTTTAGACGTTCTGGTCGTGCACCCTCACCATCATGAAAAATAAATCGAAGCAGAAATCAAAATATTAATTCATATAAATACAGAAATAATTCATGGCCTTAAATAGAATATATTTTTTTACCCATATCTCTTCCCAAGATCTATCCTTGACCTCATGTGGAAAATGTCTCCATGATAACGGGCTGACGGGAATGATGTCGGAGTATTTGGCAAGCGTCTCCAAAAAACTACGACATTGCTGCCCTGTTTTCTCAACCATTTGGTTGTCTTCATTATTATCCACCATAACCTGTGTGCGGTGGTTCCACACTGAATGCTTGCGTGTATTCCCCCACCCACGCATCTTGTCAGTAGATGTATTTGTCATGAAATAAAAACAAATATTTTATCAAAACATGTTATAATGAAAAATATTGATATAAAAATTTGTTAGGGTTATATAAATATACCTGTTCCGGTCTGATCGCTGAGCGCCGCTAGATCCATAGAAACTGATAGAACACCCTGTGGTGGAACAGGAGTTGAAGATGATGGAATATAGAAGATCAGAGAGACATAAGTAGAAGGAAAAGAAGATGGAACAACTGTTTGACCGGATGCTGACTGGGGAGTGGGAATCATCATGGGGTGTGAAAATGATGGTCCAGAAGATGCGGATGGTAGCGAAAATACGGGAGGCCTAAATATCCCGCGTGTCCCTAACGACACACCGGGATCAGAATGTGGGAAGGATGACATGTCATTGGGAGGGGTAGTGTCTAGTCGAGTACGCACAGCTGCTCGTCCACCTCTGGTACAAACCCTCCACGTACCACCGGCCTGAGTACTAGGACCAGTACTAGGATCCTCATCGAATAACTGTCGACCTATAGGTGGATCCTACAAAAATGTTTACAAAAAAATTAATCACATGAAATTATATATTATTTAAATATATCAATTTGAAATAAAGTACTCACTACATGCACTAATGATGGAATTCCCAAATCCGTCATTTGATGATTGTTCTCCATCATTGTTTTCCTTTGTCTTTATTCATTTGGCATCATTTCCTGCTTTTGAAAACAAATATGTAATTAATTCGAAAAATAAAACTAATGTGTAACCCAACAAACTAAATATATGAGGGAATAGGGGGATTCCTTGGTAATTTAGCTATCAATTGTTTTAGAAGTGCTTGAATGGATTTAATAAATCATATAAGTTG
Organism: Viscum album; assembly: GCA_963277665.1. Classification (NCBI taxonomy): domain Eukaryota; kingdom Viridiplantae; phylum Streptophyta; class Magnoliopsida; order Santalales; family Viscaceae; genus Viscum; species Viscum album. Next base: position 1,228,510,109 of record OY728123.1, read on the forward strand.
TAATTTTCACCAAGTTAAAAATATTGTTTGACTATATTTGAATACAGTTCAATTCCAAATTAGAAAATGAAAATCAAATAAAACTGCTACCAATAAACATGGAAAATTCACATAATGGTCAAGTCAGCTGTCAATTGTTTTAGAAGAGCTTGAATGGATTTAATAAATCATACAAGTTGTAATGTTCACCAGGTTAGAAATATTATTTTACTAAGTTTGAATAAAGTTCAATTCCAAATTAGAAAATGAAATTCAAATAAAACTTCAACCAATAAACATTGAAAATTCACATAACGGTCAAGTCAGCTATCAATTGTTTTAGAAGATCTTGAATGGATTTAATAAATCATACAAGTTTTAATGTTCACCAAGTTAGAAATATTGTTTGACTATGTTTGAATACAGTTCAATTCAAAATTAGAAAATGCAATGCAAATAAAACTACAACCAATAAACATTGAAAATTCACATAACATTCAAGTCAGCTATGAGTTGTTTTAGAAGAGCTTGAATGGATTTAATAAATCATACAAGTTTTAATGTTTACCAAGTTAGAAATATTGTTTGACTATGTTTGAATACAGTTCAATTCCAAATTAGAAAATGCAATTCAAATAAAACTGCAACCAATAAACATTAGAAATTCACATAATGGTGAAGTCAGCTAAAACATATTTTTGATTAATACTAAATCAATTTGATTATTACCATCCATAAAAACCCAACTCGAGGTAAAACAAATGAATTGAGAACATGGATGAATGATTCTATATATTTTCAACCATAACATCAGGTTCACAATCAACTCTCACAATTGAGCTATTTGAGTCATCAAAATAAATAAATGGATTGGTTACAATGGCACTAGGGACAATGTCAATTCCATCATCACCATCATCAAAAATATGTCTTGGAATTACTTCAACTATGACACCAAATTCAGGTCGAAGTTGGTCTTTGACATAACAAACTTGTTTAGGCATTGATTCCAACACATATGGTTCTTCGATAGTAAGAGTGCGAGTCATATTAATTACTCGAAATCCACAATCATCAATAAATGTGCCATGTCTCTTCATCGAATCAAACCAATTACATTTCATCATTGTGACTCGTCCATGAGAGTAATAATCCAATATTATTATTTTCTCAACAACTCCATAATAACCCATATTTTCAAATCACGGTCTACTATCTGATGCACTGGAATAAAAATCTGTTGTGGTAGTAACCATAACACTATCATGTTGTGTTCTCATGTTCTTTTATCATTCCGTGACAATAAATTTGTACCCATTGATAACAATTGATTTATAGTCACGAACCACGGTATTAGGACGGAAAGCCAAAGCTCAAATTTCCTCAGAGACAGAGTCAGCAGAAAAACTCAATACTTTCAATATAAATTACTATTAAACATAATTAAATATTGATATAATTATTTTAAACATTAATTTTTTATACCATCAATTTTAACCAAGTAGAAAACTCTTTGCTATGAATAGTCTCTCTCCTTCTCAAGGATAAAGAATGATGCTTCATATTTATCATTGTTTTATGTTCCCTGTTGATAAAAAATATGAATAGTTTAACAGATATATATGTAAGATATACATAATCAATTTAGTTACCTGATATAGTCATCGAAAAAATCACAGTTGAACAAAACTGTGCGATGTGCCATCTCCCGCTCTTCATGGATTCAAGCCTTCAATGTATATGATCCAGTAATTACTCCTATTTGAGGAAGTGATGGAAAATTGGGTTCAATTTTCTCATACTGTTCTTCTTCATTTCTCATTGGTTTGTTCAATCTTGTAGTAAGATCAGACAAATACATCGAGCAGAAATCCATACATTCTTGAGCCAAGTAACCGTTCGTGATAGAACCTTCAGGATGATTTATGTTTCGGACATAAGACATTAAGGTGAACATATTTATTTTAGTTGGATACATCGAACAAAAAGAAATGGGTCCTCTGAGAAGTATTTTAGTGGGAATATGGACAGTCAGATGCAGCATGCATGTGAAAAATGATGGAGGAAATATTTTCTCCAACTCACACAAAATTAATAGGGCATCTGTCAACATTTTTTTCAAGAAAGACTTGGAAAACTTCTTAGCACAAAGATCTCTAAACAAATGGTACAACCGAATAACAACCAACCTTATATTATTGGAAAAAATATGATGGATTGCTATTGGAAGCAATTCATGCAGTAGAACATGATAATCACGAGTCTTAAAATATTTTTGCTTCAACTCCCTTCTGTTGACCTGTTTAGATATGTTGCTTGAATAGCCATCAGGAACTCTAATAGTCTATAATAATTCCAGAAATTGTTTTTTTCCGTATGTGTCATCACATAAAAAGCACATGGAAGTTTCAATTTATTTTCACTGATACGCACAAGATGTAATTCTGGTCTGATGCCCCAATCCACCAAGTCACATCGAGAGCGTAAATCATATTTTGTCTTCCCCTTGACATTTAGAAGAACCGAAAGAAACATTTCACATATATTCTTTCCAATATTCATTACGTCTAAGCAATGACGTAACAAATTGGTTGACCAATAAGGCAAATCAAAAAAGATACTTCTCTTCCTCCAATTGTAACAGGTTTCAGTGGAATCATTCTTTCTCTTTCCAGCTTTCATTTGACCATTCCCAAATGAAAAACTGAAATCTTTAAATTGATTAAGCACATCAGTTCCAGACATACGCTGAGGTGGATCATCGGTCTCTATGGTATTATCAAATCTCCGATGATTCATTCTATATGAATGATCCTTTGTCAAGAATCATTGATGTCCCATAAAACTGAAACTACAACGACGTTTCAGTATTCTGGATCGTGTATTCTTTATACAAACTGGACATGACAATTTTCCCTTCGTGCTCCATCCAGACATCATTGCATAAGCCGGAAAATCATTGATCGTCCACATAAGCACAACACACATTTGAAATATGTCTTTCGAACATGCATCGTATGTGCGCACACCCACATCCCAAAGAAGTTTCAACTCTTTTATTAAAGTCTGTATGTAGACATCAATATCAATTCCGGGATCAGAAGGATCAGATATGAGTATAATCATGAATGTGAAAGGTTTTTTCATACACAACCATGGGGGAAGATTATAAATGTGTATAAAAACTGGCCATGTGCTGTGTGAACTAAGCATCTGCCCAAATGGAATAAAACTGTCGCATGAAAGACCCAGCCTCACATTACGCACGTCAGTTGCAAAATCAAGATTTCGAGCATCAAATCTATGCCTTGCAAATCCATCTGCAGGATGAACCAACTCATCATTAGTCTTCTTTCTCTCGGTATCATGCCATCTCATTTTTATTGATATGTCATCAGACATAAAAATATTCTGGAGTTTGGGGATCAATGGAAAGTGCCACATTACTTTTTGTGGAATGCGGGATGGTGTTCCATCAGATTTTGACTTCCAGCGGGATATGCCACATTTTATGCAATCATTTTGTTCAGTGGTTTCCTCCCAAAATAAACTGCAATCGTTTGGGAATGAATGAATTTTGTTTCTTGAAAATCCATGTTCCTCAACTAACTTCCATGCCATATAGTGTTTTGAGGGAATATCTGCATCATTTGGAAGTAAATCCTTCAAGAGGGTAATAATGTAATCGATTGCTGTATTAGAAATCCCATACATAGTTTTCCCATGAAACAATCGGATTAAAAATTCCAGATTTTTCATTTTATCGCATTGTCGATATACTAGAGTCGTGGCAGCATCATTAATTTTTTTCACCCTATCAATATCATCATTTTCACTAGATGCATCAGCTGTGCTCATATCTAAGTCTTCTTGAGTTGAAATACGTTCTTTTTCATGATGACGAATAAATGGAAACTGATCATCTAACAAATTCGCCATTCCTATCTTTTCATTTTGATCATCACCGATTTGAGATTTCATTTTCTCCCCATTATGATACCACACAAAGTAGTTTTCTTGAAAACCATTTTTGTTTATGTGGTATCTGACTTCTTCATGGCTCAACCAAGTTCTACCAACACAATTGGAACATGGGAAGTGTATGAGACCACTATCTGAAGCATTGTGAAATGAAAAATCTATAAATCTCTCCAAATTATTTTGAAAATCACTTGAGATCCGATCAGTTTCATACATCTAAATTCTATCCATTCTGTAAAAATAATTTATATAAGTCATTTTGTCATAAAAAATTCAATAGGATTGAACTTTAATAGAAAAAAATTTAAGTAAACGATAAAGGAACAAGTTTCTAGTCGATGTAGTGAACTATTAAAATAATGTAATGAACAAGTACTCATAAATTAAATTAAAATTTATTTATATTCATTTTCATTATGTCTATAAGAGGCACATGCCTCAGGTCCCATCATGTGTAATAGGCATCCAAAATCATTCACTCATGTTCAATAACTCATTATTGACACCTGGTCATACCTTTCATTACCCAATTACATCCCCAAGTCAAGCACACCCCATGGGTGAATAAATTTTAGGCTTCTACAAAAATAGGTTGTTCATGACCTGTAAAAAGATTTAATTTCGTTATGTATAGACAAAAACATTTATTTTAAAATTATAAATTCTTAATAAAGTATGTCAATGATAAAAACATTACTGAATTAAACTTGTGACTTATCTAACATTTTTATGGCTATCTACACATGCCAGAATGGGTAGTGAAAAGCACCCCACCCTCATAAAATTGAGTACTGGCCAAGAAGGTCAAATAATATACAACGTACAATGAGAACCATATTTAGTTGACCCTAAAGTTATATTAGTACAGTCATCTTGGGGGAAATGGAATATATGATCCTCGTTAACTGATGAATTCAAAAGCTCGTATTCCATATTCTAGACACTATGTAAGGTAAGAAATCATGTGAGGATGGGTTTACCTCATTCAATTTCTTATATGCTAGTGAGAATGAAGGCTTAAATTAATGACTTGAGTTCACTGATACCATGTCAACCATTATACACACCATGTGAACCCTTATACACACCATATGAACCCTTATACCATATCCTCATTATTAAAAACATTAATAACAACTTATTAAATAACATCACTTGTTAAAGATAATAAAAGTGAACATAAATCAATAATAATATTGGATATAGCAAGTAAAATGAAGTCATACTATCTTAAATCCTAAATGACCACCCACAAGCATGATTAATGACCACAAAGCTCCCCTTTCGGCCAAATCAAAAGTGAAAACAAAAACACATAGTTGTAGAAAAAAACATCATTTGTGTGAAGAATAATAATCTCATGGTCCTCATGATATTTGAACCACACAGTCATGTTTTTTGAGATGAACATGTATCCATGAAACCATATGAGAAACACGATTCAATACATGCATTTTTCTGATTTTCCCAAGCATTTTGAGGAACCCCAAATCAGTGAAAATGGTCATTGTGTTTTAAAAAGGTGATTTAATAACACATGTATGATGTCGAAAGAAGAATGATTAATGGTTATATTAGAAAAATTAATATTCACTAATATGGCGAATTTGACATTCTGTGAATTAGTTTGATGAAGAAGGAAGAAGTACTAATTAGGGACCATATACTATTTGACAAAGTTCAAGAAGATACTCCATATGTTCTATTGTGCAATGGATAAGTGAACAGTGTGTCATTTTATATATATATATAGATTTTTATTGAAACATGATACATACTTGTTATGTAATACACATAGTGTACAAAAATTAAGATGAACAAGATATTCATGTTTGGAATGATCTTAATGAAAGGAGTGATTTTCATGAAATAATATCAATAAATATTACAAACAATTTCTTATTAGTTCCTATACATGAAGCTATAATATTTGAAGCAGATTAAAAAAAACTATGAATCATAAAAATTAGAACACAATAAGGAGACAACATGCCTTTATAAATGTAAATGTGTAATGAAAACATTAATTGGACATACACCGATATAGGGATTTGAGTACACAATTCGTGGAATAGTAATAAAATTTTACATAAACCCTAAAAATTGGGAATAACGAAATCGTTGAGAATAGAAGTATATGCTTTATAAGATGTGGAACTATATCCTTGATAAAATATAGAAGTATTCTAACCTTGTAGCTGCTGATCCGATGGAAGATGTGGGGATTCGGAAGTGCTTTGGCCAAGGAATCACTTCTAGAGACGAGCGGAAGGCTTCTGGAATCATGGGGAGGCCGCTGCCTGCATTTGGAGAATTTGGGGCTTTTTTTCCCAATGGTTTTTAAAAACCATTGGGAAAACCAAATCTTTCACAACGGTTTTATGAAATCGTTGGGAAAACTATGTTTTTTCCTATATTTCCCAACGGTTTGAGGAAACCGTTAGGAAAAGAGATTTTTCCCCACTTTTCCCAACGGCTTCATAAAACTATTGGGAAAACTCAGTTGTTCAGGGTATTTACCAACGGTTTATATAAACTATTGGGAAAGACAACATATACCAAGAGTTTTTTGAACCATTGGTATACAAGTGTTGGGAAAAGTCCCCTTTCTAGTAGTGCATGGTTCCATATATTATCTTTTGTAAGGAAATAATGTAATTAGGGGACTCAAAAATTTTAGTACCTTGCTTTTGGAATTTTCTTTTGGGTTTAATTAGTTGAGAAACCCTTAGGAAGGATAGTTAAGGAAGGGTGTCTAGTTGATCCATATGATTCATTGGGAAAAGATATACCCCCTAAACCATATAAGAGTAATATATTATATCATTAGCATAATGGACTACTAAAATAGCTACGTGGTGAGACAAATTCCAATGTACACTCATTTATTAGTGAAATGTATATCCTATACCACTAATGGATATTATTTATTTTAAAAGGGGGAAGCATTTTTGTGGGATAAAATTTTATAAAATTAATTATTAAATGTATGTAAATAATAATACTCTTATAATAAACTATTTTGTTATAGATAAATAGAATTATAATAATCTTAAATAAACCTTGAGAACATGTCTTAAAAAATGATAATTATAGTAGAATAAATATGTAGTATTTTATAGAAACATAATAATTATTCTTAAGAAATAATTAAACTTATGTGTTAAATTAACCCCTTCCTAATAAAACAAAGGATGAAGTTGTTCCGAAAGTTGATCGGGATTGATATAAGAAGCATGGATGAATTCTATTTAGGTTTCAACTACATTAGATGAAAAGTGACCTAAGGAAATTTAATCTCTAATCAGACACACAATTTGGTTGAGTGTTCCAATGAAATAATGATACTAAAGAATATCCTTTAGGAAGTGATATATTTTCTGAATCCATTTTGAAATCATTTTTAGAATTTTTATTAAAATGTGATTTTTGTAAACAAAATATTTATCCATTTTTATGAAAGTGTTGAGGATAGAAGAACTATGTAATGTGATATCCAAGTGTTTGTGTTTTTTTTTACAGGAAAAGGGTAAAATTTAAATCTAGAATGTAACACCCCAAGATTTCATAGTATGTGTTTTTCTTTAATGTAATTCAATAGCTTACGCTACACGGAACACCGAGTTCGAGCACACCATGACTTACCAAACTAAATGTTCAAAAAGAGGTTTTGAATTGTATTAACTTAATTTTTAATTTTATATTCTCCATATAAATTTAAAATCCTTATTATGTGTTTCATAATCATAATATAAAAACACATTCAATTTTCATATAAAATAAGTATTTTTTTAAAAAAATGAAATTTTACCACCTTTTAATGGAGAACCCTTTTTTAAATCCAATATTTGAAACTTTTATATATTAAATTTGACAAAATAAACTTTATCATTAGAACAGGAAAATACAAATTTAGTTTGGATAAATTTTCAGTTCTTTTCTGATAACTTTTATATTTTCGTGAATAGTGAAAAATACTAAATTTTAATTGAAAACAACTTTTTTATTCAAAATAATTTATAGTGTTAAATTATAAATTTGAATATTTTTTAAGTATAATTAGATTATATTTTTATTAATCAATCCAATTTTGGTCATTGGAAGTAATTTTGCCTTTAAATTGCACATAAACACATATCAATCTTTTGATAGTTTTTACTTCTCAAAAACCCGCATTCTGGTTTTGACAACGAGAATTTTTTTTAAATTCATTAATACAAAATCTATGATTTTAATTTGGAAAAATTGAAATAATTTTTGAATTTGGAATATCAAAATTATATTTTGGTGAATTTTTGGTATTTTTCTAAAAACATTCAATTTTTGATGAATTATGAAAACAAACTGCGTTATTGTTTAAAACCGAATTTTTATTTAATTTAATATTTTTAATTTAAATTTATTTTAAAGTAAAAATAGATAAATTATACTTATATTATTACAATTTAATTCCTTTATGGATTTTTATAATAATATTAGATATATAAAATTTTATTGACCTTTTTACCGTCTTTTACCCACCTTCTAGGCACATTTGCAACTTTTCATAAAACATAATTTTACCGCTTCTATGAATTGAATTTCAAAAAAACTAGAGGTACATTTGACATAAATAAGTAAATTGTTGTTCAATAGGATGAAAATATTTTTTTTTTGAATATAAACTTTGAATTATTATTACCACAGTTAAAAGTAAATAGGTCAATTAAAGGTAAAAATGATATTTTAATTACATAATACATGTATTAATTCTATTAGATAAGTGTATTTATACCAAAATAAAACATAGGAATGAATATAATCCTTTTTTATCCACTTGGATTAGATTTGGACATTTATTATATTTTATTTAAAGAAGAGTTAAAAGTGTTAAATCCATGGTTTAATAACTAAAACATTTTTAATATATGGTTACCTAGAAGATAAATTAGACTATAAATATTCATTATTAATATAAAAATATTTATTAAATAATGGGTTTTTATTTATAATTTTTAGACATTAAATAATTATACTTATTTATGACACAATGATGATACAATAATTACCTTATTAATGAAAGATGAAAATAATTTATGTTATAAACATTAAAATAAATGTAAATGGAAAATTTTAATTCATTAAACTAATTTTAATGGTTAATATGACATGTTAGGGGTTATTAAATGTATGTTTTTAAATGAAATCAGATAGTTCTGACTTTCACAAAAACCAAATACTAAATAGTGTCAAAATTGACATAAATGATCTTAAAAATACTATATTATTAAATTATGTAATAGTCCTAAAAATATAAGGTTTTTCCAAAGGACTTATATAATGATAAATATTTTATTAATGAACCACTTTAGGTTTTATTTTCATTTTATAATATGTTTATTAACTATGTGATATAAAAATTCAATAAGACAATATAAAAGGTAAACTATTTAACGAAGAGTTGAATCTAAAAGATAAGGTTAATATAGAGACCTAAAAATGTATAAAAACTATTGGTTGAGAGTATTTAGACCCATACCCACCTTAGATGATAAATAAATCCATTATTATCCATTATAAAACAAAATATATTTTATAATAAAATAATATTTCAAGATTTTCCTAAAATGACCCCCACCTCTCTTATAAAAGGATACTTCACCTTCTCTCAAATTAACACATCCAAATCCATTTGGCTCTGCCAAAATCTACTCAAATATCCTCCCTACTACCGTCAATTCATTCTATAGGCCTTACTTTGATATTAAAGCCATTCCAAGGAGCCCTTTTGATCAAATCAAAAAGGAATCACCCAAATAAGAGGTAATAATTTCAGCACCTCTTTCAAAGTTCTTTTCTTCTTCCACTTACACATTCTTTATTGTTTCCATAAAAAAATAATAACTTCAATACATTATACATTCTGGGATGTCATTATAAATACTCTACAACCATATTCATTATTCTGTCCATACAATGAATGAAAAAGTCTCCATACATGCATACATATGACTTACCTTCTCCACATCATGGTGTAGTTTGTTATTCAACACTTAATTATTTGGATGAGTATAATAATTAGTTTAATTTATGTAAATAATATATATAACATGTTAATTATCCTGTTTATGTAATATACCATTCATTTACATACGATTTCACCATCCATAGAATGATATTTTCACTCGTGCGTACGTACGTATTACCATCTCCACGAACGTGATGAGATTCATTCCCCATTGTAACCATTCAAAAATAGTTTTTATTTTATGAATAAAAATAATGCATAAGAACTTAATATAATTCAGGATATTAATCAAATACATCTTATCCAGAACAAACACGACTTATGTAACAAAACATATAAAGGAAAACGAATCAGATAACACCTAAAATAATGATACTACTAAAATTTTATTGACAAAGAAATATTAAAAGATCTTTTATGATATCATTTTTGTGTATGTTGTTATTTTAAAATTTAATAAAAATTATTCAATAATTATAAAGTAGGTTAAACATTCCCTCTACTAATGTAAGGTATAAGGTAAGGGGTTTTCATCTCACTTCTTATTCTCATGAGATTCATGCTATATTTCCTCTATTTGATTTTGTGTGGTGTATGTACTTCCCCTGATTGTATTATTTGGGTAATATAATTTAATTTATGAGTATTTACATATTCATTTTATAATCCTTTTTTCATGGGGTTTATTTTTCTTATGTTACCAAATTGGTAAGGAAATTTCAAATTTCGATTTCCACTCATTGGGATTTACACAAATTTCAATGATTATTTTACTGCAAGAATATGTGTGAAATCAAAATTTATTTAATAATGTATTAATTTCCACTCCCATTTGTGTAGATATACTATTTATACACATAATAACTCCATTGATAAATTCTCAATTCATCGATATAAACTTGATAATAGTAAACATAACTCAATTTCCATTCATTGAGTTAAACATCCAAGCCATTGGTGTTGTTTTTACAAGAATATATCTGAATGTCCTCAGATTGATTTACACTAAATATCCAATAATTTTGAGTGTATTTATATTTTTTACACATAATTATGTCCTTGATTTTTCCTTATCCTAAGGATACAGTCTTTAGAAGGTTTTTCATCTCAATTTACACTGTATTAAGACTTCTTTGTTGTTATGCAACAATTTACTTTTATATGGTGTACATATTGTACTTTGAAATACTATATAATGAATCCATTTATTATCATGATATTATAAATTTATTATTACGACAATTATTTGTATTCAAGTGTCTCTCATTTGGATAGGAACTCCAACTAAAATATCATTTTAAATGTTTTAAAGATTTATTTTTCTAAATCTATCTCCTTAATGTCCTTGTTTTAAAAATGGTGTAAAGATTTATTTATATAAACATTAATGTTCTAAAATTAAAATTCCTTTTAAATGTTTTGAAGTGTTATGTGACACTTTTATTCAAAAATCTATTTTAAATTGATTCTCGATAAATAGTGAAACTTTTATATGTTTTCAAGAGAAAGATGATATTTCTCTCAAATAGTTTTACTAATTATTTTCATCTAGGTCAATATACTTCATTGTTCTTGATTGAGGATGATTTATTATAATACAATCTTACATGTTGTATTGAATGAGTTATGTTTGACTGTGGATGTGGTATTTTTATACCATTCATGGTTTGTGGATAAAATATTGAAATTTATTATGCTAGTTTTAATATGAATTTTTAGATTACATTTCAACTTTTTCATATGAGCAGTGAACTGGATTTAGTAAGTAATAGGTGGAGCCCGATATAGCTTCTCGATGCATCCATAGGTCTCATGAGAAAAACTAGTGTCTTAGAACAAGTCCCTGAAAAAAAATCATATTTATAGTCTTGGAATGAGGCCTTGAATTTGTGGTTATGATGTCCGGCATTATGAATTACATCATTATCAAATTAGATATTGAAATTACATGTGATTATTCAACCAGAATAATATTTATGTGAATAAGTAAATAACATTATTTGATTTATATTTTCTATATTATACTAATGTTTAAGATTAAAAGGCTTGTGTTTTAGTCTTATAAATTTCCTTAAATTATTATTCTTATTTATGAAGGTTTCCCCTATATTGTTTATCCTTACTTGGAATTTGATCTCACCTCTTTCTTATGTTTCATTTTCTCAGGATGCCAAGAAGTGTATTATATTTTATATTAAGGTTTAAGAAAGTAGAATATTTTAATTCTCAAAGGATTATCTATGATGTATTTTAATTTAGAAATTGTAATGTGATGTTCATGTGTGTAATATATTTTCCAAGATAGCTAAACTGATCGACCCTTTGAGACTTGATTCCTTGTAATCATGACAATGTTATGTAATAATGCACCGTCTTTTGGTAACTAGGGTCGATGCGTTATAGTTGGTATCAGAGGGTGTTAAGTAAAAACCTTGGAAACCAGACATAGAAAAACTCTAATTTGAGTACATTACCATAAGATATACTTTGTGAACTAGTATATAAGAACTTCTTAGAATTTTGGTAATGTAGAGAGTTTTTTAATTTTCTATGAAATACAACCCTGTCTAGATATGAGATGCTAGAGGCGACTTTGGTACATATGTATCTAGGGGTAAAACCCAAAATCATCACATTGATCTAGACTCAAACGGGACCTGATGCACGACAATGGTCCTTGCTGCACTCTTGGTTATGACACTCCCAGGAAATATGCTTAGGATAATTCACATTTTCTTTACAAACTTATTTTATGAATTTTAATATAAGATGAGAATAAATAACCTTGGTTAATCCTAAGTTTTTTTAGATTGAAAATAAGGTGTCATGATATTCACTAGATGATTTTATGAATATTGTTGCTCACACTATGATTTAGGGTTTTATTCAATAGATGGATTCCGAGGAAGTCAAATTAATATTGAACATGATGTACATGGTGGGAATGATGGTAGGAAAGAGAAAATAAATGGATTTTTGATAGGAATAAAAGATATCGTGTTTATGCTGAATAAGGATTCCCAAAATGTGATCAACAACATATACATTAACCAACTACCAAACTCAACAATGAAGATAAACTCATAGAATGATAAGAACTCCAGTAGTGGAGACTATGGAGAAAAGAAAGCTCAATTTTTATCATCCAGGTAATGTGGAAAGAGATACCCTGGAAAGTGTATCAACAGAACAAACAAATTCTTTACGTTTGGGAAGAAAGGATACAAATAAGGAATTACTGAGGAAAAATGAAGAGTACTATGGAAAAAAATGGTCCTAAGATTCCATTTACTATCATTTTCCATAAATCTAGGGGACCTGGGCATTACCTGAGTCAATGCCATATTTTATTGGATAACCACTAGGTCAAGGAAGAACCTATATAGAAATAAATGGATGGATAAATGATTAAAAGTATTAATTCTCTTTGTTTGTGGGATTACTTTGGAATACTTTTCTCTTATATGTGTAACCCTACAGTTTGTTATGTGAAAATTCTATTTGAGGAAGAATTGTCTTCACTTTTTATGTTATAGTTATAAAGAACCATGTGGGTTTTTATGATCCTTAAATTTGAGGCAATTATTGGTTATTAATTTTTGGGATGAAAATGCGAGGTATGAGAAAACATTTGTGGTTAAATTATGTTATGGTTATATTTTGGGGATGTTATAAAATATAGTTTTTGGAAAAGGACAACACACATACCGTGTGAGAACTCGTCATGTTAGAAAAGTAGTAGGAATCAAACCCACAAACAAATTGTGACTGAGATTTATCACCTACTATTGGACTACGTGATGTCCCTGGTTAGTGTGAGTAATTATTTTTAGTTAAATTATTTTATTGATCAATAATAATTTTATTTGGGATCATATATTTATTCAAATTGATATACTCAGTATAGGAAAATGATTTTGTGATTAAGTGATAAATGTTATTTTGGAAGACGTTCAATGTGTTGGAAATACTATATGCCTAATAAAAAGAGAATACTTTAGGATTTCTTTTAATGAGTAATGGTGTATTTTTTATTTTAGAAGAATCCATGTTTTTATTGTGGACATTTAGAGATTTATGTTTTTAATGGAAATGATTAACCTATCATTGAGAATATGTTATTTGGTTAATTACACTTTAGTATGGGACATTAAGAGTATTTGATGTTATTTGGAGATAAATGCTAATATTTACTATGAAATACTATGTGATTATGTTCTTCTGAGTTTTGGGTTTCAATCATAGTTTGGATTATATTGAAATAATATTTTTGGGCAATTGTTTGTAGAATGGTCTTTATTGGACATTGGGTATTGTTTGGTTAATTTTGGAAATTATAATTAGTATTTATTTCTATAATAGATTATCCATTTTGGGGATCATATTATCTTATACTAACCATTTTGGTTTTTGTTAATCTCAAAATACAAGGGAAATATATAGTTCATCCTTTGTGGATTATGTGATTCTCTAGAAGTTGATTTTAGAGCTTCACGTGTGATCAAGTCATCTTGAATACTCATTGTTTGAAGAAAAGAACAGTAAGTGGTAGAAATTTATTAAAGGATGAAACTATAGATGAAAAGTAAGTATTTATTTTTATGTTATTAGTCAATATCATAAATAAATTTCTCAACTTTATGAAATTGAACTTAAAACAAAAAACATTGTCCATTTAAGTTTCCTACTGGGAAACTAATGTCCATTTAACCAATCACAATTTTGTGGTTTTCTTATTGTTAGATTTCTTGTGATAGTGTATTCTATCCCTCTCCATCAGAACTTGACACTTAGTTTATCTTCCATATCCAGTTTTTCCTACACGGAATCCTTGTATGGGTTATTTTGGGTGACCTTTGTATTGTATCTTTTTCTTTTAAAGTGATAGATTTATTGACTCTTTTTTTGATGTGAGACATTCAAATAAGTTACCAAGCCTAATTTTAAAATTTTGAGGACGTAATTTAAAAAAGGGGGTAAGAATGTAACACCACAATATTTCATTGTAAGTTATTTTCTTTAAAGTAATTCAATAGCTTGTTCCACACGCAACACCGAGTTCGAGTGCACCGCGAATTTCCAAGCTATCTGTTCAAAAAGAGGTTATGAATATTATTAACAGAATTATGAATGTTATATACTCTATATAATTTTAAATTCATAATATGTGTTTCTTAGACATAATATAAAAACAAATTCAATTTCTCAAATAAAATTAGTATTAAAAAAAATTGAAATTTTAACGCATTCTAATGGAAACCCCTTTTTAAATCCAATAATGGAGAATTTTATATATTCAATTTGAAAAAATAAACTTCTTCTTTAGAAGAGAGAAATAAAATTTTTGTTTGGATTAATTTTTGGTGCCTTTATGACAACTTTCATATTATGATGAATAGTAAAAAATGTTAATTTTTAATTGAAAAGAAAATGTGTAATAAATATAATTTATAGTGTTAAATTGTACATTTGAATGTTTTTGAAGTATAATTAGATTATATTTTTATCATATAATCTAATTTTTCTAGTTGGATGTAATTTTACATTTAAATTGGACAAAAACACATATCAATCTTTTGATAGTTTTTACTTCTCAAAAACCTACTTTCTCATTCTGACAAAGAGAATTATTTTTAAATTAATTAATATAACTTCTATGTTTTTAATTTGGTAAAATAGACATACTTTTTGAATTTGGAATATAAAAATAAGCATTGGGTGAAATTTTGGTATTTTTCTAAAAACATTCAATATTTGATGAACAGTGAAAAACACTAAGTTATTTTTAATGAAGAGTTTTTATTTAAATAATTTTTTAATTTAAATTTATTTTAAAGTCGGAGTAGATAATTAATACCTATATTAGTCCAATGTAATTAATTTAATTCATTTTATACTATGATTGGATATATAATATTTTATTTAACTTTTTACCTCCTTTTACACACCTTTTAGGCACATTTGCAAATTTGCATAAAACATAATTTTACTACTATTGTGAATTGAATTTCAAAAATATGAGAGACATAGTTGACATCAATAAGTAAAATTTAGTTCAATAGGATGAAAATAATTTAATGTGAATAGTAACTTTTGAATTTTTTTTAACCACTGTTAGAAGTAAATAAGGTAATTAATGGTAAAAATGATATTATAATTACCCTAACACATGTCCAAATTCTCTTAGATATGTGTATTTCGACCAAAATCACCGTTATGACAAAATATGATCCTTTTAGATCCACTTTAATTATATTAGGACATTTATTATATTTTATTTAAAGAATAGTTAAAAGGTTTAAATTTTGGGTTTAATAACAAAAACATTTTTAATATAGGGTTACATAGAATATAAATTCTTCAATAAATTTTCATCATAATGAAAAAAATATTTACTACAAAATGGTTTTTTATTTATAATTTTATAAATTAAATAATTAAATGTATATATGACACAATGATGATGCAATAATTACCTTATTAATGAATGATTAAAATAATTGATGTTATAATTATTAAAATAAATCTATATTGAATCTTTTGATGAATTACACTAATTTTATAGGTTAATATGACATTTTAGGGTTTATTCAATGAATGTTTTAAAAAAAATCAGATTGTTATGACGTTCACAAAAACCAAATACTAAATAGTGTCAAAATTGACATAGATGAGTTTTTATAATAAATACTATTTTATTAAATTATATAATATTCATTTAAATATAAGGTTCAACCAAAGGACTTAAATAATGATAGATATTTCATTAATGAACCAATTTATGTTCTCTTGTAATTTTATAGTATGTGTGTTAACCATGCAATATAAAAATACAAGAAGACATTGTAAAAGTTAAACTATTTAACTAAGTGTTGAATCTAAAAGATAAGGTTAATATGGTGACCTAAACATGTATAAAACCTATTTGTTGAGAGTATTTCTACCCATACCCACCTTACCATTGAAATAAATTTATTTTTATCAATTAGAATCCCAAAATGATTTTATAATAAAATAATATTTCAAGATTTTTCTAAAGTGACTGTCACCTCTCTTATAAAAGGGTACTTCCCCTTCTCTCAAATTAACACAACCAAATCCATTTGGATTGGCCAAACCCTACTAAAATACCCTCTAAAATACCCTTAATTCATCCTAGAGTCCTAAATTTGATCATAAATCCATCCTAAGTATCCCGTTTTAACAAATCAAAAAATAAGTACCCAAAGAAGAGGTAATAATTTCCTCCCCTCTTTCTATGTTCTTTTCTTCTTCCACTTCCTCTTTATTTGTTGTTTCCATACCAGAATAATAACTCCAATACCTTATAAATACTGTGATGTTATTTTAAATATGATACAACCATATTCATTATTCAATCAATCCTATGAATGACAAAGTCACCATACGTGCATATGTACGACTTACCATCACCACATTGCAGTGTAGTTTGTTAATAAACACTTCATTATTTGGATGGGTATAATAATGAGTATAGTTTATGTAAATAATAACTAATAAATATTAATTATTCTTTATATGTAATATACAATCAATTTACATATTATTTCCCCATAAATAGATGGATATTATCGCTCGTGCGTACGTACGGATTACCGTCTCCATGAACGCGATGAGATTAATTCCCCATCATATCAATTCAAGAATAATATTCCATTTATGATTAAAAAAACTTGTAATAACATAATATCATTCTGGATATTAATAAAATACATCCTATCTGTAACAAACATGACTTATGTAATAAAATTTATAAAGGAAAACAAATCAGTTAACACCCGAAACAATTATACTTTTGAAATATTATTAATAAAGTCGTATTATAATATCATATATGGTATCATATTTATGTATGTGGTTCTTGAATAATTTAATAAAAATTATTTAACCATTATACCAGATGTTTAACTTACCCTCAACTAAAGGAAAGTATAAGGTAAGGGGTTTTCATCTCACTTCTTATCCTGTGAGATTCATGATATATTTCCACTATTTCCTTTTGTGTTGTGTATGTACTACCCATGATTGTATTCATTGTGTAATATAAATTAATTTATGGGTATTTACATATTCATTGTATGATACTTATTTCATGGGGTTTATGTTTCGTATGTTACCAAATCGATAAGTGAATTTATAATTTCGATTTACACTCATTGGGTTTTACAAAAACTTCACAAATAATTTTACTCCTAGATTATGTCTGGAATCACTATTTATTTAATTTTGTAGTAATATGCACTCCCCTTTGTGTGGAAATAATTTTTATACACATAATCACTCTATTGATAAATTCTCATGTCATTGATATGAACTTGATAAGAGTATTCTTAACTCAATTTCCATTCATTTAGTTAAACATCCATGTCATTGGTGTTTTTTACAAGAATATATGAAATTGTAATCTGATTGATTTAAAATTAATATCCAATCATATTGAGTGTATTTATATTTTTCACACATAATTATTTCATTTATTTATCCTTAACCTAAGGATACCGTCTTTATAAGGGATTTCATCAGAATTTACTTTCCATTGAGACTTCTTTGTTTTTATGAACCAGTTCACTTTTATGTGGTGTACATAATGTAATTTGATATAGTATATCACGAATCCATTTATTCTTATGAGATAATAATTTTTTTCTTAACTCAATTATTTTTATTCAGACGTCTTTAATTTGGTTAGGAACTGTAACTAAAATATCATTTTAAATGTTTCAAAAATTTATTCTTCTAAATATTTCTCATTAATGTACATGTTTTAAAAATGGTGTTAAGGATTTATTTATATGGACAATAATGTTTTAAAATTAAAATTCCTTTTAAATGTTTTGAAGTGGTATGGGACACATTGATTCAAAAATATATCTTTAACTTCTTCTTGATAAATAATGAGACTTTTAAATGTTTTCAAGAAAAAAAGGGATATTTTTCTCAAATAGTTTTAATTATTATTTTAATATATGTCAATATCCTGCATTATTTTGATTGAGGTATATTTATTATAATAAAGTCTTACATATTTTATTGAATGATTTATGTTTGACTATGGATGTGCTATTTTTGTACCATTCATGGTTTTTGGTTAAAATATTGACATTTTGTCTACTAGTTTTAATAAAAATGTTTACATTATGTTTCAACATTTTTAGATGAGGAATGCATTGGACTTAGTAAGTGACAAGTGGGGCTCGATATAGCTCCTAGATTCATTGGTAGTTATCGTGAGACAAACTACTGTCTTGGGACAAGGCTTTGACAAAATCTTATTTTTAGTCTTGGAACGTGGCCTTGACTATGTGGTTATGAAGTCCCAAATTATGCAGTCCATCATTATGAAATTTTCTATTGATATTACATGTGATTATTCGACTAGTAGAATATCTACGTGAATAAGTAAATGACATTATTTGATTCGTATTTTCCATATTATACTGAATTTGAAGTATAAAAGGCTTGTGTTTTATTATTATACATTGTCTTAAATGTTTAAGCTAATTTATAAAATTTTCTTCTATATTGTTTATTTTTAATGAGCATTTGAGCTCACCCTATTCTTATATTTTACTTTCTCAGGATGGAAAAAAGTGTATTATTTTTTATATGCAGGTTTAATCAAATAGAATAATGGAATTTTCTAAGGATTATAGATGTTGTATTTTATGTAGAAATGACAATGTGAAGTTCATTTATGTAATCTATTTTCCAAGACTGTTAAACTGATCGGCCCTTCGGGACATGATTCCTTGTAATCATGCCAATGTCATGTAATAATGTACCAACCCTAGGTTACTACGGTTGGGGCGTTACATAGAAGAATAAAATTTATTTATAAATTTATTCAAGTATCCAACAATGGTCATTAAAACCTAAAGGTAGTTTCAGTAATTATGGGAAAGGTTTCCATAAGATGGAAATTTTCCTTGCTTCATATATGGATTACGAGAAACTACAAGGAAATTAAAAAATGTGTATTAGCGTTATTGAATCAATTATTTTATTTTTAAGGGTATAATATACCAAATATTTAATTTATAAATGTTATAAATATGATGTATTTAAAAATATTTGAAATTATTTACCAATCCTGTAGTTTTCAATGAATTAATGAAGAAAAGGATTTCAAAACCAAAGAGTTGAATGAAAAGGAAAATGTCAAACTATGATAGATCTATAAGCATGATATCTATTTTCATCTTATTTCTTGTAATAAAATTGTTTATAAAATTTTTTTATGAAGAATCAGTATTGATAGATTTTATTTACATGGTTTATGATTCATCATATTCTATAAAATTATAGAAACAAAGTAATGATAAAAGAAGTTTTTTCTAAGATAAAGTGTTTATCCTATATATATGTCAAAATATGATGGAAAGAGTTCCCACCACCCATCAATGGAATATTTTGAAGAATACTTTTTTTCATATAATACTATTACAAAAACATAGAATACCACATGTGATATGGATTAAATGGTTGTAACGACCCAAGGTTTTTGAACGGGAAAAAATCCCAACTTAGTATGTTTTTTTCAAATTTGAGGTCATACTACTTTTTTATTCATTGATAGGAACTCAATTATGGGAGTTATGTTGCATTTAAATGATTCTTTTGAGGATAGGATAATGCCTCTTATGTTAAAAAAGGTTTTTAGAGCATCGGAGGCCCGATGGTTTGGTTTTTGAAAAATAGTTGTTGGCGTACGGTTTAGGGAAACTATGTGAGTGATGGAGCACGACTATGCAGATGCATCTATAGAATTACATAGGGTTACCTCATAGTTGGCACAGGGAATGGAAAACTGTGTGGGCGTGGCCATTCGGGTACAGTATCTTTGGAATAGGCTTCCACATGGTTTCCACACAGTCTGGTAAACTGTGCGGGTAGACCGTGCAACCCAGTAAAGAAAGAAAAATTTACCATTTTACCTGTATTTATTATTTCTTATTTTCTCTCTTTCGTACTCTCCATATTTTAATACACACATCATGGGGGGGGGGGGGGGGGGGGTTGAGCTACCCATTTATCCTCATATATCCATCTTCTCCATTGACCATATGTTCTTTTATCCACTAGAAGTTGCAAGATCATATAGATAAGGCTAAACCCATGCATATGTCATCTTCCATGCTATTTGGTCTTACAGACTACTATTTCGTTCTGATCCAATTTCCCAGTTTATGATGGAAACTCGGAACTATGTCGATATACTTTGGGATGGACTATGATATTGGATGTGCCTACATTTATGAGTCTAAGGTAGGTGGTTCATATCTTATTTTTCATTTTCACAGACATTTGAGGGTTGTGGCCTTTAACACAACAATAGATTTTTAGCGAGACCCTTGCTGATTCATATTGATCTTACTCTATTCCTTGTGGGAGGTCATTGTTCCTTCCCTTACCTTGGTTATGCGATCGAGGATGGGGTAAAGGTAGTCCCTCCCATGGTTGTTTATCCGATGGTGGCTAATTAAATTAAATTGTTTTGTTCTAATTTTAACTGAGCTAGTTATTCAATTCTGACACATTCAAGACCTCAATGTTAAATTTTGATTATTGTTAAGATATGAAATTAAATTATTTTAATTGAGTTTAATGATTATAATGTGTTGTTTAAATTATATATTTGTAATTTCTTGAATTTCATGAGATGGGATCCAAGGGGTCGGGACGTGTGTGGTCTAAGGTGAGGTTGGGATGGCATGGCCATCAAGATTGAGTGATGTTGATCACTAGTTGGGAATGGACCAGATTTTCATGAGTGGTTTTGAATATAAGATTGGGTGTCATGGGCATTAGTTTTAGGTAGTGTGTTTATCAGTTTTGGGATGGATTGAGATACTTGTATGGCATGACCATCGAATTTTAGCGACATGGTCACAGGGACACGTGGTTCGAGAGATGGTGTGGATTGGGTTCTTTTTGGGTGATTTCCACTCACCCATGATGGCCTAAGTTCCAATTGAGTCATGTGAACATAGGTTGACTCCGTGATGAGGTGGTTTTGACCACCTATGTGGGTAGAGGCCCCTGATAGTTTTGGATTATGTATTTATGATTTGGGGGTGCATACTATAGAATTCCTCATGGAAGGGGATGAGACATCAGCTGATATAAATGAAGTTATCTGGTTGGGAGATGAAGCTCTCCATACTTAAATAAATGGTCCTGAATATTTTTTTAAGGATAGAAAAAATTGTTCCTCCAGTTTTCATGCCATGGGTTGATGTGAGTTTTCGAGTAGGGGTCCAAGATATTGGGATGCAATTTCTTGGGAATAACTTCTGGATCTCAGTATTTTAGGACACGAGGTTTCAAGAGGCATGCGGTGCTGATCAATATGATTGAGGTGGAACCTGCGTGTTCGCCAGGGCTTTGTGACTACAAGGGTACCTTGGACCATGCGCCAAAGACGCTCTTTTCTTCTGATATTCTGGTTTTGACCAAAGTAGGTGACACTCCCTAGTGTCTGCTGAGTAGCAGTGGAGGTTTCATTTATTTATTTCAGCGTACCGCTTAATATACTTAGAGATGAATATCCACTTAAGCACTTATAATATGTACACACCATTAGGTGGAATCATGTTGAGATTTGTCCCACACCCTTCACAGGCCTTTCGGGGTGTGTGTAGACTTTATAGCTTCATGTATAGGTAAAGGATCACCTTTAGGATCTGGATCATAGTGATTTTTTCATGGAGATTGGAATGGGACTTAAGGTCATGTACAACTGGATTTTTACCTTTGTTTAGTTACTTTTTCAGTTTCAGCATGATTATTATATGTAGCTACTCTGGTCTACAATGGGCAGCACCTTGGATATTGTATTGTATGACGTGACATGGAATTAATGCTTTGATTGTTATTTTTTGAGTGTCTATAAGTGATATGATGTCATGATGTTCTATTTACTTCCCACTTCAAGTATTTATATATTGATTTATCTATTTATTTCTATTGAATGTTCTTCTGCTTTACGATCCCTGTTTGATTCTAAGGAGTTATTTATTTCCACTGCATGTTATCTTATGCTCAAAATAATATGTTATCTGTTACATAAGGGTATAGTTTCTTCACTATACCTCTTTACACCCTCAATACTATTCGAAAACCTTGGGAATTTGGGGAGGTGTGCCTAAGGCCAGTGGAACCTGGTACGTTATCACTATTTGGGTGACTATTTGAGTCGAGGATGCTATAAGTGGTATGAGAGGCATTCTCTTTTATCTCTTTTCTTGGTATTACTATTTGGGTATATAGAAGACTAGAGATCGATTATTGCAGAAACTAGATTTCAAACTCGTACTTAGGTTCCTGTAGCCCCATGTATGAGGGATGGATTGAGTTACCTTAGGTGGGTAATACTATTTTTCTTTTTCTTAAAATAAAATTAATACGGTTCCACCTTTGTGGATCACTTAGTTTGTGATGATTATTTATTATGATATGTGACCCTAGACCTAGTGTGGTAAGGGATAATTGGATATTATACTAGTAAGGAAATGTATGGTTGTTTATATTTTGATATGCATATTTTTAAGGCATTTTAATTTCATATATGCACGCATGCCTTGTGAAGTGATAATACCATGTGAGTTATGATAATTTCCATGTGAAGAGGTGAAATGATTGATAGAATTTATTGCATTATTAAATGTGATACACAATGATTTTAATTTATTTAGAATTACATGTGGCATGAGAATTGGTCATGGCTCTCATAGGAGGAGGAAGGTTTTATGGTTGAGGTGATTTTGATCACCATGACTGGGTGGCTTAGTCATCGGACTGAGGCAATAGTGGTTTTCAAGACAAGCGTGTCCTAGGGATATTGTGATACTTGGATATATTAAGGGTGGGTAAGGAAGACATGAGGCATGGGTGTCATGGGGAATTGTTTCCATAGAGGAGAGTGAGGGTAGTTGTTATACAGTGCCTATTTATTGATTTCCTTATCTGTGTTTAGTATATTGTTATATATATATTGATTGTATTAACATTTTATGGTATTCAGTGGGTTCCTCCAAGATAGATCGATGGAGTGATAGGTGGGTGATGGTATAGTGTTGAAGGACCATGATCTGTTTCAGACCCCTAAGAGACAGGCAGAGCATGAGCCGTAGGTATAGGCTCATGAAAAGGCTCAGGTTTAAAGTCCAGGGTAAGTAGGGAGGTTTCCCGACATGATAGTATTTAGGTTGTGTCTTGACAAGAATCTATGATCGAGCTTGGTACATGTCTTGTAGGGGATGAATAGATGTTCTCATAGAGAATATCCATTGATGGCATATCTGATGTGGGAGTTCCAGTCATAGCACCCACCACTTTTTTAGGGTGAGGGTGGTCCACTAGTGGCTGAGAACTGAATAAAGATCATAAATATGATCTTTGAGCAGCTGGAGACACCACCAGGGAGGTGGTTGAAGCTAGAGAAGTATATTGTTAGAGGTCTAGATAAGAACTAGTGTGATTTCTAGGTTCAGGCTCATAGGAATGAGGGACTGGTCTGGAAGGACTTTGAGGATAGGTTCTTCGAGCACATTTTCCCAAAGACACTGATGGTGGAGAGAGATCAAGAGTTCTTGAAACTTCAGAAGGGTGACATGTATGTCATGGATGATGTAGCTACTTTCACTGATATATCTCACTTTGCACCATGAATTGTATGATATGATACCTCAAGGGTGAGGTGCTTCAAATATGGCTTATGACACACCATACATGTGAACTTAGACATCTTTAGGATGACCTCATTCTTAGAGGTGGTGAATAAGGCACTCATAGATGAGGGAAACCTAATGGATAGGTCTCAATTGAGTTATTAAATGACTTCAGGTGATGGTTTATGTAAAGACCCAGAAATTATGTGATTTCTTTAAATACATGGAATTTTTATGAGTCCGGAGTTTCTGACGGTGCTTGATTCCGAGTCCCGGTGTGCCCAAAATCAATTTATGAAGTTTTTCTCAGGTACGTTCAGTAAACCTACATGTGAGATTTTATATATTTTGAAACAGTGTTTAGAATTGAAATTCGAGGACACCGCTGAACTCACAGCGCCAATATTCGTATAAGGAGACCTGTACAACAGTTGCGTTTTATCGAGGTTGGAAGTTAATTTTGGGGGATTCTAAATAAAATTATGTTAAAATATGTGTAACATATTTTTATTTGGTTAGTGGTTAAAACCACCAACTGGATGTTAGAGGTGGGTCCCACCACACCCTAACCTCCCTTGGGAGGATATAATTAGGTGGGGCCCACTATCTTGAACCCCTTTAACCCCCTTTTAAACCATTGAGCTCCCTTTTAATGGGGGAAAACTCTTGAATACTTCCACCTTCCCCCATAATGGTTCCAATTCATCCATTAATGAAGTAAGGTAGCTTATTTTAATTAAACTCTTCACCTCCTCTAAATTTGAATTTGAACTATCCCTTAGCATTAATTAAATGAGTTGCCTCATTTAATTAAACACATCTTTCTGTTGTTGTGGGAATGAATTAAAAGAGGCCATCCTTTGTCATTTTTCAGGGTTGGCATAATCTTTTGAAAATCTTGAGAGAGAAGAGATTTGTCTTTCCAATGAAGAACCACCGAAGAACTCCATAATTTCCACGAAGAACATAAAGAACGCTCCTCGTCTCCAATGAACGTGAAGCATCATCTTCTTCCTTCTTCAACCGGAGCAAGGAAGGGATGCACCGACGCCCATGAAGTACACTGAGGGCATCGTCTTGACTCTTATTCACCGAGATCTACCTCCTTCGATGTTGACAGAATGATGTCCGTTTTCCGCAATGTCCGTCTTTCGCGGCTCTTCAACATACAACGACAAATACGAGGTAGGGGGATTTGATAATTTAATGTATAAATTATACACTTATTCCTCGTCATTTATTTGGGTTCGATGATGGACACTTGTTATCACCTAATGCGGAGGGCGCAGGCTGAACCAACATGTCCCGACATCCCTCCATTGGTTCTTTTTTGGTTGACATCGAAGGCAGAGCCGAAAGGGCGCGGTGTCATCGCACCGCACTGGAGAAGAACTGTGGCCAGGTGGGCCGCGTTAGATGAAAGAGGAACCGCGGCTGGGAGGGCCGCGATGAATGAAGAAGCGCGGCGTCGTCACGCCGCGCGGTGGAGCCGAAGACCACAGCCAGGTCGGGCCGCGGTGGGGGTGGCACGGAAGTGGAGGCGGGGCGCCATCGCCCTGTACGGAGGGCAGCAGGACTGCGACTCTGTCCTGCAGTTATGGAGCTATGGAGGCGGCCGACTAAGCTGGCCATTGTGGAGCTGGACTAGCGAGACCATCCAGGTACCCCGACCCTTGAACTGGCGTAGTGTGCCGGTTCTGGTCGACAAACCGGGGGGGGGGGGCACCCCCTCCCTCATGTGGCCAGTCGGGCTTCCATGAGCCGGGCGACCACGAGCCGGGCTGCCACGGCTGGGCCACCCCGAGACCAGGCCCCCAAGGCCGGGCCGCACTTGGCAGAGATGCCCCTTGGCCAGGCCGCCCATAGGCTGGGCCGCCTTCGGCCATGCCACCTCGATCCAGGCCACCCATCAGGCCGGGCCGTCTCTTCAGGCAGGGGCGTCCCCTCGGCATGGGTCGCTTCCTCAGGCCGGGGTCAGAACCGCGGACCGGGTCAGACCCCGGTTCAGACCAGGTCAGGTCGCCCATCGGTCGGGCCGCCTTCGGCCATGCCACCTCGTGCCAGGCCGCCCATCAGGTCGGGCCGTCTATTCGGGCAGGGGCGTCCCCTCAGCATGGGTCACTTCCTCAGGCCGGGGTCAGAACCACAAACCGAGTCAGACCCCGGTTCAGACCAGGTCGGGCCGGGTTAGTCTGACTAGGTCGGACCGGACCTGGACCCGCTATGGCCATTTACACCTTTTAGCCCGCATCTAATGTTACGGGTGTCTGATTGAGGTACCACCTAAGGCGATTGAATTATTGGATAGAGAAGATTCTTTGGCATAATCCACTTGAGTTTTGGACGTAGTTGTAGTATGACCGGGTTGTTTTAAGCCTAAAATCCAATCAGGCCCCTGGAACAGAAATGCCAATAACTCTCAGACCGGGCGTCCGATTGATGCTCCATCTATCACGTTGGGTTCCTTTGGATGCTATAGAACTACAGGATACATCAAATCATGAATTCATGATAGTTGATGTATCGACACTTGGCTCGAGGAGCAGACCCTCCTGAAATCGAGTGTGCTGTGTGCGGGAACCCTAGGGCTGGTTGCAACTGAGATGACAGGATCCTCCATGGGTTCGACAACAACGATACTGTACCAGGATCCTCCATGAGTTCTACAACAATGATACTGTACCGGAATCCTCCATGGCTTCGACAGTAATGACTACTATACCGTAATCCTCCGTGGGTTTGACAGTTTTGTCTTCTGTTCCTATATCCTGTGTGCGTCCGACAGAATCGATGGTCCTATATCCTGTGTGGGTCCGACAGCTTAGATGGTCATGTATCTGGTGTGGGTATGAAATCGTAGATGAATTAGTTACTACATCTGAACATCTCTATCACTATATGAAAGATGTATACCTGTGTTATCTGAGTCATGTCTTTCAACCATTATCATCGTGGTGATTGACATTACTTTCTTTATGGAATGGTTTGTGCTTGGGCTCAAGATTTGGAGCCGAACTCTGATTGATAACATAGGTATATGTATGGGAATATACCTCAGTTGGGTTGTTTGATACTTCATGACTGTATATTTCTACTATAGTTTATCCTTTTTGGATTCTGGGAGACCTTCGGGGGTCTCAGGGTCCCCTACTGAGTATTGTTATACTCACCCCTGCACGAGCTTCGCTCGCACCTTGTTGTGTTCTGTGCAGACGACAGTCTGCAGTGATCAATACTGAGGGTGATAGACGGGAGGCTGATCGGATCTGGACTAGACGGGACATACCACAGGGATGATTTGTTTGAGTTCTGTACCTACCCTTCAGGTAGTATTCCTTGGTGGATGATCTAGGAGTTGTTTTCCTTTTTTACTTGTACTTGTTATTCAGTTGGGTTTTTATACTGGCAAAAGTAATTTCAGCACACTTTTCTTTTCTATTTTAGTACTTGTTGCTTCTACATCTTGTGTTCAAAAAGTGTGTGTTACATGTTTAAAGGCAATGCCTTCCATTTTTATTGGGATTACGCCTTCAGTGCTAGTCACCAGCCCCTGGCCTATGGAAGGCGAGCTTGGGGTAGTCATGGCACGAACCCCGAGGAAGGGTCGTGAAAAATTGGTATCAAATGAGTTGGTTCTACCGCATAACATAGAATCTGATTATTTTAACTTCAATAATTTTAAGAGTTTTGGGTGTAGTTATCAGTTTAGGGAAACCGGTGTTTGTGCGGCGACCGACATATCCATACACTAGGAGCCTGACTTCTGATATTCAACTCAGTGCATGCAAACATTGATTGCATGTGTGTTTCCTTTGAAAACTTTTTCTTCATGATTACTTTGTGTTAGCTCACCAGGTATATTGTTTTAACTGTGGAATACCTGTTTCTTTTCAGGATGGCCCCACGAAGGCATCCAACTAGGGTTTTGAGTTACGTACGAGATGGTAGACCACCGAGAGACGAGGTCTCGGTGCAGGGCCCCATCACAGTGGAGGTACCAGTGGTACCAGTACCCACTGGGCCACCGATACCACCAGCTCTAGCAGCAGAGAGTGCACGCCGCCTGAGTGCGTTGCACGAGTTCCCGTGCTAGAGGAAGCCCAGGTTCTGGGGAGAGAGGGACCCACAAGCAGCTAAGGATTGGCTGGAGGCTGAAAGATTTCAGATTGGTAGGGACACCAAACGACCTCATGGTGACCCTTGTCGCGAGTCTCCTACATGCAACAACAGACAGATGGTGGAGCCTGATGCTCTAGGTGAATGATGAGGGATCATTACTCTGGACAGACTTTGAGAGTCTCTTTCACTCAAAGTTTGCTCCAGCCACCCTTCGTGCGGTGTGGATTCAAGAGTTACTTCATCTGCATCAGGGAAACATGACAATAGCTCAGTACTCAGTGAGGTTCACCGACCTCTCGCGCTACTCCATGGATATGGTGTGAGACCCATTATTCAGGGCCTGAACCTTTGAGTAGGGACTCAAGCATGAGATCAGGGATTCAATAAATCCCCTCAGCATCCCGACTCAAGAGGGGGTGCGGGAGTGAGCCCTTCTAGTGGAGAGTTTTATCGCTGAGCAGTCACCAGAAGCGAGACCCACCACAGGTCGACACATAGCAAAGTCTTCTACAGATGATAGTAGACAGATGTCACATAGGTTCAGGAGGACCAGGCCATCAGGTGGGCGACCCCAAGAGTCAGGTTCAGTTGTGCGGGGAACAAGACACAGAGCCAACTATACAAGGAGTAGGCAGTGCTATTCCTATGGCGGGTAGGGGCCCCTGGCTCACGACTGCCCAACCCGCCATGCAAATGAGAAGCAGAAAGTAGAGGGACCTCCCAGGCAGAGGCAGAGGTTTGACCGTGGTGGACCACCGGGAGCAGGCGGATGTGGAAGAGTAGCTGGCCGAGCAGCAGGTGGTGGATGACGTTTCGAGGCTCTACCACCACCACCCCCAGGAGGTCCACCCCGACCACAGGGAGCTGGCGGAAAGAGGCGGGCTTATCTCCAGGCAGTCGATGCCTATGACCACGACACACGTAAGATGATTCAAGGTACTATCTGTGTATACTCAACCCTTCCAGCAGTACTTATAAACACATTTTCGGGTCATTCTTTTATTGCCACTGCCCTCGTTTGGGGCACAGAGATTCAACTAATCTATTGGCTCTATTTTTACAGCGAGGGACTCCTACGAGAGTAGACTCGACAATTACGCAATAGTTATGGTAGTGTGAGTTTACTATAGGAGGCGAGAGCTTTGGTTGGGATCTTCTGGTAGTGTCGTCGAGGCCTTATGATGTCATCTTGGGTATGGACTGGTTATCCACAGTTCATGCCTAGATTGACTGTATTAGGCGCAATGTGTGGTGTGTTCGTACGGATGGGACCGGGTTCACCTTCACCAGTGAGAAGGGAGCCTTTGTAGAGCAGGATGGAATTACATAGAGGAGGGGGCAACCGATCACACATCAGTCGGCTAGTCTCATCCTCAGAGCAGTTGATGTGCGGAGTCCGAGTTTTCCTATTGTGGTGGATCAGTACATGGATTTTTTCCCTAGCGACGTTCCAAGACTACCTCCTCGCAAAGAGGTAGAATTCTATATTGACATGTACCCCAGGACGACACTGATATCAACTCCAGCATATCAGATGTCTCCCACCGAGCATTGTGAGCTCTGGGTACAACTGAAGGACTTGCAGGGGAAGGGATTTATCCGACCCAGAGTTTCACCCTTGGCATCTCCGATTTTGTTCACTAAGAAGGTGGATGGGAGCTTGCGACTGTGTGTTGACTACCGTCGCCTGAATCAGGTGACCATGAAGAACAAGTACCCACTCTTGAGGATTGATGACCTATTTAATCAACTCAATGGATCACAATGGTTCTCAATGATAAACCATAGGTCAGGCTATCACCAGCTCAGAGTTCGAGATGAGGATGTGCAAAAGACATCCTTCCAGTGTTGGTATGGCCACTACGAGTTTTTGGTTATGCCCTTCGGCGTAACTAACGCTCCAGTAGTGTTCATGAGTCTTATAAATAGGATCTTCTAGACTTAACTCGATCTCTTTATTGTAGTCTTCATCGATGACATACTGATCTACTCGACTGCTGAGGAGGAGCATGCCTACCATTTGCGTGTAGTACTGGACACAGTCCGTGAGAACCGACTTTATGGTAAGATATCGAAGTTCCTGTTTTGGATTCATGATGTTCACATCTTGGGAAATGTCATCTCAGAGACTGGAGTTGTTTTAGATCCAGTGAAGTTCGAGGCAGTACTTTCTTGGGAACCACCCAGGAGTGTGACAGAGGTACGGAGTTTTCTAGGACTGGCTGGGTACTATCAGAGATTTGTGCCAAATTTTCTAGAGTTACAGCACCACTTTCAGCATTGAGGAAGAAGGGGAAAACCTTCGTGTTGTCAGAAAGATGCTAGTAGAGCTTTTAGGAGATGAGGTAGAGGTTGACTAGTGCACCCATCTTGAGGCTACCGGAGGAGGGTGTTGGGTATGTAGTTTCCTGCGACACATCAGGGACCAGACTCGGGTGTGTCCTGATGTAGGAGTAAGCAGTGATAACTTATGGTTCTCATCAGCTGAGACAACACAATAAGAACTACGCTACCCATGACCTGGAGTTATCAGTAGTGCTCTTTGCCTTGAATATGTGTCAACACTATCTTATGGACTAACGTTTTACAGTCTACTCTAACAACCAGAGTCTCAGGTATATCTTCTCACCGAAGGACCTGAACCTGAAAAAAACGATGGCTCGAGTTCCTCCAAGACTATGACTTCGAGATAGTATATACTACTGGGAAGGGGAACATTGTAGTAGATGATCTCAGCAGGAGATCATGTATTCAGCTACTAGGATAGGTGACAGAGCAGTTGGCCGCGTTGCAGACATCCTTTGTGGATAGATATGGAGCAACCTTTATGCAGTCTCTCACAATCACTCCTCCACTTCTTCAGCGAGTTAGGGAGGCACATCCGTGGGGACGTTGACTGTGAGACATGAAGTTCTGAGATATCCATAGGGTAGGCACCTGATGGATTTTGTGAATGTGGGGAACACGACATTCTCTTTAGAGGATGTACCATGGTACCAGTTGCACTTCAGGAGGAAGTGTTGCAGGAGTTCTACAGATCTCCTTTAGCAGTACATCCAGGAGTGGTGAAGATATATCAGGACGTATGACGATGGCACTGGTGGACAGGTATGAAGAGGCTGTAGTAGGTTTTGTCTCACGATGCCTCACTTGTCAGCAAGTGAAGGTGGATCACCAAGTTCCAGCATGATTAGTTCAACCCTTAGAGGTTCCAAAGTTGAAGTGGGACGGGATATCCATGGATTTCGTGATGAGACTTCCACGTAAATATAGAGGAAATGACTCAATCTAGGTGATTGTTGACCGACTCACCAAGTCAGACCATTTCCTACTAATCAGATAGTAGGGTTCAATAAATATCTTGGGATGCCTCTACGTATGGGAGATCATATAGATTCATGGTGTGCCCTCGATGACTGTCTCTGATAGAGATGCTCATTTCACTTCCAGTCTATGGAAGGGATTGCAGGAGGTTTTCAGGGCGCAACTTCTCTTGAGCACCGCCTTCCATCCTCATACGGATGGTCATATTGAAAGGACCATTTAGAATCTCGAGGACATGCTCCGTGCATGTGTCCTCAACATTGGTCATAGCTGGGAGGATCACTTACCCGTGGTAGAGTTTGAGTATAACAACCTCTATCACTCCACCATCAGGATGTAACCTTAAGAGGCACTTTATGGATGACCTTGCAGATCACCTTCGTGCTGGACTGACCTAGGGTAGTTAGCACTTTTAGGACTAGAGATGATGTAGGCTACGACGAAGAAGGTGCAGATCATCCCGGAGCAGATGAAGACTACACAGAGCAGGCAGAAGTCCTATGCTGATAGGAGACAGAGACCATTGGAGTTCGAGGATGGGGACCATGTCTTTTTATGGGTCTCACCTCAATAAGGTCTATGTAGATTTGGCCGAGGCGGCAAGTTATCTCCACGATTCATTGAACCTTTCCAGGTCCTCAGCAGAGTAGGTGAGGCGGATTACCACCGGAACCATCCACCTCAGTTGCACCGGGTGCACAATGTCTTCCACGTGTCTCAGTTGAGATGATACGTGCATGAATCATCCCACATCATCGACTATGGGGAGATGGAAATCGATGACTGGGCGACTTTCATGGAGGTTCTAGTTGAGATTGAGGATCTACTGGAGCGGGTCCAGTGTGCACGGTCGATACCTCTGGCGCGTGTTTACTGGCAGCACCGAAACCTCCAAGAGAGCACATGGGAGAAGGAGGCCCAGATTTGTGCTCAGTACACTCATTTTTCCCTTAGTATGAGTTTTATCTTACAGGGACATAAAGATATAAGGTGGGGAAAATGTAAAGGGCCGGAAATTCTGTTTTTTTTAAATACATGGAATTTTGACGAGTCTGTGGTTTTTGACGGCGCTTGATTCTGAGGCCCGGTGTGCTCGAAATCAATTTTTGATGTTTTTCTTGGGTACGCTTAGTAAGCGTACGTGTGGGATTTTATATCTTTTAAACCAGTGATCAGAATTGAAATCTGAGGACACTGCTGAACTCGCATCACATGTATTTTCTTAAGGATACCTTTACTGCTGTTGCATTTTATCGAGGTTGGAAGTTAATTTTTGGGGATTCTAAATAAAATTAAGTAAAAATATGTGTAACATATTTTTATTTGGTTGGTGGTTAAAACCACTAAGTGGAGGTTATAGGTGGGGCCCACCACACCTTAACCTCCCTTGGGATGATATAACTAGGTGGGACCCACTAGATTTATCCCCCTTAACCCCCCTTTTAAACCCTTGAGCTCCCCATTAATGGGAGAAAACTCATGAAACCTTCTATATTCCCCCATAATGGTGCCACTTCACCCATTAATGGAGTGAGGTAGCTTATTTTAATTAAACTCTTCACCTCCTCTAAATTTGAATTTGAACCATCCCTTAGCATTAATTAAATGAGTTTCCTCAATTAATTAAATACATATTTGTGTTGTTGTGGAAAAAAATTAAAAGAGGACATCCTTTGTCATTTTTTGGGGTTGGCATAATCCTTTGGAAAGCATGAGAGAGAATAGATTTGTCTTTCCAATGAATAACCACCGAAGAACTCCATTATTTCAACGAAGAACATAAATAACGCTCCTTATCTCTGAAGAATGTGAAGCATCATCTTCTCCCTTCTTCAACCGGAGCAAGTATGGGAAGCACCTCCACCCACGAAGTACACCAAGGGCGTCATCTCGACTCATCTTCCACGAGCTCTACCTCCTTCGACGTTGACAGAACGAAGTCTGTTTTCCACAATTTCCATCTTCCGTAACTTGTCAATATACAATGACACATACGAGGTAGGGGGACTTGATAATTTTAATGTATAAATTATACCCTTGTTCCTCATCATTTATATGTGTTAGATGATGGCCACTTGTTATCACTTAATGCGGAGGGCGTGGGCTGCACCAAGACGGACCGACGCCCCACCATTGGTTCTTGTTTGGTTGACATCGAAGGAAGAGCTGAAAGGGCATAGTGCCATCACACCGTGCTGGAAAAGAACCCCGACCAGGAGGGCCGCAACGGAAAAAAGAGGAACCGCAGCCGGGAGGGCTGCGATGGATGAAGAAGCGCGGAGCCGTCACACCATGCAGTGGAGACGAAGGCCACGACCAGTTTGGGCCGTGGCAGTGGTGGTGCGGCGTCGTCGCCCCATGCCGAGGGAAGCAGGACCGTGGTGCTGTCGTGCCGTCATTGAGGTGCGGAGGCGGCTGGCCGTGCCGGCCGCATAAGAACCGGACCATCCGGGTCCTGCAGCTCCTGAACCGGCGCTGCACGCCGGTTATGTTTGATGAACCGGGGCAGGGGGGCACCCCCTCCCTCGCATGGCCGGCCATGCCACCCAGAGCCGGGCTGTCCCTCGGCCGGGACGCCCCTATGCCCGGCCACCTTTGGCCGGACCACCTTGGGCCGGGCCACCCTTCGGGCTGGCCAGTCTCTTCGAGCCAGGCCATCCCCTAGGGTTGGGTCGCTTCCTCAGACCGGGTCTGACCCATGGACTAGGTCAGACCCTGGTTCAGACCAGGTTGGGCCGGGTCAATCCGACTTGGTCGTACCGGACCCGGACCCTCTATGGCTGTTTACACCTTTTAGCCTGCATCTATCACTACAAGATTCTGATTGATGTACCTCCTATGGTGATGGAATTCTTGGAGAGAGACGATTCTTTGGCATACTCCACTTGAGGTTTGGACGCAGTTGGATTATGACTGGGTTGGTTTAAGCCTAAAAACCAACCGGGCCCCTGGAACAAAAATGAAAATAACTCTCAGACCAGGCGTCTGATTGATGTTCCATCTGTCGTATTGGGTTCCTTTTGATTAGACGGAACTACGGGATACATCATCACATGATTTCATGATAGTTAATGTATCGAAATTTGGCTCGAGGAGCAGACCCTCCCGAAATAGAGGGCTGCGGCTGAGATGACACGATCCTCCATGGGTTCGACAGTGACAATAATGTACCAGGATCCTCCGTGGGTTTAGCAGTGACGATACTGTACCAGAATCCTCCGTGGGTTCGGCAGGGACGATACTGTACCGGGATCCTCAGTGGGTCTGACAGTTTTGACATCTGTTCCTGTATCCTATGTGGGTTCGACAGTATAGCTGGTCCTCTATCCTGTGTGGGTCCGACAGCTTAGCTGGTCCAGTATCTTGTGTGGGTATAATAGCTTAAATTAATCAGTGACTACATCTGATAATATCTATCACTCTACGAAAGATTTATACCTGTGTGACCTGAGTTATGTCTTTCAACCATTATCATCGTGGTGATTGACTTTACTTCCTTTGTGGAATGGTTTGTGCTTGGGCTCGAGAGTTGGAGCCGAACTGGGATTGATAACTTAGGTATATGTATGGGAATATACCTAAGTAAGGTTGGTTGATACTTCGTGATTTTATCCTTATAGTGTGGTTTATCCTTTGTGGATTCTGGGAGACCTTCGGGGGTCTCGGTGTCCCCTACCGAGTATTGTTATACCTACCCTTGCATGGGCTTCGCCCAAACCTTGTTGTGTTCTGTGCAGATGACGGTCAGCAGTGATCAAGGATGAGAGTGATGGAATGGAGGCTTCTCAGATCTGGACTAGAAGGGATGTACCACAGGGATGAGTTGTTCGAGTTCTGTACCTACCAATCAGGTAGGATTCCCTGGTGGATGATCCAGGATCTGTTTTTGTTTTTACTTGTACTTGTTGTTCAGTTGGGCTTGTATATTGGCCCAATTACTTTTAGCACACTGTTCTTTTATATTTTAGAACTTTTTTGCTTCTACAACTTGTGTTCAGACTCTGTGTGTTACTGGTTTAAAGGCAATGGATTTCTTTTTTATCAGGATTATGCCTTTGGTGCTAGTCGCCAGCCCCTGGCCAATGGAAGAGGGGCTTGGGGTAGTCACGACATGGGCCTCGAGGACAGGTCGCGATAGTTTATATGGCAGGAAATGATGTCAGGATGAGTCCCAGTAGGTCGGTAAGGGCAATGACCCAACTAGACCACCTCAAAAAAGATCAGTGGTGGTTTTCTTTCAGTGTAGGAAGTCAGGGCACATTCAAACTCTATATGATCAACATTCAATGGAGTACCAATCACGTGGAAAAGTGGGTAATCTTGAGAGGTTCTACAGGAAACCTTCTTAGATAGATGGCAGGTAGGGTATGAGGGAGGCACATACTTCAGAGATCAGTTCAGGATCGGTACCTCATGAGGTAGCTGAGGTTCAACTACACATGGAATATGTGGCAGAGTTAGTGGGACCCAACCATGGGGTCAGCGGTCGGTGGCTTTTGTAACACCACAGGGAGGTCAGGCTTCAGGAAAACTTGTGTCAGGAAGGTGCACTCTATAGAGCTACTAGGGGTTGAGTAGACTGGAGTGCTGATGATGGTTAGAGGCATTCCACATGCATGGATGTGATTTCGTTTTTTTATTTTTTATGGAATGTCTTGTTGATCCGTGTCATGTTTGAGTTTACAAGGTGCAGATGATGTATATTGACTAACCAGATGTTGGTCAGTAGGTTGGCACAATCTCGAGTGAGTGGTTATATATATATATATATATATATATATATATATATATGAGGTGCTTGGAATTAGGAGCATTGGTGGATACATATTACGTGAGGTTCCATTGGAAACAGGGCATGTGAGTGGTGTGAGTTACATAAGGTGCCTTGGGTATCAGGGCATCAAGGATGTGGTTTTTTATTGAGGGGAGAGGTAATGGGTTGTTTTGATCATCCATGGGATGCAACACCTAGTTGTGTCGTGGGTTCCATGAGCTTGAGGCAGACACCGATGTAGTGCGGGATATGATTGCATGTCAGAAGAGACAAGAGACCACCTGATAAAGTGAATGGGTGTTAATTCATCAAAGGAGGACCATGGGTATGGTAATACGTTGATGTACCTTGATTGATTTGATTTTTCGGTTGGGATTGACCGAGTTAGGAAATTATTATGGCGAGGAGCCCCTTGAGGAAGTTAGCATATCCTTTTAAGACTGGGGTATTCCACGATGCTTTGAATGGGATGGGTGTGTCTGGTACCATCTCTGCACATTTTTTTGTTTGATAGCTCAGGGATGATCTATGTTATACCAGGGAAATTTTAATGAATCGATTTTTTGGAATGGGTCAAAATCCCCACCCAGTTTGAATTTTTTCCATTAGTGGCTATGCTAATTTTTGATCCGTTAAGAAGAACTCAAATCTGAGAGTTCCATTAGAAATAAATGGGTTTTTGGGTTTTTTTGAGGCTAGGGGAGTGCCTCAGGTGTTCAGAATGGTTAATGAAGCATCAGAGGCCCAAGGATCTGGTTTTTCAATAACAACTAAAAGCACATGGTTCCGGGAAACTGTGCGAGTGATGGCGCATGACTCTGCAGATGCGTTCACATAATTACGGAGGGTTACAACTTTGTTTTATCATGGTATGGAAAACCATATGGGGTGTCCATGCGGGTCTAGGGATCTTAGATAGAGGCTTCCTCATGGTATTCTCATGGTTTGGTAAATAGTGTGGGAAAATTGTACAGCCTAGTAAAGAAGGGAAAATTATCATTCACCCTTAATCACTTATTTCATATTTTCTCCCTTTATTAATCTCTTTCTTGGCCACATTCACATCATGTGGTTGAGACACCCATTTCTCCTACTCAATCCATCTTCTCCATCGGTCATACTTTCTTCAATCCTTCAAAACATGGAGTATCATTTCGGTAAGGATAAACCCATACATACCTCTTTTCCCCCGATCTTTCATCATATATACTACTATTTTTTTCAAATCCAATTTCTAGGTTTAATATGGAAACTCAGATCTATGTCGACCCACTTCGAGTTGGACTTCATTGTTGGAAGTACCTAAGGCATGTTGTGCCTACCTTGTTTCGAGTGTTTGGGGGTTACATATTTTAAGAGAAATTACATATTTTGAGTGAGAACCTTACTGAATCATATTGATTTGGCTGTATACCTTATGGGATGTTTTTGGGCCTTCCATTACCTTGGTAATGCGAGTGAGTTCAGGTTAGAGTCTGTTTCTCCCTAGGTTTTATATCTGGGGGTGTGTAATTGAAATAAATTATTTTGTTTTCAATTGAATCGAGCATGTTATTAAATTATGAGGCATTCAATACATCTATGTTAAATTATGATGATTTATATGATATTTAATTCAATCATCTAAATTTATTTTATTGTTTAATTTTTTTTTTAAAATTTTATATATTTAAGTGTTAGAATTTCATGAGATGAGACCCAAGGGGTCAGGATAGCCATAGAACGAGGTGTGGATGGGATGGCATGACCATCGATATTGATAGATTTTGATCATTGGTTGGGCGTGGAGAGGATTTTATTGAGTGGTTTCGACCACATGATTGGGCATTGTGGACATCAGTTTGATACAATGTGACTGTCAGGTTGTGCATGTCCTAGGACACTTCGATGGAATGTCCATACAATTTTAGAGACATGGTCACAAGGGAATGAGGTGCCAGAGATGGTGTGGATTAGGTTATGTTTTTCTGATTGACTCTCACTCGTGATGGGAAAAGTGCCGATTGATTTGATTGCACACAGATTGACTATGTGATGAGGTGGTTTTGACCACTCATGTGGGTAGAGGCCCATGATATTTGTGTCTTAGGTATTTATGATTTGGGGTGCTTTTTGTTGAAAACCACATGGAAGGCGAGGAGCCTTCATTTGATATTGGTGAGGATATCAGGTAGGTGGATGAGGCTATCCATGATTGAGGCCATGAGGCTGGGTATTTATTTTAGAAAAAGCATCATTGTTCTTCTAGTTTTCATTACATGGGATAATGTGAGATTTTGTGTATGGGTCTAAGATACTATGATACTATTTCTTGGGTTTGCCTTCAGGACGTCGGTACTTTGATACACAAGGTGTCATGAGGCACATGGTGTCGAGATATATGATTGAGGTGGAATATGAGGGTTCACTGTGGATTTATGACTACATGGGTACCTTGGGCCACTGGCCAAAGACTCTCTTTCTTCCAAGAATCCAATGATGGGCGAAGTAGGGGACACACCTTGGTGGCTATTGAGCACCAATGGAGGTTATGTTTATTTACTTCATCGTATGGTTTACTTTACTTAGAGACGTATATCAACTTAAAAACATACTAGGTACACACCAATGGGTGGTATCCTATTGAGTTTTGTCTCACAAAATGAATGATCCCTTCGGTACACATGTAGAATTTAGGGATTTACGTGCAGGTAAAGGACCAGCTTCAAGAGCTGGATTATAGAGCTATTTAGCATGGATATTGGTATAGACTTTGAGGTCATTCCTAACAAGGGTTTTAATTTTTTTAGTTTACTTTTCAATTTCATCCTACTTATTATATGTAGTTACTCTGGTCTTTTATGGGAAGCACCTTGGATATTGTATTGAATGACCTGACATGATATGAACTATTTTCTTGTTCTGTTTTGAGTGGATACAAGTTATTTCTTGGAATGTTGTTATATTTAATTATTTCTACAGTTGTTTCTATATTTCTTCCACTGTTTATTTGTTTTAATGGTGCTTTTGCTTTGTGGGTCTAGTTCAAGTCGGCAAGGTCATTTATTTCGGACGCATGTTATATTATGAGAAGACTAGTATATTAACTATTCCATGAGGGTATGGACCCCCACTATACATATTTACACCCGCACTTCTAGTAGTTAAACTTTTACATTTAAGGAGGTGTGCCTAAGGCCAGTAGCACCTAGCCTGTTAGCACTGTTCGGGTGGATGTTCGGTTCGGGGATGCTACGGTGGTTTATTTTTTAAATATTCCCAATAAATAAAATAAATATAATTTTATAATATTAAAGAGTTATTTCCTCTTTTAAAGTCATTATAAAAAATATAATTTTAAGAGGAAAGTGGGGGTATATTTGACCCTAGAAAATTTCAAAGTTAACATATATAATATAATTCCACATAAAATTAAAATTAATTGTCACATTATATTGTAAATTAGTTTATATGTGTTTGCAAAAAATGTAAGGATTTTTATATTTTCAGGAAAATTATCTTAGTAAAAACATTTTATAGAAAGGGTTCAAATAATGATGACGAATATGAACATAAAAAGAGTTCTAAGATGACAAATAAAGTCATATGCACTATAATATAAGATATTATGAAGCAAATAAGTTCGAATATTTTGTTCAAGGATTTAAACATTAATAATTTAATTTGAAATTCCCAGCATTATTAAAACATTTTTTTCATAGATGTTACCAAATAAATAGTTCAGTGTGAGGTTTTTATTAGATGATCTCATTAAGATGCGAAAAGAATTACATAGAGATGTACGGAGTTTAATAAAACACTGAAAGAGAAGAAAATATAAGGCTGATTTGGTGTTATTTAAAAAAGGATATGATTTTATGGGACCTTATGTATGGTTTTTTAGAATTCCTAAAATAGTTTAACGATATAAAATGTATCATTTTATACAAATTTAAGTCTCCACTTTATAATCCTTTTACGTTGGATACATATATTTTATTATCCCACCCCCCAATTAAGAAACAAATTATTTTTTATTTGAATTAATTCACATAATTGTACCTTATAGGGGTTTCAAATAGAGTATGG
Organism: Viscum album; assembly: GCA_963277665.1. Taxonomy (NCBI): domain Eukaryota; kingdom Viridiplantae; phylum Streptophyta; class Magnoliopsida; order Santalales; family Viscaceae; genus Viscum; species Viscum album. The sequence continues at coordinate 1,228,551,051 of OY728123.1, forward strand.
GAGGTCTCGGGGGTGTATTTTATGCTTGGGTCATATAATCCATGTTTTGGGGATATATTATAGGGTGCATGGTTAGCAATATGTTTGTGCTAACCATGAACCTCAATTGTGAGTGTTGAATAAATTGAGATTTTGGGGTATTAAACTATGTGAGAGGTGATGTGAAAATATTAAAATATTAAAAAAAATTAGAGTCATTTCAGATGATTTTCACATGGTTTCTCTACTTATGAACCTTACCACGAGGGGTATGGAGTTTATAGATAATGCAGTTTACACAGATGGATCATGGTTTGGCCAACCATATGGCCAAACACACGCTTAGTTATAAATAGTAAAAATATATAATGTTTCCATTTTACCTCTTATTTATAACTTTATTTTCTCCTTTTCCACAAATATCCCCTCAATAAGATCCCATACCTATTTTCCTTCATGATTGATGAATTTACATGGTTACTCATCTGATTTTAGTTCTGTCTAAGGTGATTGAATCCCTAATGTATGTGTCCCAGTTTGCCTCGATAATTTCATCTTTAAAATTTTTATCTCTTGTGTTGTTGTCGTTTATGGCTATTATAAAATATTTTTAGGGTTCTGTTTTTCTGGTTTCTCAGTTTTTTCAGTTTTTACTCAAATAAATGTTTGATATTAGATGAGTTAACCTCATTTAAGATAAGGTATGTGGTATTTTATATATACATTATTTGTTTTCAATATTTATTATATATACAGTCCTATTCCATGTTATCTTGCATTTATCCTAACACTTTAATTAAATTTACATGTTTCCTAAAATCGGTTAGAATCAATTAAGGCTATGAACTAACCATGGATAGTTATAATTAGGTCCTTAGCCACCACATTAGGTTGATATAGGCATTTGTGTTGTTTTTTAATATTAAAGAGACATTCCAGTGTTTTATTGGACATGAGCACAGATCATGGGTTTATATTTTAATAATTTAATGTTACATGACTTGTTTGAAATTGGAATAATGGAAATTGTATTGATTTTTATGGGACTAAATGCATTTAAATGGAAAATATATATATATTTTCCTACGTAATTAAATTAGAATGTGAGGATGAGATCCTTCGATATCATGTGACACATGATACTGAGTAAATGGGAATTCCATGATGATCACCCTAAATTCCAAGAGAAACATCATATTAAATAAACGTGAATTATAGGATGAGCTCTATAAATTATAATGGAAATATGAAACTTCATAAGTGGAAAATTCCTATATGTTATCTTTAAATTCATTTTGGTACATGAGTTATAAATGCCAATATGTTCTCTATGGATTCCACATGTTACCAAATGGATCGATATAACGTGATGAGTAATTTGGTGTTACATGATATATGATATTTGGAATGTCAGATGATTTCTTGGATTCCATGTGGTTTCTAAGGTTGGTGTGGTCATCAAGATGTGCTTAAAGACATAAAATATTGGATGAAGTAGGTAAGTTGGACCCATTTGTTATTGTGGATCTCAAGGATTGAGGTTGTTTTATTTTATTTATTTGAAGACTTTATCTACTTATCTTTTTTAATACATCTGGATATACTATATTGAAAAAAACTAGATAATCTTTTTGACACAATTGTTGGTGGCCCACCGAGTTACACTCATATCCTTCTTGGGCTGCTAGTTAGTACCCAATCACATTACAAAGATGTATGTTCAGATAAGGGAAATCACCTTATGGATGACACTTGATCTGGGATGGGATGGATCTTAGAGATGGGGATCTAGATAGTAATTATACCCACTTGGGATGTTTTATATATTTTTTTTCCTTTTATTCATTTTTTTCATTTTGGGATGTTTATATATGACTCTAGCATGCATGACTACTTGATATGTATGTGGCATGTTGTTTTATATCATGTGTTATATTTTTTATATACCACGTTCTTTAAGACTTACTTTATAGAATTATGTTTGGATAGATATTACTTCCATTATTTACTTCTTTTTTTACACTCTAATTATGAGTTCATAGTCTCCCCATGGTAACCTCATGAGCCTTATCCACTAGATGAAAGCCTCTGAAATACAAGGACTTATGCTTGAGGCCATGTGTCACAAAAACCTAGAGTATATTTTCATTGGATCATGGGATGGGGTGTAAAAAAGTGGCATCATTGCCTTTCTTTGGACACAATGTCTTGGACTGGTAGATAAAATTATAATATATTTCATGTCATGGTAATGAACACCCTCTTGGGAGCAACCAACCCTCATGTGGGAAAATATCCAAGTCATCATGTATTGGATTATTGTTTTTTCTTTTCAACTTTACAGTTTATTGATTTCTATATCGAGTGATAAACATGGATGTGATTTTATTGGTTTGTGGGTTTTTTACTCCTAGACTGATATGGAAAGTGGAAAGGGTTCATGAATCATTTATGCACATATAGATTTATGATATTATCATTATCTCTTGACAATATTAATATCTTAATGGTACTGAGTTCAGTTACTTAAAGCATATGCATCAATTTATATGGGACTTTCATATAAATTCATGGTGTAATTCTATTTAGTTATTATTTTAAATGGTTAAAAGTTTTAGTTTGATTATATAAATGGTTTAAATAATTTATTTTTGATAGATAAATTGGGTTATAATCACAACCTAAAAAGGGTTTTACTTTTTAACATGTGGCTGAGAGTCCATATTACTACACATTGGTTAGGAAACCCCAAAAACTATTAAATATATATTTAATGAATTCAAAGAAGTGAATGGTTAAATTATGTGTGTCTTACTATATAACTTAAACCTATTATTGATAGGTGGGGATACGTATTCAACCCATGTTGAAAATTCTTGTAATGAGTGGTAGAGAATAATATGATGTCATACATTTTTATGATTTCCTTAATTGTAATATCATAATTATTATGTTGTGGTAATATGATAAATTTTAATTTGAATTTTAGCATAGTGAATCCTTGTTGGTCATCAAATGAGCCATAAGAGGGTGCATATGAGTATGCCCCTAAAGGTTCATTATAGGTCATCTAGTGGCCTCTGGTGTAGTTGATGGTGATTAAATTCATGAATTGTTTTCTGATAGTAGCATATGTGGTGGAGGGGGAGTCTTATCACACTACTATTTATATTTTAGAGTTGACTAGGGTGTTTTAGATCAAAAATCCTCTAGTGTTCATGGGATATGTGGCCCCATGGAAGATATCTTTTGTATCAAGTCTTCCAGATCTATCTTCTAGAATATTGAGGCCCCTCAAGATAAGAGAATTATGCTAGAAATATATATGATATGGGGATCAATGAGACACTACTGTGATATATTAGTATAAGACAAGCAGTACATGGTAATCCATATGAAAGACTTCGAGACCTCCTTCTAAGGCCATTTCTTCCTAGAGACCATGAGGGATGATAGGTCTAGGGTGTTCTTACATATATATAAGGTAATAAAGTTTTTATGTAATATATCAAACACTTTACATACTTATAGATATTATGCACTATGATAGAATAGGAAACTAATACTTGAATGAGGATGTTTGAGGATGGGATAAGTCATGAGATATGTATGTAGGTTAATTTATTATTTAATACCACCTTTTCTAAAATGTTGAACCAGGTTATTCAATTTTATAAGAACCTAAGAAACGGGAAGAGTCACTAGAATATGTCCTTCATAGAGACTGGAAGTGGTCCATTTAACCTAAAATCACCATTATTAAGGGACTCACTAGGTTAGTTGAGGGTTTATTTTCCATGGTGGAATTTCATGACATTATTACCAGTACGACTGATGGGGATTAATTTTACCTCTTGTGACTAGGTACCAGTGGAGTGACGAGATTGAAGAAATATGGGTCACCTATATAGGTCTTATGCAATGGTGTAGTATGTGTAATGTGATAGGGGATTATGAGTAGTAAAGGGTACTGAGGTAGGTTTAACTATGAAATAGAAGGTGGGTTGTTGGAATCTATGGGATAGACTAGGTAAGACATATTCCATTTAGTATATATTCTTGAGTAGTAGTGATTACAAGGAACAATTGGGAAGGGGAGTCCGGCTAGAGAATATGTTCATAGTATAGGATAATTACATGTGGTGCAACAAACACTTTCTAATATGGATGTTGGGAAATCTATTGTATGAGGTATGATATTGGTAGCTTCAACAGTAGCCAATTATTTTTTTTGATAAAACAGATTCTCACTCCTTATTGGATCAATTATTAGATGTTTGGGGAATGGTCTTGAAGTAACAGTATGGATTTAGGTTCCTTGAAAATCCATTTGAAGCACAATACGAGGGTATCTGGAATTTTTAGGAGTATTCCCAAGAGATCATAGGTCACTCATTCCTAGGGTATCTCTTTTTCTTAGATATGATAGCATTTGAATTATCCTTGGGATAGAATAGATGGATCTATATAGATATCTAATTGGCTACTACCGTATGTGGGTGACAATCATGTCTCCTGATGGTTATCAACACGTACTTGTCAAAAAATGTGACATAAATTAATGTCATGTAAGATCATATATTCATTAGTCGGGTGAGTTGATCACCCATATTGTTGGTATGATATTGGATGATGGATTTATTTAGTATTATTCCTTTCCTCATATGGTGGATCTATTATTGGATGTGTTATTAAAGGAATTAATAGAACTTCCACCCAATAGGGGAATCGTGTTTACATTCATGCATATTTCAAATATAAAGTTTATTTTTCTTCCACCTTATAGGATGTTTTTGGAAGAGATATGGGAACTCAAGATTCATTTTCATTACTTGGAATATAGGTGTTTTATCAGGCTACGTACATGCAATTTGTTCTCTGTAGTCATTTTTTATAAGAAGGATAACATATCACTGTGGTTTTGGGTCAATTTCAGAAGCATAAACCAAATGATGGTAAATAAATAGTACCTAATTCTGAATATTGATGATTTTTTTGTCCATATAAGAGGATATTTGGTATTATGTATGGTTTATTTGATATCAAGTTATCCCGAGGTGAGGGTGATATCATCGTACATATATCGTATAGACATAAGAAGAAGGTTTTCTTTTTTATGTGTACCTAGTTATGCTGTTCAACATAAAAATCAAACCATCTATGTTTATGGACCTAATGAATTGGGTCATTCACTAGTTATGGATAAATTTTTGGTTATCTTCACCTATCTTTTCTTACTCAATGTAATTGGATGAACACACTCAACATTTGAATATTGTATTGAGCATGATGTAGGACCATTGTCTTTATGCCCATATATCTTGGTGTCATTTATGGATGGTTCAATTATACTTTATAGGGAATATTATCTTTGAGGATAGTGTGTTTATTTATCAATAATAGGTTATAGATTTGGAATCTTGATATAATCTTAACAATGTGTTAAAAAAGCACAGTTTCCATGGTTTGGTAGGATACTATAAATAATTTATCGAGGAATTCTATTATATGGATGAGCATATGAATGGTATGAACATGAAGGGGATGAATTTTTTATTGTTTTATTCTTGTATGGATGCATTTCTAGAGTTAAATAAGAGACTAACCATGGCATCGATCCCGACCCTTCTTGATCTTGGTAGGTAGTAAACAGTATGTTGTGTTTCCTCAAGGATCAAGCTTGGTGTAGTTTTGAAAGAGATAGGTCAAGTTATAGATTATGGTTCTTGATATTTGAGACTAAATGAAAAAAATTCCAAGAAACAATATCAAGAAAGTTTCATTAATTAATTCTCTATGATTTTTTGATATTACCTACTGGGTTAGAGATTATTAGTTTACATGAACAATAAAATTCTTAAATATATATTATCAGAGTGTAATTTGAGCCTTTAGTAATAGAAGTGGGTTTAATACCTCTTATAGATTGATTTTGAAGTGGAATATACCCTCAAAAATGGAAATATTATATCTTTGTATATGAAAAATCATGCACAGGTTGTGTTGGAGTCTAGTAGTGAATTACGGTTGGTGCCTCCCATCACCAAGATTCATTTGGGAATGTAGATGTATCAAGGGAAAAACCATCACATCCTTATTTCATGTTACTTCTATTATGATTTACGTTAAGAGATAACCATTAACTGATATAGTGTTCTTGGATTTTAAATATTTCATTAATGGTGGGGAGATGCCACTTGAGTTGTCTCTTTATAAGTATATGGTTGTTTATGTTCATGGGAATGTCCCGATTCTTGAAGACATAAAGGAAGAGATAATGAGACAATATCTTGGTTATAAGTGGGAGATACACCATAGAATAAACCTAATGTATCGACATCTATGATGGAACTAATAGATTACAATAATTAGGAATGGGGTGATGAGTTTCTTCAGGAGGTGATCCACCTGTCAGTAGGTGAAATCCAATCATAAGCCGCCCACTTGTATCTTACAGTAATTTCCCATTACTGAGTGGAAATGAGATGAAGTTATGATGGATTTTGTGATCAAGATATTGAGGAAACACTAGGGTAATGATTCTTTTTGGGTAGTTATAGATCACTTGACTAAGGTCACTCATTTCTTTCCTATTTGGGATACCTTGTGACACCACATAATTCCAATATAAAAACATTGTACTGGATAGTGTGTATGAAACGCAATGTCAAGCACTTAATGGAATATAATATACTGAAAATTTACAATAAGTTTTATATTTTGACAAAACTAAATCTATTACAAAGCTTTAGATTCACAAAATACTAAGTTGGCTTCTATCTAATGCAGTAATGAGTTTCTTTGATAGCTTACGTTACACACATGATAGAGTTTTATAGAACAACTATATATTACAAAAATATTATTATTTAATATAATATGAAATAACCTATATGTTAAATTAGTATTTATAAAAAATATTAGCTATCATATGAAAATATATGTTCTATAAAAACATAAATTGAAATCATTGGTTACTAATTAATTATATTTGAAAATATAAACCGACTCAACATAAAGGTAATAATTTTATTCTCCCAAAAGAAAATTGTATTAATGAATTAAATTAATTACAATGAGAAAATTATATTAATTAAATATATATATTATATATTTAGTCAAATATATTTTAAATTTTTATAATATATTTGATTGGTATTAGATAAAAACGAATCCAATTTTACCAATAAAAACTTATATTTTTATAAAAATATTTTTATTGTTTTGTAATGGTGAACCCATTTTAATAAAAGTTTTGGAAATAATATATAATTTATATTTAAAAATGAATTTTTTTTTGAAATCAAAAAATAAAAATTATGTTAGGGTGATTTTTTGGTATTTTTCGGTGATTTTTCCTTTATTGATGAATAATGAAAAATATTGAATTTAAATATGAAACTGCTTTTTAGTCTAATTTTTTTATAATAATAAATTACATATTTAATTGTTTTTAAAGTTTAATTAGATAAATTTTCTATAAATTAACATAATTTAAGTAACTTTAATTAATTTCACTTTGAAATTGAATATAAATATCATAGAATCATTTTGAATATTTTCACTAAAAAAACCTGGTTTGTCCTCCTGTTCGGGGGTATTGTAGTTAAATTAATCTACGCCACTTATGTCATTGTAATTTGGAATGGATTAATTTTATTTATAAGTTTTATTTATAATGTATAATATTTTCAAATATTTTTTTGAAATAAAAATACTAAAAGTGTTTAAAATTAAATAAAACGATAAAGAGAAAAAATAGCTTATCATGGGACTATACATTAAACATACAAGCCAAAATGGCCTTGAAACTTTTCCAAAATCCACTAAATATTCAAATTTGGACCCTATAATTCATTTTATTTAATTTTTAACATTATTGGAACCACATTTAAAAAGAAAAATGTGGGTGGAATTAACATTGAGAAGTTGACAAGAATATCACTCTGCCCCCACTATAAAAAGGCACTCATCACTCCAATTTATTCACACATATCAAGGCCTTTTTCATTCCCAATTATAGTAAAATAATCTTAAAACATTACTCCTCTATTATTGGAGTACTCACTTTGTGTAGAAGGCGATGAATTGATATATTTTTGTTTAAACCAAACAGAGTTACCAAAAAACGTGGTAACATTATTCCACAATCACGTTCATTTTATTTCCTTCTACCCCCAAATCATATTATTCCATTATTATATAATGAAAATAGTATCATAAATATACTAATATATTGTTATTCTATGTTCTTTTCTGACCCATACACACACTTCTTTTTAATGGGAATCTAACTTATCATTTATGTGTAAAATGAACTATCGCCTGGAAAAGTGAGGTTGTTCATTTATCCTTCAACAAATCTCATGGATCTGAATTAGGATAAAAAATGGACTATATATTATATAAATTATATTTATAATGTATTTAATCTTATTTATCTTCTATATAACACATAACATTATTCTTTTAATTTTTCGGGAATACGATAACATTGTTTTTGGAAGTGTGGACTACTGCCTCCTCAAACCGATGTGTTTCATTCACTCTATAAATGATATATATAAAGGAAAGTTTTAACAATAATATTTAAAATATATGAAATATATATGATACTATAATTATTATATACATTTATATCATTATGTTTTTATTATTTTAAATATGGATAAAAAATGAATGTAGCTTTCATGTGTATATACAACCTACCGTCTCCATGAAGAGTACATTTCATTTATTATCTAAAAATATTATGGACTGTTATAAATAAATATATACTGGATATATATTATATTTAAATCCTGGTCTAAATTTTGGATAATATTCAATTATGATCTAAATAATATGAACAAGAAGTAATATGTTAAAAAATTACTCAAAAACTATGCAATTAACACCTATAATAGAGAAAATAATGAAAGATTGTTAAAAAATGGGTAATAAAATATTATTATAATAGTAAATGATATTATATATATTATTATATTTATTTTATAAGTTATAAACGGTTTAAAACCCTTATACACGAGGTTAAAGTATGTTCACCTGAAAAGAAACACATAGTAAGGGATTCTTGTCTCACTTTTCTTTCCATGAGGCATACACCCTTAACAGAGCTTACTTATTTTGTGTTTTGTAACTACATCCATTTTTATATAATATTTCCTAAATTATTTCATATTAATGTTATTTGAATGTTTTATTTGATGATTATTACATTTCAGTCATCCAATTCAAATCTTACCAACTAATAAGGGACATTATCTCAATTTATATTATTTGAAATAAATTTTATTATTGTTCCATTAATTATATATATGGTGTAAATATTACCACTCTAACATATAATATCTTTACTTCTTCGTTATTCATGATATTTTTATTTTCAAATTGAATTGTTTCATCAAAGGGGATTTAAATTAAGGTTACCAAGTGTAAAAGATTCCCATAAACCAATTTATTTTTGTTTGGTTATATTACATCCTCATTGTCATTAACATTATAACATTATGTGTGTAATAAATTTTTAGTATATATTGTGGTATTTAAACTTGTTTTAGTTGGATTTAAATTTGAAACACATAATCTATTTATCAATTTATTCCCACAACAAACATTATGGGTTTTTCAGGGTTTATTCACAATCTCTTTTTGTTTGGCATTTTTTATACGTGAATTTCCATAAGAGGAAATTATTGGATAATTGTCTAATAAAACATATAATTATCTTATAATATGTTTATTGAAGAAGCTTTTCATGTAATACTACTAATTTCCCACACTTTGGTACTTAATGTTTTATAAACTGTTTTTAAGAAAACCGGAATTAATATCTATCTTTAGTCAGAGAACATTTTTTTCTTCAAAACAAAACCCTTTTTTCTAAAAAGGGTTCTAAATTTTTTTTAACCTTTACAGAAAAATATACTAAATATATTTATACCCATTTTTGCTTTTAGAAATGTTTTAATGATATATTTTTACCCCTTTCCGAAAAAGGAATTTTAATAACCTTTTTACCGTGAAAAAGGAATATACTTTTTCCCTTGTATGTAATGTACATATTTTCCTTTCATCATTTCATTGAAGAATAATTTTTATGTTATAAAGTATAATTTTTAAGGAAATGTTTTGAAAAGTTATTTTCAAATAAACTTTTTTTCAAAATTTTTTAAAAAATATTTTTTCCTCAACAATGGTTTTAAAATGAACTTTTTATAATATTTCCATTAATCAATGAAAAAACCCTCTATTTTTACTTAAATTGGGTTTTTTTGATACCATATTTATTATTCCTCGAGATGGTTTTTGATTTATTTTTACTAGGATAATATTGGAATTCATTTCCATGATTCATTTTTGTAGTCCCTATGAAATATTAAATTTCTTATGATCATTGAACATTTCGTTTCCCCTAAATATCTATATAATTTTCATCAATATTTTTATTTCCTAAATGATATATCATTTTTATATATTGTGTTTAAATTGATAATTATTTGATGATATGGGAAAATTTTAATTAATCTATATTATTTACTCAAAATATATATTTGATAAGGAAATTTATATACTAAATTAATCTATTACTCGATATGAATAATGTTTTGGACCTGTAGTGACATATGTGGTATAGACATTATATAGCCCCTACATGAATCAACATGTTCTAATGAGAAAAATTAATTATAAAAATTAAATATGTTTTCTAATTGTAATTTTAAAATTTTTGGATCATGGATGTTTATAGTAGAGGTTTTCATGTACTTGAGAAATGACATCGAATAATTATGCATTGACATTATTTTGATTCGATATTTATTGTCCATGATATTCTTACTAGTAAAAAGTCTATAGATTCATTTCATTCCCACTTTCTTGGTTAAATGGAATGTTTTTTTAGTCAATGAACTTTCTATATTGATTATTCCTTATATAGTTATTTAAATGGCATGTTTCCTCAATAATTTACCAACACTATATTTTTTATGAACTTGCTTATAAATTTATTGATTACATGGAACTTGTGTTATGATATTAATCATTCAATAATTATTATTCTCATTGATTCATTATTACTTCCCTATTACTTGACACATACTGATAATTTTAGATCACACTTCTCTTTTTATTTCCCAAGGATTCCATGAATTGTACTAAGAATGATATGTAAGGATATCATATAAAGAATAAAGTTAAACAACCATCATAAAATATTAAGTTTTAATTAGTATATTGATTTTTAATGTAATACTTATGTAAGTATCTAATTCACTAATACTACTAAACACTTCATTCCTTTGGGATTTTATTCCTTGTAATCGTGAAAATGTAATGGTAATTGACATTGGATTTAAGATTAATGGGGTCGAGGTGCTGTAGTTGGTATAAGAGGAAGTTTAGTAGCCACCTTCTAAACTAGATTTTGGAAAATATAGATTATCGAATATAACCATAAGATATAATTTGAGGAAATGTATATAAGAATATCCTAAAATTTTGATAAGGTATAGATTATGTTGAAGTTCCTAGCAATACATCCCTGTATGGATGCTACAAGTGGACATGGTTATAGAATAGATGTACATAGGTGTAATCAATCTGAAAAGGTGTGTTATGTATTACATGAGTGTACCCTAGTACAAAACAATGGTCCTTACAATGAACATGTTTTAACACTCATGGGAAATATGTTTAGGATCATTCACATATTATTTATTAACCATTATGAAGTACTTGAATACATAATGATAATGAATTTCTTAGGTTCAACCTAAGGTGTTTTAGATTTAAGATAATGTGTCATGGTTTATAAATGATTCAAATGATATTTTGGAAAAAATCTAAACCATTTAAGAACCTATGTGGAAAAAAGTGGATGAGGTATTTATGTATTAACGATGTATTGAAAACATTATTTAAACAGTTTTTTTGATTAAATTTCAAGGATGAACCCCAAATTTTAGGGAACATCAAAAGAATTATATTAATATGGTTTTAGAAATGGAAAAAATGTTTGACGGAGGACAACCCACAAAGTCTGGTGATGCCACGAGACATGAACCCATGACCAAAGGATGATTAGGGTTTCATGCCTACAACGGGACTATGTGATGTCCTGGTTAATGCATAATTATTTTTAGATAAACATTTTGACAAATAAATTTTAATTATAAACCAATAGTGTCAATTTTAGTTTTATATATTAACAGAAAAACCATATTGGATTTAGAGAATAGGTAGAGACAAATATAAGGACTTGTTTTACGGTTATTACAATATGATAAATGAAGATTTTAGAGCTTAAAAAGGGGTTCATTCTAGGATTTCCATTTCATAAAGTATTTCATGAATTACAATTTGATCAAAGAAAAACTAAACAAAGGACCTTTTCAAATTAAATTTAAATTTATCAAGTATATATTTCCTCATATTCCTAGGGAGTAAAATAATTACTCAACATTAGGAAAATTATAATAAATTGTTTTCCTAATATCTAATTTTTTTTGAACTGATCCACTTTTAAATCATCAAATATTTATTTATTTGAGACAGTAATATTTCTATTTACCATTGAATTATTTTTGATTGAGGATGTAAATCAATCCTTAAAAATATTTACCTTCTTCCTCTATGTACTTATCAAATTTTATACTAATTTTATCTTACATAGAGACCTAGTTACAAGTTAGTATGTGTGAAAATTGTAATTTTTATTCTTTCTTTCAATAATATGTTTTAAAAACCCTTCTCACGATATTGGATTTCAAAATAATAAATACAAAACAATATATTAAAATTATTGAGATTAAATTTTTAGGATAAAATTTATTTAAGGTGGGGATAATCTGATGCCCCAAAATTCTAAAGCAAGAACATTGTATTTGATAGCATGTATGAAACACACCACCAAGCATGTAATTTAATATAATATATTGAAACATTAAAATAAAATTATTATTTTATAAAAACACAATTATTGATACATCTTTCAATGCACGCAATACTGAGCTATCTTGAATCTAACACAACAATTAGTTTCTTCGATAGCTTACATTACATGCATGGTTGAGTTTTAACGAGTTGTTTTTGAAAACATATCATCATTTAATATAATAATAAATATCCTATACATTATATTAGAGGCTATAAATAGTATTAAATAAATTATGCAAATATATGGGCAATAAAAATATTAAATGAATTCATTGGTAACAAATTAATTGGAAATAAAAATAAAAACCGATAGAATATTAGTGAAATATTTTTATTCTCGTAATGGTATATTGTCTAATAAATTAAACTAATTACAATTATAATGTTATAATAAGGTAATATATAAGTTATATATTGAATAAAATAATTTTTTTTATTTTTACAATATCTTTTATAGGGAAAAGATAAAACAAACCCAATTTTATGTATAAAAACCTATATTTTTATAAAGGCTGTTTTACAACCATTTAGTATTGGACCTATTATAAATAAAATTTTTGAAACTTTTATAAACATTATATTTCAAAAAAAAAATTAATTTTTTATTTCTAAACAAAAAATTAGGTTTGGGTGAATTTTCGTTTTTTTTGTGAAGTTTCATTTTTTATGAACCGTGAAAAATATTGAAGTTTAATTAAAAATATATTTTAAATCTAATTTATTTATAAGATTAATTTATATTTTTTATTTTTTTAATGTTTAATTAAGTAAATTTTATATAATTTTAAAAAGATTATATCATTGTAGTCAATTTCAATTTTAAATTGAATATAAAAAAACCAACCTTTTGAACATTTTTACTTTTAAAATTCACTTGGTTATATCATATATGGGATTAAATTTAAATTAATCTCCACCACTCCTATAAATGGAATCTCGAAAAGTGATTCCATATTTTTAATAATAATAATTTTTAATTTCTAATATGGTAAACATATTTTAATAAAAATATCATTTAAAGTGATTAAAATAATTTACGTTGATTTAGGGAATAATTATCTTAACAAAGAACTGATCCTTAACATTAAGAGCCAAAATGACTAAGTAACTTGTCCAAATTACATTTTGTATTCATATTTATACACTATAATCAATTTAATAATAATTGGACCATTATTGTATCAACTTTTCAAAGGGAAAATGTTGGTGGAATTTCCTTTTTAAAAATTTACAAGAATGGCACCCCTCCTTTACTATAAAAATTCACTCACCCTCACACTTATTCGTACCTTTAAATCATTTTTTAAAAAAACCTTTGATCAAATAATACCCCAAAATCCATAAACTCAAACTATAAGCCTCAACGTGGGCATAAGGAAATTCAATGAATTCTTTTGGTTTAAACTAAAAGGAGTTACCAGTAAACAAGGTAACATTCTTCAATGATCACTTTCAATATTTTTCCATCTCCACCACCTTAAATTATTATTATTACATGATTATATAATATACAATCTATAATAAATATAATTATATATTTTTATTATAATGGTTCTTCCTCAATTACAAACACTTCCATAGAATTAATAACTAACACACCATTTATGTGTACGATGAACTACCACCTCACAAAATGATGTTGTCCAATTTACTTTACCACCTCTGATGGTTGGGAATTATGATGGAAAATATGTTTCCATTTTATATATTTGATATTTATAATTTGATTATTATTATTTAAATTAATTATATGACTTACATTTATTATTTCTATTTTTTGGGAAAAAGATAACATAGTTTATCGATGTGTGGACTGTCGCCTCCTCAGAGCGATGTGATTCATTAATGCTATAAATAGAATATATAAAGGATGGTTTTAATAATATTAAGTAACATATACAAAATTAATATAATAATGGAATTATAATATACATATAGATCATTTAATTTTCATTATTTTATATTTTGGAAAAAGTGAAAATAGTGTTCATGCATACGGACAACCTACCATCTCTACGAATAGTCCATTTTAATTTTTATCTCAACATTTTAGGGATTATTATGAATACATATAATATAAATACATATATTATTATATTTAAATCAGGTTTTATATTATTTCAAAGTTGAAATAATGATCTAATTATTAATAATAAGTAACAAGTTAAAACACACTAAAAAATCTAGAAATTAACACATGTAATAAAGAAAATATTTAAATATTGTTAAAAATGGGTAATAAAATATCATAATAAGATACTAAAAGATATTATAAATTTTATTTGGGTTTCCTTATAGTTTTTGAACATTTTTATAACCCTTTTACAATATTTTAAAGGATTTTCACTTGAATGGAATCACAAGGTAAGGGATTCTTGTCTCACTATTTATTCCATGAGACATACACCTTTAACACCACTTACTTATTTTATGTGGAATAGATACTACCCCTTTTGATATAATATATAATTAATTATTTCATATTCATGGTACTTAAATGTTTCAATTGATGGTTATTACTTTTGGTTCTTCGAAATCCAAAGTTACCAAGTAATAAGGGACTGCATCTTAATTTCTATTCATCGAGACATATTTTATTATAGTGTACCTAATTTCTTATATATGGTGTTAATACTTACCCTTTGAAATATAATTTCCTAATTCATTATTTATTTATTATATTATGAGTTTAAATTTTATTTTTTTCATGAAATTTGATTTGGATTATTTGTTTCAAAGTGGAAAATAATTTCATAACCAAATTTTTTCCCTTTGGGTTATAATACATCCACATTGTCAGTAATAATCTAAGAATATGTGTATAATCAAATTTTAAAATATATTATTGTATTTAAAATATTTTATGTGAATTTACATTTTAAACACATAATCTATTCACTTTTTGATTCTCACATCAATATTATGGTATTTTTTATGGTTTCCTTCATAATCTTATTTTTTTAGAATTGTTTATACTTGAATTTTCATCAGAAAAAATTATTGGATAAATTTATCAATAACACCTTTAATTCTCATATCATATAGATATTCATAAACATTTTCATGTAATATTACCATTTTATACTCATTGGTACTCAATACATTTTAGAATCTATTATTTAGAAAGCACAAATTCATTTATCTTTTTAGCCAGAGAACATATTTTCTTAAAAAAAAATGTTTTCAAAATTGGTTTTTAATTTTTTGTAAATTTATAAAATTGATTATTAAATAAATTTTGATCTTTTTTAAAATTTAAAAATGTTTTAAAGGGAATATTCATTTCACATTTCGAAATATACAATTTTGTAACCTTTTAACAATGAAAATTGAATGTAATTTTTACCTTGTATGATATGTATTGATTTACGTAATATCATTTATTTGAAGATATGTTTTCATTTATAAAAGGATAATTTTAAAGAGAATGTTTTCAAAAGTTATTTTCAAAGAAAAATATTTTAAATGTTTTTTTTCAAAATAAAATTTATATTTTCCTTAAGAATGTTTTTAAAATACCTACTCATAATATTTCTATCCATAAAAAACAACAACCCTTTAATTTTACAATAATTTGTATAATTTGTATTTTTTAAATCTATACTCTTCCCTTGTATGGTTTTTGATTGATTTAGAGGATAATATTTAAATACACTTCCTTGATTCATTTTTTTGATTCCCCATGAAATATTATATTTCCTACGATAATTGAATATTAAATGTCACATAAATATCAATACCATTTATCATGGATATATTTATTTCCTAAACCATATATAAGTTTTATGTAAGGTGTTTACGTTTACAGTTATTTAATTATCTAGGTAAATATTGGTAAATATTTATTCTTTATTCAATATAAATATTGTAAAATCAAATTGTTTATTAATTAAATTGATTAATCGACATGAAGAAGGCTTTGGGAATACAATGATGGGTGGGGACCAAAAGTTATATTGACCTCTATGCATCAGAAATTTCTCATGAGAAAAGTTATTTTTCCAAATTAAAAAAGTTTATAATTTTATTTTTAGGCTTCCAAGGGGATAAATCTTGATAAAAGTGGTTTTGATGTGCATGATACATGGTGTAAGATAATTAGAAACTATCTTCATTTTGATTAAGTATTAATTATCCAAGATATTTTCACTATAAAAAGGCTATGGATAAATTTAATTCATAATTTATTGATTAAATAGCTTAACTTTTAAGTTTATTTCTTTTCTATATGTATTATTCCTTATACATTTATTTAAACAGAATGTTTTCTTATTAATTTATCTTACTATATCATTTATTAACTTATTTATTTTTTTATTGATTAAATGGAATTTTTGTTTGGTTATTTACCATGACATAATGATTATTCTCATTAGTTAATTATTACTTTCACTATACCTAGCCCTTAATGATAATTTGATCTCACCCTTATATTTTTAATTCCCTGGGATTCGATGAGATATACTAAGAGTGATATTAAAAGATACTATATTTGGAATAAAGTTATACTATTTTTGAAAAGATAATGTTATAATTATTGTATTTATTTATAATGTAATACTCATGTATATATATATTTTAACAAGAATACTAGACACTTCTGTCCTTGGTGATTTTATTCCTTGTAATCATTCCAATGTAATGGAAGTAGACATTGGATCTGGGCTTACTAGGGTTGAGGTGATATAGTTGGTATCAGACTAATATTAGTAGAAACCTTCAAAACTATATTTCAAAAAATATATATTTGTTAACATAACTCTAAGATAGAATTTTGGGATGTGTATAGAATAAAATCCTAGAATTTTGATAAGGTATTGATTATGTGGGTATTCATAGAAATACATCCCTTTATGGATACTACAGGATGATTTTGTTATAGAAAAAATTTAACTATCAGTAAAAACTCTGAAAAGTTGCATAGAGGTAGACCTAAGAATAACCTAGTACATAATAATGTGCCTTACTAATCACCTTGTTAATCACTTCTAGGGGATATTTTTAGGATAATTTTTATTTTCTTTAGAAACCAATATAAAGGATTCGTAGATATAATGAAAATAAATTAAATAGGTTAAAACTAATGTGTTTTTGATTGAAGATAAGGTGTCATGATTTAGAAATCACTAAAATTCCATGATGGATAAACTATAAACCAAGTAATAATCGATGTGGAAAAAAATGTCTAAAGTATTTTTATATTAAGAATATATTGGAAAACACAATTAAAATGTTTTTTAATGATTATATTTATTGTATTTTCATCATAGATCTGTGAAATCATAGTAATTATATTAATACGATTTTACAATAGGAAAACATGAATGTTGGGTGAAAATTAACCATGTCCATCAAGGCCTCAAGATTTGAACCCATGACAGAAAGATGAGAAGGATTTCATGCCAACCACTAGCCTCTTCAATTTCATAGTCAATGTGTAATTAGTTTTAGATAAATATTTTTACTAATATATATTAATGATAAAAAATAGTGTCACTTTTAGGTTTGGATATTAATTTATTAACTATATTCTCTTAGAATAATAGTTATAGAAAAATAAAATTACTTTTTTATTGGTGTTATGATTTGTTAAAAGAAGATTTTAGTGCTTTAAATGGGGATTTATTCTATGATATCCATTTATTGTTGTAAGGGATGGATTATAATTTGATCAAAGAACAACCAAATGATGTAATTGTTCATATGAAGTTGAAATGTATAAAATAAGTATATTTCCTAATATTCTCAGTGAGTAAAATAATTACTTAGCATTAGGAAAATGGTAAAAAATATTTTCCTAAGACCATAATTTATATCGAAAAAAATGACTTTTAAATAATAAAATAATTATGGATATGAAGATATCAAATTTCAATAGATCATTCACTTGTTTGTGATTTATTTTCTCAATAACTCCTTATAAATAATTTAAATTTTCCTCGATGTATGTATCTCTGCATTACACTAATTGTTTCTTACTTAGAGACCTAGTTACATGATTGTCCATGTGACCTTTATAATTACCAAATTACCTTTTCTAGAGGATGTTTTATGAACCCTTATCAGGATATAGGATCTAAAAATAGAAAATACAAAACAATATATTCCCATGATCAAGTTAAAATTTTGAGGACGCAATATATTTATGGTCGGGGAGAATGTGACGCCCCAAAATTCTAAAGTAAGAACATTGTATTCGACAGCGTGTATGACACACAACAAAGAGAGCATAAGAGAATATATTATTCCAACCCATTAAAATTTTTACGATATTAAATACAATCAACCTATGATATATCTTTCAATTTACTCCATACTCTGCTAGCTTGAATCACACACAAAAATGTGTTTCTTCGACAACTAATGTTACATGCAGCACCGAGTTTTACTGAATAAAATATTACTTAATTATTTTTATTTCATATAATATTACATAACATATCTATTAAATTATATGTTATTAATATTAATAAAAAAACTTTAAAAAATATATGTTCTATCAAAATATAATATTAATTCACTAGTTACTAATTAATTATAAATGAAATCATAATCCAATTGAATAAAATGAAAATATTTTTATGCTCCCAA
The DNA here is from genome assembly GCA_963277665.1 of Viscum album. Lineage (NCBI taxonomy): Eukaryota > Viridiplantae > Streptophyta > Magnoliopsida > Santalales > Viscaceae > Viscum > Viscum album. The sequence goes on from OY728123.1 coordinate 1,228,570,557, forward strand.
AAATGTTTTGCATTAATAAATTATTTTAATTATAAATATAATATTATATTAATAAAATATATATTTTATATATTCAATAAATTATTTTTTAAATTCATCCAATAGATTTTATATGCATAAGATAAGGACAAACCCATTTTTATGCATAAAAACCTATATTTTTCTCAAGAAAGTTTTACATCCTTTTAATGGAGAACATATTAAATATAATTTTTTGAACTTTGTTAACTTTTATATGTCATAATAAACTTTATTTTTGAAATATAAACATCAAAATATGGATAGGGTTATTTGTTTGTATTTTTCTGTGAATTTATATTTTTTGATAAATAGTAAACAATATTGAATTTTAATTCAAAATTGATTTTTCATATAATTTATTTATAATGTTAAATTATATTTATGATTTATTTTAAACTTTATTTTGATATATTTTAAGTAAAATTTTCTAATATATTTCATTGTATTCAACTCCACATCAAAATTGAGTATAAAAACATAACAATATTTTGAATATTTTTATTTTTAAAATCCAACATTGTCATCCCATCTATGAGATTGAATTTAAATTAAATTCTTCAACTTATTATATTGTATTATTTAAAAACGTCTTACATATTTGGAATTAGAATAATCTGTAATATCTAATATGTTCATCTAATTTTTGGACGAAATATATTAGGGAATGTTCTTAAAATTAATTAGAGCGATAAAGTGAAGAAGTAGCATAGGAAGGGGCTGAACCTTATACATAATAGTCTAAATTCCATTCAATCTTTTTTAAATGAAATTTAATGTTAATATTTAGGCACTATAATAAATTATTTCTAATTGGTACCATTATTTCAGCCACATTTAATTAGAAAATGTGGGTGGAATTCCCTTTTAAAAAATTTAAAATAATGCCACTCCACCTACAATATAAAAAGCCACTGACCCCAACCCCTTATTCACATATATAAATCCATTTTACTTACCAAAAATATGATAATATAATCTCCCAAAATAACTTTCCTAATAATATATTCCTAAAATTAGGAATAATCCTATAAAAATATGTCTTTTGGTTTAAACCAGAAAGAGTTACCTGAAAATGACGTAACATTCTTCAATGATCACTTTTATTTTATTTCCTTCTCCAGCCCATTGAAATATTATTATTAAAAATTATATAATAAAATAATTATACTAAATAAACTGAGATGTTGTTAATATAGTTTTTTAAAATAATATTAAACACAATTACATTTAATTGGAAACTAAATTACTATTTATATTTACGACGAACTACCACCTCAAAAAATGATGTTGTACATTTTTTCATTACCACCAATGATGGTTGGAAATTATTATGGAAATTATATTTAAATATTATATAAATGATATTTATAATTTATTTTTCACGACCGCCTTCACCAAAAGGAGGGAAGGGTCAGCATATTGCCAGGCCCTTCCTTCTTTAAGTTCAAGGAGAGATAATGACCCCCGAAACTTACCTTCAATAGGTCCCAGAGTGGCGACTAGCACCAAGGGTATAGAAATTTCTCACAAATGGAAGGCATTACCCTTTTTACATTATAGGATCGAGAGATAAGGAGAAGAAAAACCCAACAACACCAAGGTAGAAATAAAAGTAAGTCCAAAAGTAAACCATTCCCATATGCATGTTTCAAAAGTAAAATCCACAAAGTGAAAAAGGTGACTACAAGGTAAGTACCAAAGAGGAAAAGAAAAACAACAACTGTAACTACTCCAAAGGTCCGACCTAGTAAGGTCCTGCATGATCCCCAAAGTCCTCCTAGAAACATGAAAGCAATTTAATATACGTAGGGTGAGCATACAAGTACACTCAGTACGGAAAACCAAAGACTCTCGTGCAGAAGTGGGGGAACGTACTAAAGTCCCATGAAAAAGGAGTAAACCAAACACCTATCAAGGTAAACTTTCCACCCCAGGCCTCACCAAGTAACACTCCCCAAATAATTCAAGTCAAGTAATATATATATAATAATAGAACATCGATGTTTGGGTACCCCGTGCCACTTTTCGACTGGTTATTGAGACATCCTACACATCGGACCAATCCCACCATTCTCACCACAGCCCCACTGCCACACCCGCCCGCACACACCTGGGCCACAACCATAGGCAGTCCCACTGCCGAAATCCCACTCAAACACACCTGGGCCTCAACCGCACGCAGTCCCACTGCTGAATCCTGCCCGCACACACCTGGGCCACAACTGTCACATGTAACCATGCTTGCAAACACCTAGGCCAGAACAACCACCACCACGCCCGAAGACACCTGGGCTAATGGATCCACTGCCACGCCCGAAGAAACCTGGGCCTCATCCCGAAGATGCTTGGGAAACCACCTGCCTTACACACCTGGCCAACCACCACACTACCCCGCCCGAAGGTCCTTGGGCTAATAATGGACCTCAGGCCATCACAGCCTGCCCGAAGATACTTGGGCTATCCGGGAAAGGGAGCATAAAAGGAGCTAATAACCAGCCACTAAGAATAGTGTTGGGAAAAACACCCTCCCCCATGAAATGGGGGTGTTCGGCACTAAGTTCTCAACTTGGGTGGGGCGCAAATAATAAACACAAAGCTACAAGTATATATATATAGGTAACAAGCACTCACCCAAGCAAGGTTTCTCTTCAGACAACCTACATATCACAACATCACTCAAGTCCGAGTCACGACTTATGCTAACAACCCATTTTTCCCCTTTCTTATTTCACGTTCAGTAATAATGTTTATGTTTAAGCACTACTGGGCAGCTAGTAGGCATAGGCATAAGTCCAGGAAAGTAAACATTCAAACATCAACCAAAATGCCCACACCCGGTTCTCAACAACAGAGGATTCCACCCAAATTCATGATATAAACAAGTATCCACCCGGTCTTAAAACTCTCAACCACTGAATCCATATCAACAGGAGATCCCATCCCCCAAATTCACACAACCACCGAGAGTATAAAATAATAGGGGATCCCATCCCCTCCCACATTTCCAGCAATCAGCCTGAAAGGAAAACAACCAACTACCACCACCAACACAAGTAGGGCCTTGCCGGTATTTTCAGATTTAAATGACATAACACACTCCATGATTTCAAATTCCGTGTGTTCTAACCAGGAGTTATCTCAGAAGGGTTGATCCTGGTGCTTTCAATTTATTCAGCCGGATATACGTGATTAACCAATTCACTTTTAACAGCAGGAGTTTACAACCACAAACAAGCCATTTAAAACATCAGCAAGGTTCATTAGTGCACAAACAACGACCACCAATGGCCTCTATTTTCAGGAGGCATAATCCAGCACAACTCAACAAGATGGTCATAGAAGAAACAACATCAAAAATATAGGACAATATCAACAATCACATCCCCCCCTCTTTCTTTATAGAATTCGTTCATTATCTTTATTTAGTTCGGTCTAACCAGTTATACAGAAACAAAAGCATGCCCACCCCGCATGATACACAAAAGAGAGAGGTGAAGGAGAAATTACCTACTTGTTGATAGATGATCGACGTTTAGGCCGGGGGTGCGGAACATTACAGATAACGATGCGGCGTGCCCGATGCACCAGAAGCTGTTTGTGAAAATCCACGATCAAGGAAAGGAGAAACCACGGCTAACCCTTAGTTTATAAGAGCCGGGGATGGTTGAGGTGAAAATGAGAAAGCATGTAAGGCGTGGGGGTCGTGGGTTGACCACGCAGCTCCACTCGTCACAAAAAGGGGGGTCGGGTGGTTTAAGCCGACTCATGAATTGATTAAGTATTTAATTAAAACTCTTATGCGCGTTACAGGTCTTAAAAAACGATTAAACGAGTCAGAATAGGGTTTAAAACCCTATTTGCGCAAAGAAGCGCTGCTGGAAACAACTTGACAAGGCCGAGTGACGCCGATCAGTCTCACCGATCGGTCTCGCCGATCAGTCTCGCCGATCGGTCTCGCTGATCGATCTCACCGATCGTTCTCACCGATCGGTCTCTCCGATCGGTCTCACCAAGACGCCACTCCTTTAGAACCCATATTTTGGAAAAGGGAAGGACCAAGAGTTTCTTGGTCATCACATTAGATACCTCTCAAACTATTATCGTCCTCGAGAATTTAAACAACCCAGATGGGAAGGGAAGGTCCGAACAACCACCCCAAAAGATACCCCTCAAGAGTGAACCTCATTGTTAAATAAGAACACCTTCCTGTCATTAACCGAGCAACATACCATGACAAACTGCCAGGGCATGTGGGTTGGGGAGTCCCCTCCCCCATGTCAAGATATTATCCGCTTTGGGCAGCACTGACTCGCCCGCACGGGTTTAATCGCATCCACCTTAATGTGTCTCGATTAGGGGCCGGGTTCTCTCCTTCACCATAGCCGGGGATTTTCACACACAAGCAGAGGAAGAAAACCAGTACATTTCATAGCCAAAAGAGAAAACGTTCTATCACAACAGGTACAACAAGGAACAAAACTCAAAACGACTCCGGGTACTCGGTACACATCTGTACTTCCCTCTCCCACATACTCTCCTCAAGCCCACCATGTCTCCACAACACATAAACCAAGGGGATGGTTCACCCGCGAAACACCTTTTCTTTGCGATCCTCGATCACCACTGGTCCCTCCACAAAGGTCACGTCATCCTCGATGTCCAGCTTACCCTAATCAAGGGCATGTGATTCGTCGTGCAGATACCAATGGAGCTGGGACACATGAAAGAAATCATGTATTCTTAGTAGCGGCGGTGGCAACGCTAGCTGGTAAGCCACTTCGCCGACCCGCCACAACACTTGTATGTGTCTGATGAATCTGGGAGAAAGCTTACTCCCTTTGACGATCCTCCGCTGCCCACACCAAGGGGAGACCTTTAAGAACACGTGGTCCGCAACCTCAAACTCCAAGGGCCTCCTCCTAGTATCAGCATATGACTTCTGTCGGTCCTGGGCTGCCTTCATCCTTTCCCGTATGAGCTGAATCTTCTCTGTCGCGTTCTGTACCACCTCCGGACCAAGGATGCCTGCCTCTCCTACTTCGGTCCAACACACAGGAGAACAGAATGGCCTCCCGTACAAAGCTTCAAATGGGGCCATGCCAATGGTAGAGTGGTAGCTATTATTGTAGGAAAACTCTACCAGAGGCAAGTGTTGCACCCATGATCCTCCTGAGTCCAGAACACATGCTCGCATCATATCCTCCAAGGTCTGGATGGGGCGCTCTGTTTGACCATCTGTCTGGGGATGGAAAGCAGTACTAAGGTGTAACTCGGTGCCAAACGCATGCTTCAATCCTCTCCAGACTCGCGAGGTAAACCGTGCATCCCTATCCGAGACTATAGACCTCAGAACTCCATGAAACCGAACCACCTCATCCATGTACTTTCATGCCAAAGAATCCACAACACTCGACTACCTGATCGCCAGAAAATGAGCCGATTTCGTCAACCTATCCACTGCCACCCAGATGGCATCGTACCCTCCTTGGACCTTGGGTAGTACCGTGACAAAATCTACCGATATGTCATCCCACTTCCACTCGGGGACATCTAGGGGCTGTAGTAGGCCGCCTGGAACTCGGTGTTCAACCTTCACTTGCTGACACACTAAGCACTTGGCCACAAACTCTGCCACCGCTCGCTTAACTCCAGGCCACCAAAACTGCCTCTTCAAACCATGGTACATCTTGGAAACTCCTGGGTTTACCACCAGGGGTGAGTTGTGGAACTCACTGAGAACCTTTCCGCGCATCGCCTCTGGGACAAACAACCTTTTCTGGAAGAGAATCTGGTTATGGCCATCCTCTGTCCATCGTTCCGGAGCATTTCCCTAGTCAACTTGGTCATGCATCACTTCACACTCTAGGTCTCCCCACTGAGACTCCTCCACTTGCTGAAACAGGGATGAGTGCACTGTCATCTGATATAGGCAGCCTCTGCCGCTATCCATCTTCGCATCCAGGTGTAAGGCGGCCAACTCCTCCATTGCCTTCCAGGCGTCCGCCGACTCTCGGACTGCATCATTCTGTGTCCTCCTGCTCAAGGAATCGACCACCACATTTCCCTTGCCCTCAGTATAAGAGATATCGATGTTGTAATCCTGGAGGAACTCCACCCATCTCCGCTGTCACAAGTTTAAGTCCTGTTGGGAGAAGATATACCTCAAGATTTTGTGATCCGTGAAGACCACAAAGTGTTCCCCAATGAGGTAGTTCCGCCATATCATTAGGGAAAAAACGACCGCTGCAATCTCCAGGTCATGGGTGGCGTAATTACGCTCATGGGAACGCAGCTGCCTGGACCCATAAGAGATCACCCCTTGTCGCTGCATCAACACGCATCCCAGGACCTATCCTGAAGCATCACAAAACACCTCATAAGCCGCCCCTTCTTCTGGTAATCTCAGCACTGGGGCACTGACCAACTTCTCCTTCAGATAGCTGAAGGCAGACTGGCACTGCTCACTCCATACGAATGCCTGGTCCTTCTTGGTCAGAGCCATCAAAGGGGATGCTACTCGGGAGAAGTTGGGTACGAATCTCCGGTAATTACCCGCCAGCCCGAGGAAACTTCGAACTTCTGCCACATTATTGGGTGCTTCCCAAGAAACAACTGCCTCAACCTTTGATGGGTCCATCGCTACCCCCTGCTCGGACACCACGTGCCCAAGGAAGTGCACTTCTCTTGTCCAGAACTCGCATTTTGACATCTTCCCATAGAGCTGGTGCTGTCGGAGGACCTCCAAAACTGTCCTTAGGTGCTCTGCATGGTCCTCCTCTGATCTTGACTAGACCAGGATTTCATCGATGAACACAACCACAAACCGATCCAGGTACTCCCAGAAGATGGAGTTCATAAGCCCCATGAACACAGCTGGGGCGTTCGTAACACCGAAGGGCATGACTACGAACTCAAAGTATCCATACCTACACTTTAATGCTGTCTTCGGGATGTCGCTCTCTTTCACCCTCAGCTGGTGGTACCCAGAACGTAGGTCGATCTTCGAGAACCATCCTGCCCCTTTCAGCTGGTCGAAAAGATCATCTATCCTTGGAAGAGGGTAGCGATTCTTGATCGTCACTTGATTCAGCCTCCTGTAGTCTATGCACAACCTAAGACCACCATCTTCCTTCTTTGCAAAAAAGACCGGAGCACCCCACGGTGACGCACTCGGACGAACATAACCCCTCTTCATAAGATCGTCAATCTGTATCCGCAACTCCCGTAGCTCCGAAGGTGCCATCCGGTAAGGAGCCATCGAGATTGGACGAGCACCGGGCTGCAGGTATATCCCGAACTCGATATCACGTCGAGGGGGTAGAGTCGTCACCTCCTCAGGAAAGATGTCCATAAACTCACAGACGATCTCTGGCACTTCCACCATTTCAGCATCTACTGATTCCACTGTCAGCCCGGTCAACAAGGAGAGGAGAGGTTCCTCTCTGCTGTTTCCCTTCGGACTGCTCCACTCGCCGGTGAAGGTAACACACCAGCTGTCCAAGTCTGAGAACACCACCCTTCTTCGAAAATAGTCGATGACGGCGCACACAGAAAATAGCCAGTCGATGCCTAGGATGACATCTTATGGCTGAATCTGTAGCAGAAGAAGATCCCTAACCGACTGATTAGGCCCTAACATCAGTCTACATCCCCGAAAAATGAACAACAAGTCGGTCTGACCTCCGACTGGTGTGCTCGACACCAGGGGCACTGGAAGTCTCTTAGCATATAGACCCAAGGCATGGGCTAGACTGGGTGCGATAAAGGAGTGCGAATCTCCGGTATCGAACAAATCATAAGCAAGAGTACTAAACAGACTGATCGTACCTCGAACAACCTCTGGACCTGCTGTAACTACTTCCTCTATAGCATGAAACTGTCCACGCCCAGCTCCCCTGCCCCTCGTCTACTGGCCACCTCCCCGACCACACCCTGGTCGAGGTCCCTGTGGAGCGCCCTGAGGTCGGCCTCCTCCTCCTACATCTGCCCTCGGAGGAGCAGGAGCTCGCTGTCCCTGCTGATGCTGCTGGAAAGGTCCAGATGGAAGCAGCTGCTGGGGTGGGTGCTGGGGATGACTGCCACTGCTGTAATGCATCCAGTCGGGGCACTGACTCCAGAGATTCCCAGGGCTCCCAAAGATGAAGCACCGCGGTTCCGGGCCCGACGGAAAAGGGCCAGGGCTGGGGGATCGAAACTGAAACTTCTGCGGCCTGCTCCCTACGGGTCGGAACCTGGAGGGTCCTGACACTGGAGTCCTGGTGTTGACGGCCTTCCCCTTTGATGGTCCCAGCTGGATCCCCTCTCGCGACATTCCCCCTAGAGCATGCTACCTCTCCACCACTTCGGCCTTCTTCTGGACCTCCAAGTACGTCGGCAGGGTAAAGGGGGTAACAACATACTGGAGGGAGGGTCGGAGTGCCTCCTCTAAACGTCTTGCCCGAGACTCCTCGTCGGGAAAGAGGTCCGGAGAAAAATGTAGGAGGTCCTTGAACTTGATCCCTAGCTCCCTCACAGACATACTCCCCTGTTGGATGGAGAGTAGTTCCTACCTCTTTTCTGCCTTCATCATCGAGGAGAGGAATTCTGCCCGGAACTCCCCCTCAAAATCCACCCAAGCCACCTCAGACTCTCTCCTCTCCCCCAGGTAAAGCATCCACCACTGACGTGCCGCTCCCCGCATCTGGCTGACGTCCAGAGGAACCCAGTACTCGGTTGGGGCCCGAATCCGGCCGAAGGCTATAACTAGCTCCTCTAGCCAGCCTTCCGTCTTTATATCAGAGGTGCTGCCCTCATACTTCTCTCGAGGGCCTGTCTCTGGAAGGCTCAAAGAGTCTTCTGCCACTAATCGTCCTCTTCCTCTCGATCAGCTCTCTGCCGATCAACCAAAGTAGTCTCCGGGGCCTCAATCGCCTGTACCACATGTGGTCGCCTTCCAGGTGCCATAACTGCAACGTAAACAAGGAATGCCTAAGCCCAAGTAGTGAAGAATATCGTTCATAAAACTTATTAAAATTTAATTTATTCTTAATTCCCAAGACATCCCAGAAACACAAGAACACAAGTCATTATGATGCATATAACTTTCCTAGGGTCTCTACCCTACAATCAGTGTGGCCTCACTTGGTCATTCGGTAGGTCCAGAGTCCTTGCATCGGATCACGGGGGGCCCTAAAATCCAGTGTCCTAGCCGGTCTTCCCTGGCCTAATTCACGCGCTAAGGTCACCCAACACTGTTGCCTTACTGTCCCATGCAATCCTCACTGTGCCCAATGCCAGACTCCATCCTATCTCTCAACAATCACCTCTGATACCATTCTGTCACGACCCGCCTTCACCAAAAGGAGGGAAGGGTCAGCATATTTCCAAGCCCTTCCTTCTTTAAGTTGAAGGAGAGATAATGACCCCTGAAACCCGCCTTCAATAGGTCCCGGAGTGGCGACTAGCACCAATGGTATAGAAATTTCTCACAAATGGAAGACATTACCCTTTTTACTTTATAGGATCGAGAGTTAAGGAGAAGAAAAATCCAACAACACCAAGGTAGAAAGAAACATAAATCCAAAAGTAAACCATTCCCACATGAATGTTTCAAAAGTAAAATCCACAAAGTGCAAACGGTGAATACAAGGTATGTACCAAAGAGGAAAAGAAAAACAACAACTGAAACTGCTCCAATGGTCCGAGCTAGTAAGGTCCTACGTGATCCCCAAAGTCCTTCTGGAAACCTGAAAGCAGTTTTATATACGTAGGGTGAGCATACAAGTACACTCAGTAGGGAAAACCAAATACTCTCATGTACAATTGGGGGAACGTACTAGAGTCCTGTGAGAAAAGGAGTAAACCAAACACCTATCATGGTAAACTATCCACCCCAGGCCTCACCAAGGCACACTTCCCAAATAACGCAAGTCAAGTAATATATATATAATAAGAGAACATTGATGTTTGGGTACCCCATGCCACTTTCCCCCTGGTTATTGAGACATCCTACGCATCAGACCAATCCCACCATTCTCACCATAGTCCCACTGCCACACCCGCCCGCACACACCTGGGCCACAACTGTCACATGTAACCATGCCTGCAAACACCTAGGTCAGAGCAACTACCACCACACCTGAAGACACCTGGGCTAAAGGATCAACTGCCACTCCCGAAGACACCTGGGCCTCATCCCGAACATGCTTGGGAAACCACCTGCCGCACACACCTAGACAACCACCACACTTCCCCACCCGAAGGTTATTGGGCTAATAATGGACATCAGGCCATCACATCCTCCCCAAAGATATTGGGCTATCCGGGAAAGGGAGCAGAAAAGGAGCTAATAACCAGCCACTATGAATAGTGTTGGGAAAAACACCCTCCCCCATGAAATGGGGGTTTTTGGCACTAAGTGCTCAAAATGGGTGGGGCGCGAATAAGAAACACAAAGCTATAAGTATATATATATAAAGGTAACAAGCACTCACCCAAGCTAGGTTTTTCTTCAGACAGCCTGTAGATCACAACAACACTCATGTCCGAGTCATGACTCATGCTAATAACCCATTTTTCCCCTTTCTTATTTCACATTCAGTAATAATGTTTATGTTTAAGCACTACTGGACAACTAGTAGGCATAGGCATAAGTCCAGGAAAGTAAACAGTCAAACATCAACCAAAACACCCGCACCCGGTTCTCAACAACAGATGATTCAACCCCAATTCATGATATAAACAAGTATCCACCTGGTCTTAAAACTCACAACCACCGAATACATATCAACATGAGATCCCATCCCCCAAATTCACACAACCACCGAGTGTATAAAAGAACAGGGGATCCCATCCCCTCCCACAATTCCAGCAATCGGCCCGAAAGGAAAACAACCAACTACCACCACCAACACAGGCAGGGCCTTGACGGTATTTTCAGATTTAAAAGACTTAACACACTCCATGATTTCAAATACCGTGTGTTCTAACCGGGAGTTATCATAGAAGGGTTGATCCTGGTGCTTTCAATTTATTCAGCCGGATATACGTGATTAACCAATTCAGTTTTAACAACAGGAGTTTACAACCACAAACAAGCCATTTAAAACATCAGTAGGGTTCATTAGTGCACAAAAAACGACCACCAACGACCTCGATTTTCAGGAGGCATAAGCCAGCACAACTCAACACGATGGTCATAGAAGAAACAACATCAAAAATATAAGACAACATCAACAATTATAGCCCCCCTTTCTTTATAGAATTCGTTCATTATCTTTATTAAGTTCGGTCTAACCAGTTCTACAGAAACAAAAGCCCACCCACCCCGCATGAAACACAAAAGAGAGAGGCGAAGGAGAAATTCCCTACTTGTTGATAGATGATCGACGTTTAGGCTGGGGGCGCGGAACTTTACAGATAATGATGCGGCGCGCCCGATGCACCAGAAGTTGTTCGTGAAAATCCACGATCAAGGAAAGGAGAAACCACTGCTAACCCTTAGATTATAAGAGCCGAGGACAATTGAGGTGAAAACGCGAAACTACCTAAGGCGCGGGGGTCATGGGTTGACCACGCGTCTCCACTCGTCACAAAAAGGGTGGTCGGGTGGTTTAAACATACTCATGAATTGATTAAGTATTTAATTAAAACTCTTATGCGCGTTACGGGTCTTAAAAACACGCTTAAACGAGTCAGCATAGGGTGTAACACCCTATTTGCACAAAGAAGTGCTGCTGGAAACAACTTGACAAGTCCGGGTGACGTCGATCGGTCTCACGCATCGGTCGCACCGATCAGTCTCGCCGATCAGTCTTGCCGATCGGTCTCCTCGATCGGTCTCACCGATCGGTCTCACCGAGACGCCACTCCTTTAGAACCTGGATTTTGGCAAAGGGAAGGACCAAGAGATTCTGGGTCATCACATTATTTATCCTTATTTAATTTATATATTATACAATTTTTTATGATTTCTATTTTGTTGGAATACGATAACATCGTTGGTGGATGTGTGGACTACCGTATCTTCAAAGTGATGAGATTTATTCACAATATGCATGAAATGTATAAAAGATGGTTTTAATAAAACTATGTAAAATTTATTCCAGTTATAAAATAATTTATTTATATTATAAATATATATTATTTATGTTTCATTTTTTGAAATACATAAAAAATGAATGTAGTGTTAATGCATACGTACGACCAACCATCTCCATGAACGGTGCATTTCATTTTCTATCCCGAAATTTTATGGATTATTATAATTAAATATATTCAATATATATATTATATGTCAATAATGGTGTAAATACATGATATTATGAAATAATTATTCAATTAATAAGAACAACAAGTAACAAGTTAAAACATACTCGAAAAAATAGGCAATTAACACAGTTAATTGTGAAAATAATAAAGGAATTTTAAAAAATGGGTTATAAGATGTTATAATAATATAATAAATGATATTATAAATATGGGTATGATTATGGAAAAAGTTAGAAAAAAGTTTAAATCTCTTATAAATGATGTTAAATGATGTTCACCATAAAGGAAACATAAGGTAATTGATTCTTGTCTCACTTTTCTTTTCCTGAGACATATTCCATTAACAAAAATTATTTCTTTTACGGTGTACCTACTGAACCTTTTGTGATAAAATATCATGGATTATTTCGTCTTCATTGTATTTAAATTTTCCATTTTTTATTAATTATTTTGGGTCTTCTAGTTCAAAGGTTACCATGTAATAAAGAAATTTTCCTCAATTTCAATTCTTTGAGATATATTTTATGATTTTTCACCAAATTTCTTTTATATGGTGTAAATAATACCAATTTTACATATAATATCATAATATATTCATTATTCATGATATTTTGAGTATCAATATTAATTTATTTCATCAAAGGGGATTTTTGTTAAGCAATACAACGTGGAAAATAATTTCATTAACTAATTACTTTTCATCGGGTTCTATTACATACTCATTGTCATTAATATTCTTAGAGTATGTATGTAATAAATTTTTACTATCTATTTTTAATTTTAAACTTGTTTTATGTGGATTTACCATTGAAAAACATAATCTATTTATCGATTTATTCTCACATAAATATTATTATCTTTTCAACAGTTTACTTCAAAATCTCATTTTTCTAAATATTGTTTATACTTGAATTTAAATTAGAGGAAATTATTTTATAATTTTTCAATAAAAACTTTTATTGACTTATCCTTTGGTTATTCATGACCATTTTCATGTAATATTAATATTTAACCCTATTTGGTACTCAAAATGTTTTTGAATGTGATTTTAAGATATCCAAAATTCACTTATCCCTTTAGTCTAAGAACTTTTCTTCTCCAAAAAACCCCATTTAATAAAATAAATTCATTTTTTTCAATCTTTAGAAAATTATTTTTTAAATACAATTTCACCCTTTTATCTCTTATAAATTTTATTAACGTAATATTCTTATAACTTTTCTAATGTGTGATTTTTCTAACCTTTTCACCATATAAAAAGAATGTTCAATTTACCTTGAATAACATGTTCAAATTTATCTACCATTATTTCATTGAGGATTAATTTTCATGTTTGAAAGGTAACTTTTTAAATAAAATGTTTTCAAAAGTTATTTTCAATTAAAAGGATTTTCATTTTTTTTCAAAACAAATTTTTTTTTTAATAATGTTTTAAAAGATCTTTTTATAATATTTCTATTTATCAAGGAAAAAAACTATTTATTTTTACTCCAATTATGATTTGTTTTATTAATATCATCCTTGTTTTTATTTTTGATTGTTTTTGATTTATCTTTCCAAGGATAGTATTGAAATCACTTTCTTGATTCATTTTTTAGTACCCATAAAATATTCAATTTCCAATGATCATTAAACATTATATTTACCATAAATATACATAACATTTTTAAGGGATATTTTTATTTCTTAAACCGTATATCATTTTTACATATGATGTTCATTGTGGTAGTTATTTGATTATCTGGGGAAATATTGATAAATCTATATTACTTATTAAATATAGATATTTCATACGACATGTTGTCTATTGATTAAACTTATTACTCAATATGAAGAATGAATTTGACACCCAGTGATGGGTGGATACTATAATTTATAAAACCCCTTGATGCATTGATAGATTGTCATGAGAAAACTTAGTTACAAAAATTAGACATGTTTTTACCTATAGTTTTAAACTATCTAGAGGATAGATCCTAATAGTAGAGTTTTTCATATTCCTGATACATAATGAATGATAATTTGGAATTTCCATCATTTTTATTATGTATTTATTATACATTATATTTTATCGATGAAAAAGTCTATGGGTGAATTTAATTATCATTTTATTAATTAAATTCCATGAAATTTCAATTTCCCACCTTCCAAATTGATTATTACATATCCAGTTATATAAATGGAATCTATTCTAAATCATTTAACATTCTATATTGTTTATGAAATTACTTATCTATTTATTAATTACATGGAATCTATGTTCAGTTATTTACCATGCTATAATTATCATTATCATCGATTCATTATTTATTTTTATATACTTGAACCTTGATGAGAATTTCATCCCCATATGTTTTCTTCTTTAACTTGGATTCAATGAAGGGTACTAAGAGAGATATTAAAGGAAATTGTGTATGGAATAATGTTATCCTATTAGTGAAAAAAATTATGTTGTAATTATTGTATTAATATGTAATGTTTTACTCATGTGTGTATCTGGTTTACCAAGACTACTAAACTCTTTAGTACTTTAATATTTGATTCCCTATAATAATTATAATGTAATGGTAGTAGACATCGGGACTAGGATTACTGGGATTAGTGTGCTACATACCATCTCATTAGATAATATGGGGAAAATTTATATTCGGGTGGTTGCGTGGTTACATGGAATTCCACATACCATAGTCTCAAAGAAAGATAAATATTTTACATCTCTCTTTTAGTTGGTGTTATATAAATTACTAGGTACAAAAGTTATACTAAGAACTTCCTACCACCCCTAGACAAATAGAAAATATGAGTATAGTATAAAGATCCTAGAGGATATTTTAAGAGCACATGTCCATGACATTGGAGGATCATGGTAAATGATATTGTATTTGGTAGAATTTTCTTATAATAAAATCTATCACGTAACCATTCAGATGGGGCCTTATGAGGATTTATATGAGAGGGTGATTCATTTACCCCAATTCCAGATAGATATGGGTGATGAGGTGATGATTGGACCGATCCTCATATAAAAGACAACAAAACATGTCCATATTATTCATATGTGAATGTAGATAGTGAAGATTAGACATTAATATTATGTGGATTGATGACTAAAACATATCAATTTTGAGATAGGTGACTAATTATTCATTTTTAGGTAACCATAATTATAACACTCTCACTTATGAAAGTTCGGGTAACTGGAGCCCATGTGTGCGAGGTCCTTTATTATTGTAGAAAAGGTCAACCCAGTGGCATACCGACTATACCTTATATAGGTTCAAAATTACATGAATTATGTATTTCATTTATCTTAGATATGATAGAACTTTTATGATCTATCTCATTCTATTGAGGTTTAATATATTGACATTAAGGCTAATGTGTCTTTTTTAGAGAATCTAGTTTGTAAAGTAGATCATGTTAAGAATAATATTTAAGGTATTTCTGTTCTTCTCATATATGTGTTTTTGAAACTTGCTTGCGTTTAAGAGGAAATAAAAGATAAATAATCAGAAATTTTTTCATATTGGAAACAACTATTCATGGATGAGGTGAGTTACATTTGAGGGTGTGGCTCAATGAGGATATATTTTATTGTGGGGAGACTGTAAAAAACTACCCCTTCTATAATGTATATAATTATTTTTTGTTTGATGTAATCCCATTAATTTTACCTTTTTTGAGTGATAAAGGTATTATGGGAGGTCTCATGGGTGTTTCAGTGGTTTGGGTCTTCAAATTCCATGTTTTAGAGAGGTAGTACAAGGAAGATAGTTAGTGAATTATTTTTGAAAACAACACACCTCAATAGTTCTAGTTGATTAACAGGGTGGGGGTGGTCTATTAAACAAGTAAAAGGGGATAAGAAACTATAAAAACCCTATAATTTATTATAGTAGAATCTCAAATAGTTTTTCATGGTTTGTCTAACTGTATTCCAAACCATGTGCGGTGTGGAGTTTCAGGATAGTTCGGTTCACACACTTGACAGACATTTTAAGTAAATAATGTGTCAAAAACATTCAAATAGTTAAAAATGGCGAAAAATTATTATTTTACCCTTTTACCCTTTCAGTATTACCCAATTATCTCCCATTTTTCCCACATTATCCTCTTTATAATATCCTATATCCCTTCTCCTTCAAGCCTGATAAACTTCCTTGGTTCCTCTTCTAATTTGAGTTCTGTATGAGGTACTTAAATCCAAATGGTAAGTATATGAGTCCACCTATTTCCATTCTTCTTTAAATACATAGTCTCTAGTGTTCTATTAATTTATGGATATTATTCCCTACTTAATGGCATTTTCTATAGTTTCTATGTGTCTTTCATTTTATCTTGAATCAAATATCTATATTCAACGAGTGAATCTCCTATAACCTAAGGTATTAAATCTTCAAGATATCCCTCAAGGTTTCACATTTTATAGTATGTTTTGTATATTTATCCACGATTATTTTCTATGAATTTGGCAATAAAAATTAATTTAATTTATTAATGTCCTAAAATGGGGGTTATAATCCCATAATTATATGAACCAATCCTTGAAAATTTTAATTGGGACCTTGGACACTCCCTTAAGGGGATCTGGATTTTGTATTGTTTGTTTTATATTAATGATACATCCAAGGGGTGTCTTGGACATGGGCATAGACCATGAGTGTAACATTTTCAATTGAAACTCAAATGGATTTTTTAAAATGGAAATAATAGGAAATGTCATGATTTTAGATCATAGAATAAATATATTTAAATGGAATATATGGTTATGTATTGGACTAACTAAATAAATATGAATGATGGGTTGAGTTCCTTAGATTCAAATGGACTTATGATGCTATAGAAGTGTAAATGGTAGGATGATCCCCTTGGACACTATTCTGTACATGAGTTAGGAATTCCATAATAAGCTCAGTGGATTCCACAATTTACCAGATGACTAGGTATGATGGGATGTGAAATAAGATGCTACTTTATATATGATATTTTGAATTTCGGTATTTGTACCCAGATTATATATGGTGACTATGGTTAGCGTGGTCATCGATATGTGATTAGAGACATCTAACCATGGTCAACGTAGGTATGATTATCCTAGATGGAATCATGGATCACATGGATCAAGGTTATTTTATTTTAATTATTTAACTACATTATCTTCTTATTTATGACATACATCTAGATGAAATATATTGGATCAAACTAGGTATGATTTTAAACACCATTAGTGGTGGACTACTGATTCATACTCACATCGTACTTGGGTTTCTTATTGGTACTCAAGAAGACTTCATGGTGGAAGCATCAGACAAGTGAAAGCTCCATATGCCTAATACATGATCCGGGTAAGGATGGATCCCAGAGACGATGACAAGTCTAGTTCTCAAACCCACCTAAAATGCTTGGTAGTTATTTATCCTTTTTTCTTTTAGACGTTTTGGGACTTCTATATATGACTTTGACATGTAGGGATCACCAATGGGTGTGATTATCATTTCGTTATAGCATGGTGTTTCTGTTTATATCATACCAGATTTGTGCCTTTATTTACCTATTTATGTTTATATTGGTGTTATTTTCAATATTTAGTTCTGTGTATAAACCTTTAAATTATAAGGAAATAGTTTCCTCATGGTAACATCATGGGACCTCTCTGATAATCTGCAATATCTATTTTTTAGGGAGGCATGCTTCTGGTAATGTAGAACATTGATATGAAGCATTGAATCAATTTCTCTGGGGGGATGATTTACATATATTATATGAAGTGAGATGATATATAACCTATAAAATAATGAATTTTATTTATCTTAACTAATTTTTTTCATGGAGTACTTTATTTTATGGTTACTTGTTTTTCATATCATTAATAGGGATGTTTTTAGAGAGAAAAAATATTCTCATGAATGAGAAATGGGTTTTGTGTTTAGGATGTCCACCAAGAATACCATATAGAGTGTAATAGACCTTGTATTTAATTTATATGGGGTATATGTTTCATATTTTAATTTACATAATTAAAAATGTTGGGACGATAAATAGAATCATAAAATTCATACTTTAAGACATTTTTTATATAATCATACATGCTTGGGTAATTAAGGATTGTTGGGTATGTTGCTGATCATGTCATCAGTTAGAGCTTAAAAAAGATAATATTTTTCCTCTCATATTGTGAGTTAAAAATCAATCCCCAGGATCGAGATAGACTGAAGGAGTGTATAGACATATAATGATAAAGAATGGTATGTGAATATTTGTTAGAATATGGTCAATGTGATGTGATCATTTATTAGGTTGAATGAAATGTGATGTATCTATTAACATGGGTGGTATATACTCAGATAATAAAGAAAATATAATTAGAAATATGAGATTGACATACATTTTCTCACACAGTTACTTGATATCTTAGACAAAGTTATCTTACCAAAATTCATGACTGTATATGATATATTTGTTGGACATAGGTATGTGGATTCATGTGTTTGATAGAGATCATGTGAGATCCCTTTATTTCTCGAGTATCACCAATGATTTTCATGAGTCCACTATTTTCTGACATTTATGAATTCTTGAAATCATATTTTTTTTTCAATTATATAAAGGCCCATGGGGTCGCATTTGTTGGTTTACAAAATAGGGGTTTAGTTTTATGAAACATAGATATATTCTTTAAAAGAGTTTATTTTTAATCGGAAAATTGTTTTGGAAATATATTCAGAAGGTATTACATATGATATAATACAAGTTGGATTTGATGAATGATTTCCAAAAGTGTCTTTGAATACATCCAAATGATTTTTGTATATGGTTTCATAGGTAATCATACATGATACAATATAATATTAAATGATAATAAATTTATGAGGCTTTATGGAAACTAGGAGATTGATGGATATATACCCTAAAGACTATATGTATTTGATGTATTAATATTGATATAATAATTTATGATATCTATGTATCATAGTAATTGATATATAAGGAACTATTTAATTTCATATTACATAATTAAGGATATCATATGGTGAAATATAATGATATCACACCACTTCCATTAGCAATTTCATACTATATTATAAAACAATACTTTACAAGATATTCTACCAGTTAATCATATTGTTTGATAAACATGAGCCATGGAATGTTAAATATTAACAATCGACGCTCTATTCCATATAATCTATAATCATTAAATTTCAAAATATGAATCATTTGAGAGTGTTTTCATGGATATGAAGTTAAAATGGTTTGTAATTGATATGAAATTTATTAATAAATTATGAACATTTGATTAAATGAATGATTACTCAAGGAGCATCCATATGGAATACAGAATAAGGTAGTCACTATGAGACAATGTTCGTCCAAGTCTACTTATAACACCATTGATTCCATCAATCCTAAAGAAATTTTTATATTCTAATTTTTTCTATTGATAGGTATTAGTATGCCATGAGTGTAAAGGATAAATTCTCCTGAGCTGTAGGTGATCTGTGTCATCTCATGGATACACCATAAATCATGAAGTCTATTGTTATACTATTAGAGATTTATACTAGTCATATAATAGATGATTGGTGTAGTAAGGACCATCAGTGAAAAGAAAATAGTTTTATTTATTTATAGTCATTTCAACATTTTAATTTCATCTATGGTTTATCTTGGTTATAGGTTTCTTATTTTTTAAACTATACAGAACAAGTGTTGTTTTATCTAAAGAAATCCTTCAATGATGCATAGTTATTTACAAGTTAATCAATTTATCATAGAAATTAATATAAAAATATATTACATGCTTTTATTTTCATAAAAACTATATCTATCTTCATCATTTTGATGAACTCCTTATCCCTCCTTTTGGAAAAGTATAACAATAAGTTTCAATACTCTCATTTTCTTCTTGAGTGTTTGTCTATCGAATTAATTTCTATTATTGAACTTCAATTCCATACCATGATATTTAATCAATTTATATATTAAATAGTACAACTCAGGTATTTCTTACGAGTCATAATATTACTTCATGAATATTTAATGGTAAAAAATATTCCAATAAAACATTAAAAACTAAGTGAAATTCTTTATACAAACTATATACCACCATCTTTTAAAATAGATACAAATTTTAAACATTGAAATACAATCTTCCAAAAAATGGTGCATTTTCCCTAACTAAAACATTATTTCATTAGTAAACCATTGAAATTTTAAAGCACGATCACCAAATATACAACCTATTTATTTCTCACCATGTTATTTATTTTGAATTTACTATCTGATGAAAATCACATTATGATTTTCCACCCATTACTATATGATTTTTACTAGATTAAATTAGCAACTTTACTCTATAAAACATTTATATCCATGTGGAAACCCAGAGGAATACATTCTTTTTTTGAAAATATATTGTGTAAAAAATCAATTGTTATATGAAATATAATATGATTTCTTTATTTAGTCATGTAAGATGATAGATTTTTAGAGTATATTCTTAAAAATTCCTAAAATAAAAGAAATAATCCCTTATTGTCTCCATATTTTTCTACCAACTTAAAAAATAATTATGAAGTATGAGTATAATACCTCTTCTATCCATTTCTAATATATATTTTAAAAATTTTTATTCATTAATTTATATAAATCCTGTAGGTAATTCTAATCCGGGCATACATTATATTCATCAATCAATATTTAAAAACCCACCACTACCACTCTTTCCATTTTCATAAACAAATATCCCAACTAAAATGTAGTTATGATAACCAAAATGTGTTTTTTATTTCACCAAAACAATTATTCTATCATCTTAAAAACATTATTTAAATAAAATATGACGATTTCTTAATGACAAAATTATTCATTTAAAGGACCTCCACTATTATTTTTGATAAAAAAAACTAAAAAAACCTCTTATATTTTTTCTAAGAATCCACCCCCATTGGGTTTATTAAAAAACCTTCATTGCCTTTTATAAATTTATATCAATTCATCATTTTTGGGGGAGAATTAAATTCAGTTCGAACCAAAATGGAAGAAGCTCTAGAGGGGGCGGGTGAATTTCATATTTTTAATTTTCATTAATAAAATCAGAATAAATTAAAAATTCACATTCATTAGTAAAATAATTAATGATATTTAAATATAGAATACACACACATTATATAGTAGCTCAGATCAATGTGATCCCACAATTACTCTTCATACGCCACTATTCCTAGAGAGGTATGGTATGAATTATACCGTTACTTTTTAAGGGGTGTCATAATATATTTACAAGATACATTTTCTAGTAGAGTCAGAACTAACAAAATCCAGTTATAACACTGGAATTTTATTCCAAATAAATAACCAAATCATATATAGTATAACCCAAACCCGGCATTTTTATCTTGGGATTTATAATATAAAATAGAATAAATATTTTACAATAAAAACTAATAAACAATAATTTTTAATCAATATACACAGGATAAAAAAAATTTATAATAGAAACTTAATGAAACTCAGTTATAAGAAGCTAATATAGAATATTTGAGTCACATTAACCAATTATTGAGTAATAGATTTCTCTTTCTCTTCTTGATTGTAAATATTTTATATTTTGTCTTTTTACTTGAAATTTGAATGGAAGTATAAATTTTTTTTTCATATGATAATATGTAAAAGTAAAAAGTTTATATATTAATTTATGTAATTAATGTATAACCTTGATATAGGTATATCCATATTTATTTTGGATTGAAGTTCTTTTAGATAATTATATAAAACCCCTAAAATAATCTACAATTTTTAGAATAATTCATAATAATAATAATAATAATTTCTAAATTATCACCATGATTATCGTCACTGATAATAAACAAGGAATACCAAATAAATCTCTTCTGAATTCCATATTTAAAATAATGAAATTATTTATATTTGTTTAAAACATTGAAATCACATTTAAAAACATCCAAAAAATTGGCCTTGAATACATATTCAAGATTATTTTTATAATCCCATAAATATCACATTTTATACTTTCTTATCCAAAATTAAAATATGAAAAACATTATAGATACATGCATGTAGATCAGTTGTAAATAACTATTTAAATAAACAAAAAAAAAATAGAAAAAATCATGTTATTTTTTAGGGTTTAATATATTTATAAAACACAAAATTTTATAAGACATTATATTTTTAATATAATATTTTTTATAAAACCTTAATGCTCAATAGATTTTGATACAACATAATACATTTATTTTGTAATAATTTTATGTAATGAAAAAATTTGACATCACATAATATTTTAGTATCCAAAAATAATTTGATTTAATATATCTTTGATAACCTATAAAACATTACAGTTATTTTGTTTCAGTTTTCCGAAATACTTTCACCAATAACACAAGACATTTAAAAATAAGAAAGACTTTATACATTAAATAATATTAGGATTATATGAACTTACTTAAATGTTAATAAATTTTAAAATTATTTCCTATGTGATTCCAAATTTGCATGACATTATACTTAACCATAAATAGACTTATGGAAGTATTTGAAATTCACATTTTTTTATTTTGTAATATATTACAAAAAATAAAAGACAATGGTTTATAGATTTCATAAGATTTATCTATCATGTATGAAAGTATTTTGTAGAAAAATATTTAGAACACTAAAAAATATTCCAAAATAAAATTTCTCATAGAAAACAAATATATAAAAAATATTATGAATATACATATCTAAATGATAAATAATTTAAATTTAATACATAAAATGCGAAACTTAATATCATTATTTTCATCTAAAAATAGTGAAATATTAAAACACTTTTCTTTACTCATGTTAGATAGAATAATTGTTTTTTATTAACAAGTGAGAAAATTTTAATTATCAATAAAAAATAAAGTAGAAAAGTGGTGAATCCAAAACCACCCAAAAATTACAAAACTAATAATAAAAAATATAATATTGAAAATTATCCCCATTTAAAAAATTTATTTAAAATTTAAAATTTGGAAACAATCCTAAAAATCATTTCCCTTTAAATTAATCTAAAATATCAATAGATAATATCATGGTTAAAAATTGACAAATCAATAAAAAAATCATGTTTAAGTTATTTAAAAAAAACATTACGTTCAAATGTATATGATTGAGTATTCATCCTGTCAATATAGATCTATGAATATTTTGTGTAATGTTTTGTCTGATAGTAATGTATTTAAATGAAAAATTTATTTAAATAATATAATTTCTTATAAATTTATAAATTCTAAATAATAATTATTAACTAAAATCAACATAAACAAAAACAATAGTGATCACCCTAAAAGTAAAATAATTATTTTTTAAATTAAAAAAATCTAGTTTATATATTTCAAATTAAATACATGTAAAATAGTTATAATTCTTCCTATATGATAATTTAAAAACTATAAGGATCGAAAAAAGTCATGATATATAGGGAATCATAAAATGATTTTCAATAGATTAAAAGTATCCAATAGATTAATTATATATTTGTAAATTAGATTATAAAAATGACTCCAGATGTTTAAAATATTAACTAGTTTAAATATTTAAAATTTAACTAAGATTCCATCAAAATAATTACAGATTTATTCATTAAAAACGTTGTTGAATCCAAATGTTTAGTAAAGATATCATATAATAGATTTTTAGTTGAAATAAATAAAACAAATTCAACTTTTTTAACATGATATATAATAAAATGAAATGCAGTATCTATATTTTTTGTTTTAGAATTATATAAAGTTTCATAAAAATTTAAATAGGATAAGTGTTGTCATTATAAATAGGGATCTTATTAAACTGAAACTGAAAATCAAAATCAAAAAATATTTTCTTAATTCATAAATAATTATCATAATATTTAGCAGCAACTATATATTTTTCGTCAACCATTAACAAAAAACAACCAATTTCATCTTGGATATCCAAGAAACAAATTTTTTCCATGCAATTCCCATATTTTTTCTGTTATTTATCTATCATTTCTATGCCTCTGAAATATGAATTAGAAAAACTAATTAAATAAATACAATTACATAAAGAATAAAATAATCCATATTTTAAAATTCCATTAATACATATAATAATTATTTTAACCACATTTATGTGAGATTATTTTTATGAATATTGAAATCTAGAACAAATATATGAAATAAAAATAAGATTAGTTCTATATGTCGTTAAATATTGTAAAATACCCATCATTACTATAATACCCAAACTTGAATCACTATGTATGATTCGAAGTTCCACATAACCTCATGTTCACCTACCTATATGAAAGAGGTCACTGACTAGCATTGAGGGTCTTAAGTGTCACCCATGTTACATGACGAACTACTCACCTTTGATGGAATGAACACATGTAATGCAAGATAAATAGTCTCTATCTCATATAAAATGATACTCCCCAATAATATATCTTATCAACATATTTGGATGCTCATCCAATGGTGTATGACACTCCCTTGGTCTAAATATTACAATATAAGGAACTAACTATCCTATAGAAATCCACATTCAATGAGTCATGTCAACTTTAATCCCCCTCTAAGGAGTTAGATAAATCCACCAGGGCTACCTATCAACATGAATATTGAAATAGACATTCCCCCATATATGATGATCTTCACCTAATACCTAACATGTTAGTGAACAACATATACAAAACTAATGATTCCACATGCTATATGTAAGAACCCACATTTCACTTAGTTATGGATCCTTAAATTTTCAATCTAAATATTTACTATAGACCTTGTATGGGTGTATAATGGGATCCAAATGGTGACAGGGGTGTCCTAGAAATTTTCAATTCCTGAAACCCATAATGTTTTTTGGGGAAAAAAGTCTTGGCACACAGTTTAGAGTAAAGCATGTGGATTGTGTTTTTTCGGACAGAGCCACCTCGCACGGTTGGTGCACGAACATGTGGCCTAACTGTGTGAACATCCCTTTTTCCCATGTACCCAGGAATGCATGTATTTCACATGATTTGATCAAACTATGTAGAGAATTTTATTTCAGGTAGAACCAACTCTCACGGTTTGCACACAGTTTGTTAAAACTTGCAGAAAAACCGTGCACAGGATAAAATTCTAGGTAAAATGTTTAAAATTCCCTTAATGATCTATTTACTCCCCTCCTATTCCCAAAATCATAAACCCGCATAATTTTTTCCCTTTTCCACCCATTTGGATATTATTAAAGACCGAATCAAGGGATATAAAGATCTCCATCATCCGACAATTGATCAACCCTCTTTTCATCACATTGGATGCACAATGGTTAGTACTTGAGTCCTCTTGATCTATTCTCCTCTTTATTGTCTCAACCGAGATATCAAGGTATGGGGGTTTTTTATCTTTTTCTTAGAAATACTCTGACCTGAGCCAAATCATGCACCAGTACCGAAGGAGAAGGATCATACAACCCTAATGTGGGTGGTTTATAACTCTTCCCTAATGTTAGTTGATTTTGGAATATCCATGTGGGGACCACATATTTTTTCGTGAGCCATTTCATAAATTTATATTCCATGATTATACTTTTTAGAATCATATGGTTATGATATTTCCAAATATGTGATTATTTGTTAGCAGCTATACCCAAAACTCAATCCCCCCCAATGTAGAAGGTTATACGATATTTGGTTTTTAGTGTTTTTCCAAGTTTGAGCCACCGTCTGGGTGTGCCTTCACATAACCTTCCTAATGGAGAGACCTCATAAAATAAATGGATTTTTATTAATGATAATTTCATAATGGAATGTACCATGTATTCTCACCGCTTGACCTTCCAAATGTATGTGCTTAAAATTGATTATTAAATGTTACATGTGAAATAGAAAGTATATTAATTATATAGCTTGGCATTATCAAATGATATTGAATAAAGGTTACATGTCTGTAGAACCCCTTTCCATATTGATGGAAGGTTAGGGAGTGAACCGAAATAATTCAATATTCCTTAATGGTCAATTAAGACTTGATTAAACAGTTGCAATGCTACTTGGCCTATACACACTAATGGAGGACAAGGTTTGAACCTAATGAGTTTTTACATGATTGCAATATCAAATAGAAATGGATTTACTCGTGATCACCTTGGAACTTGAGAGGAGAATACCATGGGACTCAGGTAACCAATTTCGAATCAAGGATGCTGTTTGATTAGGTGAACACCAAACTAGACTCCGATTCTTATCTATTCCATAGAGGTCAGATATACTACTATAGGGACTTTAGATTATTACATGATACATCGAATACACTCCTTGGATCCAGCATTGATGAGTAGGTGCCGTGGTGAAATCCCATAGGGCCATGTTCTTACTTAGCCCTATTTTACCTTGGTTGATCACCTTGGACTCGGTAGGAGCCTTATTGTGGAATGCCTTGGATTACAATCCTTGTATTATACTCTTACCAATTATCTAGACTCAGATACTACTGAGTTGACATTTAGTGAGTTCTATGTTTCCATGGTTATAACCCTGGAACTCCCCCACCAAATATCATTTTCATGTTTCCTTATTACATCTTCGGACCTTCACTTCTTATATTATCACAAGGTGATGTCAGTGCGGGCTATGCATCACATGACCTATTAACATTAAATGGTAATTATTTAATTAATGAACTTGTTAAATTTTGAGACACCATATGAGGGCTGAATCAGGTACTTGGGTATTTAGTTATATTGTACCACTTGATTTACTTTATAGATACATTCTTGTACACTTATATATTCCATTACACCGATTGTATGTTATAGACATCATTGGTTGTGGCCCATTGAGATTTATCTCACACCCTATATGGGTGACGTTTGGTACCTAGAGTAGATTACATAATTTTTAGTGTTGACAAATAGAAGCATACAACTTCAAACACTTGATTGCTTTCTGATAGGATGAATATTGGTAGCTGATGACTGAGTTGGATCTCATGATGCTTGGAGTAGGCATTATTATTTTTTACTTTGTGGGACATTTTATGGATATTGTGTTGTATCCATGCTTTCTAGTGACATGACATTATATTATCATCTATTGTTGAATGTTATTCCAGTTGTTTCTGTTATTACTATTGTTGTCTCTATTTTCCGATGTGCCTTATGTTTATATATATCGCTACTAGTATTTAAATATGTTTACTACATTTTATTTCATTCCACTACGATACACTTTTATAATGAGGTTAGGGTCTCCCCACTAACACACCCCAGTCCCTCGCTGCTAGTTGATAGCCTCTGGAATTTGGAGAGATGTGCTTGAGGCTATGTGGCCCACCGGGCTCGGGGCACCCGTTTGGTGGAATCTGGGTCTGGGATATCACATAGTGGTATGCAAGGGTGGTTTTTTTTCTTGGTTTACTATTTTAATACAAAACATTAGAC
This sequence comes from Viscum album, assembly GCA_963277665.1. NCBI lineage: Eukaryota > Viridiplantae > Streptophyta > Magnoliopsida > Santalales > Viscaceae > Viscum > Viscum album. Next base: position 1,228,598,268 of record OY728123.1, read on the forward strand.
AATATTAATGAATGTGACCTATTCATAATCCATTCTTGGGCGCCGCGAACCTAGGATCGTGGTAAAAACCAAGTTTCCTAAATTATAATTGCTGTTTTGATTTTTCCTATTACAGTTAATATTATTTAACTATTGGGTGATGCACATGTTTTGTGGTTTTTTTGATTATTTTTATATTTGAGGATTTTATTTCATCATTGGAACGATGAAATTAGGTAAAGGAAAATTGTTACATGTATCATTACAGGCACCAAGAATTCAGATGTCATGAATATTTCCATGCCATATAAGTGCATTTCACTAACTTTCATTTCTAGATATTCCTGTGATTGATGAGTGATGTTGTGATAGTTAACTTATGATTGTATTACTCTTTTATATGATTGAGTGATTTCCTATCTCAATTCATGAGTTGTATGAGCCCTCATGGGCTGGGATGATTAATTTACCGAGTCGAGCCATTATACTATAAATAAATGGGTGTCGTTTCTAGTGATAGGTGTATGGGAACTGATTCATTGGAAATGGATATCTATTAAAATGTGAATCATGATATCTAAAATGAAATATATTCATATCCTTATTACACCTTATCATGTTTATGAATGGTAAATAAGTGAACCCTGAAATTAATTATAAAATGACATAAAATAGATACATGAGCACTTGCTGATACCTGGCCATCTAAGATGGTAGTTTTGGTAGTATACCTTGGGTTGTGAGTTTCCCTACTTTCAACTTCCTCTAGTGATGCTATATTACTCTTCAATGTTCATTATAAGGCATGTTTCTTGGAATTTGTAAACCAATGCATCCATGATGTCCTTGTGTCATTCACTATGAAGGTGGTGATGATCATGCTTCAGAAGTGGTGGGCCTTGATATTCCTGTCTTACCTCCAAAAGTACCACTTGAGGCACTGCCTATTGTACTTGTTCTAGGAACTGATTCCCAATTTCATGATATTTTCTTATGTCTGTTGCAGTCTATGGATAGTGCTCTAAGTCTTTCACCCACAAGGGTTGATCTAACTTGTGAGTTCCAGTAGTAGTATCCTCCAACCTTTTCAGGGGATGGAGGTTCTCAGGCTCTTGAGTCTTAGATTGAGGCCATGTTTTATATCTTTGAGCCTCTGGAAATGCCTCTAGAGTGGAGATTCAATCTTTATACATACATTATTCGGGATTTGGCCATTCATTGGTGGGATGAGGTTACCCAGGCTAGTCATCATCCAGGCATGTTATGAGTTGATTTACAAACTAAATTATATGAACAGTTCTTTCCTCATTCACTAATATATGACATAGACCGAGATTTCATGCATATTGGGTAGGGTTATATGTTAGTTATGGAATATTCATCACGTTTCATTGACCTACAACACATTGAACCACTTTTAGTCAGTGATGATCTTTTGCGTACTAGGTGTTTTTTGGATGGGCTCTAGTATGCCATCCAAACTCAGGTTAATGTATTTGGCCTACCAACCATTTCTATAGTGGTTTATCATAACCTTATCACAGAGTGTAACCTATGTGATGACATGAGTACTAGGTTTAAAGGGTTAGTGTCGCGTAAGGCCAGTAATTATTCCAGTGGCACGAAATATTCCATTGAGGTTTCTCATCAGGGTAGTAGAATCTAGAGCATCCAGTTTGATAGCTCTGTGGTGTGGTATTAGTGTGGAAGACTGGGGTATAAGAATACTCAATGTGAAAGAGACCCTATGGAGTTTTAGTTTTATGACTGCATGGGTCATCTTCAGCATATCTACAGGACCGTTCCACAAACTTTGAGTGTAAAAGGTTCAACATCAGCTCCACATTCAAGAAGAAGTTATTTTTCACCATGAATGGTAGGGAGTTTGGATAGCACCGATTTCATTGTTTTCATGATCATGGTAGTCCATATGATTCACATGTCCATAGATTAGGTCAGTTTCATGCTTTAGAGTCGACACCCAAGGATCAAGCAGTGAGTCCATCTACAGTAAGAGGTATAACTCTAGTATCCTCTACTATTATCTCTTCAATGTTGGGCATAGGTTCTTCAAACACTATTATTTTTGTATCTATCATGGAATGTCTCAGACTAGAGATCCATTATCACTATAGTGTAATGAACCTCAATACTCTAAGGCCCCAGCCTTAAACATTACTTAATCATGAATTAAATGAATAATTCACATAAGAGATCTTTTCAGGTTTAGAGTTTTAGAGAATTAGGTCATAACTGTTACATCTCAAAAGATTACGTAGTAGACACTTCTACTAAGTTTCAATAAAATAAAATAAAACACTTAAAAAGGAACATGTCTAGTTCCATGTTTTAGATATAATGTCTTTACTTAATCCCATCCTTGACCCTATTAATATTTAAGTCCTATGGAAAACATTTCAAAAACTTGGGATGGGCATAAAAAAGCCCAGTAAAGGATATACAAAGAAGGAAAACTGTTAGTTTTTCAAAACAACCAGTAAACCATGAATAATTTATCAAAGTAATACTTTTCACCTTTATGAAGTAGTAAAAACACTTTACTGAATAAAAGACTATTATATACCCTTTTGTAACCAAAATATTACCATAAAACCAATATAAAGAACACATAACATATAAAGGTAACTTGGGACATAAACATACTTAAATGGAATAACCATACGGTCGACTTCCACACATACTTAATGGAATAGCCATACGGCCGACTTCCAAACCCAATGCATTGGAGGTTATAACGTAACCACCCGTCCTGGTATTCACAGCATCACCCGTCATATGGTTTATCACATAACCACCCGTAAAAGGTCCAAGTACCATCATTACACATAAAATATTGAAAATATAAACATTTCAATAACAACATTTGATTTGAAATCACAATAAGTAATTCCAAGATATTGAATTAATCAATCCATTTTCAAAAATCATTTAAAAGATATTTTAGAATCAAAGTTTCCCATACCACATTGATGATTTTAAAGGAATTATAAATTTAAAACATTAATGTCCAAATAAATAAATACTGAAAACCATTTTAAAAACATGGACATTAAAGATAAAGATTTAGAATAATGAATCTTTAAAACATTTAAAATGATATTTTTGTTAAAGAGTTTTTAACAAAATGAGAGACTCTTGAATACAAATATTTTGCGGAATAACATTTAATCCGAACTTTATAATATCATGAGAATAAAGGGATTCATGATATAATATGTCAAAGGACAGTATACACACCATATAAGAGTGAATTGGTCCATAACAACAATGCAGTCTCAATGGAAATGTAAATTGAGATGAAATCCATTATAAAGATGGTATCCTTAAATTAAGGATAAATCTATCACATAATTATGTGTTAGAAACATAAATACACTAAATATAAGTGGATATTAAGTGTTAAAAAATCATAGTTCATTCACACATAATCTTGGAAAAACAAAACCAATGACATAGATATTAACTAAATGAAATGAGATTGAGTTATGATTTCTCATACAAGTTCGTAAGAATTTATCAATGAGATGATTATGTGTATAAATAGTATATCCACACAAAGTCTTGTGGAAATTACAACATAGATATTCCACACATAATCTTGGGATGATAAAATCATGAAGTAGAGGTCTAACCCAATGAATTGAAAGTGGGTTAAGAAGTTCCCCTACAAAAATCCAACATCCTAATAGCGTCACTTTAAAATTCAGAAAATGAGTTGATGAGAGAGAAAATGGTATCTCATCTCTTGGAAATAATATTTACATAGATAAGGATATATAAGAAGATATCCCAACATAATAGTATGTGAATTAAAAGGCATAACAAAAGAAGTCTTTTAAAAAGAGGAGGGTGAAAGGTCCCCTTACCGAGTTGGGTAACATTCGAAACGTACACCCCATGGAAGAAGGGTCATACAATGAAGATGTAAATACCAATAAATGAAATTATACTACACAAAGTGTATAATAATGGGAAGTACATACAATTCTCAAAGGAAATAGTGGAAAATGTAGCATAAATGTCACATGAATAAAAGTGAGATGAAAAATCCCTTACGAAAAATCAACAGCCTAACGACGCCACTTAAAACTTCCAAAAATGGATTTATGAGATCAAATAGGGTCTCTCATAATATGAACATAAACATTAAAGTATTAGGAATATAAAATAACATCCCAAAACATAAGAAAGATGAGCTTAAAAGAAATGACATAAAAGAGAGTACTTTAAAGAAAGAGAGGGGTAGAATCCCTTACCTCAAGTCCGACTTGTCTTGTTCGTTTCCTTATATTCCGAAATAATAAACATTGGTGAATTTATAATTTCTTAAGAACCACTTTTAAATATTATTATTCAGTTCATATCACATATTATAATGTTATAATAATTGGTTAATAATGTGAGTTCATATCATACGTTTTTATCGATGTTTGGTACATGAGTCAAAAATGAACTTGTTTGAAAATGATTGTCCATGTAGTTATAAGTAAATCATATCCAGAATAGTATTTATGATTTAAATATCATATATATCACTTAAATATTCATTTTATACTACTCCATAAAATTTTTAGATAAAAAGAAATGAAATGCACCGTTCATGGAGACGGTAGGCCGTACGTACGCATGAACGCTACTTTCATTTCTTTGTCATATTAATGGAATTAAAAATAATTGAGAGATATATTTATTATAAATACAGTATAATATATATGTTATATAGGTCACATATGTTCATTAAATTCATTCTTTATACATTCTATGTATTGCATGAACGAGTCACATCACTTGAGGGGGTGGTAGTCCACACTTCCTCGTATGAAATTATCGCATTTGCACAACATGAAAATTATAAAGGCGTGTTTTAAATATAAAATTCAGAAGAATATAGAAAACATAAATACGATATATATCATATATAAAATATAGTTACATCATTATGGCCACCATGAAAGGTGTTAAGAGAATATTGAACAATCATCGTTTGGTGAGGCAGTAATTCGCCATCCACAGAAACAGTATGTTCTTTAACCATTAGACGGAGGTGTGTGTTAGTGTAGCTCAAATCCTCATAATAAAAACATCCTAGTATATTGAATATACTGGTTTTGTTACAAAATAAATAAATAAAAAGATTTTAGGGGGTTGTAGAAGCAAAATAAAACAAAAGAACACTAGGGAAGACATTACCTTTAAAACGGGTAACTCTTTTTGATTTGAGCTCAAAGGCTTCCTTGGGAAGACTTCTGCACAATTTGAGGATTCTAGGAGTACGATAGCGATGTGGAGAGACAAAATGGCCAGGGGTTGGCCGATCCAAAGGATTTAGAGGTGTGGGTAAGGAGTTAGAGGTGGGGGCCTTTTATAAGAGGAGAGGAGGGGCACTCTTGCAATGTAAAAAAGGATACATTATTTTGAAATGCGTTTCGAATTTTAGAGGTCCCACATTGATATATTTCTAGGATAAGGTGATAAGGGTTCGACATCCACCCATAAAATAGGTTTTTTACATGTGTAGGTCTTAGATTTTACATTATAGTTTCATTTTTTTTAAATCGTTAAATAATGAGGTAATCACTGCATCATCATGGTGTCATAAATAATTTAATTTATTTAATGTATAAAGATAAAAAAAATATCATGATGTAGGAAATCATTGTATCTTTCGAATTAATATTTATAGTCAAAAATATGACTTGTATTACCCCATTTAAAAATTGTTTTATTAAAACAACTTATGTTTATGACATTTTTATTTTAACTTTGAATAAAAAGTTATTTATGTCATTTTCCTACCAAAGTGGCTCCATGGGGTCCCCAAGTTGAGCCATGGATTTTCTTGGTTTTCCATGACACATCCAATGAGGGTAGGACATGTGTCTAGGTCATTTCATATTATTAAAACATTATTTTTACCTTAAATTACACTAATTACCTTTAATCGCGATTAAAAAAACTTGAAAGTTACTATTCACCAAAAATTATTTTAAACTCATTGAACCACATTTTACTTCTTAATGGGAACCATGTATGTCAGATTTTTTTAAAATCAAAACACAAAAGTGTCAATGTTTCATTTAAACGAAAAATCAGTTTCTTTAACTACCACTTAGTGGTTTCACTATTCATAAAAAATTGATGTTTTTCAGAAAAATACCAAAAAATCACCCTAAGCTATATTTGATATTCCGAATTCAAAAATGATGTCTATTTTAAAAAATTCGAAACATATAAGTTGAATTAATTAATTTAATAATTAATTCCCGCTTTCAAAACAAATAGTGTGTTTTTAAGAAACAGTATCTATTAAAAGATTGACACTAGTTTAAGAACAATTTCAAAGTAAAATTAATTCCAACGACCAATATTTTATTAAATGGTAAAAATATATTATAATTTCACTTTAAAAACAATTCAAAAGATAATCTAATCATATAAATAATTTATATTGAAAGGAGGTTTTCAATTAAAATACAAAATTTTTCACTATTCATTAAAAAATGAACTTTATCGGAAAAATACAAAAAAATTTACACAAAGTAAATTTTGATGTCCCAATTCTAAAGAAGAATTTTATTTTGTCAAATATAACACATAAAATTGTCAAAAAGTTGATTTAAAAGTGGGTCGCCATCAAAGTGGTGGTTAAACGACCTTTTAAAGAATATTAGAAGATTTATGCTCAAAACTGGATTCATTTTCATTTTATGCCTCTAACATTTATTGAATAAAAGTAAAAATATTTGAAAAACATATATAATAATTTTGTAGTTAGTTCTGTTCATTCCCACCATTACAAAGGCTAGGCGTTAACTACCATTTAAAACAATATTATTTTATTATTAGAGTGCAACGAAAGATTTCAAAGAAACTCATTGTTGCGTATTGGGTACGCCATCGAGCATAGCGTTCCCTTTAAAGTAATATTAATATTTTATTCATAAAAAGGGATAAATATAAAAATGTCATATTCTTTATTTACCTGGGGTGTTACATCCTTCCCCCCTTTTGGGAATTGCGTCCTCAGAATTTTAAAATTGGGCTCGGAAACTTCATTGAAAGTCCCACATCGGAACAAGAGTTGGTAAAACAAACACTTTAAAAGAAAGAAAGAGGAGTACAAAGGTCACCCGAGTTAACCCATACTAGGATTCCATGTAAGAAAACATGGACATGGGGGAGAAAACAAAGGGTCATGTTCTGATGGAGAGTGATTGAAAACATGTTTAGGAGAAATTTAACCACAAGAAAATCACAAACTTGTGATGGGTTAAAAGGTATTGGATTCCCCAGTAGGAAAATTTAACGAACAACATTTTTTTTAGTTACTTTTCAATGAGAAATTTATTTTTGAGCTTAACTAAAAAATAATGAAACATACTTACTTGTCATGTTGACTTTCAACTTTTACTAGATTTCTTACACAAACTCATATTTTCTTCAAAAGACGAGTATTTAGGAAGTCTTGTTCACATTAAGAGTACTATAATCAAATTCTTGAGAATAACCTAATCCACAAAATAGAACTATATATTTCCCATGTCTTTAGATATCAACCAAAACCAAACCAAAAAGTTTAGTACGAGATCAGATAATACCCAAAAAGGTCAATCCTTTATAAAAAAGGAAATCTATTCTTAAGCTCCAAAATTTTTCTAACAAGACCCAAAGTTTAATGAAGACCAAAAGTAAACCAAACTAATATTGAAACCCAAATATTTGAAGTATTTAATCACATAGTCTTCCACGTTAAATTGTAACATTTATCTCCAAACAACATCAGTTGCTCTTAAAGTCTCGTATTGAAAAGTAATTAACACAATCACATATCCTCTATGATAGGTTAATAATTTCCATAGATAACCGAAAATAATCTTACTCTTAATTCATAAAATCATCTAACTAAAAAGAATTAGTTAAAATAACCAGGGACTTCACGTAGTCCAGTGGTAGGTGATAAATACTAGTCGCACTTTGGTTGTGGGTTCGATTCCCGCAGTTTTGTCTGACGCGACGGGTTGTCACACGATCTTCGTGTTTTCCTTTTTCCAAACTATATAATTCTCAAATAATTCCCCAAAAAGAGACAAAATCATCAAAAATAACCATAACATAATTTATCCTCAATTTTATCTCATGCCTTTCACTTTCCATCATAACATATAGTAACCCATAATTACCTCTAAAGTAAGGATCATATAAACCCAAATGGGTCTTTATAATGATGTCCACAAAAGAACAGATAACTATTCCTAGAATAAAATTTTCATATATCAAACATCAGGGTTACACATACGATAAAAAGTATTCTAATGTAACCCCATCATGAAAAGAGACTTAATACTCTTAAGAATTTCACCATAACCCTTGAAGCCCTTATATGTTGACTTCTTACTCCTTCAGCATTCTTCATGATCCATTAACCATTCCTTTCCAACTTATTCTGAAATACTTATTTCCTACAAAAAAAATCAAGAATCATATCCTAAGATTCCAAAATATGAAAACAAATGTTAAGAAATAATCCATACCTTTGATTGGTCATTATCAGTTTCTTCATCCTTAATCAGATTGGCATTTGGTATTGGTCAACGAATATTTGTACAATCTTGGTGATCCCATTCCTGAAACTTATTCATAGGACATTTTTTTTCATAATGACCATGCACACCACATTTAAAACACTTAATTGATCCCTTGGAAGGAACTTCTTTCCCTTTCCTCGAGTCAACTGGATGCTTCATTTTTCCATGGCAGGTTCTTGCTTTATGACTTTCATTTCCACATCTATAGCATATTTCTGTCCCTTTGAAACATTTTCCAAGGTGTTACTTTCCACATATTTGACACATAGGTTTTTGAATACACTTACCTTTATGATTATTACCTGTAGTTCCGTATCGATTTGTTTCTCTCTTATATGATGACTTATAGAAATCACCATGGTTTAGGTGGTAAATCATGACTCCAAATAGTTAGTTAAGGATAAACACAAGAGTTCTCATTGCATCTCCCATATCATTCAGTTGCTCGCTCAGAAAACTGTCACAGTTTCCTTCATATCCATTGTTACTTTGTTGCCTGCTAGATCCAGCCATTTACTAAAACCAAAAAGGTCAGTGTGAGTATATCAACAAAACCATCATGTAAAAATAAGGAAGATAAACACTAAGATATACTTACTCATTCACTTTATCTAAAACTAGGACTCTTCCTGAAATCCTAACCATTATGGTAATGTCACTTATGCTTAGAGAATACCCTAACCTCTAAAGTTATCTAAAACGACCTTTGATACCAACTATAAGGCCCCAGCCTTAAACATTACTTAATCATGAATTAAATAAATAATTCACATAGAGGATCTTTTCAGGTTCAGAGTTTTAGAGAATCAGGTCATAACTGTTACATCGCAAAAGATTACATATTAGACGCTTCTAATAAGTTTCCCTAAAATAAAAAAAAACACTTAAAAAGGAACATGTCTAGTTCCATGTTTTAGATAGAATGTCTTTCCTTGATCCCATCCTTGACCCTATTCATCTTTAAGTCCTATGGAAAACATTTCAAAAACGTGGGATGAGCATAAAAAGCCCAGTAAAGGATACACAAAGAAGGAAAACAGTTAGTTTTTCAAAACAACTAGTAAACCATGAATACTTTATCAAAGTAATACTTTTCACCTTTATGAAGTAGTAAAAACTCTTTACTGAATAAAAGACCATTACTTACCCTTTTGTAACCAAAAGATTACCATAAAACCAATATAGAGAACACATAACATATAATGGTAACATGGGACATAAACATACTTAAATGGAATAACCATACGGTCGAATTCAACACATACTTAATGGAATAGCCATACAGACGACTTCCATACCCAATGCATTGGAGGTTATAACGTAACCACCCGTCCTGGTATTCAAGGCACCACCCGTCATATGGTTTATCATGTAACCACCTGTAAAATGTCCAAGTACCATAATTACACATAAAATATTGAAAATATAAACATTTCAATAACAACATTTTATTTGAAATCACAATAAGTACTTCCAGGATATTGAATTAATCAATCCATTTTCAAAAATCATTTAAAAGATATTTTTGAATTAAAGTGTCCCATACCAGTTTGAAGCTTTTAATGGAATTATAATTTTAAAACATTAATGTCCATATAAATAAATACTGAAAACCGTTTTTAAAACATGGACATTAAAGATAAAGATTTAGAATAATGAATCTTTAAAACATTTAAAACGATATTTTTGTTAAAGAGTTTTTAACAAAATGAGAGACTCTTGAATACAAATAATTGTAGAATATCATTTAATCTGAACATTATAATATCATGAGAATAAAGGGATTCAAGATATAATATGTCAAAGGACAGTATACACACCATATAAAAGTGAATTGGTGCATAACAACAATGATGCCTCAATGGAAATGTAAATTGATATGAAATCCATTATAAATATGGTATCCTCAAATTAAGGATAAATCTATCTCGTAATTATGTGTGAGAAACACATATACACTAAATATAAGTGGATATTAAGTGTGATACAATCAGAGTTCACTCACACATAATATTGGAAAAACAAAACCAATGACATAGATATTTAACTCAATGAAATGAGATTGAGTTATGATTTCCCATACAAGTTCGTAAGAATTTATCAATGAGATGATTATGTGTATAAATAGTATATCCACATAAAGTCTTGTGGAAATTACAACATAGAGATTCCACACATAATCTTGGCATGATAAAATCAAGAAGTAGAGTTTTAACCCAAAGAATTGAAAGTGGGTTAAGAAGTTCCCTTACAGAAATCCGACAGCCTAATGACGTCACTTTAAAATTCATAAAATGAGTTGATGAGATAGAAAATGGTATCTCATCAATTGGAAATAAAATTTACATAAATAAGGATATATAAAAACATATCCCAACATAATAGTATGTGAATTAAAAGGCATAACAAAATAAGTCTTTTAAAAAGAGGAGGGTGAAAGGTCCCCTTACCGAGTTGGGTAACTTTCGAAACATACAACCCATAGAATAAGGGTCATAAAATGAAGATGTAAATACCCATAAATGAAATTATACTACACAATGTGTATAATAATGGGCAGTACATACACCTCTCAAAGGAAATAGTGGAAAATGTAGCATAAATGTCACGGGAATAAAAGTGATAGGAAAAAATCCCTTACGAAAACTCGGCAGCCTGACAGCGCCACTTAAAACTTTCAAAAATGGATTTATGATATAAAATAGGGTCTCTCATAATATTACCATAAAAATTAAAGTATTAGGAATATAAAATAACATCCCCAAACATAAGAAAGATGATCTTAAAAGAAATGACATAAAAGAGAGTACTTTAAAGAAAGAGAGGGGTATAATCCCTTACCTCAAGTCCGACTTGTCTTGTTCGTTTCATTATCATCCTGAATAATAAACTTTGGTCAATTTATAATTGATTAAGGACCTATTTTAAAGATTATTATTCAGTTCATATCACATATTATAATTTTATAATAATTGTTTAATAATGTGAGTTCATATCATAAGTTTTTATCGATGTTTGGTACATGAGTCAAAAATGAACATATTTGAAAATGATTGTCCATGTAGTTATAAGTAACTCATCTCCATAATAGTATTAATAATTTAAATATCATATATATCCATTACATATTCATTTTATACTAGTCCATAACATTTGTAGATAAAAATAAATGAAATGCACCGTTCATGGAGACAGTAGGCCGTACGTACACATGAACGCTACTTTCATTTCTTTGTCATATTAATGGAATTAAAAATAATTGAGAGATATATTTATTATAATTCCAGTATAAGATATTTTTTATATAGGTCACATATTTTCATTAAATTAATTCTTTATACATTCCATTTATTGCATGAACGAGTCACATCACTTGAGGGGGCGGTAGTCCACACTTCCTTGTATGAAATTATCGCATTTTCACAACATGAAAATCATAAAGGCATATTTTAAATACAAAATTCAGAAGCATATCGAAAACATAAATTCCATATATATAATATATAAAATATAGTTACATCATAATGGCCACCATGAAAGGTGTTAAGAGAATATTGAACATTCATCGTTTCGTGAGGCAGTAATTCACCATCCACAAAAACAGTATTTTCTTTAACCCTTAGACCGAGGTGTGTGTTAGTCTAGATAGAATCCTACTCATAACAACATCCTAGTATATTTAATATACTGGTGTTGTTACAAAATAAATAAATAAAAAGAGTTTATGGGGTTGGAGAAGAAAAATAAAACAAAAGAACACTAGGGAAGACATTACCTTTAAAATGGGTAACTCTTTTTTATTTGAGCTGAAAGGCTTCCTTGGGAAGAATTCTTCCCAAATTTAGGATTCTAGGAGTAAGATAGGGATGTGGAGAGAAAAAATGGCCAGGTTTTGGCCGAGCCAAAGGCTTGAGAGGTGTGGGTAAGGAGGTAGAGGTGGTGGCCTTTTATAAGAGGAGAGGAGGGGCACTCTTGGAAAGTCAAAAATGGTTACATTATTTTGAAATGGGATTCGGATTTTAGAGGACCCAAATTGATATATTTCGAGGATAAGGTGAGAAGGGTTAGAAATACACCCATTCAATTAGTTTTTTACATATTTAGGTCTTTGATGTTACATTATCTTTTCATTTTATTTAAATCGTTAAATAATGAGGTAATCACTGCATCATCATGGTGTCATAAATAATTTAATTTATTTAACGTATAAAAATTATAAAAAAATATCATTATATAGGAAATAGTTTTATATTTCTAATGAATATTTAAAGTCAAAAATATTACTTGTATAACCCCATTTAAAAATGTTTTATTAAAAAAACTCATGTTTGTGACATTTTTATTTTAACTTTAAATAAAACGTTATTTATGTCATTTTCCTACCATAGTGGCTCCATGGGGTCCCCAAGTTGACCCATGGATTTTCTTAGTCGGCCATGACACATTCAATGAGGGTAGGACATGTTTCTAGGTCATTTCATATTATTAAAACACTATTTTTACCTTCAATCACACTAATTACCTTTAATCGTGATTAATAAAACATAAAAGTTACTATTCACCAAAAATTATTTTAATCTCACTGAACCACATTATACATCTTAATGACAACCATGTATGTCATATTTTTGAAAATCAATACACAGAAGTGGCAATGTTTCATTTAAATGAAAAATCAGTTTCTTTAACTACCACTTAGTGGTTTCAATATTCATCAAAAATTGATGTTTTTCAGAAAAATACAAAAAATTCACCCTAAGCTATATTTGATATTCCGAATTCAAAAATTATGTCTATTTTACAAAATTCAAAACATTTAAGTTGAATTAATTAATTTAATAATTAATTCCCACTGTCAAAACAAATAGCGTGTTTTTAAGAAACAATATCTATTAAAAGATTGGCACTAGTTTAAGACCAATTTAAAAGTAAAATTAATTCCAATGAACACTATTGTATTGAATGGTAAAAATATATTCTAATTTCACTTTAAAAACAATTCAAAATATAATCTAATCATATAAATAAATTATATTAAAAAGTGGTTTTGAATTAAAATACAACATTCTCACTATTCATTAAAAAATGAACTTTATCGGAAAAATACAAAAAATTTAAACAAAGTAAATTTTGATGTCCCGATTGTAAAGAAGAATTTTATTTTGTCAAATATAACACATAAAATTGTCAAAAAGTGGATTTAAAAGTGGTTCGCCATCAAAAGGGTGGTTAATCGACCTTTTAAAGAATATTAAAACATTTATGCTCAAAACTGGATTCAATTGCATTTTAAGCCTCTAACATTTATTGGATAAAAGTAAAAATATTTTTAAAACATATATAATCATTTTGTAGTTAGTTCCATTCATTCCCACCATTACAACGGCTAGGAATTAACTACCATTTAAAACAATATTATTTTATTATTAGAGTGCAACGTAAGATTTCAAAGAAACTCGTTGTTGCGTATTGGGTACGCCATCGAGCATAGTGTTCCATTTAAAGTAATATTAATATTTTATTCACAAAAAGGGATAATTATAAAATTGTCATATTCTTTATTTACCTGGGGTGTGACATCCTTCCCCCCTTTTGGGAAATGCTTCCTCGCAATTTTAAAATTGGGCTATGAAACTTCATTGAAAGTCCCACATCGGAACAAGAGTCGGTAAAACAAACACTTTAAAATAAAGAAAGAGGAGTACAGAGGTCACCCAAGATAAACCATACTAGGATTCCATGTAAGAAAACATGGACATGGAGGAGAAAACAAAGGGTCACGTTCTGATAGAGAGTGATAGAAAACATGTTTAGGAGAACGTTAACCACAAGAAAATCACAAACTTGTGATGGGTTAAACAGTATTGGATTCCCCAGTAGGAAAAGTTAACGGATTTTTTTTTAGTTACTTTTCATCGAGAAATTTATTTTTGAGCTTAACTAAAACATAAGGAAACATACTTACTTGTCATGTTGACTTTCAGGTTTTACTATATTTCTTACACGAACTCATATTTTCACCAAAACACGAGTATTTAGGAAGCCTTGTTTGCATTAAGTGTACTATAATCAACTTCTTTAGAATCTCCTAATCCACAAAAGAGAACTATATATTTCCCATGTCTTTAGATTTCAACCAAAACCAAACCAAAAAGTTTAGTATGAGATCAGATAATACCCAAAAAGGATAATCCTTTATAAAAATGGAAATCTATTCTTAATATACAAAATTTGTCTAACAAGACCCAAAGTTCAATGAAGACCAAAAGTAAACAAAACTAAGATTGAAACCCAAATATTTGAAGGATTTAATCACATAGTCTTCCAAGTTAAATCATAATATTTATATCGTAACAACATCAGTTGCTCTTAAAGTCTGGTATTGAAAATTAATTAACCTAATCACATATCCTCCATGATAGGTTAATAATTTCCATAGATAACCCAAATTCAACATACTCTTAATTCATAAAATCATCTAACTAAAAATAATTTGTCGAACTAACCAGGGACTTCACGTCTTCCAGTGGTAGGTGATAAATACGAGTCGTACTTTGGTTGTGGGTTCGATTCCTGCAGTTTTTTCCAATGCGATGGGTTGTCACATGGTCTTCGTGTTGTCCTTTTTCCAAACTATATAATTCTCAAATCATTCCCAAAAAAGAGACAAAATCATCAAAAATAAACATAACATAATTTATCCTCAATTTTATCTCATGCCTTTCACTTTCCATCATAACATATAGTAACCCATTATTACCTCTAAAGTAAGGATCATATAAACCCAAATGGTTCTTTATAACTATGTCCACAAAAGAATAGATTACTATTCCTTGAATAAAATTTTCATATATCAAACATCAGGGTTACACATACTATAAAAAGTCTTCTAATGTAACCCCATCATCAAAAGAGACTTAATACTCTTAAGAATTTCACCATAACCCTTGAAGCCCTTATATGTTGACTTCTTACTCCTTAATCATTCTTCATGATCCATTAACCATTCCTTTCCAACTTATTCTGAAATACTTCTTTCCTACAAACAAAATCAGGAATCATATCCCAAGATTCCAAAATAGGAAAACAAATGTTAAGAAATAATCCATACCTTTGATTGGTCATTGTCAGTTTCTTCATCCTCAATCAGAATGGCAATTGGTATTGGTAAACGAATAATTGTACGATCTTGGTGATCCCATTCCCGAAACTTCTTCATAGGACATGTGTTTGCATAATGACCATGCACACCACATTTAAAACATTCAATTGATCCGTCGGAAAGAACTTCTTTACCTTTCCTCAAGTCAACTAGATGCTTCCTTTTTCCATGGAAGGTTCTTGCTTTATGACCTTCATTTCCACATATATAGCATATTTCTGTCCCTTTGAAATATTTTCCTAGGTGTTTCTTTCCACATCTTTGACACATAGGTTTTTGAACAAACATACCATTATGATTATTACCTGTAGTTCCTTAGGGATTTGTTTATCGCATATATGATGCCTTGTAGAACTCACCAAGGATTAGGTGGTAAATCATGACTCCAGATAGCTGGTTGAGGATAAACAGAAGAGTTCTCATTTAAGCTCCCATATCATTCAGTTGGTCGCTTAGAAAACTGTCACAGTTTCCTTCACATCCACTGTTACTTTGTTGCCTTCTAGATCCATCCATTTACTAAAACCAAAAAGGTTAGTGTGCGTATATCAAAAAAACCATCATGTACTAATGAGGAAGATAAACAATAAGATATACTTACTCATTCACTTTATCTAAAACTAGGAATCTTTCTGAAATCCTAACCATTATTGTATTGTCACTTATGCTTAGAGAATACCCTAACCCCTAAGGTTATCTAAACCGACCTTTGATACCAACTATAAGGCCCCAAACTTAAACATTACTTAATCATGAATTAAATGAATAATTCACATAAAGGATATTTTCAGGATTAGAGTTTTAGAGAATTAGGTCATAACTGTTACATCTCAAAAGATTACATAGTATACACTTCTACTAAGTTTCCATAAAATAAAAAAAACACTTAAAAAGTAACATGTCTAGTTCCATGTTTTAGATAGAATGTCTTTCCTTGATCCCATCCTTGACCCTATTCGTCTTTAAGTCTTGTGGAAAACATTTCAAAAACTTGGGATGAGCATAAAAATCCCAGTAAAGGATACACAAAGAAGGAAAACTGTTAGTTTTTCAAAACAATCAGTAAACCATGAATACTTTATCAAAGTAATACTTTTCACCTATATGAAGTAGTAAAAACTCTTTACTGAATAAAAGACTATTACTTACCATTTTGTAACCAAAAGATTACCATAAAACCAATATAAAGAACACATAATATATAATGGTATCTTGGGACATAAACATACTTAAATGGAATAACCATACGGTCGAATTCCACACATAATTAATGGAATAGCCATACGACCGACTTCTATACCCAATGCATTGGAAGTTATAACGTAACCACCCATCCTGGTATTCACGCCACCACCCATCATATGGTTTATCACGTAACCACCCTTAAAATGTCCAAGTACCATCATTACACATAAAATATTGAAAATATAAACATTTCAATAACAAAATTTTATTTCCAATCACAATAAGTAATTCCAAGATATTGAATTAATCAATCCATTTTCAAAAATCATTTAAAAGATATTTTTGAATCAAAGTGTCCCATACCACTTTAAAGATTTTAATGGAATTATAATTTTAAAACATTAATGTCCATATAAATAAATACTGAAAACCATTTTCAAAACATGGACATTAAAGATAAAGATTTAGAATAATGAATCTTTAAAACATTTAAAATGATATTTTTGTTAAAGTGTTTTTAACAAAATGAGAGACTCTTGAATAAAAATAATTGTGAAATAGCATTTAATCCGAACTTTATAATATCATTAGAATAAAGGGATTCATGATATAATATGTCAAAGGACAGTATACACACCATATAAGAGTGAGTTCGTGCATAACAACAATGAAGTCTCAATGGAAATGTAAATTGAGATGAAATCCATTATGAAGATGGTATCCTTAAATTAAGGATAAATCTATCACATAATTATGTGTGAGAAACATAAATACACTCAATTTAAGTGGATATTAAGTGTGAAACAATCAGAGTTCATTCACACATAATCCTGGGAAAACAAAACCAATGACATAGATATTTAACTCAATGAAATGAGATTGAGTTATGATTTCCCATAAAAGTTCGTAAGAATTTATCAATGAGATGATTATGTGTATAAATAGTATATCAACAAAAAGCCTTGTGGAAATGACAACATAGAGATTCCACACATAATCTTGGCATGACAAAATCAAGAAGTAGAGGTTTAACCCAAATAATTGAAAGTGGGTTAAGAAGTTCACTTACAGAAATCCGGCAGCCTAACGGCGTCACTTTAAAATTCAGAAAATGAGTTGATGAGAGAGAAAATGTTATCTCATCACATGGAAATAAAATTTACATAAATAAGGATATATAAGAACATATCCCAACATAATAGTTTGTGAATTAAAAGGCATAACAAAAGAATTCTTTTAAGAAGAGGATGGTGAAAGGTCCCCTTACCGAGTTGGGTAACATTCGAAACGTACACCCCATGGAATAAGGTTCATACAATGAAGATGTAAATACCTATAAATGAAATTATACTAAACAATTTGTATAATAATGGGCAGTACATGCACCTCTCAAAGGAAATAGTGGCAAACGTAGCTTAAATGTCACGAGAATAAAAGTGAGATGAAAAATCCCTTACAAAAACTCGGCAGCCTAACGACACCACTTAAAACTTCCAAAAATGGATTTATGAGATCAAATAAGGTCTATCATAATATGACCATAAAAAGTACAGTATGAGGAATATAAAATAACATCCCCAAATATAATAATGATGAGCTTAAAAGAAATTACATAAAAGAGAGTACTTTAAAGAAAGAGAGGGGTGGAATCCCTTACCTCAAGTATGACTTGTCTTGTTCGTTTCTTTATATTCCAGAATAATAAACTTTGGTCAATTTATAATTTCTTAAGTACCTATTTTAAATATTATTATTCATTTCATATCACATATTATACTGTTATAATAATTTGTTAATAATGTGTGTTCATATCAAACGTTTTTATCGATGTTTGGTACATGAGTCAAAAATGAACTTTTTTGGAAATGATTTTCCATGTAGTTATAAGTAAATAATCTCCATAATAGTATTAATGATTTAAATATCATATATATCCATTAAATATTCATTTTATACTACTCCATAACATTTGGAGATAAAAAGAAATAAAATTCACCATTCATGGAGACGGTAGGCCGTACGTACGCAAGAACGCTACTTTCATTTCTTTGTCATGTTAATGGAAATAAAAATAATTGAGAGATATATTTATTATAATTACAGTATAATATATATGTTATATAGGTCACATATTTTCATCAAATTTATTCATTATACATTCCATGTATTTTATGAACGAGTCACATCACTTGAGGGGGCGGTAGTCCGCACTTCCTCGTATGAAATTATCTCATTTTCACAACATGAAAATCATAAAGTCATGTTTTAAATATAAAATTCAGAAGCATATAGAAAACATAAATACCATATATATCATATATAAAATATAGTGACATCATAATGGCCACCATGAAAGGTGTTAATAGAAGATTTAACAATCATCGTTTCGTGAGGCAGTAATTCGCCATCCACAGAAACAGTATGTTATTTAACCATTAGATGAAGGTGTGTGTTAGTGTAGCTCTAATCCTCCTCATAACAACATCCTAGTATATTTAAGATACAGGTGTTGTTACAAAATAAATAAATAAAAAGAGTTTAGGGTGTTGGAGAAGCAAAATGAAACAAAATAAAACTAGGGAAGACATTACTTTTAAAACAGGTAACTCTTTTTGATTTGAGCTCAAAGGCTTCCTCGGGAATAATTCTGCCCAAGTCAAGGCTTCTAGGAGTAATAATGGGATGTGGAGAGACAAAATGGCCAGGGTTTGGCTGAGCCAAAGGCTTGATAGGTGTGGGTATGGAGGTAGAGGTGGGGGCCTTTTATAAGAGGAGAGGAGGGGCACTCTTGGAATGTCAAAAAAGGTTACATTATTTTGAAATTAGTTTCGGATTTTAGAGGTCCCAAATTGATATATTTAGAGGATAAGGTGATAAGGGTTCGAAATAAACCCATAAAATAGGGTTTTGACATGTGTAGGTCTTAGATTTTACATTATCTTTTCATTTTATTTAAATCGTTAAATAATGAGGTAATCACTGCATCATCATGGTGTCATAAATAATTTAATTTATTTAATGTCTATAAATTATAAAAAAATATCATGATGTAGGAAATCTTTTTAGATTTATAATGAATATTTATAGTAAAAAATATTACTTTTATAACCCCATGTATATTTTTTTAGTAAAACAACTCATGTTTGTGACATTTTTATTTTAACTTTAAATAAAAAGTTATTTATGTCATTTTCCTACCAATGTGGATCCATGTGGTCCCCAAGTTAACCCAAGGATTGTCTTGGTCGGCCATGACACATAACATAAGGGTAGGACATGTGTCTAGGTCATTTCATATTATTAAAACATTATTTTTACCTTAAATTACACTAATTAACTTTAATCACGATTAATAAAACTTGAAAGTTACTATTCACCAAAAATTATTTTAATATCCTTGAACCACATTTTACTTCTTAATGACAACCATGTATGTCAGATTTCTGAAAATCAAAACACAGAAGTTTCAATGTTTCATTTAAACGAAAAATCAGTTTCTTTAAGTACCACTTAGTGGTTTCACTTTTCATCAAAAATTGATGTTTTTCAGAAAAATACCAAAAATTCACCCTAATCTATATTTGATATTCTGAATTTGAAAAATTATGCATATTTTACAAAATTCAAAACATATAATTTGCCTTAATTAATTTAATAATTAATTCCTGCTGTCAAAACAAATAGCGTGTTTTTAAGAAACAGTATCCATTAAAACATTGACACTAGTTTAAGACCAATTTCAATGTAAAATTGATTCCAATGACCACTATTGGATTAAATGGTAAAAATATATTCTAATTTAACTTTAAAAACAATTCAAAATATAATCTTATCATATAAATATATTAGATTAAAAATATGTTTTGAATTAAAATACAACAGTTTTCACTATTCATTAAAAAATGAACTTTATCGGAAAAATACCAAAAATTTACACAAAGTAAATTTTGATGTCCTGATTCTAAGGAAGAATTTTATCATGTCAAATATAACACATAAAATTGTCAAAAAGTGGATTTGAAAGTGGTTAGCCATCAAAAGGGTGGTTAATCCACCTTTTAAGGAATATTAGAAGATTTATGCTTAAAACTGGATTCATTTGCATTTTAAGCCGCTAACATTTATTGGATAAAAGTAAAAATATTTGAAAAACACATTTAATAATTTTGTAGTTAGTTCCGTTCATTACCACCATTACAACGACTAGGCATTAACTACCATTTAAAATAATATTATTTTATTATTAGAGTGCAATGTAAGATTTCAAAGAAACTTGTTGTTGCGTATTGGGTACGCCATCGAGCATAGAATTCCCTTTAAAGTAATATTAATATTTTATTCACAAAAAGGGATAAATATAAAAATGTCATATTCTTTATTTACCTGGGGTGTTACAGATACACTATTAGGAATACTAACAGAGCGCATATGCAAGTGTAGGGATTGTCCCGTTGAGGTAGGTAGTTACCTTATCTTGTGGATTGTATTTGTTCTCGAGATAGGTGATTCAATTTCATTCTTGGAATAGACTAGTTATTTCACAACCATGCCTTTGTAGACTACTATCACCATAGGGTATCTTTTAGATCACCAGAATGTAGTAGTAATCTTTGTAAAGGAGAGTGGGGTGTCCATGATAGTAGATCAAGACCAGAGCATCATGGGCTAGGTGGAATATCCGCCCAGATTGAAAATACCTTTGTGGAGGATCAAGGTTTACATCAACCTTATTTCCCTCCATTAGTGGATCATATTAGGGATTTATTTCCTGATGACTTTTTTTTATTACCTCCTAAGATAGAGGTAGAATTTACAATCGAGATTTTTCCTGGAGAAGCTATAGTTCCAATTCCTTATTACAGGGTGGAAACTACTAAACTCATGGAACTGAATAAGTAGTTAGGGGATCTAAAGGATAATGGTTTTATTTGGACCATCATATCCTCCTGGGATTCAACCATGCTTTTCTCTAAGATGTAAGATGAAAATATTCATTTACGAATGGATTATAGAAGTTTGAACCATCTTACGATCAATAACCGGCATCCACTTCCTCAAATAGATGATCTCTTTGACCTACTACAAGGAGAGATGTTGTCTCAAAGATCGACCTAAGACTGGGTTACCATCAGGCGTGAGTCAGACCATCAGACATACCTCATATAACTTTCCATAGAAGGTATAGTCTATATGAGTACCTTATTATTCCATTAAATATTACTAATGCACCTATTATTTTCATGGCATTGATGAATAGAGTTTTCTACTACTATTTGGACTCTTTATTTAGGGTATTTGTGGACGAAATCTTTGTGTATTCTTGCACTCATTTCGACCATTCCAAAAATCATGAGAAAATTATAAGTACACTGAAAGAGAATCATATTTTTTCTAAGCTTGATAAGTGCTAGTTATGGATCGACAAAGGCCAATTCTTGGGTCATATTATCTTAGAATCATGAGTATCTTTTGACCCTGAAAAGGTTAGTGTTGTAGTTTCCTTGGAGAATCCCAAGAAAGTGATTGATATAATAATTATCTTGGGTAAAGATGGATATTACAGTGATTTCACACAAGACTTCTCACTTATGTCTTCACCTCATAATAGTGATAAAAATATGGGTGTCAAGTTCACATGGTCAGAAGCTAATGATAAATCCTTTCAAGAGTTGAAAGGGAGGTTTGTATTAGAACCTATTCCAATTTTCCCAATCTGGGTATAGGTTACACTATCTTCAATGATGTATCATTCATTAGACTAGGAGCAGTACTGATGTAAGAAGATATAGTCATTGGGTATAGATCCCGACAGATGAGGCATCATGAGAGAAATTACCCAATGCACAACCTTGTGCTAGCAACAATTGTCCATGCCTTATGTTGTTGGAGAAATTATTTTTTGGGTGAGAACTTTGTGGTTTACACAGACCATAAGAGACTCAAATATATCTTTTCTGGATGTGAATTAAACCTCAAACAATGAATAAGGGTCAAATATCTTCAATCCTTCAATTTTGATGTTGCCTACATTCCTAGAAAGGGAAATGTGGTCGCTAACATACTGAGTTGGAAAACTCAAATGTAGGTCGTACATGAATCCAATAAAGAATGGAAGTTAATGGCCCTTGTTTTGATCTTCATCTGGAGTTTCATGATATTCACAAGATGTCGTACCTCTCTGACTTGGGAAAATTATCTCTTCCCTCCTTGAGAAGGTAAACAGTAAGATAATTGCATATCTTAAAGGCTTGGTTCTCTTTTAGTGTATATTAGGAGATAAACCACCTCCATATGGGTATGTGAAAAGAGAGTAAATCCTACATGTATGCGGATGTGTCTGGGTTCCCACAGACATGATATTTGAGTTTATGAAAGAGTCACATGCTTCTCAGTGGGTAGTTCAACCAAAAGTCTCAAAGACGTATCGAGATATGTGACACCAGTATTGGTGTCTTTGGATGAAATGTCTGATAACAGACATTATCACAAGGTGTTCCACCTGTAAGTAGGTGAAGGTGGATAACCAGAGACCAAAAAATCTTGTTGTAGCCGCTTCCAGTCCTAGAATGGAAATGGGAAGATGTTTTTATTGATTTCATAGTCGGATTATCTAGGTTGATGAGGGGTAACGATGCTGTCTTGGTAGTCATTGAATTACTAATGAACTAATACCACTTCATTACTTTCTATATAGTTTATTAGATAATGAAATGAGAAAACTGTATATCCGTGAGATCATATGAATATTTGGGGTTCTACATACTGTAGGTTTAGATAGGGATTCTCATTTCAGTTCACAGTTCTAGTAGGGATTGCAGAATGTTGTGGGAACTAAGGTGATTCTAATAAAAGAATTTCACCCACATACCTATAGACAGTCCAAATGGATAATATAGGGTCGAGAGGATATTCTCTAAACTCATGTCTTTGATTTCATCAATTCTTGGGAGAATCATATTCCTCTCATCGAATTCTCCTATAATAACAGCTTTTAATCCACAATTCAGGCAGATCCTTTTTAGGCCATATATGGTAGGACATTATGGTCAACCTTGTGCTAGCTAGAGGTAGGTGATGCATCTCTGCTAGGTCCTCATCTCGTTCCGGAGATTTCAGAGTAGGTTAAGTTGATCAGAAATCCGATGACTACTCTTCAGTCTAGACAAAAATCTTATGTTGATCGAAGTCAAATATCTCTAGATTTTATGGTTGGGGATCATGATTTCATTCAGTTACACCCAAGCTTGGGAATATATGGTTACAGATGTAGGGAAAGCTCTCACCTCATTACATTGGGTAATTTGAAATTCTAGAGAGAGTCAGGACAGTAGCCTATCATTTTCTAATACCTCAGAGGTACTGTTCCAAGATAGATGTCTTTCATGTGTCATAGCTTCACCAATATAATGCCAACACATCTCATACCTAATATCCCAATGAAGTTGAGTTAGATGCTGATGCTATCTATGAGGAATATATAGTAAACATTGTTGACCAAAGAACAAAGGATCTCTAAGGAAAGTATATCCTCTCGTATGTGTGTTGTGGCAGCACGACCTTGTACAAGATGATAATTGGGAGTGGGAAGCTGATGTACATGCTTAGTGTCCATAATTGTTCACATATAGTGTTTCTATACCCCTTTTAATGGGTAACTCCATGGGTGATTTCTTTTAAGGGGGAAGACTATAAGAACCCAAATTTTCACTTAGGAATGGATCCATTAATTTTAGATCTAAACATTTAATTTGGACCAAATATTGATTCCTTATGGGTTAAAAAAGGTCTTAGGGTGTCCAGGGAATGTTAGGAGCCCATAAACCATATTTTTCAGAACAATAGGCTTGGAGAAATGTTCATATTAAACAATGTTAGAATTCTACATGGTTTGGAAAACCATGCAGAATATGAATTTCTAGACAAAGCCTCCTCATACGGTGGTCACACGGCTATGAAGCCTAACCATGGGAACACCATTTTTTCCCAGGTAATCATGCATGGGTTGTGCACAGTTTGATCAAACAATGCAGATGATTTTATTTTGGGAAGAAACAACTCACACGTTTTTCACATGGTTTGACAAAACCTGCAGATAAACTGTGCGCAAGCTAAAATTCTGGGTAAAATATCCAAAATTCCCTTAGTGGTATATTTACTCCCCTATTCTTCCCCAACTCACAACACAATGGGATTTTCCTTTTTAACCCACTTTGAGATTTTTGAACACCTAATCCAAGGATGAAGAGATATCCGCCATCCAACAACCAATCGTGATTCTGTTCCCCACATTGGATGAAAAATGGTAAATACTCGATTCATCTTGAGCTGTTATCCATCTCCTTTTCTCTCGACTGATATATAGGGGTATGAGCGATTTTATATATTTTTAGATCTATTTAGATCTGATCCAAATCAAGGTCCAATACCGAAGGAGAAGGATCATACAACACTAAGGGGGGTGTTCTATAACTCATCCATAAAGTTTTATGATTTCTGAATATCATTGTGGGGACCAACGATTTTATCGAGATCATATTCTTAAATTTACATTCCATGATTATACTTGTTATAATCACATGGTTTTGATCTTTCCAAATGTCTGATTTGTTGTTGGCGGTTTCACCCACAACTCAATCCTCCCCTTGTCTAAGGTTATTCCATATTTGGGTTTCAGTGTTTTGGCACGTTTGATCCACCATTCAGAAGTTCCTTCACTTGACCTTACTAAAGGAGAGCCTTAATATAATAAATGGTTTTTTATTAATGATAATTTTGTAATGGCATGTACCATGTATTCTCATCACATTACCTTCCTAAGGAATGTGATTCAAATTTATTATTAAATGTGAAATGTGAAATATAAATTATACTAAGTATATAACATGGCCATATCAATTGAGATTGAATAAAGGTTACATGTCCCTATATCACCTTTCCATAATGATGAATGGTAGTAGAGTGAAAATCAATAGTTGAATATTCCTTAATGGTCAATTAATACTTGATTAAATGGTTTCAATTCAACTTGGCCTATACACACTAATGGAAGAAAAGTATTGAACTGAATAAATGATTACATGATTATAATATCCAAAAGGAATGGGCTGACTTGAGCTCGCATTAGATTCTGAGAGGATAATTCCATGGGACTTAGGAACCCTATTTTGATTCAAGGATGTGGTTTTATTAGGTTTAAATCCACCTAGACATTGGATCCAATATATTCCTTAGATGCCAGGTATACTACCATAGAGTCCTTTATATTATAACATGATACCTCAGATACACTCCTTGGATCCAACAATGACTAGTAGGTTGCATGGTGAAATTCCATAAGGCCCTATCCTTGCTTATCACTATTTTACCATGGTCAATCACTTTGGACTCGACATGTGCCTTATTGTGGAATCACATGGATTACGCACCCTGGATTACACTCTTACCCCTTAGGTAGACTCAGATACTACTGAGTTAGCATCCCATGATATCTACGTTTCCTTAGTTAGTACCCTAGAGCTCCCTCACAAGATATCATTTTATGGTTGCCTTGTTATGTCTTGGGACCTTCACAACTTATACTATCATGGGGTAATGTCAGTGTTGGATACGACTCACTTGACCTATTAAAATTAAATGGTAATTAATTAACTAATTAACTGGTTACATATTCAGACACTAGCCGAGGTCTGAAGGAGGTACTTGAGTATTTAGTTATATTTTACTGCTTGATTTACTTTACATTTTCATGCCTATATACTGGTATCTTCCATTACACTGGTCGTATGTTATAGACATCATTGGTGGTGGACACAAAGATATATTGCACACAATCTATTCGTGTCGTTTGGTACCCAGAGTAGATTACATGACCGTAGGTGTTGATAAAGGAAATCATATAACATAGAACAGTTGATTTGTTGCCGATAGGATAGATCTTTATAGAATATGAATGATTTAGATCTCAAGAGGCTTGGGGTAGTATTTTTTTTCTTTTACTTTGTGGAACAGTTTAGGCCAATTACCTTGTATCCATGTTTTCTAGTTTTCTAGTGACAAGACATTATATCCTCAACTATTGTTGAATTTTATTCCAGTTGTTTCAGTTATTATTACTGTTGTCTCTATTTTCCACTATTCCTTAAATTTATATACATATTATCCCCCTATATACAGATGTTTTATACTTTTTATATCCTTCCACTTTACTAAAATCTTCTAATGAGGGAATAGTCTCCCCACTGACACACCCTTGGCCCTCGTTGCTAGTCGGTAGCCTCTAGAATTCAGGGAGATGTACTTGATGCCATGTGGACAATAGGGGACGAGGCATCGTTTAAGTGGAATCTAGGTCTGGGACATCACATTGTAAAAGGTATGGAGTTACAGTTTTACATAAAAAGGAATCATCATGGCATATTAAACATTCTATAATGATGAAGTATTATAAAAAATTATTGAAAACAAAGAAAGGAACACACAATCCATCCAAACTGGGGATTGATGGGCCACCTCACGTACATTAAGAAAACCTATATAAATAGGTTCTGTATATTCAGAAACCAACCATGGGAAACAATTCCATAATGATATCCCAAAATGGTAAGGACTTACTTCCTCAAACATGGTAGTGTCAGAGCCAATATTTTTCAAGAGTGTCATTACCCGCACAACATTCACTCACTAACCAAAACATCTCAAACCCCAAGAACATCACAGAACTAATTCGAACATAAAATAATAAGGTTTTTTTGGTAATCACTAAGAAGAGAACCAATCAAAGAGGGTATAACTATATAAATTAACCACGATAACTACTATTAATAGTAGACTTCAGTCTAGTTAAAGGTAGGGAATCTATGGATTTCTAGAACTAGTATTAGATAATGGATTAAAAATTCATTAAAAACCCCTCATAGAAGGTTGCACGAGTTTCAGTTTAAAACACTTGGATCCTATGGAGTTTTTTTTGTCTTTTTCATTAATTTATAGTTATAAAACAATAATAACCATGACCTACAAAATAAAATACACCAGGAATAGGCCACTTGTAATGGTTATCCTGTATGCCGTGTTGTTAAAACTAGGGATTTTTTAGGCTCACAATTCCCTCTACAACGGTTTGGTGAGGCAAATATGGTTATGTTTTATAGAATAAATCATAGTGCTCTATGGAATGGACCATTCATAAAAGTGGGAATATTGGTCATTCCCATTTCACATATATGGTTATAGGAGTAAAACATCCTACCCCATGGTGTGGTCCATCCCATGGTTTACATGAAACACCAAAAATCATATTAAAGACACCGTGAAACCTCTTAAATTTATTGAAACTAGATCATTCCTTCGAACGGTTCAATATTACATACCGTTAAAATTGGGGATATTATAATTATCCCACTCTAATGACTTCTAATCCTTGAGAAGTGCCACCAGTGACCCTTCTTAAATAAATCAAAAAATTACACTTGAACCTCATACTCCCACTCCCATATATCTTCTTGTAAATATCCATACTTCTAGATGTCTAAAAAACAAGGAAACATCTTCCCTTGTAATACCTTTTATCTCCCTTTTATTGGATCTACACGAGGCAATCCATAAACAATGTGATATTATATAAATCAACATCCTCACAGGTGATCACATGAATTTGATTGGGAATGTACCTCTGAAGTCGAGAGACCTGGAAAATAAAATAAAGAAATAGATATTATGGAGGAATATCTATTTGACGGTCCACTGTCCTAATCTTCTTAGTTCTATTGAATGAACCAACATGTCTCCACACTATATTTCCTTTGTTATGTAGTTGTTTATACCCTAGTTACGAAGTCACCAAGAAGAAAACTCAGTACCCCAAAGAAAAATCCAAGGGTTATATCCCCCTATAAATATATGATCACTATATAATCAGAGTGGTAACTAACAACTTACAGATCGTCTACACTCACATAGAGGTCTCATTTACCATCCTCATCCCCATAACTACTACATTGTCCACCCCTTTGAAACAAATAATAGTGAGTGACTTGACCTACCATCAAGAGCCACAACAATGATTCTTCTGAATTTATGCATGGAAGAATTTCTTGAATGTAGAATCAACCATGGATATGTGATAATATAAAGCTCTCATAGAGTCTATAATTCATTTGAGAAATATAAATTCTAAATTACATATCATCCCCTGTGACGTTCCATTAGACTTCTGATGATACACTGTACTCAATTTTAGCTGTGAATCCAAATCATTCAGTAATCCAAACCATAACTAAGACATGAAGAACATATCTATATCTAATAAATGTAAAAAGTAACTCTATATAGTCATAACATCTCACCATAAGTATATGTTTCAAAAATCACCTACTAAACAGATCTCTCGAATCGACAAGAAATTGAGAGGACCAGTCATGATATATGTGATCATTGAGGGGGTGGAGGTGAATAATAAATCAATTATTTTATGTTTTCTTATTTTAGAACAACTTTATCCTTCAGTTAGTAAGAATTTACTTAGTTGAACAAAATAACCTGAAAACCCATTCAAACACAAATTATTACAATGTTCACAACTCAATAAGAGTAGATAGTTCTTAGCATGGTCTAGAAAAATTTCAAGACCACACATCCACTAGAAATTAACTATTTTTTAGTACAAAAATTATGGTATATCAATCAATTTCAATGAACTATAGTCCTTTAATGTTTTAATTTTTCCTCTCATAGATAATACAATGATAAAATTTTTCAATAACAAATGAAACATAACCAACATGTTTCTACACTTTATGACATTGATTTGTGATGTTTATTTAAACTTTAATACATGAATGTTCTAATTATTCATATTAACATTATTGAATAGCTGTGATCAAGATATTATTTATAAAATTCATTGTACAAAACTAGTTGATATAATAACATTATTCATCCATTAACCTCATAAATGTAACATTTGTTTGTTTTTCTTAGTCTGATGAACTTGGTCGGGCCCACTATTCATCTACATTCTTCTTCACCATGTTCATACAATACTAACTATTCAGTATACTCTATTTTATTCAACATTATACAGTGCTACTACATATGATACACTAACCCAATATTAATTAGGAACCATAGTTTCCACCTCAATTGTTTGTCAATATACAAAATAACAAAAGATTTTATAGCACACCTAATCCCCATTATATTGGAGTCATCTATAAAAAACATTGCAAGTATCACATAATTTCAATTCAAAATTCTTACCCAAGCTATGAATATCCTTCCCGAGGAACTATTAATTTTACTACATTTAATCCTTCATATAAGTAGGTATAAATAATCTTTATAATTTCTTTCCTTAGAACTCAGTGTCAACATTCTTCAAATATCTCTAAAATCCTGGCTAGAAACATGATCCTTACCATTTCATTGTCGTTAAATTTTACATCAAGCTCACTATATTAATTTTTTATTATTTAAAAAAACATTTTAAAGTCTCTCAAAACATTTCCTAACACTTAATAATAAAAACTTCTCTATCTAGTAATGATTTTTCTAATAATATCATGAGGTAATTCATTGTACAATTTTCCTCTATCTGATAGAATTAACATTTTTCAACATGAAATCTTTTACATCTTTCCTCTACTCAGAGTGTTACTATAAGGCCCCATCCTTAAGCATTACATAGTATTGAGTTTTAATCAAGAATTTACATTCTTTCACATTGAGGATCTTTTTAGGTTTAGAGTTTTAGCCAATTAGGCTATAATTATTACATAACCAAACAAATTTATACAATTTTGTTACATGTAAAACAGTATCCATTTCTTCCATAATATAAAACTTTTTAAAAAATAAATATGATTTCTATTCTTGATAAAATTATTCTTGAATTCTTCCATTCTCTTTCCTAGCCATGTACCCTATAAAAACATTTTAAAAAACTGGGATGATCACAAAAAAAATAGTAATCAATATAAAATAAGGAATAAAACAATTAATCCATGAATATTTAAAACTCATGAAAACATTTTCACATAAATAATATCTTGCACCCATAAAACATAAACTCATTAACATACATAATGAAACCATACGATTCCTGAAAAATGTTTTTAGCAATCATAAATTATAAAGGTAACATGTCTTATCCATATCATACTTACATTGTAGATTTTACAACTACATAGGGAGTAAACATCATGGTTACATTTGGAATACCCATCCTAGTTTATTACTTAAATTTCATAAGAGAAAAACAACTGTTTAACTATGGCTCATTACACAATGCATTATAGAGCTATTGTGGGCTCATCAACCCACGATTTATAATAAAACCACCCATATAAATAAGCAATTCCCAAGAAACCTAACTAAATCACAATACATAAAATAATATCAAGGGAAAAATAACATTTCCACATTACAGTCACAAGATTTCATTTTAATATATTGACAAAATAAATAACTTCTCAAACCATTTTAAATACCAAAATACATGAACGATAATAATGTATTTATTTTTTTTCAAAACATTACGACTTATAGAGGAAGCTAAATATAAAATAATGGTCACATTGGTTGAAACATAGTGGTCTCCTCATATGTTGAAAAACATTTCTTTTTTCATTAAGTAAAATACTTAAAAAAATATTATTTTTGAAATGCATTAAATAAAATTAAAATTATAAGGGGTTTCATATACATCATATAATTGAAGGTTTTTTATATTATTAAAATATGCCTCAATGAGTGGATATTAAGACAAAGTCCCATACATTGAGTTTTAATCGTCATGTATAAAAAATATATTCCTAAATAATTAACATCGGTAAATTTATAATTTATAGAGAAAATTTTTAAATTTTATCAATAATTTTTTCTAAATTATTATTATGTTATAAAAATTAAATATTTATTTATGTTCATATCAGAAGTTTTATTTTTATTCAGAACATGAGTTGATAATGAACTTGTTTATGATGTTAATTTCCCATATAGTCATAAGTCCATCATCTCCAGAATAGTATTCATGAAATAATCATCGATTTTATAAATTAATCACACTTTTTAAATCAAACCATTAAATATGTTTATGAAAAATTAACAATGTAATAATCATGTAGATGTAAGCCATATGTATGCAAGAATAACGTTTTACATATTCATTGATCAATATGAAAATAATGAAAATAATGTTTTATCATTACAGATTTATAATAATATAATAATAATAATATTAATCATTTAAATATAATTATATATATATATATTATACAAGTGATGTGGTGAATAAAAATGATTCACATCGCTTCGTGAAGGTGATAGTTCACACGTACGCACAAACGATGTTATCGATATTATGTTTATAGAAGGTAAGAACATAATAGAAATATAATAATTTTAAAATGATAAATATGTAATTAATGTAATATATAATTAACTATTTTAACATTATAACTAGTCTTGATAGAGGGTAATGAGAAAAACTCTACCAATCATGAGGCGATAGTCCGCCATACACATGAACAAAATGTTCATTTTAAATTTGATGAAATTAGAGATGTATTTAGGTGATGATATTAACATAATAAAAAATATTTATATATAAAATCTTTAATTTATTATTTAATATTGTAAGAATAACATTTAAAGTATGTTGAAGAAGAAATAAAATAGAAACACTTAAAATATGATACATCTTCTTTGGTTGATCAGCTTTGAATAACACCATAAAACCTCTAAGAAGGGTGTTATTCCTATAATAAGGCCTCATGAATGTGGTTAGGTATTCTAGGAATGGTTTTGGGAAGATCTTGGCTGATAAAATTGTTATTTAAGTGTTATTATTACTGACGAGTGTGTAAATATTTATAGGATAGGGGTGGGGCACCCTTTGAAACTCTTAAAATATTAATTTAATATAAATTATCATTCTAATAAAAATGAATCGGACATGAGATATGTATAATATTTGATATGAGTAGTTCAAAATATCCTCATCCGATAATTTTTAGACATGTATTTATTATATTTTAAAAATTATCTTTTCAGTTTACCTTTAAATATTTTCTTTTTATTTTAATTGTGTTAACAACATTTTAAATATTAAGAGGCTATAAATTTTACATATATGGTGTCAATTCCACATAATTGGAATCTTAATAAAAATATATACCTTATCATAGTCACTTTAGTATTTTTAATGATTTTTAATTAACTTAATAAATTATTATTTTTATAAATTATCAATTATGTCAATTTTTACACTATTCATTTCATTGAATTTAAATAATATCTAAACAGTGAGATAAATTAGAAAAAAATAATTTAATAGACTTATACCATGTCATAGTCACCTATAAAATTCAATAATGACATAAATTATGTCAAATACTATTTATTTTGATATTTATATTATCATTTTTTTTGATTCATTAATTAATAAATCTATTATGTCATCCTCATTGTGTCATAAATAAATTTAATTATTTTTTCCCTAAAAATTAATAAAAAATTAGCATATTGTAGGTAATAATTATAGATTTATAAATCATATTTATTGTCGAAGATATTCCCGGTATAAATCCATATTAAAATACTTCACCTTTTAAAAAAAAGTGTAACATAATGACTGTTCAATAAATATAATATTATAAATGCATTAAAGTCATCCAAGTAGCTCAATGTTGTGCTAAAATTGACCCAATGATGGTCATGGTTGAGATACACTCATCTAATTAAATTTGGAAAAGTGTTAGGGTACTTCAATATTATTAAAATATTATTTTTACCTTTAATTACCTGATTTACCCTTAACTGTGGTAATTAAAATAATTACTAATGTTGCTATCCATAATGTCCAAAAAATTTTAAAAAGACATATTTACATTACCTAGACCTTCTGATTCCAAATATGGAATCCATTTTTCCAAATTCAACATACATAATTTGTAGTAATTAATTTAATATTAATCGCTATTGTCAAAATGAGAAAATGAGTTTTCTTAAAGTGAAAAACATAAATAGATTGACATGCGTTTATTTATAATTTGAATGTGAAAATAATTAAAATGAATAAAATTGGATTAAATAATAAAAAATTTATTTAATTATAATTTAAAACCCATTAATAGGATAATATAACATTAAAACTAGATTAGATGAAAAAGTGATTTTGCATTAAAATGTAGTACTTTTTAGTATTCATTAAAAAATGAATTTTATCATAAAAATACAAAAAATTAAACCAAAGTGAATTTTCATTTCTTGATTCTATAGAAGAATATTATTTTGTCAAAAATAACATATAAAAGTGAAAAAATATGATTTAAAAAGGGTTCTCCCTCAAAAGGAGGTAAAACAACCTTTTTAAATTATTAAAGTGTTTTATTCTGAAAATTGGATTTATTCTCATTTTAAGCCACTAAAATTTATTTGAAGAAACTAAAAATATTTAATAAACATGTGTACCCAAAATATCAGCAGTTATGTTCCTTCCAACCAATACAATGAGGAGGCGTTAACAACCACAATAATATTAATAATATATTATTTTTCGGTATATCTCAGTTTTGAGTGCAACATAAGATTTTAGAGAAACCCATTATTTCATGTCAAGTATTCTATCACACATAGTTCTTCCTTTAAAAAAAATTATATATCTAATTAATAAATATTAATATATATGAAAACATCATATTATATAATTACATGAGATGTTATATTCTCCCCCTTAGAGATTGCGTCCTCGAAGTTTTAATTAGGGGTGGTAACTAATGTATGATTTTTAAAAACATATTTATTGAAATACCACATCTGAAAAGAGTCAATAAAAAATCTTCTTTTAAATAAATATATGGATGTGATAAGGTCACCTGAGATAACACATACTCGGATCACATGCAGGAAAACATGGATAGGGAATAAAAACTAACAATGAAGTTCTGATGGAAAGTGATAGAAAACATTGTCAGGAAAAAATAAACAATCACAAAACCATAAATTTGAGACCAGTAAAATGGTCTTTGACTTCACAATAGGATAATTAAATAGAAAAACTTTTTCTTTTAAAATCCTTTTCATAATGTTAATTAATTATTTTACTACCGAGAATAAAGAAGTATACTTACTTGACAAGTATAGTTTCATCCATTAATTGAATTATACAACAAAGTCATCTTTTCTCTAAATGATGTGTATTTGAGATAAATTTTTCATGCCTAAAGCATTATAATCCACATATAAAAACTCACATTAACCACAAAAGGTTAAAAATATATATCTTCTACCTTTAAACATTAATCAAAACTAAAATGGTCAGTATAAGATCAGATAATTCCACCAAAAAGAATAATAATTTATAAGGAGAAGAACTAATTTTAATCAAAAAAATTCAACAGTAAAACCCAAATTCTACCAAAGACCATTCAATAAATATTTGTCTATAAAATTACTCAAAATAATCCAAACTAATATTTTAAGCCAAAACTCAGAAGAATTTGATCATATAATCCTGTAAGATAAATTTTAACATTTATCATCAAATAACATCAACCACTCTTAATGAATCATTCCAAAAATTAATTAAACTAAAAAAATTACTTCCATGATAGGTAAATGATTTCCATAAATAACATGAATCACTATTTCTCCGTAATTAAAATAATATATTCTTCCAAAATATTGTAATCCATTACTCCTCAATTAAAATGTAATTTTCCATACTTCTCTCGTCCAGTCCTTTGTAAAGATCTAGTGTTTTTGAGTTGTTATGGGAGTCATTGGTGACTTATTTCTAACACACTGAACAATTTCCAGCTCTATGAATCATGTTTCTAGTTCTGTGAATAGTGATCGATATGTGTACAATGATCTGTAGGTGTATAGTGATCGGTAGGTGTATAATGAACTGTAGGTGTACAGTGAACAATGAGTCATCGATCGGTAGGTGTAAAGTGATTCATGGGTCATATATCGGTAGGTGTATAGTGATCTATAAGTGTACCTTGATTGGTGAGTCATCTGTCAGTAGGTGTACAATGATCAATAGGTGTACAGTGATCCATGAGTCATCTATTAGTTGTTGTAAAATGATCGGTAGGTGTCTAATGATTAGAGAGTCATCTATTAGTATGTGTACAATGATCTATAGGTGTATAGTGATCAGTAAGAGTACAATGTTTCTAGGTCAATGAATCATCTATCAGCAGGTGTATAGTTTTCCCAACTATCAGTAGGTGTAAAATGTTTCCAACTATCTATAAGTGTAAAATGTTTAGAGCTATCGTTAGGTGTACCGTGTTTTTAGGTTAGTTAGTCATCTATTGGTAGGTGTATGATGTTTCCAGCAATTAGAAGGTATACAGTGTTTCCAGGTCTGTGAGTCATCTTTCTGTAGGTGTATAGTGTTTCCAACTATCAGTAGGTGTATAATGTTTCCTGCTTCCTACATTTTTTCATTTAACATTATCTTTGATGTTAAAGGCATTCAAAACCATGTTTTACTAGATTTAGGGTCGATTCAAAGCATATAAATCTTATCTAAATTATCCTATTTGTCTGGGTGCCTTTACATAGTCAAATCACGTAGTCTTGACAAATACTATTTTAATAGAAAATCTAAATCATATCCAAACTGTTGCTCCATTTAGATTTTAAAATGGGAGGAGATACCTTTCACACTTGTTCTTCCTCCTACTTTCTATTAGTGAGATTCACCCCAAACATTTGTTCCTGAGGATTTGTGTGATTGTGTTATCCTTGGATTGTTCCCCTTAGTGTTTTTCCTACTGCATGAACACCCCCTGTCTTGTTGC
Source organism: Viscum album (assembly GCA_963277665.1). Taxonomy (NCBI): domain Eukaryota; kingdom Viridiplantae; phylum Streptophyta; class Magnoliopsida; order Santalales; family Viscaceae; genus Viscum; species Viscum album. Next base: position 1,228,635,014 of record OY728123.1, read on the forward strand.
AACCAGGAAGTGTCGATTCGTATTTGATATAAGGTATGTTATACCCCAATTTTTTGTGTTCTGTAATCTATTTACTCTTATTCTCTTTTCCATGTTATAGAATGTGATATATATGTTTCTAATGGTCCTTTATTTTGTGTTAGTTGATACAGTTTTACTGTCATGTCCTTAAGTGGATGCAGTCTTTTCGAGAGAGGTGATTGTGATCTGTTCTGTTGGGAATTCTCATGAAATAAACTATGAAATTATTTTGAGGTATAGGATTCGTGGATTCTCTATTTTTATTTATGTAAAATTTTACAGTTATAATGGATTATCCCTGGTATCACAATGGAATTGAAATAATAAATATTTTAACCAAATTAATGAATTGGTATCAATTTATTAGCAATTTTGTTGCCTCTTGATTTTCTAAAGAGGTTGATATCTATGATTTGGATTTTTTATCATGTCGTTCTTGATCGAAATTTTTAAATAACATAAAGCCGAGATTAATTAAAAATTAATTTTCTAAATATACGGTTTCATGGTTGATGAATATGGTTCTTGTTATTGTTCTTGGTGATAATCAAATGGATGATGTTATGAATGTTTAATTGAATCAGTTAATTCATGATGGATTACGAAATGGTTGTGTGATAAGGATAATTATTTTCAGGTTTATGAGTTACACTATTTATATAAATATTTAGTGCCTTATTCATTAGATCTATGACTTCTCATTGTGTGTGAAGGATAAATTCTTTATTTAGGGCCAACAGCCGAGTTTCTATGCTTTTCTGTTTGCTGTTGCTTTTGTTACGATGTGATCCTGGGATGGCTGATCTTGAAGGGTTGTTGTGGTATGTGGGGGTAGGGAGGCACAATGGTGGAGGAATTAGTTGATGCTTAAAGTATTGAGATGCATTAGTTTATGAATGTGTGTGTCAGTAAGGACCCCAAGGATGATTTAATAGATTAATGCTGGGATTACCCATTGATATGAATGTGATTGTTATTGAATCAGATTTTTGTTTGTCAACATTAATTTCCCCACTAATTGGGGAAGATATTACTTTTTACCCTCCTTTCAAAAGTGGTGAATATGTACAGGGAATGCCACATGATTTCGTTGTTTAGCTTATTGAAGATGGATTGGTCTGCGCTCTTGCTATAGGTGGGAAATAATTTAAGGGTAGGTCATCTACTGACCATGTTGATCCCATGGTGATTGGAATCTTAAAACAATTTTCTAGAATACATAGAACTATGGAAATGTGATAACGCTATTAATAAATTATTGAATAAATGATGTTAACACATGGGGTTGATTCTTGCTGGGATGTAATGTAGTGGTTATAATTTAAAGGAACTATGGACTCTGTTTGGTTATGCATGGGGGGCATGGAACTTTTTTGTAATGATAATAAAATGTAATGTGGAATTGATAATGGTTAATTAATGGTTAAATAATTAATTAACATAAATTGGAACTGATAAAAGTGATAAAGTAACTTAATGTATCTCTTTAAATAGTTGTGTGCTTATAGGATATATAGTCTTAGTAGTGGAAGTCGAGAGTCCGAGAGATGTTAGCTATAGTTGATTCTAAGACTAGGTTATTCCCATAGTGTGGTTGTGAACTATATTATATTATTTATTTTTTTATATACACTAATCCATCCTATCTATTAGGTTATCTGAAACCTGAGGATTCTAATCTTGGGGGGGGGGGTGGGGGGGGGGGGTTCCCCAACATCTTGGTGGGTGGATGGATGGATTACTACCCCCTTTTTCCTCACTCTCTTCTCTTAGTAGTTAATTATGCTTTTATAAATGACAGTTAGTTTTCCCTATATATTTGTGTAGATGGATGTAATGGATTTTTGTTATTTCACACACATATATCCTGGATATATTTTCTTAATGGATACTATACGTAATTCATTTATAGGCTATGATGGCTTAATGATCCTTACTCAGTGTACGTGCTATTATGGATTGAGGTATAATACACAACCTATGATATACATTATGCTAGTTGTGGTGGATCTTGGAAACTACCAGGTTACATTGTCTACATGGACATGGTGGTTGTGTTTCCAGAGTTTCATGTTGTGGTGGCTGATATAAGTGACTGCATATAAGCCTTTTTGGATAGAGATGCTTCAGATGAGTAGTGTTGGGGAAAAGCGAAAAACTAGTGGGGAATTGGTAGCAGGGTACCACTGATATTCATTATTATATTATATAATATTGTATGGAATACCTGGTGAGATTAGACATGGTGAGTCTAGGGACATTGTATACCTGTTTAGGTGATGAGTTAGTTACACTTTTTGTTCACTATGCTTTAGCATGCTTCCGTAACTTCTTCACGAGAGGATCTGGGGAGGATCCTACTGAGTATGCTGTTACACTCACCCTATGTATATATACACTATTTTTAGGTCACATGGATAGGTTGGAGATCAAGTTAGTTACTACTAGATTGGGGGTTTTATAAGAGATGTTTGGTCTTTGTGGTCACTGTCGTTTTACTTTATTTTGGAGATTTTAGTTCTTCTCTTTCAATTATAGTAGTTCTTGCATGAAATTACAAATGTTTACTGGGGTTTATTTTATATTTTAGTCTGAGTTGAATTTGTTTGCTGTCTATCTTATCTCTCTCTTCTATATGTGTTCTTTTTTTATGGCAATTCCTCCCATCTGTGTATTTATTATACCCTCAGTGGTAGTCTACAAACCAAGGCCTACTGGGGGTGGGACTCGGGGGTCATTACGTCTCTTCTCACATTTATGTCCTAGGAGGGTTACACTTTGTGGGGAGGGGGTTAGGAAAAAAGTTTTATCAGATCTCTGGTTGAGGGATAATATAGAGTTTTTAATAAGTCACAGGTTTGGTTGCATAGTTTTGTAGGTAAATAGTGTTATCTTTGTTTATAAGCAATATAAACATGTGAGACTAGCTGAGACATGGGTATTTAGGGCCCCTTGTGGTCTGATGCACAAAACGTTATGTTTATAGTGGATTCTAAAAAATTGAAGCTGGTTGTAGGGTAGAGACCAATGAATGGATCATGTATTATTATTATTTGAGCTTGTGCTTGAATGGGTATAACATGGTATATATTAACCCAAAATGAATAAAATAAAAAAATTATTTAATGTTAAGTATTCTGTATTCTAGGTTTGGGAGCTCTAAATTATTTTTCTATTAAAGGTATGGATCAAGGTCGACGTCCCCATCAGGTTCACACATAAGATATCCAATAGGTTGTTGTTTATGATCACCGTAGAGTGGAGGTTGACGATGATCAATCTTGGAGGATGATTCTATGAGAGTTTCAATGATAGAGTCTATAGAAGTATGAGGGATCCATTTCAGATGCAGTCTTAGAAGAATAGTTGGAGGAGGTTGAGATAGATTTTAGTTCGATCCGTGCTTGGAAGGAGCACTGGGTGTCATTGGTTACGAGTATGCTGTGTGGGGTAGTGAGGTAGTTGTGTTTATTATTCCTCACAGTTCGTGTGGAGTCGATAGTCTGATGGGAGGAGTTCTAAGACAATTTAAGAGTTAGGTTTCTTTCTTCGATTGTGTAGGATTATAGTCATCAGAAGATTCTTACCATTCTATAGGGGGCCACCAATGTGAGAGAGTTTAAAATCCATTCCAGGAACCTTTTGATATATGTTGTAGACCTATTTCCAGTTGGGGAGGCCAGAATGAGGCATTTTGATGAGGTTTTGCATCTAGAGATCCAATGCATGGTCAGCCAGTTTATGCTAATGAAATAGCTTAAGGTGTTGGAAAGGGTAGAGTTCATTGAGAGGATATTATCCAGAATCCGATCATCATTAGAGGAGAGTCATCTGAATTCCACATGAAGCAGATCTGTGGTCCGAGGATCCTGGTTTTTGTGCCAGAAGCATTTCTGTTCGGTCGGGGGTAGGTCCCAGACCTCAGTATCTTGTTTCTCTAAAGGTAGTGGATCTCATACCTATTATAAGGGATAATGTGTTTATTTTTAATATGGAGGTTGTGGTCATTAGCAGCGATTGTTCCTGACCTTTTAGAGTGGTCAGCGTGCCCCAGGTGTTCCGCTTCATGTTCCTCCATTGATGAAGTTTCAACTAAGCTAGAAACTATAGGTTTCAAAATCTTTGGATCAGTATAGATCATATGGAGTATATAGAGGAAATCCTCAGGATGCTCCTTGTCCTTAGATAGAAAAGCGAGACCATGGGGATGTTCATTATCATGGTCAGAGAGGCCATAGAGTAGGTCTTAGTTAGCTTCATGCTTTAGCGTTGCCAGTGCCTGGTGAGACGAATGTCATTTGAGGTACCCTTTTCATGTTTTCTACAAGGTAATGTAATCTATTTTATTCAAGAGTGATGAAATACTTTATATAAACTACCCTTTTAGAGGCCTTGGTACTTGAGGTAGAGAGGCTTCTAGTGCCCTTAGAGTTGACTATGCCAGTTGGAGGTTGAGATGACTTGTTTGATGTATGTAGAGACTTTGAGCTAGTGCCGGGGTAGCATTGGTCTTAGGGACATTTATTATTTTAGGAATATAACCATATAATGTAATACTCGGCATGTATTGGTTGTATTCCGTTCATTCTTTCATGGATTTCTCATAGAGGAAGGTGGTGTTTTTTGATGCTAAGGGAGAGCCAGTTGGGTATGTTGGAAAAAGTGACCCTTGGATGGGTTAGAGGCGTGCTATGTATTTGTCATCCTTGATGGAAAATCTGATTCTATGTATGTCATATGTTTAGGAGTTGGTCTTTCATAGGGTCCTGGAAGAGTATCCTGATTTCTTTTCAGAAGAGGTTGTATCGTTACCCCCTCAATGGGAGATTGATATCAATATTGAGCTACAGCCTAGTGTTTCCCCTATATTAATGTCTTTGTATTGGATGGAACCTTTTGTGTTGCGGGAACTATGTATATATCCTGATGGTTTTTTTATAGCGTGGTTTCGTTTAGCCAAGCGTGTCACTGTGGGGTGCACTAGTTTTGTTCGTGAAGAAGGCTGACAACAGTTTGCAGTTATGTGTCGATTATCTTCTCTTAAAAAAATTGATAGTGAAAAATATCTATCATCTTCCAGGGATTGATGAAATATTCGATCAACTGAAGTGTGATAGTTGGTTATCAAGGATTGAATTGTGTTTAGGATATCATCATATGCATGTGAATAATGAGGATATCGCAAAGACTACTTTCTGTTGTCATCATGGAAATTATGAGTTTTTTCTGATTCCATTTAGTGTGATGAATGCGTCAGATATGTGCATGGGGTTGACAAAAACATTTTTGAATGATTTCCTTGATAATTTTTTGGTGGTCCTCATCGAAGACATATTTTTGTACTCCACATTTGAGGAGGAGTATATAGATCATCTGCATGCCATTTTGGAAGTTCTTCATCAACATAATCTGATTGGGATGTTGTTGGAGTGTGGATTTTGGGATCGAGATGTATGTTTCTTGGGACACATTGTATCCTCTCAAGTAGTATATTTTTATCAATTGATGATATAATTAGTTATTCTTGGTAAAATTATAAGACAATGGAGAAGGTATGAAGTTTCCATGGTCTTTTTGGCTTATTACAAGAGGTTAATATCTGATTTCTCTCAGGTTGTGACCCATATGATATCGTTTACCAAAAAGGATTTGGAATTATTATAGACTAATATATTTTTAGAATATTTTGAGTATCTTAAGGATAATTTGGTCAGTGCTCTGGTTCTTTGTCTACCAACAAAAGGAGTTCAGTTTTATGTTATCTATATCAATTTTCTTCTAGGGATAGGTTCTGTTCTGATGGACCAGGTCAATCATTTTTTATGGGTCTCAGAAGTTATATCCCCATGAACATAAATATTCCACCCATGATATTGAATTGGTAGTAGTGGTGTTCCCCTGATGTTTTGGAGTCATTACCTCGTTGGAGTGCGTTTTGTAGTCTTCACCGATCATAAGATCCCGAGGTACGTTTTCTACCAGCATGACATGAACATGATACAATATCGTTGGATGGAGTTATTATAGGATTGTGACTTTGATATATCATATACACATGTTAAGGGGAATTTTGTAGCAGAAACACTTAGTAGGAAGTCACGTAGTTATGTATTTCATGAATTAGGTGATTTCTGGAGAGTAATGGAAGAACATTCAGAATTACATTTGTATATGGGAAAAGTAGGCGGAAGTAGATTTATTTTTCAGATGATGGTGAAATCATCTTTGGTGAAGCAGGTGGAAGAGTATTATTTGTGTGATCTTGAGGTGGAGGTCTAAAAAGACCAATTTGTTAATGGAAAGGACCCTGATGGATGGTATGAGGATGAACAACACTGTGTGTTGTTCTAGAAGAGGCTTTTTTTCCTTTTGCGATGTGTGAGATGGTTCTCAAAGAGTTCCACAGCTCACCCATAGCGGAACATCCTAGAGTAGAAAACATGTACCAGGATTTGAGGTGTCAGTTTTGGTGTCATGGATTAAATCTTGTAGCTATAACGTTTGTGTCTCGATGTTCTATCTTCCAGAAGGTGATGTCCAAGCACCATGTTCCCAGTGGGTTGTTCCTTATTTTAGATGTTCCTTAGTAGAAGTTGGAGGACAAATAAATGGAATTTTAATAGTTAATCTTGAGACCAAGAGGGATATGATTCTCTCTGAGTAGTAGTGGATCATTTGATGAAATCATTCTTCTTAATAGTGATCAAGGAGTCGATCTTTATAGTGGTATTTTCAAGGTAGTATCAAGAGGAAGTGGTGAGACTCCACAACGTCGTGAGGATGATCATTTCCAATCGAGATCATTGTTTTACCTCTAGGGTGTGGAGAGGAATCCAATATTATTTTGGTTCTTATCTATGCCTTATCATTTCTTTTCATCCACATATGTATGGTCAGAAAGAGCAGACCATCCTGGATCTTGAAGACAAGTTTCACCTGTGTGTCCTAGATTTTGGAGGTTTGTGGATGTGGAACTTACCCTTCATAGAGTTTTTGTAAAAAAGGAATATTTTACACCCCCATTAACATGGAGCCGTTTTAAGCCTTGTTTGGATGATCTTTTTGTTCTCCATTATACTGCACTAGGGTTGGAGAGTTATCAATTCTCGTGCTAGAACTAGTACAAAATATGGCCGAGATGGTTCAGGTAATTCGTGATAGGATGAAGGAAAGACAAGATTGTCAAAAATACTATACCTATCATAAAAGGATACAAATTGAGTTTAAAATTGGGTATCACATGTATTTTATGGTGACTCCCCGTCATGGGAAAAAAGGTTTAGTTGTCGGAGTAAGCTTTTTCCATAGTTTTATGGGACTTTTGAGGTGTTGGCTTGTGTTTGAGTCATGGAATATCATGTTGCACTTCCCCCATGGATGAGTAAGATACATGGTGTTTTTCAAGTGTTGTGGCTCAATATTTATCTTTATGATGAACCTCACATCATCAATTAGGAAGAGATCAATGTTGATGATGATGTGACCTTCGAGGAGTGGCATCTTGAGATTTGGGACCAAAAGGATAGGGTGTTGGGAAGGCTTTCTACCTACATGGTTTGTGTCTTGTGGGGAACAATGGCATAGAGGAGAGCAGTTGGGAATGTTAGTTTATGATATTCTCTAAGTACCCCAAGCTATTTTATTTTTAGATCTTCCCTTGTATTGTTTGTTCATTTGGTGGATGTATACCATTTCCATTTATGAGATGGATATATCTTGTTGCCTATTGTGTCTTGGTCTCTTTTGTGAGTTATCTCCCCTAAGAGAGTGGTTAGGATCTGGTTGTATTTTTCTGACGGTTTCATGTTTTTTCTTTGAGGAATCGGTTGAGCACCGTTGGTGTCATGATCCTTGAGAGGTATCTAGAAGGGTGGTAGTTCTAACCCCTTGTTTTTTCATCTCTAGGTTGGTTTTGGATTCTCGGGGGTGAGAATAATTTGAGAGGTATCTAATGTAATAGACTGGGCCACTCTATCTCATTCCTTCTTCAAAATATGGTGTTTAAGGTTTTCAAAGAGGTCATGGTGACTTATTTCTAACATATTTTGAAATTTCCAGTCATGTGAATAGTGTTTCCAGTTCTGTGAGTAGTGATAGGTAGGTGTACAAAGATTGGTAGGTGTACAATGATTAGTAAGTAATTTTTTGGTAGGTGTATAGTGATTGGTCGATATATAGTGATTGGTGAATCATCTATTGGTGGTGTACAATGATCGATAGGCATACAATGAGTAATGAGTCATCTATCGGTAGGTTTACAATGATTAATAGGTGTATAGTGATCGATGAGTCATCTATCGGTATGTTCACAGTGATCTATAGGTGTACAGTTATCTGTGAGTATTATATTTTTAGGTGCATAGTGATCATTAGGTGTAAAATGATTGGTAGGTTTATAGTAATTGGTAGGTGTACAATGATTCTAGGTTGGTGAGACATCTATGGGTAGGAGTACAACGTTTCTAGCTATAGGTAGGTGTACAATGTTCCCAGCTATCCAAAGGTATAAAATATTTTTATTTCGTCAAGTCATCTATCGGTAGGTGTATAGTGTTTCCAGCTATCTGTAGGTGTATAGTGTTTCTAGGTTGGTGAGTCCTCTATTAGTAGTTGTACAATGTCTCCAACTATCGGTAGTTGTACAATATTTCCACCTTCCTACAGTTTTACATGTTTAACACTATATTTGACATAAATCACATTTAAATACTTTTTAAAGGATTTAAGGCTCATTCAAAGCCCATAACCCCTATCTAAAATTTCGTATGTGTCCTGGTGTCTTTACTTGGTCAAAATATGTTATCTTGATATAACTTATTTCAATGAAAAATATAAATCATACCTAAATTGCTGCTCCACTAAGATTTTAAAAATTTTCAAGCTACCTTCCGCCCTTTTTATTCCTTCTCCATTATCTTTGATTTAGGTTCTCTGAACCTTTTTTATTGAGGAGTTCTGCGACTGTGCTATCCTTGGATCATTTCCCCTTGGAGTTTTTCCTGCTGCATGTGCACCCCCTGTTTTAGTGCAAACTAGAAGATTCGATCCGTCTTCAATATAAGGTATGTTATACCTCTGTTCTTCTAGGTTACCCGAACTATTTCCTCCCATTAATGTTTCCATGTTACTATATGTGATCTACATGTTTCTAATAGACCTTTCGTGGGAGTTTGATTATGCGGTTGTGCCGCTGCGTCCTTAGGTAGATGCATTCATTGTGGGAGAGGTGATCATATTCCATTTTATTAGTTATTCTCTTGAAAAGAACTTCAGAAACCTTTTAAGGTAGGGGATTTAATGATTTTCTACATTTATTTACATTAAATTTTTGATTTAGCATGGATTATCCCCTAGATCACAGTCGAATTGACATAATAAATGTTTAAAATGGATTAAAGAATATGTATCAATTTCTCAACGATGTTATTGACTATTTATTTTCTAGGTAATGTGATTTTTTTTCTTTTTCTAGTTTTGAATGTCATTATTAATGGGTGTTTTTAAAGCACATAATGCTGGGATTAATTATAAATTAACTAGCTAAAGTTAAAGAGGCATGTTTAATGAATATAGTTGTTGTTTTTGTGATTGGTGATAATTAAATGGATGTAGTTATGCATGTCTAATTGAATTGGTTAATTCAAGAATTAATATGGAACCAGTTGTGTGATAAAGATAATTTCTTGTAGGGTTCTATGTTACCCACTTGCAATAAAGACCATGCGCCTTATGCTTTCGAGATATGGGTGCTCTTTGTGTGTGAAGGCTGAATACCTTATTGAGGGAAAAGATCCCAGTTTCAATACTGTTTGTTTAATAGTGATTTTCGTTTGGTGTGAGCATAGGATGGATGAGCATGGAGGGTTTTTGTGGTATGTGGGGGAAGAGAGGCCTAGTGGTGTAGGCTGAATTTGACACCTAAAGTGGAATGATGCATCAGTTTATACATGTGGGTGTCGGGGAGGACACTGGGTATGATGGATCAGGTTGATGATGAGATTACCCATTGATATGAACATGGTTGTTGTTGAATATAATGTGTCTTTATCTACATTAATTTCTCCATTGGTCAAGGCAGACGGTTTTGCATACATTCCATTGAAAAGAGGCGAAGGTGCATGGGGCATGAAACCAAATTTATTTGTTTAGATTCTTGAGGATAGATGGGAATGACCTTATTCTATAGGTGGAAATGACCTTACAGGTAGTTCCTCTACTCACCATGTTGATACTCTTATCTTTGGATGCGTATAATGATTTTATAGAATACCCGATATAATGGAAAAATGAAAATTGTTAATTAATGGTAAAAGAATTAATTAACTTAATGTGAAACTCATAAAAATGGATAATGTAACTTAATATAGAAATATAAATGGTTATGTGCATATAGGATATATAGTATTAGTGGTGGAAATTGGGATCCATAGAGATGTTAGCTATAGTTGAGTCTAAGACTCGGTTATTACCATTGTGATGTTGTGGGCTATATTTTGTTATGTAATTTTTGTGTTTCTATACAATACTCCACCCTGCCGGTTAGGGAAACTGACACCCTATGGATTTTGAGCCTTGGGGGGTTTTTTCCCCCAACATCCCAGTGGATGGATGGATGGAAGAGTACCCCATTTGGCACCACTATCTTCTCCTGGTAGTTACTTACATTGGTATGCATGGTGGTCAGGTTTCCCCATATTCATATATAGAGGGTTGTAATGGATTGTGGTTATTTAAAACACACATATCCTTTATATAGTTACCTAAGGGATACTCTAGGAACAACATGTATAGGATATGATGGCTTGAGGATCCTTACATGGTGTATGGGTTGGAATAACTTGAGGTATAATACCCAATGTATGATACATGTTATTTGAGCTATGGTGGATCCCATAATCTACGTGGTTACATTGGTTATATATATGGGGTGGTTTTTTTGAATGAGGTGCATGTGTGGTGCTTCATCAAGGTGTCTGCAGGAAAGCCTTTTTGAAGAGAGATGCTTAGGACATGTGATGTTGGGGAAAAGTGGGAAACCAGTGGTGAAGTGGTAGAGGGGTACCCTTGATATTAATTAGTATGTTATATACTTTTTTATGTGATACTTGGTGAGAGTAGACATGATGATGATGAGAACATTGTATACCTTCTTAGGTGATGAGTTATTTTAACTTGTGTTCACTGTGCTTTACCATGCTTTCTTTACTTTTTCACAGGAGGCTCTGGGGAGGATCCTATTGAGTATATTTTTATAATCACCAACATATATATAAACTATGTTTTAGGTCACTTGGAGCCGGTTCGAGATCAGGATGGTTACTACTAGTTTGGGGTTTTGCCGGAGTTTTTTGGGCTATGTGGTTGCGACCGTTTTACTTTATTTTGGTGATTGACGGTTTTTTCCTTTCATTTTTAGTAGTTATTGCATGAAATTACATATCTTCACATGGGATTATATTATATTTTAGTATATTATAGAGTTGTTTGGTTTCTATCTTATCTCCCTTTTATGCATGCATTCTCTTAGAGGGTAATGCGTCCTATTAGTGAGTTCGCTATACCCCAAGTGATAGTCTCCAACCAGAAGCCTATTAGAGGTAGAACATAGGGGTCATTATCTCTTTCCCATATTTCCAGCCCTGGAGGGGTACACATTGTGGGGATGGGGTCATGATATAAAATACCATAGTTTTTTATTTACCTTAATCATATAATGTTTGAAAAAATAGAGAGCGTCTTCCAAAATAAAATTTATCACTAAATCACTAATTCATTTTCCAATCCCATGATAATTTATTCAATGAAAGATATTTCTACCAAATTAAAATTATTCTTATTCCATAAAATCAATTAACTAAAAAGAAGAAGTTATACTAACCGAGGACTTCATGCCGGATAGTGGTAGGTGATAACGCCTGGTCACAATTCGTTTGTGGTTTCGATTCCCGCAACCTTGTCCAACATGATGGGTTTTCACATAGTTTTCATGTTCATTTTAAAAAACTGTATATTTATTATATCATTCCCAAAATATGATAAAGTCATAAAAAATAACCATCACATGTATTATCCTCAATGTTTATCTCAGACCATTCATTTTACATCCAAAAAGTAATAACCCATAATTACCTACAAAATATATAAACCTAAATGGTCATCCATAATTATAAACACATGAAGAAAGATAATTCTTCTTTGAATAAATTTTTTACATAACAAACATCAGTTTTAAACATACTAGAAAATTCTTCCAAAGTAATCCAATCAATAAAAGTGAATTAATAATTTTAAATATTTCATCATTCATAAATCTAACATAACTCTCAAATTTCTAAAATATATAGATTTTAATCACACATCATTCTTCCTGACACCTTAACCATTATTTTTTTCCTTAATACTTCTTTCCTACAAACAAAAACATGAAGAATGCCCTAAGATCCAATAATGTCCAAATATGGGACAAGAAATAATCTATACTATATATTCCATTTTCTGTTTTATCATCTTCTATTGGAATCACATTAGGTATTACAAAACTTTTATTTATATGGTCCCCCTAATATAATTCATTAACCTTATTTGTAGGAAATTGATTTTTATCATGACCATAAAACTCATATTTAAAACATTCAATTGTTGACTCAGAAAGAAATTCTTTCCCTTTCCTGGAGTAAACTGAATTCTTCCTTTCTCTATGGAAGGTTATTGCTTTATGACCTTAATTAACACATATATAACATCTTCAAATCCTATTAAAACATTTAACAAGGTATTTCTTTCCAAATCCTTAACACATATTCCAATGAATATACTTACCTTTATGATTATTACCTGAACCCCCATAGGGATTTATTTATCTCATATATGATGCCTTAAAAAATCACCAAGATTCAAGTGGTCAATATTAACTCATAATAGTTGGTTTATAATAACCACAAGATTACTGATTTTAGCTCCCATTTAATTCTATTTCTTATTCAAAGAACCTACATATTTTCCTTCACATCCATTTTTACTTTGGTGCCTGCTGGATCCATCCATTTACTAAAACCAAAAAAGGATAGTATGAGTATATCAAGGAAATCATCATACAATATCTTATGAGGAAGATAAAAAATAAGATATATTTATTCAGGTTATCTCAAAGTCATTCAATTGATCTAAAATAACTATTACTCTTTATAATATGCTAACAATTTTGGTTATATAAAACTTTAAACTTATGCATAAATAACTCCCTAACCTCTAAATTTATCTAAACTGACCTCAGATACCAACTATAAGGACCTATCCATAAACATCACATAATCTTGAGTTTTATTGAATAATTTACTTCCATGCACATTGAGGTTCTTTTCAGGTTTATAATTATAGTGAATTAGACCATAACTACTATATAACAAATAATGTTTTTACAACGGGGATACAACGAAGACAATATCCTTTTCATCCATAATATAATTTTTAAAAGAAAAACATCATCTATTTCCTTTATAAAATTCTTCTCGATTTTTTCTTTTCCTTTACCAATTCTTAAACCCTGTAATTTTTTTCAAAAACATGGTATGAGCACAAATATTTCAGTATGAGATATAAAATATGGAATGTAACCATTAATCAATGAATATTTAAAACATGAAATTTTTTTCCCAAAAATAATATTTTACAACCATAAAACATAAATTCTTTAACATACCTCAGGAAACCATATGATTCCAGAAAAACAACTTGGAAATCATAAATCATAAAGGTATTTTTGGCATCCATATCAAACTTTATTGTAGCTTTCATAACTATATATGTAGTATCCTTCCAGGTCACATTTTGAATACCCATCATAGTATATTCCCTAAATATCTTAGGAGAAACCCTACTATTTAACTCTATATCATTAACCAATGCATTGGAGATCTATCATGGGCTCACCATCCCTCTGTTTATTATGGAACCACACATATACATAAACAATTCCCAAGAACAATAAAATAATCATATCAAATAAAACAAGCATAAAGGAAAAATACCATTTCTACATTGTAATCAAAAGATACAATTTCAAGATAGTGAAATAATAAATACCTTCTCAAACCATTTTCAAAAACAAAATACATGAAAATGTAATATGATATTTATTTCTCTTTTAATAAATTACGTCTTGTAGAGGAAGTCAAATACCAAATAATGGTTATAATGACAGAAAGGTTGTTTTCTCCGTGTATGTTAAAAAGAATAATTTTTTAATTATGTCAACACTTCATATAAAAAAATTACTTTTGAAAAAATTTGAATGAAATTCAAAGTCAAAGGGGTTTAATATACACCATATAAAAATATTTTATATATTATCAAAAAATGCCTCAATGAAAGGAGATTGAGATGAAGTCCCTTAATATGAGTTCTACTAGTCACATATGAACATTATATTTCTAAATAATAAAATCAGACTAATATATAATTTCATGAGAATGTTTTAAATTTTATTATTCCTCCTTTATCACTTATTACCAGGTTATAAAAATTACATAGTTAATTATGTTAATATCATATGTTTTGTCGTTATTTGGTACTTGAGTCGAAAATGAATTTTTTTATGATGTAAATTTTCTATGTGGTCATAAGTAAAATATATATATAATAGTATTCATTATATAATCATAACTTATATTCGTTAATCATAATTTTTAAAGAAAACTATAAATTATTGTTATGAAAAATGAACTATATTATAATCATGAAGACTGTAGGCATACGTACGCATGAATAACATTTTCCATTTTTCATTGATCATTATGGAAATAAGGTAATTATTATTTTATCTATCTATAATTTTCATAATATAATTTAAATCATAATAATAATTTAAATATACTTATATAAATTATGCAAGTTATTTGGTGAATAAAAATGTTTCACATCTCTTCATGGAGGTGATAATTCACACGTACGAATGAACGACGTTATCGATTTTATGTGCATGAATAATAATATGATAATTGAAATATAATTATTTTAAAATGAAAAATAGGTCATTAATTCATATATAGACATTGATTAAACCATTATAACTAGTATTGATATATGGTAATGAATGATGGATTATATTTGTTCCTGAGGCGGTAGTCCGTTGTACACAAGAACGAAATGTTCATTTCCCATATTATGAAATTGGTAATGGATTTAGGTGATTATAGTAAAAAAACATCTAAATTTATATAAGGTACTGGATTTATTATTTCATCATAGAAATATATAATTTAATGGACATGTAAGAGGAAATAAAATAAGAAACACTTAAACAAACAATACCCCTTCTTCGGTTGATTACCTTCCAAGAACATCATAACACAACTAAGAAGGATGTTATTACTAAAATAATGCCTCAGGAATATGGGGATGGATTCTAGAATGGGGTTACGAAATATAGTTTCTAAACCAAATGATACTTACATAATGATTATTAGGGAAGAGTGAGTACAATTTTATAGAAGAGGGTATGTGCACACTTGGAAACTCTGAATATACTAAATTAATATAAATTATTTTTCTATTAAAAATCACTCCAAATTTAGTAATGTGTAATATATGATTATAATTGTTCTAAATACTCTCATACATTTATTTTTAGACATGTATTGGATTTATTTTAAACCATATGTTTTCAATTTACTCTTAATTATTCTCTTTTAATTTTAATTATGGTAAATAAATATTAAATATTAAGAGGCTATAAATATTACTTATATGGGATAAATACCCCATAATTTTACACTTAATGAAATTTTAGACATTTTCATAGTCACTTTGTGATTTTGAATGATATTTAGGACTTTTAAATAATATAATAAATTATAATTTTTATAAATGATCAATTATGTCAATTTTTACACTATTCCTTTCATTGAATTTAAATAAAATCCAAAAAGAGATATTAAATAAAAAACAATTTAATAGACATATAAGAAGAAATATCCACATATAAAATTAATTTATGTCATAAATTATGTTATATAATATTTATTTTAATATTTCTATTATCATTTATTTGATTTTGTAATTAATAAATGTATTATTGCATCATCATTGTGTCATAGTTAAATCTAATAATTTATTTCCTAAAAATTCTAAATAAGTCAACATGATGAATTTAATAGTTTCATATTTTTAAAGACTATTTATAGTCAAATATATCTTATTTATAACTCCATATTAAAATACTTTACTTTTTTTAAAAACGAAAGTGTAACAAAAATGAATATTCATTGAATATAATATCATAAATACATTAAAGTCATCCAACTGAAACCAATTGGTCCTCAAAAATTCTTAAAGGATGATCATGATTGGGATACATTAATATAATTAAATTAGGACAAGTTTTAGGGTTGTTTAATGTTATTATAATATTAATTTTACCATTAATTACACGATTTACCCATAACCATGGTAATTAAAATAATTACTAAAGTTACTATTCATAATATCAAAAAAAAGGACCTATTAAAATATTTGAAACCTTATGATTAAAAATATGGAATCCATTTTTCCAAATTCAAAACACAGAAGTTTTAGTAATTAATTTAAAATAAATCCCCATTTTCATAATAAGGAATCATGTTTTTTAAAATAAAAACCATTAAAATATTGACATGTGTTTAAATGTTATTTCAATATAAAATTAATTAAAATCACTAAAATTTTATTAAAGGATAAAAAAATTAATTAATTATAATTTAAAAAACATTAAATAAATAATCTAATAATATTATTAAATTAGACGAAAAGGTAGTTTTAAATTAGAATGTGGTATTTTTTCACTAGTAGTTTAAAAATGATTTTTAATATGAAAATACCAAAAATTAAACCAAAGTGAAATTTGATATCCCTCTTATAAGGGAGAAGTTTAGTTTTTCAAATATAACACATTAATGTTACATAATCTATATTTAAAAAGGATTCACCATCAAAAGGTGGTAAAACAGATTTAAACAATATTAGAGTGTTTTATGCAAAAAATTGGATTTATTTACATTTTAAGACTCTAAATTTATTTAAAAGTAAGAGAATCCATTTAATAAAGATGTGTAAATATAATATAGGTATTTTGTTTCATTACCACCAATATAGTGTCTGGGTGTTAACTACCATAATTGTATTAAAATGTATTTTTTTCTGTATGTCTCAGTGTTGTGTGCAACATAAGATTTCAGAGAAACCCATTATTCTTTGTTGGGTACACTATCAAACATAGTTTCCCATTTAAAATAAAATTAATATCGAATTCATAATTATTATTAGATATGAAAAATTAATGTTACATAATTACCTAGGATGTTATAGTTACGACCCATCCCAACAGGGCTTGAGCTGCGACTCCCCAAGCTCACCTCTATAGGCCAGGGGCTGGCGTCAAGCACCTAGTAGGATATCACACACATGAGAGGCCTTATACATAGGTACCTATACATATTCAACCACACACACCTCCATTAAATAGTACAAATATATATATATAAATGAAAAGAAAAAACATGCATATATCTATCCAAACCACAGTACAACAGATGTATAATAGGGAAAAATAAACGGCCACCCAGAGAAAACTAAAAAAGTGTCCAAACTACTCAGATGGAGGGGATTTCTGTCAAATTCACCTACTAGAAATCTTCTCTTGAAATATTTGGTAGACACCCCAGTCAGTTTACATCACTAGGATCCACCAACTCCAGGTCCTCTTAGGACTCTATTAAAAGGCCTATGGTCTACACAAGACAAAACACTTGAAAACAATCACCAAAAATGGGTGAGTATAGAGATACTCAGTAGGTTCCTGAAATTCACAAAAGAAATTGAAGAAACTAAATAGAAATAGTTGTCTTGACCTGACTAGAGGAAACTCAAATGAGATAGAAACTCCATCTCAAAACCATACATGGATAAACATGTCTATTCAACTCATACCACATGGTTTGTAAACCTAGGGTGGTGACAACCACATAAGAAAACCCAGAAATACACACAAATATACTCATCTCAGACTCCATGTTTCATGTGGTTTTGACCTCATAGCTATGGAAAGGTTCACTCTGAAGGATATAAAGAAAACCTAGACTAAGAACACACACTCTACAGGCCCATTCATCCCAATTGACACTCATTTGAGAGATAAAATCCATTGGGTACTACCCAACCATCCTTTATGGAACGTCCAAGAGGAACCACTCAATCAGATATCACAAAGTCAATGTCACGACCCATCTATATCAAAAGTCCATACATCCAAGAGAACATGCTAGTAAGATCTCACTACTAAGAACATCATGAATGAACATAGAAGATCTCAATACTCAGCTAGGGTATCTCACCCATCCCAAATAAGGGATGCTGAAATCCCTAATGTAACCACCATGATATCATCGCTTAGAAATGGGATCCCTCCCAGGATCCACTATATGAAACCATGAACTAGTCTAGATACTATACACAACATATCCTCCAATAGGTGATCAATCCTAGGGGTCCTCTTGGGGATACCACCAAAAAATTTGATATCGCAAATATCTCACTCAGAAAGGGGATCACGCCTAGGATTTTATAGGGGAAACTACAACCCAAACTGATTTCTTGGAGATTATATCTCCCATACAGAGGATCGTCACCCATGTAGTGTTGGTCATAATGAATCCAAAACCCTAATCTAGTAAAACTCGCATAGTAGAGTATTATACTCTTGATGATACCACAAAACCCACACAACCATCTCATGAGTTGTGGATATAATATCTGATGATGCCACAACCTCAATGAAACCACCTGATATGTAAGAGATCATACACATGATGATACATAAAAGATTACATGGCTATCCTTCTTGAAAAGCGATCATCTCCCATGTAGTGTTGGTCACAGTGATACAAAGAACCTAATATAAGGAAATTGTAAGCTATATGATCCCATCAAAGCTCTTCTAGAGGGATACAACTATAAAAAATGAAAGTGGTTCATCCCTGGACTCTCTGGAGGAATACTACAACTCTATAAAAGCGCATCATACTGAGGGGATTATAATCCTGTACCGATTACACATTGATACAAAAACCCTCATAGGTAATAAACAAGGGAGCTCACTCAACCATTGTTGGTCAAAACATCACAAACCCATCTCATCTATAATATTTCTAAACCTAGCATCTCCAAGACCCAAAATTTTTGCACCATAATGTTCTACATGGAATGATTATCAGAATATGCTAATCGTAGGTATAAAGTTTTGCCTCAAAGGGGGAGATATGAAAGAAAGAAACTCCACTAGTTCGTGATTACACAGTGTGTAAGGGGGTCTACTTGGCATTTGACACTGCCTAAACACCTGTATGGGTCCTCTACCCACATGTATTGGATAAGAATGTTGTCCCATATGGAATGTGACGGTGGTACATGGCGTGTCTCACTTCACCCAAGCCACAAACATGTATTCCCTTTACACAGATCAACTAGCATTGTTGACCACATGTTGTGTAACCCTTGGTACACGACATGTCCCAACCACATGACCCCTTACCCATGTCCTCAGGCCCAAAACAATGGAGCCAATAAACATTGTTTAGCCCTCTGTATAGGTTTTTTAGACACAAAAATAATCTTCCCCAAATGGAAAAAACACACAGTTTTCCCCTCTGGTCTATAGGCCATGTATAATGGAAAAGTCTCTTTGAAATTTCTTGTGAGTAGCCTGGATCACCCCAGTTTCCCCCAAAACAAATAGATCAACCCTAATGGGAGCCCTTGAAAGAATATAATAACTCTGAAAAATTAAAATGTTTAAAAGCGGACAAGAAAATAAAATTGAAACCTTCTAACATGTGGATAAAACACCGGAGCTTCGATTTTGAATCAGAACATAGAAGATGATGCTACACGATTCGGGAGCGATCACCATCATGAACAGAGATTGATGAAACCTCATTTCCTTGATTCAGTTATCAGGTTGTCCATATCCAAAGTGGATAGAGATGGGGCTATGGTCATGTACAATAAAAGTAGAGGGGGAGGATATTTAATTTTTTTTAAATGAATACTCCCATTTGACTCCACCCCAACACTCACACTGCCAACTTGCCTCCGACCGAAAAACTGACACAAAAAACGTTTTATTCACACCTTGGGAAAAAAAATTATGAACACAACTACAGTCTCAAAATTTTGATCTCAGACTCATTTCATGAGTTATTCCACATTTACAATGAAACGATTCACATGTGATAAAATATATTTAATAATTTTTTATCACTGTTCCAATGATCTCTGGGCCCCAGAACTCCATGCTGACTTAGCTCTTGGTTTTTGAAATATTATTAAGAATATTACAATGTGTTATAGGTAAATACTGAGTCCCAAAATCCTCTACACCTTAAGGATTTTCATCCTTGAAAAGAGAATTCATAGGCACATATACTGAAACTTATCTCTCAAATGGTACTCTTACACTAGTGAGGTCAGTAAGAAAACCACAAAATCCACAAAGGGTTCCCGTGAAGCCTGTGAACACTCACTTATGGGAACCACAAGCACTGCCAAACCCATGTCGAGTGCTACGAGGTCAAAATCATTTAACTAGTTGGAACATGTTACTTAAGCTGTGACTGGTGTGGAACACCATGCACTTGGTCCATCTATAATTATAGGGTCTAGTGGAATTTCCCCGCGCTAACCTAATTCTAAGACCAATGAATCCCATAAACAATCACACATGTCAAAGAAACTCATCAACCACACTTTGATACTATCCAGTTTGGGTGAAACTATCTCGCTCACATGATATTTGGATAGCGTCTCAAGTATGTATCTTAGTGAGGAAAGTGTACCTCATCCTCATGAGTTCAAAGGCATAAAAAACGGAACCACTCCCTCCTCAATATTCTCACATACAAATATGACATTGAACATGAAAGGGTATAAAAAAATGGATTCCAAAGCACACAAACTGGGTCATACTAGTACCTATCACGAAAACATCCATCACACAACCCCATACCAAACGATCATGTCAGATAGACTCATCCACCACACCTTCATAATATCCTCTTTGGGTGGAACTGACTCTTTCTTATAGTTTTAATCATGTCACAAAAAAAAATCATGGTGGGGGGAGGGATCGATGTTCATTGAGAATTTGGAGTTACACTGAGAAACACCAACACATGGTATTACTGATGCCTCACATCACCCTGAAAAAACCATGAGAAATAAGTTGAAAGAAAAGAGTACCTATAAATAGTGTATTTCAATACTACTAACAAAATTTATAAGTAAATGGAGAATACATATATCCAACCATAGACAATTTGGGTCAAAGGTCATTGTGGAATTTAGATTTCCTTACCTCCATCCTCTAGCTCTCTAATCCTGACATAGACCGAGTAGGGGTGGTAGTGGAAACTCATATTGTCTTCAACCTTAGGCTTCTACACCCTCTCCACCACCACATCTATTTCCATGAGGACCACTATCTCATATAATTGCATCTACCAAGGTTCTCCATCTAAATAATTCCTCTTATCGGCATGATAGTCTAGAAAATCTCTAACAAGATTTCCCTGACCATCACTAGTGTAGAACCACCTATCTTTCAGATGACCTAAACTGTTCCGGAAGAAAAGATCCATAGAGCCTCTATCTTGGGATCACCTCTTGAAGTGTTGTGAATTCCTAGATCCCTAACCCTTTTTTAGCTACCAGCTACTAAAACATCTGCCAAAGTCTCTACTGTCATATGCCCAAAACTAAAGATAGAGTCTGCTCAGCCAGAATGATCGGCAACACAATGGCCCTCTCCATCACTGCAACATTGGGGGGGGGGATATACAACGACACCATTGCAACAATAATCTATTAGAACAAGACTGGGTCAATGTCTTGATCAATGAAGAAAATAAATACCAAACCATATCTAGGGAGTAATGAGAGAGGACTAGGAACCTCTCCAAGTACTCCACCATGGTCATCCTATTCTTCCATAGTTATAGAGGCTCCTGGATTCTCATTGACCTCAATGTGGATAGAAACAACTCATCTTAGATGATCTGTTCAAACTATACCAAAAGAAAGGTTTTCCTTGTCATGGGTTTACATCATCAGACTCCACCATCTCCTGGACAAACCATGAAAACAGATTGCTCCCTGGACCACCACATGATCACGTGGTGTCCTCATAATGTTTAAAACTCATGTGACCTCCTCAAGCCATTAAACCGCCACCTGGGGTTCTAGAACACCCCATAACCTTAGAGGTAACTACATTTAGAACTCTTAAATCCATTCATCTTACATGCATCCTTATCCTAAACTACTGGCATGACCTATTGCTTGATGGGTGGTGGATCAACTGGAAGACCACCTTATGGTCTATCCTCAGAACTAGTGCCCTTTACTAAAGCCTCCACTCCGAGAAAATCATCACAACAATACCTCTGTGGAACCATGTCTTCTTGTTATCTCAGAGTAATACTAAATATTTAAGGACACAACACTGTAAAAGATCATGTTAGGGGAGGTGACTGAAAAATTATAGTAAAAACCTAAAACTCATTCTTATATGATGTATATACCAATATTTTCTTTACGACCACCGTACTTTTTTAATATGTTGAAAATCATGTTATTAGAGTCATGGTGAATGGATAATTTGTCCACTGCACCAACACTAGAGTACTTAGCTAGAATGATGAACATGAAATACCTAAAAAATGTCATTATGCAACCCAAACCAAAATCACAACATTGCAGTCCCGAAGTGGAACCTAGCTCTTTTACTACTCTGTCACGACCCAACCAAATTGGATTTGATCCATGAATACCCTATCCCTATATCCATAGGTTAGGGGCTATAATACCAAATTGATTAGGCTATTAAACACATGGGTGGCCTTAGCCTAAAGTACGTAAATGCACTCATCCAGACAAACCTCCATGGAACAGTGCAGAGAGATATATAAAATTGAAAATAAAATTCACACATAAATCTATCCCAACTAGAGTACATCAGAAGTATAAAATAGAAAAATAAAATCCAACCAAAATAAATATATAAAATCATTAAAACTAATAGGATGGAGGGTATCACTTCTAAATTCACCAGCTAGAAATATACGCATATGTGCTCTGGTAAACACCTTGTTCAGTCTATCTCACTATGCACTTCCTTCTCCGAGTCCTATTCAAACTCTGTCAAAAGGAATGTAGTCCCTAGAAGACACAAAACATGTGATAAATTCAAATGCAAGGGTGATTTTAGGGATAATCATTAAGAACCAAAAATACAATAAATAAAAGGGATAAACTAGAAGGTAATAGAGGGATCGACCCATCCAAAGGGAACCTAAATGAATGAGAAACTCCATCCTGAAACCATCTTCACGTATCAACTAGTAAACTTGTACTACATGGTGTGTCAACCAAGGTAGGTGAAAAAACAAAATGGAAACCAAAAATTACATCTAGATATACTCATCTTAGACTTCAGGTCTCATTAGGTTCCAACCTCATATCCCAGGAAAAGCTCATTCTCGAGGATCTGAAACAACCCTATACTAGGAATAAACACTACCCAAGCTCTGTCAACATGGTTGACACTCATCCGATAGATACAATATATGAGTTGAAATCCTTCAATATATGATATAATGTTCTAAAGATACAAAAAAAATTTGTAATCACAATGCATTTGGCCTAACCAATCCATATAAAAAGGCCATACATAACAGAGAACACACTATTCAGATCACGCCAATAAGAATGTCATTCTGGAACTCAGTGGATCTTGATACTCATCTTGGGTATATCACACATCCATAACGGGGGATGCTGAAAACCGTACCGAAAAAACCAAGGCCTCATCACTCAAAAATGATATACCTATAATGATCCTCTATAGGATACTATAAAGCTATTATAGAAAACTATAAGCCACATCTCATATAATAGGGGATCACACCTAGGGTGTTCTAGGGGATACAAAAACCCAATATCATAACCCAAAGATCTCCCTTAGAAAGGTGATCAATCCCAGGATCCTCTAGGGGACACCACGACCCAAACTAACATCCTTGTGATCATATCTCCCAAAAAGAGGATCATTTCCTATTTAGTGTTGGTCATGGACATTCCACATGCATCGTCTAGTTATACTCATGCATCAAGGGATCATAATCCTAAATATACCAAAAAACCTACATAACCATCTACTAAGTAGATGATTATATATCTAACAATGCAACAACTCTACTGAAACTGCCTATTGTGTATGGGATCATACTCCAAAATATACCTCAAAACCTACAAGTTCGTCCTTCTATATTGGGTATTTCCTCCTATGTAGTGTTGGTATGGTGATTCCAAGAACAAAATCTAGGGAAATTATATGATATAGGATCCCATCCTAGCCTCTATATAGGGAAACAAAAACAATAAGAAAATGATTTTGGATACCACCCCGAAATCTTCAGAAGAATGCTAAAACTCTATGAAAGTTTATCCTATTCTTTGGATCAAAATCTTGTGTCAAGTACCAAATGATACAAAAACCCTTATAGGTAATAACTAAGGGGTTTCCCTTATCTATGGTTGTTCCGAACGACACGAAACCATGAGATCTAGAAAATCACTAAACATAACCTCTCTTAGCCCCAAACTTTTGAAGCCATCACATTCTACATAAAAAACTACTCAGGATAGTCTACTCATAGGTCTTATTATGATCCCCAAAGGAAGATATTCGAATGGTATAAAATCCACCAAGAGGAGAATACATGGCGTGTATGGGGTTCTACATGATGTGTGACCCAGCATAAACATCTAGACATGTTATCTTCCCATAGGGCGTATAACAAAGGTATATTCTTGGTATCTCTTCAATTGATCTCTTATCCTATATTCCCTACACATTACTGAGCTATCCATGTTTACCACACAACATGCACCCATTGGTACATGACATGTCCCAACCACATGGCCCTTTGGCCATTTCCTCAAGCCACATGAAATAGGAACACTAAAAAACATATAACCCTTGATACATGGTGTGTAGGACTTAAATATTATCTTCCCTAAATGGGAATAACCGACAATGTGTCTTTATCGTCTACACGCCATGTAAATAGGAAACATATATCAAATATTTCATGCGAGCTTCCCAAATAACCACCATTTTCATCAAAACACACATATCAACCCTAAAGTGGTCCCTATAAAGAATATAAGTGTTCTAAAATATTAAAATGAAACAATAACATGGGTAATGGGACATAAAACTCAAATCACCTACTTTGGGATGAAAACCAGGAAGGTTCAATGTCGAATCATCACTCAAAAGCTATTGTAGAACGATCCGGGAGCGATCGCCGCCAAGATAATAGAAAAAAATTGCATTTTTTCCACGA
This sequence comes from Viscum album, assembly GCA_963277665.1. NCBI lineage: Eukaryota > Viridiplantae > Streptophyta > Magnoliopsida > Santalales > Viscaceae > Viscum > Viscum album. Next base: position 1,228,660,471 of record OY728123.1, read on the forward strand.
TTTGGTCCTCAAGTCATCCATCTACAAAGGGTGAGGGGATGTGAATCCTTTTGTGTTCACCAAATTAGGATGGGAATTGGATTGATTAAAATTTTTCTAAATCAATCCTCCCATTTATCTACCACAAACACATTCCCTACCAACTTTCCTCTGATCAAACAACTAACAATGAAAAATTTTATATCATACCTAAGGTAAACACGATGTTCTAAACTCAAACATGGTCTCAAAATTATTATCTGATACATCTCTTGGGAGTTATTCCATGTTCCTTATGAATCTACAAACAGGTGATAAAATATATTTAATATTTTTATTATCACCATATTGAGGATCTCTAGGCCCCGGAACACTGTGACTGGCTTCAGAAATATTTCTAGGAATATTTCAAAGCCTTACATGTCAATTACAAGTCACTACACATATATATTTGAGTTACCAACTACGATGGCTTTTTTGAACTCCCTTCATTCTATAATAACATCATTATTTGTTAACGTTAAAAAGCATGTCCATCAGACAAGAAACCATTTCTTTGTATGGTGAACTCCCAACCATTGTTCATCCAATGGATTATGTATGATAACATAGATTAATTTCCTATTTAGATTCATATACAATATTTATTCATCTAATGTTCTTAGAAAAATTCATTATTTAATGGAAATCATTATATTTTCTATATTCAGTATGCTCAATCATGAATCTTCTTCCCAAAAATTTAAGCTATACAAAGACTCACAAACGTTTCCCTTTAAACACCTTTTTCTAGAATCATGATACCTTTATATAACCATAATGGTTAGTACCTTAATGTTAAAAAGTAATATTTTAAATTTACTTTTATAAAATATTTTGTTGGATTAAAGTGTGAATAATATCAAATAAAAAATAGTTCCATCCTCCATCTGATCCACTTGGTCTAGTGGACTCCGTTTGATCAACTCCATCCATTGGACTCAATAAATATAACTTGAACCATTGGATGCACAAAACACTTCCTTGAATTTGTTTTTCTTCGGAACTTTATAAACAATGACCAATGATAATAAAGTGATTTATATATGAATGAAAAACGAAATACATACAAAATATTTCTAATATTATAACCAAATTATTCTAAAAAAAACACCTCAAAGAAACATGATCTCAAAAATAATCATGTTTGAATTTTTTTTCAATGAATGAACATAATTGACTGAATATATAAAACTCATGAAATGAATTAATTTTTAAAAAAGGCTTGTGATACTGGTTTGAAAATAGTGTATGAAATAAGAATCATTATACAAAAACACTGTTATATACATAAAACAATATTTTATAAACCATTCAAACTTCTTAAATTCCCAAGTATTCATCACAAATACTAAATCCATCTTATAAGAAACTTCTCTTCCATCAACTTCAAAAAAATATTAAAACAGTTCTTATATAATGAAATCTTAAAATACCCCTTTTAAAACTCCCCCAATGTATATCATCTCCTTTGATAGGTAGATCACATACCAAAGGATGTATTTATGTTACACATTTTTAACCCTTTTAAATATAATATCCAAAGACCAGGTGATAGAAGGAAAAAATATCACATAACATATTCTTTATGATAGTTTGGTTGAATTAACATAATCCAACATATATTATGATATGTTTCCTTCGACAATGGTTTAGTGAAAATATCAGCTACATGCTCTATTATAGGAAAAAAAATCCATCCATAGATCATTTATTTCCACTTGATATTTAGTTAAATGATATTTAATATCAATTTTCAATGATCATAAATATTGCACGCTATTTTTAGGGAGATTTATAGATCATTTGTTATCACAACCTAAGAGATGTGGGAACTTCACATTAAACAATAAATCTTACATACATGTCTTTATCTATACTGAATGTTTTATACATTGAGTGGAAGATACATAATCAACATTTATATGATCGAGAGTCACTGAAATTGTTTGTTTTTATTCTATCTAAAAAATATTTCATTCAAAAAGAAAACTCCACTGGATTGATATATTTTTATCTTTGACACATCCATCCCAATCTGTAACTGTGTTATTAAAAAAATAAATATTTCATATTCTAAAATATTTTATCCCAAAATCACTTGTTAATTTAAAATATATAATAGTTTTTTTATATTTATATGAAGAGACTCATTTAGATAAATTTTATACCTTGAAAATATTGAAACAACATACATTAGATATTGGAATTAAGCCTTTGGATATAACAAACTCTCAATCAGTATCCTATATATCTTCGGATCAACATATTTTCCATTACCATTTTATGTCCACTATCATTAGTGTGAAAATAAGATTCAATTATTATCTTCCAATATTTTTGAATAATTCCATACATTCTTTTTATTCAAAAAGGAAAATTTAATTTTCATTTTGAGAGGATTGTAAGCCAATAAAGTATTTCATTTCTCATATAATAGGCATTGAAAATAAATTTTCCCTATCCTTAACAACTATTTCATACATTTATTCATTATTAACTATAATTACAATATCGCTGTCACAAAAAATCACAATTGGAGAACCGTTTTTATTATATTTTATGTAGAGTTTACTCTCAACCCTTCCTTTTCTGCAATTGAACTTATTCAATAATGTATCTAGTCTAGAATACGATACTCTTGGGCTGTGTTTCAATAAATAAAATTATTTATTAAACCCAAACACATTTATTTCATATTTTGAAAGTAATAATACATATATTTTACTAATATAAATTTATTCATCTTGATCCCCATTAAGAAAAACCAACTTGACATCAATGTAGAATATATTATATATTAATTGTGTAGATAAAGCAATAATTATTCTGAGGATTTTATGTATTCATACTGGAGAAAATGTATAATATAAATAAATACCATAAAACCATGAGAAACCCTTATAAAATTTTCTTCCCTAGCTTCATATCACATGACCTCTTCCATTTAACTTTTTTAAGGATACACACTTTTTTCAAATCACTTTTGTTTTCTTCAGGTTTGGGAATAGGTTACCGTGGTTCATTTTTATCAATATGATCCAATTAATAATTCATGGAATCAATACATTATATACTCCCTAAGGTTTCTCCAACATCTCATTGATTAACCTATTAAAATAAGTATATTAAACAATCCTTGATGTTATTCTCTTTTAAACCAATTATCCTTTATCTCTAATGATATTTTGGACCTGAGCATTTACTATCGGTGTTGGATGTGTTGATAGTAGTTGGTCCTAATCATTTAAAATATATATATTAATATCTATATCCTATATATATTATGTATCATTATTTATATCATGGTGTTTAATACGAATAACTTCTTATTCAATTACTATGATCTTTGAAATTGACTGTGAAATGTTTCTTTCTTAATTTTCTTGCAATTTCAAATCTAAAAAATAAAAAGTATTCATAAATTATTTTCTATAAGAAAAATATCCTCTACCAGTGGGATGATAACCAAGGATGATACAATAAACACCTATTTAATCAAACATCCCAATATTTTTTCCTTTGACTTTGATTTTGTAGGGGTTCCAAAATAACTTTATGTTTTCCAAAATTGGGGGTTCTTTTTAATACATCAAATAAGGAGTAATATTAGAGATTATAATATAGAAAAATTGATTTGTAATATAAATCACTTCATCAATAACATTCCAATAAAAATATTGAGAATTATCATGTCCAATCAACATAGTTCAACACACATATACCAAACTAATATTGTTTCTTTTTGAAACACCATTATGATATTGTGTGTATAATGAAATAAACACGTAAATAATGTAATTATTTTTATGAGAATATTAAAACTTATTATTTTTATATTATGTAACTATATAAATATAAATCTTATTAATAAAATATTTGTTTCTGTATTTATCACTTCATTTGAAACTATTAAACACATTTGAGAGCCATTGATATGTGTTTCAAAAATATAATACATGAAATACAAGTGAAATAATCCATAACATAAATAAAATACATACCTATGATTTTTTATTACTTCATAATAGGACTAAATATGTCAGAATGAAAATGATCAATGGGATGGATTGTATATGTGTAAAATCTTCTATATAATGAGTTTTAATCATCCCACTCAATCATATTGGAAAACACCAATATAATCTTCTTATCATGTTATAAATATATTGATTATATTCTTTCTCAATTTGTTTTGACATATTAATTTACCAAATATGTCTAATACTCTTATACTATACCTAATTTTCTCCTATAATGATTAGATCACATGATCATTGCTTATATCAAACATGAAACATATTTCCCTGGTTCTATTGTGCTCTTATCCTAAATTTACCATCATTAATAATTTTAATAATGAAACCATATTTTCTAAAAACAAAATTGTTTCCTTCATCAAAAAGCTACAAAACACTCAACATGTTGTCTATTAGTTCACCAAACTTAATGGACTTCAATGTTTAAATTTTTATTTTCCAATGATATCAGTTCCAATGAATTTTATTCTAAGTGTATCAACATTTCCATAATGAACTATTCTTTATTTGTAATCATTAAAATTATTCAAACATTTTATCTCCCTCTTCATATTTTCATAACACCAACTATTCAATATTTTATGTCTCTCTCCTTTTGTATAATTGTGATTAGTTTCAATAACTAAGGCCTTTTCATTACCTTTTTCCTCACCCTAATGTGGCTTATAATATTTTTAATAAAATTTTTTCTTATTTGATATAATTACTATTAATCCTACAGTAGAATTTTTAGGATGATTATATCTTTCAAAAATAGGTTCCATAGGTTTATATCCATTTAAGGTTTTCATAGTGTTTCTTAAAGTTGCATTCTTTGTGTGGGTTTACTCCCCCTCCAAATGTGCCTTTAATAACTCATATATTAATTGTAGTATTGATGATTAAACCAATTATTATTTCTCTTTATTCGCAAATCCCCTGTAGTACTAATAATATCCCTATAAAACCTATTTTATTCTATAACCAACATACTATCATGAACTTTGTATATGTGTCATAATATATTTCTTACCATTAACCATAGATGAGTTTTAAATGAATCCTCTGTTGGACTTCTTGAAAACTTTTTCTTAAGTTTTGTCTTCTTATCAGTCTTGACTGAGTCTCTAGTTATACTGGTTTTTCTTCTAATGTTGAGCCATCAGAAATTTCATAATTCGTAACTCCATATTTTTTTTCAACATACATGTCATTCTAATTTTTATTTCTTATTGAACATTTTCATCCTTTTTAAACACTATAGAGGATCTTTGATGACCCTTATATGATTTAATCTTATTAGATCATTGTAAATATTCAAAAACTGTGTTTTGAAAGGTGGGAATTTAAAGATCAATTTCAATGATTTCTTATTGAAAGAGATAAAATTCTTCCTCCATGATATGTATATTTTCTCCAAGCCCGATGTTGCGGTTTTTATCATTATTAAGTTACTAATTTAGATCATCAATCTCCTTTAACAACTATAATTTTTCTTTAAGGACAAACTCCAGATTATTCATTGTTAGATATTATTTCTTAAATTTATCATTCTATTATTTATGTCTAAAAATATTTTAGTTACATTATATGAATTATATATTAATCATAAAATACATATGAGTCTCCTATTCACTTTAATTAAATCTTCTTCTTTCATTACTAATAAATTTATCATCATTCAATTTTTAAATTAAAAATTTATTAGTAGCAGCATCACTTGAACTTCTAGATTACAATTTTCAATCATTATCTTCAACCAATTTTTAAAAAAATATTATGATTTTATATTTTGAGAACTTTTTTTGTTTTCATTTTAATGTAGATGTTGATTTTTATAACTTACTCATCAGAAATATTCTTTTCTTTCCATCTTCTTTATGGCTCTCTATACCTTAATTTAGACTTCGAATGTTTGTTATGAATTATCAATGATCTTGCAACCAAATCACTTGATCAAAAGATTTCATTTATACATTATTGTGATTATTTTTAGTTTCATGAGAAATAAAGACATGAATTAATCAAATTTTTCTATTAATTCATATCCAGTGTCAAATACACTAAATTATTTACAAACCATAACTTTCTTAGACATTAATTATTAGTTTATTTGAATGATATTTGTCGATCATATTTCTCTTTATTCTCCATGATAGACTATTTACTTCTCATTTCATATATGTTGATAATACTAAGAAAATAATCCTATTATTTAGTTTCAGGATATTTATCATCTAAGGATGATAACTATATATCCAATTTAGCAAGAATAAAACATAATATCATTTCAGCAATTGTTAAATATTCTAACATCTCAAAAAAAAACATCTTATAGTTCTTAGAATGTAATTTATTATATTAATGATAAATCCAATATATTCATAATCTCCCATTTCAATATATCTATACATCAATATCCATATTTTTAACTATTTTCTTCACTTTCATATTTTATTCATATATATTATTCAAGGATTACCAAATGATGTTAGCTAATCAATTTACTTTAACCAAAAAAATTCAGTTTTGGAGAGTAAAATATATCATTTCTAGATTTCTTATCATTCTCCAGAGTGATCTTGTCTATAACTATTAAGAAAAGACCCTCAGTGGGAGGAGTGAAACAATATGTTATTTATTCCAAAACATAATTTACAATAGATAATAGATAGGTTAACATTATTTATTTTAAAATAAGATATTTATTTGTAAAATATGTAGTAATCCACTAACTATACAATGAGTTAGGAATATCCATGGAAGCTTTTTGTTTCTCCAAACATCACATAAAAAAAATTAAATGAGGGAAAACTTATCTATGGTTCACTTGGGAGGAATAGTCAGGATCAATTATATCACTACAAATGGTGGGAGGGAGGGGTTAGTCAATTATTAATTACATTGTGTCTTCTTATTTAAAGACAACTTTCACCTTTTATTAGTGATAATTTATTTTTTTATATAAAAAAAGAACACCCACATGAGTATAAGTATTTTGAAGCATCACTACTCAATAAGAGTATCTATTCTATATAATTATCTTGAAATAATCCAAAGCAAAACATCCACTAAAAAAAATACATCGTGGGTAAAAAAATAAGGCCATATCCATCACTTACATACCACTATAGTCCTTAAAAAACATGTTATCCTCAAAAAAATAATTTGATAAAAACATTATTTGATGAAAAAAGAATGTTCACCAAAATATTTGAATATGCTAGTGCCATGGTGCTTAGAAATTCTTCACACCATCATACATTCATTTTCTTCTTCTTAATTTTCTATTTCATGCATAGTAGTGAGTAAAATAAGCTTTATAAACAATTTTCTCAAACTCCATTCATCTAATAACATTATATCTCGAAAACCTACATCCAGAATCCCTTTATTGATGTTATTATTTCTATTTACTATGTTTTATCACTTATTCATCCTCTTAATTATTCACCATGATATATTGATACCAATTTCTTGATATCTTCTATCCAGTACCGCTTCATTTGGTGCTACTATGTTTTATGATATGACACAATATTTCTCATGCACTACAATCAGAACATCACATCATTAATAATACACATGACATCGAAAACTTTCTCAGTACACCTGATCCACTTTATATAGGCATCATTTATCTGAAAAATTATTAAGTACTAATAACTTTACTTTCAATGTTCCCATATGTTCATTGAATATCTTTCACAACCCTTTCTTAAATTGTTCACCTTCATACATCCACTTAAATAGAATTCCACATTATTTGTAATTATTTTCCTTGAGACTCAATGTTAATGTTCATTAAAACTTCTTAAAATAATAGATAGAATCAAGATCATTCCTTTATAATTATTGAAATGTTAAAATTCTATCTCAAAATAAATAAATTTAATGACTTTACAAAATTATTATAATAAATATCAAAAAAATTTCTAAAACATCCTCATAAAAACTCCTTTATATGGTAATACTTTAATAGGTAATCTCCTAAGGTTCTTTTTTTTTTCAGGTCACCCTCTATATAGTGTAAATAAAAATTTTCTATCATAAAACCCTCACTTGTTTCCTATACTGGAGTCACTCCAACTTAGTCTTCCTATTAACTTATTTGAAAGGTATTTCTTCAAAAATTGCTTATTTTTTTGAAAAAATTATAAAATTTAATCCATCAAAATCAAAACTTTTTTTCTATTTATTGAACTAAAATAATTTTTTTTCTAGTGAACTCTATGATATGAAATCACTAAAAGTAATCTATTAGATAAATCCACAATAGTAATTAATCCAATGATCTAACGTACATTGTTTGTATGGTGGACATCAATAACATTTTTCAATCTGATATAATTGTTTAGGAAACACATGTTTAGAATGTTAATCTACACCCAGTGTAAACTACCAGTTCCATAAAATACCTTTTTCTAGAATCGTTAATACCTTCATATAACCACGATGTTTATCACCATTAATATTAGAAAAGTATCTCCTGATTTTACTTTGCCAAAATCCTTTTTCCAATGAATCAATGAATAAAATCAAATAAACATGGTTCCATCTTGAATCCAATCAACCAAGTCTAGTGGACTCTATCCAATCAAATCTGTTCATTTGACTCATTTTTTAGACTTCACCCAATACTCCTTCTATTCACCTAGAACCATTGGACTCACATAGATCTATGTAGAATATTCTTATCCCAAAAAAGTATCAGGAATCATCATTATTAAGTGATTTATATATAAAAATATTCAATACCTATGTAATTATTCTTACATCATAAGCCTATTATTTTTAAAACAACACCTAAAATATTGTTGGTATCAAAATAAATGAGCCACTTTTATCAGTCAATAAAATACCACTAAAAACAATATCATGAATCCTCAGGGTCCTCGGTAACCTCTTCACAATGTACATCATCAAATCTCCCCACTTACACATAAGAATTGAATTTGGATAAAGAAAAAAATATGAAAATGATGCTCCCCATTTATCCTCTAGAAGGTAAGGTATCATGTGGAAAAACTAATGATGTCTCTCTTCATACCTAAACACAAAAATAACCTTAGATATAATGGAACATATTTTTCAAACTAGGATGAACTGCCCATATTGAATAATGAGAGTTTTTAATCATATAATCTGTCAAGGGTGATGAAAAAACCCTCAAATGGACATAGATTACATTTTTATCATCCAATGACCACCTAGGAAGAGAACCGTCTCCCACTAAGAATTCCCACATCACCATAAACTGGAGATATGACTCTTATATATCTTTCAAATAGTACACCAAAGTAGAAATGATCATTAAAGGTGAACATGTCATCACTCAATGATAATTCAATGTATCCACTATCCAATCTACCATAAAAATAATCAGATTCCATTCTTCATGTGATGGTCACTCTCCAAGATCCAGAGTCTTTGTATTCTTCCAACTAAGATAATCTATGATGACATTACATTTCAATGGAGAATAGGCATCCGAAAGTTCAATGTCCACAGATACTACAACATGATCCTCTACCAAAAATTGATATCCCACAAAGAGCTGATATATCATAAGATCTTGTGGTCTAAGTGGATTAAAAACCTCAAAATGATGAGATATTCCCACTTACATTTTATGGTTTAGAACAAACCTTCCAAATCTATGTCATGCACCAGGTAGATCTACTCATTGGGGTTTAGATGACATGAAGTGTAGGCAACTACCTAATCCATCTTCATCCAAAAAAATTTCAATCCAAAACCTTATGTATTAACATAAAATTTGTATTCACACAAAGTATCTAAGAGAATAAAAATGGGAGTTATCATCAATAGTAACTTCAACTCTTGGAAGACATATTCCCAATAATCAGAACACTCAAAAATCAATACCATTTTTGATATCTCTATCATCAGTGTAGGGAAATGGGAAAATCCCGAAATTAATCACTAATAGTAACATACAATCTAAAAGAATCTCCCAATAATAAACACATTCATCGATGAGGACCAATATATCACAACATCCATATTATATAGGCACAATAAAATCCCTATAGTCACCATGAAATGTGTTGCATGAAATTATATGCAATTGAAGATGTATTTCCATGTGTCACGACTAAAAATGACCTCAACAGGACTCGAAAAGTTCACGGTGAGAGTCTACATTTTTCATGGTGGTCAGTGACAGTAGAGAAGGCAGTGGCCCAAAGGGCCTAGACTGTAGTCTAGAACTATGCCCGATAAGGGGTGGGGGGTGAAGCCCCTGCGATATGAAGAAATTATTTGGTTAAGTACCAAAAGTTGCTCCCAAGGTACCTATGTGCAAACACCTGTGCACCACTATGATGGAGCTGAATGATAGTATTATTTTGGTTATGTCCTTAATGTGGCACCATAGTGAGGCCAAATAACTAGCGGATCACAAGTCTACGTGGGTTCCACCCATTTAGTGCACATCCAATTGCATGCCACAAATTTGGTGGGCAACCTAGATGCGCGCCCAAACACCTTTTCCCCAAGGTCCTATATTTTTCTATAAATAGACCCCTGGGGCCTCTATTTGAACAGATGAATTTACATGAATTCCAATTACTGCTCTGGTCACCCTAGAACTTCTCCCAAGTCTTCTGAAACATTCAATCCAATTCTACAATACCATGAGTGGAGGATTTAGTGCAGGATCATTGTACTTAAGTCCTTTTAGTTTTTGAATACCATAACACTTGCGTGCCTAATGTTCCCAACCTCTCCATATCATAAATACTTTTTCACCACCTATTCCATTCATAGGAACTTGAGTTCTCTACTTTTGGGACCACCTGTGAATACTCTTGAAGGATTGAGAAAGGTCTCTCCCAAGTATTAGCATATAGGTTGTTTTTCGCTTAAGTGAATATCAGGTCTCCCAAGTCTACTTGCACGCCAATACTTGTGCTCCCTTCTCTACTTTGGCACCCCATTTTGATTCACTTACTCTATTCACTCTCTTCAGTCTACAAGACATCAATCCTTCCTCAAATCCATTCATGGATTGGCTTCTTTTTCACTGGATCCCTTGTGTAAAAGGGATTTTATTGAGACCTCCACCATAACCTCATGACTTATCAAACCTTTGGAAAAGTCTCATCAGCATGTCTCTTATTTGGATTTTTATTTCCACAGTTAGTGGTTTCCCACATTTTATATAAGGGAGTTAGGATACATGGAATGTCAATGGGTTTTTATACCCATAGTCAAATGGACCTTTCTCCCAGAAACAGTGTTGGGAAGTTCCCAGTTTGGTGAAGGGTTGGGTCTTAGCCTCTCCCATCTCAAAGAGATGACCCGGAACCTCAGGTCTATGGTAGGGAAGGTATGATTCACACTTTATATTCCACGTAAGCATAAAATAAGTCTCCCTCCCATAACAGGATCAATTATAGGGATGCCATCCTGGTGTAATCCCCTAACCTTCATCCCTTATTCCTTTCATTGGACCCTTGTCCAATGTAAAGTGAATAGAGGCAATGATCGTCACCTCACCCACTTCCCGGGTCACCTCAACCTCTTCCACCCTCACCGCCATAGGTGTACCCTCTTTAACCCACAGACGAGGAAAAATTTGAATGTGAATTTATTGAATCTTCCACATCCTCTTGTTTCTCACCCCGAGCATGACTCATGTGGGCTTAGAGATTTGTAGTGATTACAACATGTGCACAAACACCCATGGTGTAGGAACTACGAGAACTCCAATTCCTATTCAAACCAGGATACGTAGGAAACCCTTTTAGGGCCTGAGCTCACTAGATATCCTCTTCAGGAATCTAACCATAATTCCCTTAATCTAGGCATCATCCTTAGGAATAATCCAAAAATTAAACACCCAAAATCATTAAGTTATCCTTTTCAGGAAGTAATCCAAAACTCATTTCTCTCAATGTATTATACTCTCCTATGAGGATAATCAAACTACATGGGATACGATTTCCATCTATATGGGATAAGTAAGAAGAATCCTTGAGGTTTAAAACCAATACCTTAAATCAACCCTGTTCTATTTGGGCCAAATTTTCCTCAGGGTCTGATCCAACTTGGAAACCAATATGCTTTCCATGTTCCTTGGGCTACTTAAACATAAGTCACACACTATGTTTTGACTAAGAAACATCTTCTTATATGTCCATACAACGTGAAAATAAAATTTATGGCTATGGTCCTTATCAAATGACCTTAAAAGGTTTTATGTGTCCCATTTAGTGGCTCCGAACTATGATGGTTCTGATTATAACACCCATTCTCTTTTATTACACAATTAAACATAATTCATTACATAAACATTACTTGATACAACCGAGAAGATCGAGAGGTCTAGTATCTTTGGGGCTTAATATCATTATAGAAAAACTTAAAACATTAAAAAAATATCTTTATTGAAAATCTCCTTTACATGACCACAACATTCCCTTGTACTTAGCATTGTATTACATAACCTGAGGACATGCATAAAAAATGGTGAGCCATAAAGCCCAGTAAGGGAAGAAAAATGAAATAACATGATGAATAAAATACATTTAGACAATAGACATATCAATAGAGCACAAGATAAGCATAAACATAAAATCATGATAAAGCATGATAAACATTAAATGGAAATGTGGCAACAACACTTAACATGTAATTAGCATGGGCCAAGGCTCATTGCACATGAAGCATGAGTAAATCATCATTTCATAATAATCCTGAGTAAAACCTAGTTACACATGAAATAAAATGAGTATCAACCCATTTCAAATGATGTATCATGATACAATTCTTTACCCAATGAATTTTAGCGCTATAAGGGGGCACCCTTCTTAAACTTTTCATTTCATGCATAAGTGTGCCACATGGATAATATAACATGGATTCATAAAAAATAACAATTTATTCCAAGATAAAGGAAGATTTAATTAATACATGAAACTTTATAATCAATAAGGAAATGTGCATAAAGGTGAATACTCTTGATAGAGATATGGGCATGATATTCACTACACAATGAAATTGTCTTGGAAAATCTGTGCAATTTCAGCAGCATAACAGTGCGACATAAGAATACATAAAAATGGTTGATGAGAGTGAAAGGGGTGTCTCATCATATTTCCATGAAATATATAGTAAGGGGTCATATAGATACATTCCCCAACAAATTTGATTGAAATTAGTTTCATGATACAAACGAATTGCTTGAATATAAATGAGGAGAGAGAAATTCCTTTCAGAATTTCATCATAGTAACGGGTGTACATGGGAGTAATTTAATGAGAGACAAAGGGGTCTCCAATAATTAAAACATAAATAGGGAATAATGGGGGATTTGTAAAACCATACCCCAACATTTATAATTGAAATTAATAGTGCATAACAACATTAAGAAAATTGGACAAAATTGAGAAAGGAAGAAAAAACCTTACTTGGAAGTATGCTTCCAAAGGCTTGAGAGAGGATTAAGAGAGTCTTCATGAAATATTGGAGAACTTTGCGAGGATTCTAGATAGATGAGGGAAGAGGTTGGACGAACTACAAAGGATTTGAGTGAGGAGGAAGTGGGAGCTTTGGTGGGTTTATATTGGAAAGGTGAGGTAATTCTTTATCATTTAGGTTTGGGACCCTCACATTAATCTAATACAAACCACAAACCAGCCCATGGTTTTTGCCCATGGTTTTTGGAAAAGGGAAGTGTAAAAAAATATTTTATAAGGAAAAATTATGAACTTATTAAAATAATGGGGTTGCTTAAGTTGAGGTGAGTCACACTCCTAAGGAAAACAATATAAAAAAACAAAATGATTAATAAGTCATGAAGGGTCAACTAAAGCATTGTGAAATAAATAAAACAAACCCAAAATAGAATTATTTTAATGTTAAAACATATATTGTCCAAACATGAGGTTTATAGTATTTTATTACATCACTACTTGGTCATTATGATGTCATAAAACACCTTATATATTTAAACGATATTTATTTTTTTCAAAAAATTAGACTATCTCAGAAAATTATGGAAAATTCACCATTGGATAATTTTGACATCCTGATTCCATAAATAATATTCATTTTATCTAAATAATATTTTAAATATGTTAATTTTCACTTGTAAAATAAAAACCAACACTTATCGAAAATTCATTGGTTTTGAAAAAAATGGCTTTTAAACCTTAATAAAAATTACAATTGCATTCATAAAATTATACGATCATTTATATTTAATAAAATTTAATTTAATAATAATAATAATATTTTATTAAAATATTATTTAATTCAAAAATACATTAATTCGTCAAAATATATTTCTTAGTTGAACATTAACTAAAAATACTATTTTGGATTTGAAAACTATTTACAATGCGACACTAATAAAATGAAAGTATATTAATTATTATATAAAAAATTAATGTACATAACCGTAGTACTTGGGATTTTTTATATAGCCCCTTAAAATAGCCGCATAAGACCTAAGGGTAAGGTGCACGATGGTGCCAAACTCTTGGGGTGGCTCAGATAACATTGCACACATGGTGATCTATATCAACTTACACTTCTCCCATAGACGATTCCATTTGATATTGACATGATGAAGATAATCATGGGATTGGTCAAGAGTGAAGCCTAATGACGCCACCTATTTTCTAAGCTCTTAAAAATGGGCTTATTATGGAGAAATTCTACTGGATGAGGCCATCACTTCCTTTATTTGAGTAAATTTGGATTTGTTAAAACCCTATATTTATACTAACAATCTGATCACTGTTCAATGACTACATTATCAATGGTCACAATTCATAAAATAAAACCAAAGAAGTTGACATTTTATATAAACATTTTACATTAAGAGAAATTTAATTAGATCAAGAGGTATTTCTATTAATAAATGTTTGGGATGTTACAATCTTCTCCCCTTAAGAAATTTAACCCTTGAAATTTCCTTTTCCCACACTAAAACAGATTTGGGTAACTCTGCTTCATCATTTCCTCTGATTCTAACATCGATTCTTCAAACTTTTGGTTTCTCTAAAACACATTGATGAGAGGAATTTACTTATATCGTATAATTTTTTCTCTATGAACTAAGATCTTAACTGGTTGCTCCTCATAAGAAAGATCATCCTATAACTGTACCACCTCTAATGAGAGTAAATGTGAAGGTTCTAGTATATACATATTTAAGAGGTATACATGAAAGACATCATGTACTTTTGACATGGTAGGTGGAAGTGCTAGTCAATATGCAACAACCCCAACACGATCAAGAATATCGAAATGGCCAATGTACCTTGGACTTAACTTCCCTTTGTTTCAAAACCGGAAGACCTTTTTCCATGGAGATATGTGTAGAAATAATATATATCCAACTTGAAACTCAAGGATTCGTCGACAGTAATATGAATAACTCTTCTGTCGACTCTAGGCTGCCTTGAAATGATTTTGAATTGTTTTAACCTTCTGCACCATTTCTTCGACCATTTCTGGTCCAAGAAGCTTACACTCACTGACCTCATCCTAACACACCGATGTTCTGTACCTTTTCCCATAAAGGGCTTCATATAGTGCCATTCGGATGCACACGTGGAAACTGTTATTATAAGAGAACTCATCTAGAGAAAGATGTTGATCCTATCCTCCTTTAAAGTATATTGATCACGCTCTAAATATGTACTAAAGTGTTTAGATATTCTGCTCAGATTGGACATCAGTTTGAGGATGATAGGTCGTACTAATGTTTAGTTCGGTATTTAGAGCATGTTGAAGACTCTTCCAAAACTTGGAGGTGAATCATGGATCTCGATCAGGCATAATAAAAAGTGGTACTCCATGCAGCCTTACCACTTCCTTGATATATATTTGTTCCAGTTGATCAAATGATAAATCCTCCCAAATAGAAATGAAGTGTACAACTATTGTAAGACGATCCACAACAACCAAAATTTCATCGTTGCCTTTTGATGTCTTCGGATGTCCAGTGAGAAAGTTCATCGTGATGTTCTGCCATTTCCATTCTGGTATGGGCAATGGTTGCATCAACCCTTTATACTTCTTCCTCTATGCCTTCTCTTGCTGATACACCAGGAACATTGATGTATATTTAGTGATATCCATCTTCATATTATCCCCCCAATAATGCTTTTGGAGATCTCGATACATCTTTGTGTTTCCTTGATGAATAGAGAAATTTGAACTATGTGCATCCTCCAAATTTTCCTTCTTCAGCTCCAGACTTGATGGAACACATATTCTTTTCCCAAATCTCACAATTCCTTCTTCATTAACAATAAACTCAGTGGATTTACTTTTTCCAGTAGCTTCCGCTTTTTTTTGAATTCCCCTATCATTCTTTTGAGAATACTTTAACCTTTCCAGAAGTGACAGTTGAGAAATCATTTGTAAAAGGATTCATGATGTTCCCTTCTTTATGATTACCTAGTCCATCTTTATCAAATATAAAGAGATTGGATCCTTTTCAATTCTCATCAATAATAGAATCATTTGGTTCTTTCTACTTAGGGAATCCACCACCTTATTCCCTTTCCCAGGGTGGTAATGGATTGAGCAGTCTTAGTCTTTGGTCAGCTCTAACAATATTTGTTGGAACGTGTTTGACTCTTATTGTGTGAATATATGCTTGAGGATTTTGTGGTCCATATATATTTTGCACTTCTCCCCAAAGAGATAATGTTACCAAATTTTTAATGCAAATATCACTCCAGCCAACTCAAGGTCATGTGTTGGATAGTTCTATTCATTAACTTCAAATTTCCATGAATCATAGGAAATGACTTTGCCATTTTTCATCAACACACATCCCATTCCCTTCTTCGAAGCATCACTGAATACCATAAACATTTCTCCACTTGTTGGTAGATTGATAAAGAGTGTAGTGATAACCCTCCATTTCATCTCCTTGAAGATTTCTTCACATTCATCAATCTAAGAAAACATTACCCCCTTATGAGTTAGATTGGTAAGAGGGTTGGAAAATTGTGAGAAATTTCTCACAAATCGTTGATAATATCCAGCTAATCCCAAAAAGCCATAGATATCCGTTACTGATGTTGGCCTCAACCATCCATAAATTTCATCTGTTTTGGAGAGATCCATAGGTATCCCATTGCTTGGGATGATATGGCCCAAGAATGAGACCTCCTTCAACCAGAACTCACACTTTTTTGTACTTTTCTTAGAGCTTCACCTTCCGCAAGGTTTCTATTAACGTTCATAGATGCTCCTCATGATCCTCCTTGGTTTTTGAGTATATGAGAATATAATCTATAAATACATCCACAAATTTGTCAAGGTAATCTATAAAGTCTATATTCATCAGGTCCATGAAGATATCTAGAGCATTGGTGAGTCCGAAAGGCGTTACTATGAATTCATAGTTCCTATATCTTATACAAAAAATCAATCTTGGGGATATCTTCCTTCTTCACCATTACTTGATAATATCCCAACCGCAAATCCTCCTTGAAGAATTATTGTGCTCCACACACCTGATCGAACACGTCATCAATTCATGGGAGATGATAATTTTTCTCTATTATAATTTTGATTAGCTCATGATAATCGATGCAAAGGCGCATTGACCCATCCTTATTCTTGACAAAGTGGACTGGTGCACCCCATGTGAAGCACTTGGGTGTATAAAACCTTTATCCCGATTCTTATATAGTTGTTTCTTTAGCTCCTCAACCTCCACAATAGCTGGTCTATATGGAGTCTTGGATATTGGAAATGCCCCAGGTATAAGAACAATTTAAAATTCAACAACTTTTCTAGGAGGAAGACGATGCAATTCCTTAGGAAATACTTCAGCGAATTACCTCACAATAGGCATGTCTTCTAGGATGGTTGCATCCTTAGACTCAATCATCTAAGCCAAATACATGTTCTCATAGGGTAGTAATATCCACGCTTGATATGATGGAGCTAAAGAAGATTAATCTTACCCCTTGAACTTGTAAAGAATTAGGGGTCATTTCTCCACATGGAGAGTGATTTCCCTCTCAAGGTAATTTTTGTTGGCTCTATATAAGGAAATCCAATCAATGAAAATAATTGCATAAAATTACACAAGAAGGAATAGGACAAGGTTTTCTGGGATGTTTAATCCGGATATTGTGACAGGGGAAGAGATATATTCATAGGACCCAAGGATTGCCCCATTTTCCGTACTCACCAACATCTTCACTTCCATGATTTCTGGTGGTGCTGGGGTTGTTCTACTAAACTTTAGAGATATAATAGAATGCGTAAAACCTAAATCAAGAAGTATGTTTTCAATTATTGAATTAATAACTAGTGTACATGTCACCACTTCATTGTCAGGGTTCAATTTGGCAGTAGTGAGGGAAAAATCTCACCCTTGTTGCCTTGGAGGTTGTTGGTTGCCTCCGAAGACCCTTAGATTAGGGAACTGATTTTTAGATGCCCGTGTTCTTTACAGTTCTAGTAATTAACCACGTGTTGAGGTTTAAATGTAGAATTCCTCTCCTCTGTCATAGCTGTGGGTCTTTCTTGTCGACAATTAAGAACTAGGTTACCTTCTCTACCAAAGCTAATGCATTTCCTCGTCCCCTTCAGGTAGTTTTTGGGGTTCCTCTTTCTGCACCTTTGGCATGTGGGTTGTTGTATCTTCTTAGCACTATTGGATTTATCCATCGGTCCGCTAGAATTGGATTCCAACTTATGATTTTTATCCCCACGATACCCCTGAGATTCTCCAATCTCCATTTCAACATTGTGGGAACATCAGACAATTTTCTCATAGCTCTCGAAGTCACGGATCACCAGTGCTTTTCTAAGGCCAGGTTTCGGCCCACCAAAGAAGTGGTAAACCCTGTATTTGGGGGTAACGACAAAGCTTGAAAGTATATTGTTCAAGCCGTGTGATGTTTTCCTCAAACGCTCCAATATATTCATCGTCTTTTTTAGGGTAAGAAAGTCCCTTTCCATCTCAATCCGGAGGGTTCATAGAAAATATTTATCAAAAAACATCTTCCAAATATCCTTCTTTCCAACGCCTCGATCTCCTCCAAAGGCTTCATATTTTTGATCAATGTCGAGCATCGAACAGCTTCACCCTCCATATGATAAGAATCCTAGAGAAGCTTCTCTTGTTCAGAACATTGAAGGATGGAGATGATCTTTTCAATGTAGTTGGTTCACTGTTCAGCGATTGAGGGATCAGATGATCCATTAAAAGTAGGAGGCCTTTGTCTCATGAATCTCTCGATAATGACTTGTACTTTCTTAGGGGGTGTTGAACATTCCTCCTGACCCATTTTTCTATTCAAATATTGAGTTATCTCAGAGTGAAGCGTGGCAAAGTTCATGATTCCGCTCCCATTGGATTGGGCATCTCATTAATACAGTCATCACATTGATCTTCACATCGGCTGTTAGCCCAGTCCTATTACCGACCATTGGCTGGAATAAAAGAAAAGTTAGGGGTAACACATAAAGGGTAATCCATGTACAAAACTGATGAATTATATATAACTTTTATTTTCATAACATATGAATCTATTGGCTTCAATCTATATTATCCCTGATCTACTTTCGAACATATATTCTTAGGGCATTTTTTCCTTAATAATGGTTCATAATATGCTTATGAATTTACCAAAGAATATACCCCGGGAGTGTCATAACCACGAGTGATGCAAGGCCCATTGTAATGCACCAGTTCCTGTTTGAGTCTAGCTCAAAGCGGTGTTTTCGGATTTTACCCCTAGGATACATTTGTGCCAGAGCCGCCTCTACCTGCTCATATCAAGACTGAGATGCATTTTCATGATTAAACACTTACTCAATACTCACCAAAATTATGGATGTTTTATTATACTTATTCTTGTATCTAAGGCTTTATTAGGGTTTTCTAATCTAAATCCCAAACCTAACTAATCCTTTACTATGATACCAACTATAACAACCGTGCTCTTTTATTACACAATTAAACATAATTTATTACATAAAATTCACTTGATACAACATAGAATATTGAGAGGTATAGTGTCTTTAGGGATTAGGATCATTACATAACCACTTAAAACATGAAAAAAAACATCTTTATTGAAAACTTCCTTTACATGACCACTATGTTCCCACGTACCAAGCATTGCATGGGACAACATGAGGACATGCATAAAAAACAGGTGAGATATAAAACCCAGTAAGGGAATAATCATGGAATAACATGAGGACTACAATACATGTTAGATAATAGGCATATTAATAGATAACAAGAGAAGAATAAAAATAAAGTTATGATAAAGCATGATAATCATAACATGGAAATGTGGCAACAACACTTAACATAGAATTAGCATGAGCCAAGGCTCATTGTACATGGAGCATGAGTAAATCCTCATTGCACATGAAACACAAGTAAAAATCTATTTCACTTTAATTAGCATGAGTCAACATCCATTTCACCTGATGTATCATGATACTATACTTTAGCCAATGCATTGGAGTGCTATAAGGGTGCACCATTATTAAACCTTTCATTTCATGCATAAGTGTGCCACATGGATCATATAACATGGATTCATAAAACGTTATAATTTATTCCATGATAATGAATGAGGAATTAATAAA
The DNA here is from genome assembly GCA_963277665.1 of Viscum album. Taxonomy (NCBI): domain Eukaryota; kingdom Viridiplantae; phylum Streptophyta; class Magnoliopsida; order Santalales; family Viscaceae; genus Viscum; species Viscum album. The sequence goes on from OY728123.1 coordinate 1,228,681,128, forward strand.
TGAAACATTATAATCAATAATTAAATGTGATTAAAGGTTAATACCCTTGATAGAGAAATGGGTATGGTATTAACTACACAATAGAATTTGCTTGAAAAATCGGGGCAATTTCGGCAGCGTAACGACATGACATAAGAATTCATAAAAATGGTTGATGAGAGATAAAGAGGTGTATCATCATATTTACATGACATGGAAAGTAAGTGGGTTATATAGATACATGTCCCAATAATTTTAATGGAAATTAGATTCATCATACAAAAGAATTTCTTGAATGTAAATGAGGAGAGATAAATTCCTTTCAGTATTTCAGCATAGTAACATGTGTACATGGGAGGCATTTAATGGGAGAGAAAGGGGTCTACCATTATTCAAAAAATAATGCATGCAGTATGAGGGAGGTGAGAAACCATACCCCAACATTTATAATTGAAACTAAAAGGGCATAACAAAATTAGAAAAATTGGAAGAAAATGAGAAATGAAGATGAACCCTTACATGGAAGTATGCTTCCAAAGGCTTGAGAGAGGCTTGAGAGAGGCTTATTGGGATCATGTGGCACCTTGGGAAGATTCTATAGAGATGAGTGCAGAGGATGGATGAAACCAAAAGGATTTTAGGTAGGATGAAGTGGGAGCTTGGGTGGGATTATATAGGAAAGGTGAGGGAAGTCTTTATTATTTAGGTTTGGGACCCTCACATTAAACTAATCAAAACCACAAACCATACCTTTGGTTTTCCCATGGTTTTTTTAAAAGGGAAGTGTAAAAAAAATATTTTATAAGACTGAAGTCCTAACTTCTTAAAATAATGGGGTTGCTTATGTGGAGGTGAGTCACACTCTCAAGGAAAACAATTTAAAAAAAACTAAATGCTTAATAAGTCTTGAAGGGTCCAATAACGCTTTGTAAAATAAATCAAACAAAACCAAAATCACATTATTTTAATGTTAAAACATATATGGGCATAACATGAGGTTTATAGTATTTTAGTACATCACTATTGGTTCATTATGATGTCATAAAACACATTATATATTTAAACAGTATTTAATTTTTACCCAAAAAATTGATTGTCTATGAAAATTATGAAAAATTCACCGTTGGATAATTTTTACATCTTGATTTTAGAAATAATATTAATTTTATCTAAATAATTTTCTAAATATGTTAATTTTCAATTTTAAAATAAAAACTGACATTTATAAAAAATTCATGGGTTTTGACAAAAAGAGATTTCAAACCTTAATAAAAATTACAATTGCATTCATAAAATTATATGATCATTTACATTTAATAAAAATTAATTTAATAATAATAATAATATTTTTTTAAAATATTATTTAATTCAAAAATCCATTAATACGTCAAAATAGATTTCTTAGTTGAACATTAACTAAAAATACTATTTATTTTTTGAAAAATATTTACAAGGTAACAATAATAAAATGAAAGTATATTCATTATTATATAAAAAAATAATGTAAATAACCATAGTACTATGGATTTTTTACCTGAACCCTTAAAACAGCTGCATAAGACCAATGGGTATGGTGCGCGATGGTGATAGTCTCTTGAGGTGGCTCGCATAACATTGCATGAGAGATAATCTCTATAATCTTCCACTTCTCCCATAGACGGTTCAATTCGAGCTTGACATGATGAAGCATGGATTGGGATTGGTTAAGAGCGAAGCCCAATGACACCACCTCTTTTTCGAGCTCTAACAAATGGGCTTTGTATAGAGCAATTCTACTGAATGAGGCCATCACATCCTTTGTCTGAGTAAATTTGGATTTGTTAAAACTTTATATTTAAATTAATCATGTGATCACTTCTTAAAGACTATAATAGAAACGATCACAATTCTTAAAATAAAACCAACGAAGTTGACATTTTATATAAATAATTTACATAAAGAGACATTTAATTATATCGAGAGGGATTTCCATTAATTAATGTTTTGGTCATTACACTGATTCCTTTTCCAAGGATATGTAGATTACCCATTTTATTGGCATGATCCCAAGATCAAACCAAACCTGCGTCTCCCTAGACGACAAATTCTAGAGTGTCCCACTAAGTGGATTAAAAACTATTATCATCATAATGATGATTAAAATATCTCTATGTAGTATATGATAGGATACCATTGATGGAGAACCTTGAATACATACAGATATCTCCATTAATGAAGAACCTCGAATACATACGGAAGATTTTAAACGTGTCACATTATAAATATGATATTGAAAATTCCAAGGTATACTTATGATATAAATGGTGAATTAAAAAGGAATCATGAAAATATCTTAAATTACAAATAGATTCCTATAGTAGAAAATAATTTCCCTCAAAATGGTGTAATGAGTCTGACCTCCCATCCTTCTGACCAATGCACGTTCTTACATATCATTAAGTTCAAACTAAACGAACACCTACCATTGGAAAGCAAGTCCCCTTTCGATAAAGAACTGTTTAATTTTTTCAGTTCCATAAATAAATCCAATGGAAATCGCCCGTAAGAATTGATTCGTAAAACTATAATACACCTTTCAAGGAAATACAAAACAATCACTTATTTATAAGTCACATACCAATGAAACTTTACTTCTTGAATATAAAAGTGTCAATTCAGTATTTGGGTGTAATGTTTATGTGCTCAATGTGTATTCAATGAAATATCAAATATGTCTAACATTTACATTAGAATTATTAGAGTAAATCATGATATTTTCCAAAAATACAATGATGATGGAATCAATATATAGATGAAAAATCATTTTCATAAGATCCAAGAACATTGAAGGAGAATTTATGAATCCAAAAGTCATGACATGATTATCATACAATATTCATCCACTTATGATCATTTTCATGGGAATATCCTCCTCTATGTCCTATAACTGATGTTTTTCGGAATAAAGATAATTATTGAAAAACCAATGAGATCCCTAGAACTAATCAAATTGATAACAAATTCTTGCTAAATGGTACATGTTCTTTACATTTACTTGATCCATCATCATTTTTTCCACCAAAATTCATAAACTACCATCATACTTTTTATAAAAAACACCATATCACTATAATGTGTTGTGCTAAGTCTATTAAATCCATTAACCTATACATCCTCGAACTACACCTTCAACTCTCCCAACTTGGTTGGTGTAACATAATTGGGAGGAATAAATATAGGTTTCTCCCCTAGAACATGATCAAACTCAAACTCAATTCCCCTATCCAGTAAATACTTTTGATTTCATATGGAAATACATATTGAAAATGATCCTCAACTAGAGGGAAAATAGAGGGGGATACAACTAATTATTCTATTTGATAAAATCCTTCTACTTGTTGTATTGTAGATGAAATACTGATCTAGTATTGTATCATCCTTACTAATGCAAGACACCCCTATCTAATCGTTATAAACCCATAACCTCTAGGCATGGAGAGGGAAACACTTCTCAAATAGAAATTGATATTATCTCGATTATTGGTCAAATAGTCCCTTTCAAATATTACATCGTTACTATCCATCTCCAAAATCATCAGGTACCACATATACTTGTAGCCATATAAAACTATGGGACATTTAGGGAATCATTAAATATAATATACCCTCTCATCCAGAGGTGTTTAAATGGATAAAATCTTAGAATACACCTAATCTAATAAATCTATACTAGAAACAACTTGAGAATATATGAAATAATTGGAAGCTTATGTATCAAAAAATGTAGTAAATATCACAGAGGTAATAAAAACTATACCACTAACTATTGAATATACCTATCCACAGGTGGATTAATCCTAATCCACTATTTAAGTCCTATCCATCTTTGATGTATGACTCACCTGAGTAACCTATATTCATGGTACCCAAGTCCACTAATGTTGGGGACCCCTGCTTGAACCCCAACTTATGATCCTCAGATATAACTATTTATTATTAGAATTAAATCATAGAACATGACCTATATTTACACATCATTGATATTTCATAGGTGTATTTTCACACGATGTACTATAATGTCCATTCATTCCATAGTTGTAGTACCTGGTCAAACCTCCTCCCACAGAAGGAGTAGATGAATACCTACACTGCTTCGCATGTCCTCTATCCTTATGTAACTCCTTATACTTAATCTTATTACTACAAAAAGAGGCACTAGATATAGTATTGGGATGTCTAGTTATTATTTCACTATAATCTAGAAGAAAACCTGTGGTATTTTCTTCCACTAGGATTTATCAAAAGATAGGGCCTTATAAATAACCTCAATATATTTCATCATGTCAAAGAATATTAATATATTTATACATCTAGGCCAATGGAATTGTCAAAATTCATAGCCTGATGTGCCTTATTCCTAGAAATAAAGGATAAAAGTGTAGTAATGTTGATAAGAGAGCCGAGTATGTAGAGACCAAAAACATCTCCTATTAAAGCTCTATAAATTATTGAGATTGTTTAAATATCAACTTCATGGGGGAAGAACTACTAGAAGAATAAATCCTTGAATTCCTATAAATTAAGACCTCCATGCCTTCTTTCCTACCCCATGACACCTCACCATCCACCAAATGGTCCCCAAAGCATAAAGGATCCCCAATTCACCCTCCTATCCATAGAAGTATCCATCATGAGAAAGATGACCTCAATGATGTCAATATAATCCTTATCATCCTGATGGCCAATATTTTCCTAGAGGACCGGAGGATGTTGGAGTTGAAGTTTTTAGGCAATGTAAACCATCATCCTCCCTACCCCTCTTTCCTAAGAAGGCATAATCTATAAGACTTCGATATAGGGAAGGTTTACCCCTCATCAACGGAGTAGGCACAGAAGCATGATCATGTATTTCATCTTCTCTAGTCTATTGTAGAACTAGAATGTACTCCCTATCAAGAGTTTTCTGGTATATTATAGGTGGTATTTTTCCAATAATTCCAAATTAACATTTAGAATTTCTATAATAAGTTTCAATCAAGAACATATTATGTTGTTCCAAGGCACATATATAAGATTTATATCCAAAGATATATATAGGAGATACCCTAGAAAAAGGTATAACCATCATAGTTATATCCAATGATCAACCCTAGTCCTTCATACATACATGTTATTCACAATCGTTAAAATATTTCACAACAACATGTTCATGTTCAAATATGAAATTAAAACATAGATATATCAAGTAAAAAAGTAACAATTCTTGGTATTTAATTACGTAAATAATATTAAGTACACAAAGTAAATTTATATATGACATGTTATCCTACAGGCATATTCATAATGCATGAACACACCTAAATCCCAAAAAACTATTAAAACACACCCATTACTAGTAACTGTAAGGTATATTAGCCATGATCTTTCCAAGTAAATGGTATGTCCCCTAATAGAGTTCCACATAACCGATATACTTTATACCATGATGCCAGAATAAAAGAAGGGAACCATCATGCCTCTGATACCATTGTGTAACACCCCTACCTAAATCATATGGTTCAAGATTAAGTGCCACATAACTTCAGACACATCCCCATAGGCAAGAGGCTTCCGACTAATGGTGAGGGTATAAAGTGACATGGGGGAGAGTGTACCCTTTGTAATCATATCCAACATATGAAAATATAAAATAAATATAATAAAAAAGACAACGTATTAGAAGATAAAAAATTATGTTTTATAACAAATGTGTTGAAAATTCACAGTGGTATATAAAACAGACCCCCATTGGGGGAGGTCATCAATAACATTTGGAAGAAATAAAGGGTGAAATAAAACTTTTTTGATATCAATTTGAGATATATCCTAGTACTAAATCTATATCATAACATTGATATTATTAGAATCCATTCGTATTTCTCTTTGAAATCACTGGATCCCTAGTCATGGATTCTATAGAATTACCAAGATTCCCATGCATGGTGTGTATATGATGTTGTAGGACACCACCAATGCATCCTTAACATAAGTGAACATGTATATAGTGGTGTTTGGAATTATGAGAAATTAAATGTTCATAAGAAAATACAAAATATCAAATAATGAGTGATCATGCACTAACCAAGCTACCATAAATCCCAACCATACCTTATTTGGATCCATACCATAAGAACATCAAATGTAGATGACTGCATGGGTTAGATCATTCCATGTGACACCATATTTCATTAAGGAAATTTCTCATTCAACCTTTATGATGAAATCCATTCCCATATTTAAGGGTATGTTCCACCCTTGTGACATGACTTCGTGATCTAATTTAATGGTATTCATGCATGGCATACCTGAACAATGATCCCTCTCTCATACGCATGGGAAATACCCATCGATAAATGATACTTTCATATGATGGCACTATTCTGATGGAGTATGGAATCCACTTAGGATAAATGTTCTATGATAAAGAGATAAAAATCATATTAAGGGACATGTCGAATGAGTCATGTCACATTAACTCCCCATCAAAGGAGTGAGAAAAATTCAATAGGTCCACATTTCAACCAGAAAAACAAAACAAATATTACACTGACTATGAAAAATACACATATAATTTATAAAATAGAAAGGAAAAAAATATATCCCAACTAATAGTTCCACAAGCCATGAAAGGTATATAGATACATTACGACATAAATAGTAATAGTCATGTAATATTAAAAATTCCATGACTATGAAATATTACACAAATTATACACAAACATAGAAAGGAACACACAATCTATCCATATTAGGGTTTCACATGCCACCCCATTTTAGTTAATAATACATATAAATAAAGGGTATCTACCCTAGGCATATAGAAAAAATAGATATATTTACAAAAAAACGACCTAAGATGGTATGCTATTCTTACCTCAAGCGTGTCAATTTGAATGATAAGCTTAGTCAAGTGTATTAAAACCCAAAACATGTTCACACGCCAAATGGAACAACATGAATTCAAAAAAAAATATTGAACCAATTATAACATTATAAAAAAAGTTTTTAGAGTAATAGTAATAAGATAATAAATATAAGATCATAGAAGAATATCACTGAAATATGATAACTAGCATCAATGGTAGATGTCACCTCAATTTGAAGGTAGAGAACCCCTCACTTATTGTATATGAGTCTAATAATAAAGGTGATATTTCTATGAGTTTGATGAACAAGAACATTCCATAAATTCCATGTTTGATCATCCACAATGGTTGACTAAGGAAGGATGAGAATATTGAGTTTATCTATGTAAAATTAATCAATTAAAACAATAATTACCCAAGATCACCCTAGGTCTTTATAGAATGTCTAAAATCATCTTGATGAAAAGAAAAAATTAATAGGAGGAAAATTTATAGGTTTTAAAAATAATAACACATTATTATTCAGTAATAAATCTTAATTTAATGTATCACATGCTTTTCCATTTAAATACTTATAACTAATGAAATTTGGTAGTCATTCTGGGCATTCCAAAATCAGGAAGAACTGTCACTATGTCCTCCAAGATTCCCATAGTGTCCTCCATTGCACCATAAATATTCCACTTAACTTGAAAACCCTCTAAGATTTTTTTTTAGTTTTGGAATCACAACGTCCTCTATCACGGTGTGGTGAGGCTAATATAGCCATAGTTAATTGAAGGATTCATAGTGCTCCGTATCTTGGACAATTCTTAGGCACATGCATGTTGTTCTATATTATTTTTATATAGGTGTTTCTATCCATAAAATGAAGTTCTCCATAGTGTGGTCCTTCCAATAGCGCACCTAATATTACAAAACTTCTTTTTAATCAACCATGAAACTTATAAAATATCTTTAACTTCAATATAACATTAATAAGGTTCCAAATTTCATGCCTTTTAAAAATGGTGAAGTTATAGTTACTGAATAAAATTTAACATCAATATATTTTACAAAAACATTTGATTTAATTTACAACTAGTAATCATAGGATGTCTAAGTGTTTTAGAATAATTAAGGTAACATGTTTTTCTAATTATTTATTTTAATTATATTGAATAAAAATTATTCCATTTTTCATTAAAAAGTTTAATTTTTAATTTTTTATTAAATGTAAAATTAAAATAATTTAAAATTATATAGTCATTATTTTTAAAAATTCATTACAAATAAATTCACTATTTTAACAAAAAATATCATCAAAATAATTGTGAATAAATAAAATATCATCAGAAATATTCTTAATAAACAAAGAATTGTCTACCTTACATTAATTAAAATATTTTTTCAATAAAAATAATGATATTCTTTAATACCAAGATCTAAGAGATTTCATAAATCTATATACATATTTTTATACATTAAAACCATGATTAAAAAAGTTTTTAAATTCAAAACATGAGGGTTGATTAACATAAACTTATTTAGATATAAAACCATTTATGAAATCTATTTTAACATATATTTCATATAATTTAAATACTTGAAAACATGAAAATGTATAAACTATTATAAATGATTAAATTATATAAATAGGTAAAAAATATTCATCCAAATTTGAACCTTAATCTTTACAAAAAACTTATGTAACATGTCATTCCGTATTTTTTAAAACTTTTCTAGATTCAACAAATTTGTTTATGAAAATCCATTTACTTCCAATAATATGTTCATATTTTTAGGTTTCAACTAAATTCTAATTGTTATTTATAGAAATTAATCTATGTTTATCTTTCACATCAATGAACTAAATAGAATCGTTTATTGCTTTATTAACATCATTAGGAAAAAATTAATGAAAAAATAGAATTGGAAAAAAAATTAAATATAGTTTTTTCTAGTTTAATATAAAAATATATATTACCAATAATATTAATAATATGGGTATAATTATGAGTTTTCTAAGATCATAGATCATTTTGTGAGGGAATATACCCCCCAAAAATACATTATTTTAGGTTTGTCTTCTTCAATATTAAATTCATTATATTGTTATTTAATATGTTCTAAAGATGAATTATGTTTGACATTATCATCATCAAATTGATTAGGAATAGATCCGTCAAAAATCATAGATATTTTATTATATACATCATAAAATTTTCTCTTATTAGAATGAATAATAAAAATTACATCATCACATTTAACATCATGTTTATCTGTTTTCTCTCTAGAATTTATGATAAAAATTTTACATCAAAAAAATCTAAGATAACCAAATTATGGTTTCTTTTCGTTTTATAATTCAAAAATTTTGTTTCCTAAAAAAATATACACTAATAATTATATTTTAAATATAATTAGTAAAAATATATTCAGTAAATGTTTTTTTGATAAACCATATTCACTTAACATAGTTCTATATATTTTAAATAGAGTTTAATTGTTTCTTTCAAGAATTACTTTTTTATATTGATTTATAGGTGCTAAAAAATTATTTATTTAAAATTTATTTTCGTAGAATATTTCAAATTAACAGTTTTCAAATTAAAATTACCTATCAAAATGAATAAAAATAATTAAAAAACATTTTTCATTATATACTAAATTACAAAGAAGGAAAAATATATACAAAGTTTGAGTTTTATGGGAGAGAATGTATTCCCATATAAATTTATTATAATAATCTATGGTAACTAATTTGTACCATTCCCCTCTAAGATGAATGATATGAGTAGGAATGAATAAGTTAAGAAGAACTGACTATTGAGGTTAGTTATTGGTAAATTCCTTAACATTCCTTAATGATAATTTCGGATGTTTTCCTTCCATGAAATCCTCATATACATGAACCTTTTCTTTCTGAATGTTTAGTAATTTTAGTAATTTACATTATTAAATATTTTTTAATATATGAATAATTAAAAATAGTAATTCTATGACACTAATGTATACTTTTAGTATGAAGAATATTCAAACACTTAACATATTGAATTGTTAGTTTAGTAAGGTCAATAGAATATTTAATTTTCATATGATTAGTATAAAATAATAAAGAATTATCCTTAAAAAATATTTATATTCTGAAATTTAATATTCATACCATCATCACATAATTGAGATATTATTATTATGTTATGTGATAAGACATAAACATATAAACACTTATTAACAATAATAGGATTAGAAATACTAATTTCACCAAATCTTCTTACTTTTCCATTTCGAGTTACCTACAAATGTCACAGTGCCTCCATAACTACCGATGTAGGAAATTAAATTTGACGGTTATCCACTAATATCTCTAGATCATCAAATTTTAATGTACATTATATTATAATTGAGTCTATCAAGGTATTTTTTCTAAAAAGTAAATAAGTAGACAATTTTGGTTCCCATGACATTTTATATCTAATTGGCTTGGTAAAAATATTTTTAAGTGCCCATACAGATTTAAGAGAAGTATTCAATTGAATTTTGGATGTTAAAGATTTATAAATATGATATTTTTTATATCGCAATTATTTTAAAAATCCCAGTGAACATTTGTTATGAAACTTTCCTTTAACTATACATATAAAACAAACTACAGTAAATGAATAACCATTCAATGTTTTTAAAAATTAATATTGATACATCTAATAAAATGTTCTTTCATATCCAATGTCATTTTTATGTCCATTCATGTAATTATAAAATTATATTTTATGATAAATATTTCTTCCTTTAAACAAAGTGAAGAATATTTTTTTAAAACTTCCAATTTCTTCCATCATATTTTCATTCAAAATTTCAATAAATTAAGGATGTTCATTTATTTTAACATTAAAAGTATAAATAGTATTTCCATGTTTTTATTTTCCTTAAAAATATCTTTATTTCACAAAAAAAGTTTCTTATTATTCATTTTTATATCATAAAATAATGTTTCAGCACTAAAAATATTTTTTCTCAATTTTTCAACTTATTCATTCAATTAATTAGTAGATGGATTTCTAAATCCAATTTATAATCATAAAATTCAAAATAAAAATATATATAACCAAAATAAATTAATGATTTTATAAATATAAAGTTAGTATATTGAATTTTATTTCAAGATTATATAATAGAATTAAATTCTTCAGTATAACTCTATAATGAATTTAATGACTTTTTTTCAATCATTGTATACTCCTTATCCATATTTAAAATTTTAAATCCTAGAAACTCTAGTATGATATTCCCTTTCAGTATGAATTTAAAATTATTAACATATTGGGAATTATAATTATTGTTATAAATACCATTCCTCTCACCTTTGTGATTATCCTTCAGAGTGATTATCCTAGTTAGATTTTTTAATCCTTTTTATCCTTTATAATAAAAAATCCTAATTTTATCCATGTATTCTTTATCACCTTCACTGAATTTTCATTCAAAAGATTCAAAATAAATAACATTAATAGATTTAAAAACAATTACCTTTTATCTTTAGTGTTTATTCATCATTTATGTTCTTTAGTTCTAATTTACATTGTAGCAATAAATCTATCAGATCATCTAGATTATATTCCATGATTTTGTTTCTTTCATCAATGAAAACCATACTTCCATTCCACTTCTTTGGTAGAGATGTCAAATCTATTTCACAACAACATGATTTTATAATGATACTATAAGAAGATGCATTCCATTTATAATGACATAAATATAATGAAACATCTTGTTCACAATTTTATCTTCACCCATTTTGAAATATTGAGATCAATTCAAAAATGGTTCCATGATTTTTCCATATCAACTTATTTGAGCCTAGGCGAGTAACAAGAAATATTATCTAAATTTCATGATTAATTTAACAAAACGAACTATAAAAAAATCTATATTTATATCACAATAAATAATATTGGTAACTTTATAAATTAAAATATATTTATCTACATCACTTCATGTAATATTTACATGGTTAGATTTAGTTAAATTGTATAGTTTTACCAAAGTAGTCAAATGATAAGAATTGAATTACTTAATATTGTATTTCAATCAACTATTATAATACCCATAGTCTCTATCATCAAATTGAGGTGGTTTCTATTGAATCTATCCATCATTTTAACAGCATCCTACCATATTAATGATCTTTACATTAGATGGTTATGTATAGGAAATGGTTAGATCATAACATAAACAATACAAAAATTACTATCATGAAGGGCTAGGTTATGAAACCAGTACATAAGTCCTAACTGAGATGGATGGTTGTCTAAATAGGGTGGGGGTGAATTGAACAATTTTCAAATTTTTAATTAATTTAAATCAAATTAATCATGAACATGAATGAAAAAATAAGTATAGGAAATTTAAGGAGATAGTGCTTGAAATTTTTATAGTAGTATGGATCAAAGCGATCTAACAGATTCATTACACCCCTATACTACTTGAGTGGTATGTAATACACTATAACCTGAATTTTGAAGAGGATTAACTACTAGATTATAAGAAACCCTTTATAGAGGAGGACCAACTACACACCAACAATGGATTTTAAAGGAGGTAACAACACATTACAACATTGAATATTATATTAGAGCTATAACCAAAACATAAATTTTAAAACGTAGTATAAAAAACCCAATTTGTTTAACTTTGGAGTTACAACCGAAAAAGAATAATGTTTTTAAGGTAAAATCCTAAACCTCGATGTTTAATTATATGTTAATTATAAAAATAATTAATAAAGGAGACACAAAGAAACAACATCGGCAGAATATAATGTAGAATAGTACAAGCACAAAAATTGGTTTTTGAGTAAAGGATTTATCCTTTTCTTCAACTGAGTAAATACTGTATGGTTTATGTTCTTTTTCGATAGTCAAACAGTAGTTTAAAATATTTTTCACAAATGGTCACTATTATATATGAGGATGTTATATGATAAAGTCAGTGTTTTTTATATCACCATGATATAGGTATATCTACCTTTAATATGGATTATAATTATTTTAAATAACAATATGAAATAATTATGAAATATTCTATAATAGTTAGAATAATAATAATAATAATAATAAAGATATCAGAGTTATTTCAATGATTATTACTATTGATTATGAAATATGAATACTTAGGAATGTATTTATAAATATCAACCTTAAAATTAAAAAGTAATTTAGAGTTGTTCCAAACATCAAAATCATATTGAAAAAATTCCACAATAATTATCCTTGAATAATTAATCTAACTAATTTGAATAATCCCTTAAATCTATAATTTTAGTATCCATATAAAAAATTAGGATTTTGAAAAATTTCATAAAAAATGAACATAGATCAATCATAAATAAATTTTTAAATTAAATAAATAATAAATATAAAATAGATAAAAATTTTAAACCAGTAATAAAGATATTTTTTTGCAAAAGTCAGTGAAGGGGAAACAAATAAAAAACTACCTAAACACCTATAAAGTGGATAAAAAATCGAGACCAACCATAAAACCACCACAAGGTGAGAATAATATATCTATTTTCATAAGGTTCAATAATTTAATAAGATATATAATTCTGTAAGACTTTTATTTTTAAATAATATATATCTCAAAAGACATTAAATTTTGTAAAACTTTAATATCCTCACAGTTTTTTGAATATATATATTTTATATCTCATAATAATTTGAAAAACAATATGTATTTTTGTTATTAAGAATTTTATATCCCATAATATTCTGATATCCCATAATACTTTAGGATTATGAAAATTTTTGTTTTCATAATACTTTTACCAATCCCATAGGACATTTGAAAATAAATAATAATTTTTACTATGAAAAATATTAGGTTATAAAAACATCAATTAAATGTGTATGTTTTTTAAAAAATTTTTATACGTCATTGACATTTCTTTTGACTTCATATTTTATAAAAAAAATTATAAGACCATAAAAATTATAAAATTTAGGATTTAGTAATAGGTTTAAAATGTATGTATTTTTTAATTTTAAAGTATTTATCTAGGGTTTACGACTCTATACTTAAATAAAATTTTATAATACTAAAAAAATTCAAAAAATAAATTTCTCATACAAAAAAATAAATAAATATTAGGAATATAAATAAATAAATGATATATAAATAAAAAATAATAGATATACAGTGGAAATTTATATATATATTTTAACCTCTGTTGACTTTAAGAATCAAACAGTTTTACTTACTAATGTTAGAGATATTAAAATATTAATTTTTTTTAATAAATATGGAATCGACTAGGAAAAAAATGAAAAAAAATAAAGTGTCAAAGACCCCAATTAAAAGAACATCCACCCTGAATATATTTTTCATGATGTATTCAATGAATAATTATTCCTTTACTCTAATACCAAATGATTTATTACCATTATGAGAAAGAAGATAAAAATTAAGTTATTTCATGGATGACCAACTACATAACCTCAAGCTCATTTCATCTTAATTTATCATCTTATTTCCTTCATATTGTTGAGATTAAATTCCATTTCTCCCCTAAATTATTTCCCCTTTGGATAATTCTCCCCTTCGTAACACATCATCTCCATTTTAGTACATCTTCGACTTATCTCTCACTCATGATATTTATTTGAGAGTTATATGAATCCAAATTTTAATGAACCTAATGGGAATTTATTTATATTAATTTAAGGTATTAATAAAATCAAATGACATTAATTTATCATTCTAGAGATACATCTTTACATATTTAATGTTTTTTTAATACCCTGTAAAATGTGATATCACTTTTTAGAAAAACATTTAATGGTAACATTTTTTTGTTATCTTAAAATAATCAATCAAAAAAATAATTTTGTAAGTGGGTGTCCTTATCTAAGAATCAGGTGTATAAAGATAGGTGAACTCCAAAATCTTACTAGCGCATCTTGAAACTCACTTTTGTTAGTGCGTTTTTTATAAATTCTATATTTGCATAATTTTATGAAAAATATTCCACTTTCATCAAATATTTTTCTAATTTCACATTTAAATAAAATAAAATAATATACATCTTCATCGATGTATTCAAGTTATTGTTTCATCTATATATGTTGTGTAAAATTTGGAGAAGTAACTATTTTTTCCTCTTCCACCGTGTTTAATGATTTTTAATCTTATTTATTTCTTATCCAAGAAATAAATAAACCTCTAAGATAGAACACACCTTCAAAAGTTGACTTTATATCATCTACAAAACTTATATAATCAGTGTCTCTCATTCTAAGTAACTTATCTTATTTTGATCCATTTCAATGTTTTTAAAATTAATTATCATTTGATGCATCATAGAGAAATATTCACCACTGGAATGAATCTGTCATTGAGATCAATTTCATATCATTCCACTTATTACACAGAAAACATAATTTTATGTCTTTTTTGAAATGAATTAGAATAGATTTATGATGATTTTACTTTAATCTATGATATCAATCAATATGAAAACTATATCTTTTGAAAAATTCATATGGGATGTGATTATTATCATCATTGACATTATATCCTCTTTTCCAAAAAAACATTATCAACTAATTTTATATTTATATTTTGTTTATTTATTTGAGAAACCTATAAAATAAGGAAAAATATTAACTTATTTATTATAAACACCTAAAATTATCACTTCATTAAATAAATTATAATTTTAAATAAATTTCACCTGATCTTACCAATATAATATCATCCACATATGTGAGAAATATCAATATTTGTCTATATTCAGTTATTATATATTATTTATAATCATCTCCTATTGAATAAACCAATTCTATATTTTTTATTTACATATAATATCTATTTTAATTGGGTTAAGGGGAACCGTACATGGATTATAGAAATAGAGGAATAAATACCTTAATTACATGGCCTACAAGCCAAGAGGCAAAACATCCTTAAATATTAAATTGAGACTACTATACTAAAACAACCCCACCCCATAGCATATTATAGCATGCACATATCTTCCCAGCAGACATTGTTAATGGATTGTAGTGACTTGAGTATTGATACATAATCTAATAGAATGTCCACCATATCCGTCCTTTAATATTGAACGTAGTTTCCTCCACCTGGTGATTTCTACATCGTAGTTTCTTCTTATTGGGGTTTCTATAGTAATGTGGACCTGATCTAATCCATAGTCTAGAAGCCCATGGACCAATTTACCTCCATGTACCAATTTATTTTAATTGTATGGAGGCCCTTTGGCATGAATCCCCAATGGTGGGCTAAAGGCCCCATTTCTTGAAGTCCATTCATAACCCAAAGCCATTGTAGAATATATACCCAATTATGTAGCCCTAAATCCTAATTTAATTGTTTTGATACACTTAATCTATACCACTATAGCACCTGATAAGGTAATGATATGGTAATGATATAGTAATACTATAATAACCTCATAAATTATCCCCTACCAAGATTTGAACTAGAGTCTATGTTATAAGAGGACAATATGTTTAACAATTTAGTATAACTGCCAACCCCCCAACTTCTCTTCATTGATATCAATGATACATAAAAAATATTATTAATCATTGAATATAAAAATATCAGTGATTTATTGAACCAATATAGATAGTATTACGAAATGTTTGGGATCACCAATGATAGACCATTCTTGAAGCAGAGTAAAATAGAGAAAAAGTAAAAATAAATAATAAGAACACACGATTTATGTTTTTCTAGAATAATCCATATATCTACAGAGTGGTAAAATTAATTACCCATATGCGAGAGACAAATAATAGGGAACACTCTTAGGGTTGTAAAATGTTGGGTCAAATGATCTCATAGAGAAACACATTGCTATAGTAACACACATTTTTATAGTTCCAAATCCACATTGTTAATCCACTATACTATAGTAACGGTGCTAGTAATGTTAGAAGAGTTACATTATCTATTCCTGTAAAGACCATATAGCAAAAATACTATATAGGAAATTTTTACTCTTTTAAAATAACTAATATCACTATCCTCAGTCAGTTTTACTGCATTTATTTTTCTCTGATACAATTATTCCATTATTGGTGTCATGTATGGGACTCGGATGGAACAGAATGGTTAACTAAGCCTAATTGTATACATATCTCCAAGAACATGTCCCTATATGCCAGAGGCTAATGAAAAACATTAGGGTCCTAGGGAATGTCCCTGGGGAGACTATTCCATCAATACAAGAGTTGAACTTACTGAATAAGGAATAACAAATAAATAACGGAATCATAATATGACTTGATTAAATAGAAAAAGCATTCACTTTAAACTTTGGACCAGTAAACCACCATAACAGAAGAAAATATAAATATAAAAAATAATCTAAATTAATTATAATTAATTAATATGTAACCTGAATCATATAAAAAATGATGATAATGTATGTCATGTGTATATTAATTAGTAAAATATGTATACGAGAAAATGAAAACAATACTATATTCTATACAAAAAGGATCCAAAAGGGGAATATCTATCCATGAATACCGAGCTCTAGCCTGATCATTTTCTACCAATATCCCAAATTAATTAATTCACTCATAGGTGGATTATTCCCCTTATCTACACTTATAAGTATTTAAAATTCCTACGTTCCATAGGCAACCTAGATAGGATGTGAGATAAATCACAGTAGGACACCACCAAAGATGTCTATAAATACCCAGCATATGTATATAACATGATAGTGTGTATATATAATAAATAAAGTTGTAATAATAATTATAAATTGGTCAACTGTAGTTCTAATATGGAAACCAGTCTGACTCTACCTACATTGGCCATTGATGAAATATCCCTAAAATAGCAACAAGGGGCTCAATGCCTGGAATCTCATTTATAAGGTACATCATGCTCGATATCACAGTAGTATATGGGATTTTATGACTAGTATCAAATTCATAAGCGTCACCATGTCCACTATCACATTAAGGGATATAATACCCATATCATATTAATATAGGGGATGCTATGCCTAGTATCACATTTTGAAGGGACCCCATTCTGAGTATCACAGTATGGGATGCCATCGATGTATCATAGTAATGGATTCCATGCATTTATAGTATAATTATTATGGGTTTTCATACCCATTTTGTATAATTATTATGGGTCGTTATGGCCATTTGATATAACAAGGAGGTATGTCATGACCATTTATATATATATATATATATCATGAATTAGGGTCATCATTCCCAATTTCCGTAATTAATGAGGGTCACTATTCCTACACATCATCAGTAGTAAAATAAATTGGATTTAATATTAGTGAAGTCATAATTATTAATTAACTAACATTGAATCATTATAAGGATGTGACTATTGTTAAGTTTAAACAAGTTATGTGGGTGCACCATTCACTTCATTTTGACTCATAAAAATTATTAAGGGGACTTTACATTCAATTCCACTCCATTTAATCTATATAAAAATAACATCACAATTTAGAATAAAAACCAAACACTACATTATGTGTTTTGGATATTATTATAAAATCCAATTAGGTATATAAGAGGGAACACCTAAAGGCATGGTTCTATATAAGTTTGAAAATCAACATGAACATGGGTTATAACAAGTTAGTAGGTTCCAAGAAAGGTAATAAGCATAAGGAAGATATAATTTATGGGGAAAATGGAGAAATTGGAATACAATAAAAAAATATATATTCTAAAACAAAAAAACATGAGAGATAAACCATACACTACCAACCTAATACTCATAAAAGTATCCTCATCCTGTATCAGGATATATATTTTCATGGATTGGATGAAATATGAAGAATGGATAAATGTACTGGAAATAGGGAATTTAAGCATTCTCCTTAGTATCTCTTTAGATAGGAAGACAACTAGAAAATGTAAAAGAATGAAATAATAGCTTACCAGTTCCTATCCAATGAGATTGAAAATGCATGAATCAGACTTTGAACAAAGAGTCAGGATAAAAATATATCAAAGGGGATATTGGGAGATAAAAAAGGGAGAGGGAGAGAACTCTTGTTTACTAGAATTAACAAAGGAAATGGTGGATGATATTATTAAATAATAATTATAATTTATGTCATTTATCCCAAAATATATGGGTGACATTATTTTACACATAGTTGGTCAAACTGTGGG
The DNA here is from genome assembly GCA_963277665.1 of Viscum album. Taxonomy (NCBI): domain Eukaryota; kingdom Viridiplantae; phylum Streptophyta; class Magnoliopsida; order Santalales; family Viscaceae; genus Viscum; species Viscum album. The sequence goes on from OY728123.1 coordinate 1,228,700,164, forward strand.
CAAACCATTCGTCTTCCTTTCTTCAAGGGGAACCTCACATGGTATATGCACATGGGTTGAATAACCATTAACACATTTGTGGTATAACTATTTTAATTATTATAGCTGATCGTGCAAGGGCCAAATCCCCATGATGCGTGATTTCTCAAATGATGTACCTTTGGACAGAGGCCTAGACCACGTCCCATAGTTCTAAAAAAATGTGATGATTTGGTATTATAATTTATACTAACCGTGTGGCCTAGATATTTTTATCCAAAAGTTGGGCTTCAGGATTTGAATAATCCTCAGACACTAACAGAACATCCATGATGTCATTAGGCATACATATTTGGTTCATAAAGAATAATTAAACTCATATTAATATGATATGTACCTCTAATAAAGACCAGTTTCTTACAGTCTCCCCCCAAAAAAGTAAATCATCCCCAAGTTCACTATCCTAGGGAGAAAAAACCTCATCTATGAATAATTCTAGCCATTGAGCACATATATTGGCCTACCATTGTCATGCCCCATTAAATACCCAGCCATGCTTCCGTAACACATGTACTAAAGGGACATTCCAACATTAGAGATCCTTCATGCTTTTATAAATGTTAAAACAAGAAATTATAATAAGAATCCTTAATATATACATCAAAATCAGTATGATCAGAAGTATGAGACTGATTAGGATGATAATAGTGAAGCTATGAAACATGGAAGAAGTCTTACAAGTAACTTTACCAATAAGGTAATAGAAATCGATAGTCTATATGTATAAATCCATATAGAATCTCAAATGGAATGATAAATCATGGTTACATCTTCACATACCGCTATATACATCCATTCCCAAGTATGGCTAACATATAAAAGAACACATGATCCCTAACCTCAAACTATAGAGGTTGTTGGTAACAATCAACATATGACTTTTTTCTATACTAAGTAATTAAAATATGCTTCCTGATTTGATGAACCTACTACAAAGTCTCATAAATGAGAAAATGAAATTGTAGTTCTACCTCTCTTACCTATAACCAGCATAATGGTGAACGACACGACCTACTGTATATGGCCTCATATGTATCCATTTGTATCCTTTCCTAATGAATATTATTGTAAGAGAACATTATCAGTGGGATATTATTCTACCATGATTCACTGAAATTAAAAACTCATGCTTGAATTATGTACTATATAACATGTATAGTGTGTTATGACTAACCATCATTCTATGGGTGAAAAGCTAATCTCATAAGTAGCTGTGTACCCATAGAAATCTGCAACCCCTTCGAGAACCTATATTTGATATGAGGATCCCTATATGAAATGATAGTATATGGGACCCTGTGTAGACATATGATCTCACACACCAAATTTCTATCTATAACATCAACTGATAAATTCACATAGATAAGAATAATGTGGGATAATTTCATCCAGTATTCCATGACAACAGAAAATACATTGCTACCATGATTCAATGTTGGTAATATTATGAAAAATACATTGAAACATCATCCAATTTTCCTTTTGGGACCAATAATAGATGTATAAATCTAACAGTTCACTGGTGTTCCACCATAACTTTCTGATAGGTGGAACACTAAATGATTAAACATACTATCTCACACCTCATCCCTAAGCACCAGAATTGTCAGTGCATGTCATGATACATCTTAAAGATACCCAAGATACCTTCCCAAAGAGAATCATGTGACTCACACATTAGATCCTCTATCATATATATGAGAACCCATATATTCCCATGTATTAAGAGGATTACATCATCATTTATAGAACAATCACGAGGTGGTTCATCTCACGAAATATTCTCTCATTAGACAAATCATTCAGGATAAGAAAATTGCACCATCTATACCTTCTCTAGAAGTTAAGAAGTCACTGATAGAGATGTAAGTACCGATAGTCCGTGTTAGATCAAAACCTATATAAGAATCCCAAAAAATAGATCCGTAATCTTCCATTCATTACTGCCCTCCTGAACTACCGATGTTTGAGTCCTCATGCTTAGAGCATCAATAATAGTGTTTTCGTTTCTAGGTGTATATAAAAGCTTGAAGTGAAAATACTGTAGATATTCAACCCATCTTCAGCACCTAATATTTGATTCTTACTGTGTAATAATATAACTGAGTCACTTGTGGTGTATATGAACCATTAATATTTCTCCTGGTAGGTAATTCCTCTAATAATGCAAGGTCTATACAACAATTGTTAACACGAGATCGTGCAATGGGTAATTCAGATCAAGAGGCCTCATCTTCGATGACCTATATATAGGGACTCTACCTTCATACATCAAAACTTATCATAGATTAATACTTAATATTTCACGATAGGTTTTATATATCCTGAAATGATCTAAAAGAGTCAACATTTCTACTTTAGTGAATATCCCATTCCACTAGTGAAAGGATATATCACAGGATTAAAAATATATAAACATAAAAGCATTCTTATTCTAGCCTTTAGAAGGTGATTCTAAGTGCAGGAAGTCTGGTATAAAACTCACGTAGTAACCAAATTTCCCCAAGAAACAATTTATATCAATGAGTTTTTTAGGATGCTCCAATGTGACCACAAATCTCACCTTATTTGGGACAAATGAATCTTATGCCTCTGAGATAATATTTCCCAAGAAGTGAACCTTTTAAATCCCGAAATGAAATTTACTAATCTTAGAATATAGCTATATCTATATTAATATATTAAAAATTATATCAATATGAGTGGAATGGTCATTTTAAGTATGCGAATACACCAATATGACATCTAGAAAAACCACCACAAAAGAATCCATATAGGGATTGAAAATCGAATTCATCAAAGACATGAACCTACAAGGTTCTTTCATAAGACTGAATGAAATCACAAGATACTCATTTAATCCATAGAAACTAGAGAAATACATATATAGAATATGTAAATGTATGATTTGAACATGATGATAGCTCGATCTTAGGCTGATCTTTAAGAATACTCTCTCTCACCTGAGCTGGTTAAAGAGATCATCTATGTGAGGTAATGGATACCTGTTTTTCACTGTTAGCTGATTCAAAATCCATTAATTCATGAAAATACTGAGTGTTCCGTCTACCTTATTTGATAAAATTAATATATCACCCCATATATCAGTACAAGGATATATGAATCCATTGGAATCTAAATCTTCTAGATGCGTCATGAGCTCCTATAGTTCAGTAGTAGATAACCTATAAGGAGGAATTGATATCAATACAACCCAATGCACTAGGAACATAGTAATGTCTACATCATTATTAGGAGGTAGAATAGAATATTTATCAAATAATAAAACCCGGAATCAATCGACTATAGGAGGGAACTCAGTATCATGTTTTCCCAAATCCTTAATTTAAAGGAAAGAAAACTACGCAATAAGTCCCCCTGTCCTATGATTCCTTGGTTCAGATCTACTAGTCCAGAAATGTAAAGAATAAACTCAAATATTGTAATATTTAGGATGAATATATTCTATAAAAAAGATGTATAGCTGACTCAATAAGACAATCCATGCACTGGCGCACTCTCTTTGATGATAAACTAAAAGGTGTATCAAGCGTTATAATGATCAAGAGTACTCAAATTAAAGACCAAGTATATTCAAAATACGAACATATATGATGTAATAAAATTAACATGTATTAAATAAGGATTAAATTATAGTATAGGATACAATAGTAGTAACTCAAACTGTAGATAGCCCAACATCTTGCTCCTCCAGTACATGCTGTACTGAATAGATATGGCCTGATCCACGACCCCATGATGCAACCTGACTACATGGAGTAGTTTTCCTCTGCTGAAGATATACATCTAAAGCCTAAATAATGGAGCCATGTCCCCATCCCTTTTCTATAAAGATAGTAGTACTCATGATACCTACCTATTGAGGTGCTACTTAACCTTTCTTAGAAGGTGGATCTAACATAGATCCTCTCCCACTCATCACATATGGGAATCTACTATAGAATCATTGTAAATTATTTAAATATCCAAATCCTCAACACTTGATGATTAATATGGGAATATAGATCTTAGTGTGAAAAAAATTCCCAAACTAGTGGAATACCACATGACTTTATAAGGAAGTCATCTGGACACTCTTACGTATGCACACAGTCTCAAATCACCACTTCTGACCGCTATAAGAACCAATACTCTGTCTTGTTTTTGAACTGTCCTAGCTCACACAAATAATTCCCTCAGGTTCTATTCTTTGAGAAGGTCATAGTTCACTCTTTCATATATGGTAGTCAATTAGAAAACATCTACATGAGAATGAATAGGATACCTCAGACCATCCTCAAATTATCCTTCATTCTTTGGCTCATTAACTTTGTAAATAAGTGCCAATTTATGAAGCTCTATAGATGAGATGAATAGTCCATGATTTTCATTGAATCCTACTATAGGTTCATGAACTCCCTTTCACAAATCAGCATAAAATGTCTTTATAATTAAAACTTCAAAGAAGATCTACTGTAAGTCCCATCAAGTTGCTTTCGGATACGGTCCATCCTGATTTAGTATATCGCAATAGTGTTTGGTGTATCACCTATGTATATGAGAAGAAATTTTCACTCACCACTCATGTGGTGTCTCTAAATGATCAGATATATATATAAAAGTCTCAATACATAACTCTAATGTTTTTATGCCACCATCCAGCAAAAACAAGGGCGAATGCTGCTACTGGATCTCCTGAGTCGACTCTCCCAAATAAGGGCCACAACATAGTGGTCCTTGTAAGGTCTATATATACCGCAAGAAATATAATAAAAACTATGCATCATCGTCATCGTCAGGAATAAAGAGGTCCCACTACTGGAGGTATAACCGGAGGCTCATGTCCCACCAACTCTGGAGACTAACATCACCACCCTCCTAGTTAATGATCAGAGGACATCATGGTTGAGTTTCTCTATAAATTCTAAATTCCTGGATTAGATAAATTTTGATGATAAAAATAATCATAGATATAAAACTAGAATATGTACAATTACTTTCTATATAATAGTGGCACCCCTATACTAGTTTAATGAGTCTAGTCTAGGTGATAGAGGAACCTATATAGATAAAAAGAGATGGTACCTACTACCCACTACTATGGATGGTAATGGGTTATGTTCCATGTTTAGTAATTTCCAAATCCATTTAATTTATATTTGTACTACATTTCAAAATTATTTACATGGTTGAAGAAAATGGTTCACCACTTCTGACCCATATGGGACAAAAAAAATTATTTATTAGAAAGTGGTGTCCAAATAATCCATACCATAACACATTACATTCCATGCGACCAATGGTCCGTGAATGAACATCCCATAGTTTAATACTTAGGGTTGATGCTATAACCTATGCAGGAAAACACTGATAGGTTATTGAAGGAAGTATATGTACCAACAATGTCTCTCAATCACCCACAACAATATCTATATTTTGACACATCTATTTATAGTTGTCAAATCACTCAAGTCAATCACATACAATAAAAATAACACAATTCTCCAATATGTCCTGTCATATGCATGGAATGTGAATTTCCAATAAGGTACATAATATGCGGCATGATAAATTATTCATTTACCTCATTTCATTAATCCATGGATAAATTATAAAACTCAATAATATGAATAGAAACTTTATAATTCATGTGAATCACTAAACATTGGAATCATATCAACTATAATTAGAAAAGTATAGAAAATAGTAATTTGCATTCAATGTAATTCGAATTTTCATTGTACATTGTTTAACTACACCTAAGAGAAACTCATTACCATATCCCATGGGATTCCTAATTTCCTATCTGTTGTCTCAAAATAGTAAGGCATGAAAAGGAACCTATGATATTAATTTGTGACATCGTGGACCCGGATTCCACTAAACGGTAAACTAATCCCAGTTAGCCAAATGACCTCAAGCGCATACCAAAAAATTCAATAGGATTTTGAATACCAATTAGGGTCTATGGTGTGTCCATGGGGGGAAAATACATTCATTACTAGAGTATAAAACAATGGATAAATAATAATAGATATATATTAGAAGCATAACATAACCAGATGGAACTGAAAAAGAAGACACTATAAAAACATAACTAGAAAACCACCGAAACAGAAGAATATATAAATATAAAAAATAGGAGAAACTAATAGTAATAATAATTAAATTAGTAAACCGAATCATATAAAAATTATGGTATTGTATTTCAAGTTCCCATAAATATGGAAAACATGGATACAAGAAGCTAGCAATTGTAATATACATGCAATAAAAATAGAAGAAAAAAAGGGAAAAACTATCCATGTATCCCAAGCTACAACCCAGTCATCTACTACTAAGATACCATACTAAGTAAAGAATCCATAATAGGATGCTTCCTCAAATCTATAACGGTAAGAATGTAATCATACCGAGTACCATAGGTGGCCCAAATTAGGTGTGATATAAATTTAATTAGGCCACCAAAAATGAAGTCTATATATATAAAGTCTACATATATAACATGGTGGTGGGTAGATATAATAATGAAAGTAGTAATAATTGTTTTAAATGGGTCACCTCTGGTTCTTAAGAGGAAACCATGCTCATTCTATATGCTTTAACACATGATGGAATATCTATAAAAAAGGAACAGGGGACTCAATTCCCGATTTCACATTTATAAGGGAAGTCATTCCCGATATCACAGTAGTATAGGGGACTCCATGCCTAGTATCACATTTATATGGGATGTCATTCCTATTATCATAGTAAGGGAGGCCACACCCATATCATAATAATACAGGGGATCCCATGACCAGTATCACATTTATAAGGGACATCATTCCCCATATCATAGTTTGGGACACCATGACAGTATCACAGAAAGGGTTTCCATGATGGTATAGTATAATAATTAACGGTTTTCATGCACATTTATTATAATTATTAATGGTATTTATCCCCAGTTGGTATAATTATCAAGGGTCACCACTAAAATTTTATATAAGTATAATAGAGACCATACCGATATATATATTCCATGAGTAGGGGTCATAATGCCCAATTTACATAATTAAATAGGGTATCCATTCCCACACATTCTTAGAAGCAACATCCATTGGATTAAATAAGATACAGGGAATAATTCACAATTTATTTAAATTTAATCATGACATGGATGTGAGTATTTTCTAGTTTACAAATGTAATGTGGTATTACCACTCAGTTTAATTCAACACATAAAAATTTTCATGGGAACGAGAAATTCTATTACATATTATTTAATCCATATCAAAATGATTACACCATTTAGAATTCAATCCAAACACTCTATTAGGTTCTATGTCTTTATTCTCATAAACCCCAATTAGGAATATATGAGGGAATAACCAAAGGTATGTATGCACTTATGTTTGTGTACTGAACTTGAAATTGGGTTTTAAAATATAAGTGTGCTCCAAGAAAGGAAACATATTCAAGAAACATATAATTTTGGAGAAATGCACAGTGAAACAAGTATGCATCACAAGGACACATTTTATAAAATATAAAAACAAGAGGGATAAATTATAAACCACATAAATCATACTCATGAAATTATCATCATCTAGTGTCATACATAGTTTATCCCAAATTAAAATATATCTTAAGAATTAATGAATGACCCGAAAATATGTCAAATAACCCTACACCTCTATAACTCTGTTGAGATAAATACAAACAATGAATGGATAAAAAAGAATAAAGATATTACCATTGCCTATCTAATGAGGCTAAAAATGACTGAATCAGGCATCCGATGAATAGTCAAGATCATAATCTATAAAAGGGGATTTTGGGAGCTTAAAAAGTTATTGGGATATCTCTTCAACCTGTTGGAATAAACAAATGATAAGTGGGTTGAAATTATTAAGTAATTAAGAAAATTCTCATCACCTCACTCAAAACATCTGTATCATAGGGTTTGGATTCGAGGTTATCGAAATTTTGTTCCTATTGTCTTACCTTTTCAACTTCATGGGACACCTCACATGGTTCATGTGAATATTTTGAGAAATTGTGTGGAAACCATGTTATATGCCTCTAAAAAAAATTATTGGTTCTCCCGCATGGTCATGTGACCCCTGATTCACAGTGTCTCAAGCTGTGTGTGTCCAGATAAAGGAATATACAGCATGAGACAGTTTTAATAAAAAATGTGGCCTAGGTAACATTGTTTCTACTAACCATACATACAAGCTATTTTTCTCTGAATGATGTGTTTTGGTCTCTAAAAAATCCCATTAAACTCCCATAACCTAAATGAAGTCATCAAGAATCTATATGAGGATCATAAAAAATAATAAACCAAAATTAGAAAGGATCCATACCTCGAATAAATACTAGTTTATCATAATTAGGGTTGGGGTCCTTTGGCCTCCAGACCCCCAAATAGGGGAACTATCCCCTTTAACACCAATCAACCTCATCAAAGAATTCAAAATATGGGAGTTCATGTATATTATAAGACAAAAATATTTCTCCCAAATTTCATAGATGGTTCAGGCTATTGTATTCCAATAATCTCTCAAATAAATCTTAATCCAACAAACTATCCTCCATCCATGGATCTAACTTTAGAAAACTTAATAAATCTATGCTCATCCTCTTCTTTACCCACAAAATTGATATTTTCCCATCAAACCTTCAATTTTATGATAATTATTCATGAATGGACAATTAATTTTCTATAAATAATTTAGTTCGTAGATGATGAATCATAAAATATCACTCGATTTCTTTTCCAAAACCCCAAAATTTTCTTCCATATTTTTCCTCTCATCCACCATTCTTCAATAAAGACTAATAAAGGAAAATAATGATTCAAACTATTAGTCACCATCAACTTTTTCAACATTAATTCTAGATTACTGGAGCTTCAAATATTATTGAATGTAAACACCCCATCATATACTAAAAAACTGAAAATTTATTATATCAATTAAACATTCTTCATTCGGTTATGAGACCCCAAATTCTTCACAATATGTATAACACAATGACTCTCAAAATGTGATATATTTTCCTCTTGACTTCCATCCATCTCCTCCAAGAAATTTCAATATGTTAACCATCTCTATCATGGATTTTGATATATAGTGCCAAAATCTTATTTAATTAAGATATACATCTCAATGAAACTACACCACAAGTAAAAACATATCTTATAGTACTCCTACCATCAACATAACATTCCAATTATAGAATCTATATACCCTAATAAGGTATTTTCTTTCCTAATGCACAATGATATATACTTTTCTTCCTTAAAATGCCTCAATAACCACTTCACAGCCTCTTAATGATTCCTTGAAGTGTCATCCATGTACCTTCTTACAACTCCCATTATGTGAGAAATACATGTTTGGGTATAGACCATGATATACATAAAGATTCCAACAACTGACACATAAGGGAAATTTACCATGTAGTCAACCTCTTTTGTTGTCTTTGGTTCTTACTGCTTTAACAATTTAAAATGTATTTCTAGAAGAATAATTTTTTTTCTTTTAATATAATAAAAATACTCAAAAACATCCCAATGTAGACACACTATGATAACATCAAGATTCCATCTCCATAATATCTATTCATCCCTAAAATCATTCTAGATATTCTAAGATCATTTATCTTCAAACCCTCATCAGAATACTCTTTTATCCCACCAATACTACATATACATGATCATTTAACGTTAATTTCATACACAAATAGATGAAATATAATTTAGCTATCACCAAAAGATGTAAAATAGAAGTATTGATCCATATAAAACATTTATATAAATATTTAACCCTGAATTCATTAATTTTTTTATTCTACTACCTAGGATCCAACTTAAACCCTTATAAATGTTTTTGGAGACTTTTTACCTGATATTCTGTACTATACTCAAAAAAATTAGGTTGATCCATATAAATTTCCTCATCCAAATATCCTTAATGGAATTTAGTCTTTATATAAATGTATTCAAGATTTAAATAATTTCATAAAATTATAATAAGAACCACTATAGTGGTGGTAAGATTCACTAAAGATGAGAAACGTTTACTAAAATCCACACCTCCCATATATTAAGAACCTGTAACTACTTTCCTTGAATTGTATTTATTCTTACCATCTTGTTCTTCCTTGAAAATATATAACCATTTTTTATACAATGATTTATTTCCTTGAGGTAATAGAGATATATCCCAAGTATTGTTATCATGTAATAATGATGTCTCATCCTTCATATAAATCACCCACTTTCTTGAATATTTTAGCTACATTTTATCTTCAAATAATTAGATATCTCTAGTATTAGTTAATAACAAATAGTTTATAGAAGATGAATAAAACTACATAGGTCTTGTCACTCATTTTTATCTCCTCAACTCCACTTTAGTAGTCGGTTCCATTAGTTCTATTAGCACATGATCTGGTACACAAGAATGCTTTACATTTTCTAGACACTGTGATTATTTCATCCCACTACTATCTCCAACTAAATTATGATCTTTATATATGAATGTTTCATTAAAAATCACATTTTTTCTTCAGATGATATTATTCCTTTTTTTCTCCCCAAAAATGAGAACCAAACTACTTATCCCCATAACTAATAAAGAAATAGGATATGGACATAACATAATACTTGGACCTTATATCAACATCGATACTTAAAAATTACATACAACCAAAGAGTTGTAAATGATAGAGTATTACCACCTATCCTGAATAGAGATAATTGGGTAGATATTCTCTAATAGGTATACATGGACTCCGATTGATGAGATATTCTTCCTTATTCACCAAATATGATCAGATAATCATGAGTAACCATGAGTGTAGTCTCATACTCACGAAAAATCCATTAAATTTCATATTTATCCTTTTATCTATAGAATTATTTTTTTATGTACAATGAAAATTATTCATAAGCTATGTTTCATTATTAGTACAAAATTCATTAAACTATTTATTTTCATTCTCTCTTACATTATCCTAGCTTCAGAATTTTATCTTTGATTATGAATTATTCAAAAACCATTATTCAACATTTAAAACAAATTAAAAAATCTGATTTTATTTTTAGAATGTAAAACTGCTCTTTTCTTTCCAATCCATCAATAATTTTCACATAATATAGCACCCGTACATGGGAATGTACAGGTGTAGGACCCCATATATTAATGTAAACCATTTATAACTTTTATTCATTGGTGTACTTCCTTAAATTACACAATACACTTTATTAATTTTTTAAATATATAATAATTAAATAGATTAACTTCCACCAACTTCATATCCGATTGTATTCCTTTTGTTTTGAACACATGCATCCCCTTTCACTCAAGTGGTCTAACCTGTAATGCCATAGTTTTAAATCCATAATAGAATTTTTTATTTCATCAATGTCCATGTAATTGTTTTTTAATTTTATATAGGGTTCCATTGTTTAATCCAAGATTCATGATAATATATCCAAATTTTTTTTTCATACACCCCAATTAAAAGTTGTACTATGTTACGATTCATAAAGATTCATAATAGAAATAATATTTATCATTAGTACACACAAAGAAACACATACACACAGACACATAGACACACAGACACACACACACACAGATATATATAACACATTACAAATAATGAAGAAATACAAAAGATTGGTTATGATTTATTAATCAACTTTTCTGATAAACTATAATGGGTCTTCATCAAAATCAAGATTTAGCTTGCTAAAATATCAAAAAAAATATTTTTTTTTCGAATCCATTATTTGATAGGGAATGAAAGTATTCCACTAAGTATAAAATAAAAGACTCCATAGGGTTATCCATATTCAATATAAACATGTCATCAGTTCCTTCATTTTATTTTTATTCTACATTTGTTTCAGGTACCTTCCATCTATCCATATACACATTTGATATGTCCATTATTCCCATAACTCCACCAGGTAGAACCAATCAATTTTTCCGTGTCTCAACTCTTTATTCTTGACATTATTCTTATCTATTAATATTTTTCAGCATGTATCTTCCTCTTCCTTCCATGAACATAGCAGCACTATGGAATCTTTATGACTCTGTTATCTAGATATCCTAACAAAGGATATGATATAAAAAATCATTAAACGTTAACATTTTATTCTCTAAAAAATTACCCAAGGAATTCATAGTATCTTCCCAAAAATCAAATAGTGATGATAGTAAAACCAGTGGACATACCCATAATCTAACATAATATCAACGAATGTTAACTTTCATTTAATAATTTTCTATTGAGACCAAGATGGTTTGGGAAATTTTTGTGAGGTTTTTGTTCCATAATAAATGTGATTCATTGTGTGGGATTTTTCTTCAAATTAACCAATCATACTTAAACTCACATTTAATATGAGGACAATACATTTGGTGAATTATGTTAAATTATTCTTTATATTGATTGTAATGATTATATACCATGAAAGGATAAAATTATGATATCTATTGAAGGAAAATTTATCACATCACATATATTGGGATTTCACACTATGATAAAAGAAGAAATCTTGTGCCCAAAAATTAATACTATACTACAAAAGAGTCTGATTTAGTTTTTGATGGCCTTTATTATTTGATGTACTCTACCCAATAAGAATACGGATACACCGAATTGAATTTTTAAGATATTTTCCATGTCTTTATAATATTAGAGACCTTTATCCCCTAACCGAGTAACCATATTTTAATGGTGTTGTGATATGATGCCCATGAAAAGAATATAGGAACATGTTGGTAAGGAGAGAAACATGTGTTTTTCGACATCTCTAGAATTTTGAAGGGGGTTATTCCAAAATTGTTGTACCACATGGTAAGGAAGAAATTTTCACTGTATGATAGGCTTCCATAGTACATAGGTTTCAGATCCTTTATTTTTATTCCATTGGAATTTTGAATACCTCTATAACATAGTGACCACAACACACTATAATATGGTTAGGAAATTAAAAAATTACTATTTTTAACTACCATGAAACACTGAAAAGGTGTCGTCTATGTCGTTAATGAAGAAATATGGAAATTTTAAACAACCATGATAATTTGTATTCATCTAAGAAGTTTAGAGATTAATTAATATAATTATAACTACCAATTAATGTTTTATGGTGGATATAAATTGAAATATGATCTAAAGGTTGTATTTGAACAATAGGATTTGAATTTAAAAATCAAATTAAAATTCAAACTAAAAGAAAATGCTATTGTTGTAAAGATCTGAATATAGTGTTAAAGAAATTTGCACATATTGAAAATACATAAAATAAGGAGAGGGATGAATAATAAGAAGATGATTATAAAAAATATGTATATATATATATATAAAATCAATAATATTCTATAATTATCAAATTTAGAGGAATAGGCGAAGGAGAAGAAAATGTATGTGATTATGTGTGTGTGTTGTGAATACCATGTGAAGAAGTAACTAGTCTGTGTCTAATCATGAAGGTGACTTGTTTTCTTAATATATAGTGTGAAAGTAGAGAATATGTGGAATAAAACTACACACTCAATGACTTAGTTGAATTATTTTTAGTTGAAGACTATTCATTTGTCACAAAAATTTATCTTCGTATAGTGTGGGATGCACTTGTGTTCGGGATGTACCGAAACGTATTTGGGAGGAATATAAGCACATGCTTCAAAGATACACTCTTCACATTTGTAATCACATGATGATTATAGTGGATAGTATGATATTAGGGAAAACTATATATGTAACACCCACAATGTGATGTTAATGAGGTTTTATTTTTTGTTTTTTATTTATGGTTTGGTTAGGCTTGTTCTCAATGTGTTTTGGGAATGTTTTTATTTTTTTGGATGGTTGTTTTGGGGTTCATGGCCTGATAATTTTTTAGGTAAATCAATAATCATCTATATGTAACTGATTGAGGGAGAGAGGGGGTTTTAAGGGTATCCACATGGTTGACATGTAGTTAGGAAAAAATGTACTTCTAAACCATGTGATGGAAAATATTCTAGGTAATATCTATTCATACAGTTATTGAAACGTTTTCCAAACCATGCATCTTATAAGAGAAATAATTATTTAAATCCAAAATTATACTTTATCCTTGATACTCAATAGGAAAATATAATTTTTTATTCCTTGACCTAGGATCTTGACCCCAATTTCATCATTAGTTGTTTGGTAATCTCTATTACCTATACAGAACCATTTCAATGTGTCCAAGTGAATTATATCTAGGAGATTAAAGAGCCACATCCCAAGTTGAATGAAATTTTTTAATATTTATACAATGAATGGGTATAGTGGATATCACTAATGACCAGCTTGGTGGATAGATGAGTTACCACTCAGGAATTTTGGGATTTTTAGTGAATGCATGTATGGGTATATGTGTGAATGTGGAATGGGTATTCCAAGTTGAATGAAATTTTTTAATATTTATACAATGAAATTATTGTTTAAATAACTGGATGATTTCATAAATGTTATTAAATTATGATTTTGAATATGAATTTTTTGATATGCATGTTGCTGATATTTTTTAAAACAATCAATATTACTTTTTTTTAAAAAATATGATGTTTTTATTTAAATTTTACTAAATTGTTATAGATCAAGTGGTGTGTATGGGAAGAATTGTGGGAATTCATATAGTATAGTATACTGACCCCCTACATATGCACAAGGGTGTATATGGATATTTTGTTTATGATGATATATATAAAGGAATAATATATTTTTACCTAATGGATAATCATGATGTTACAAAATCGGGATAATGATTTGAGCTTGGATATGTTCATGTAGAGTCTGTGGAGTGATTCCGTACTGATGTTTCTACATAATTATAAATTTTAATTTTTAGTTGGGTGTATTGAACTATTTTTTTACTACTACATTGGTATGTTACAACTATTAGATTTTCATTTATCCTATTAACATTTAATGCATCATATAGTATTGGTTTTTCTGATAGGTTGTGTATTTTTAAAGGTAAAATATTATCCCAATGATTTAGTAACCCTTTAGAATATGTTTATATCATTTTGTGTCTAGGGAATGTAAAATAAGGTTAGTATCTCCATCAATTATTCCCAAGACAATGAGTTTGGGGTTGGGTGTTAAAACAATATTATCATTCTGGTCCATCTGTTGAGATGGTAGTTTTTTAGATACGAATTTTTGTAACATGAAATGTATAACATAAAAACCCATATCAATACTATTTATAATGAACATCATGTTACCAGTCGGTTCATGTATGAAATTGTTTTTCTATCAATTTAGGTGTGTTGTCATAACATCATCATGGATTTAAATTATGAGAGTTGTCTATCATGCATTGGTATAAAGACTTCCAACAAGGAGGAAATCATTCCAATGATTTTTTTGGAAATTATATGGAAAATGGTGACAAGATAATCATGTTTTAGAATATAAGAAGAAATTATTATTGTTGAAACCATGAATTACAAAGAATTAATCTAAAGATGGTAAATGCGATTAATGATTATGTTTTAATCAATTATTTCTAGATATAATTTGGTTTAGGAATTAATTATCATTTATTTCACTACATAAAATTAAATTGTCATATAATTGTACCTTAATAGATAATTTCTCTAATTATATGAAATGTATTAAATGATAATTGATATTTATACTATTTTAGGAAAATGTTAATAATTTACGAAGGAGTACTCAAAACATATTTACATGTTTATTGTCCTATTTAAATCATTATTATCTATAAGTATATACAATCAATAACATTTAAACATTATGGAACACATTTATTTTATCCTTATATATTTATCTTTAAAAGTGATGTTGTACACTGATTAATATTTAAATGTTTGAAATATTACTCTATACCTCATATGAGTAGACAAATATCATTTTATAACTTTTAGTAATATTTAATTGGATACATTCATACTATGTGAAAAATAATACAATGATGTTTTCAATAACGGTTACACACATAATTATTAGATAATGTCTAGTGTAATAAATAGTGTAATAAGTAGAATTATTGTATGCTAAATGAAATATTTTTTTGTAATGTGTTGTTTTTAAAAATTTATGATTATTATATTAATGGATATTAAATCACGCAAAAAATATAAATCTTTTTTAATTTCAAATATTAGTAAAAAAAATTATTTTATTCATTCTAAAATATATAATTAGTAAATCATTGTTAGTAAAATTTTTAGAATAGAATGTAAGATAAAAATTTATATATTTTAAAAAGTGATATCATGTTGTAATATTTAAAATATATTTAGATTATAATGATTTTCCGCTATTTGAATAGAACTTACAATGTTTTTAATATTCTTATATTGCTTGTTTAAGTTGAAAGATTAGCTAAGTGTTCATATTTATTAATATAATGTTTCAATAAGATGTTTAAACCAAAAATATAGAAGTAGAATATATTCACACAGATATATTTTTTTGGATGGAAATAATTTCATATTTCCATTATTAATAGAATATAATGTAACTGATCAATGGCATTAATTTCTTGGTTAAACAAAAGATCACATTTTTTGGGCGGAAACATCATTTAAAAAAATATTTTTAAAATATAATGGCATGTAAAATTCACTATAGAGCTGACCACTTATTGTTTTAATTGTTACACAGAAATGAAATGATTTTTAATTCTTCTTAAACTATTACATAGTCACTCATCCTTGAATTATTTTTGGTTCTAATGTAATCTTGTTGATGATTCTATGTTTTATTGAAAATGCATTTTTAAAGTAACATCATTAAGAAAATTGGTTTTGAAACAACTTTTATTATTATATAAAAAAGGTTATACAAATTTATTCTTAGAATAATTAAATGGACCTTGAGGGGAAATAGTTTCTTAAAGGAATCATTCTATCATTTTCAAATCTATAATTTTCTAGTTTGAACATCTTATGATTAGAAACATGGAATTGATCAATTCCTATATTGAAAGTAAATTCCAAGATGTATTTGTTGATGATTTTAATATTGATCAAAATATATATTAAATATATAAATAATTTATTTGATCATGTATTTTTGAAATAAAAACCATTATTTGAAATTTTATCATACTATTTGGAACATTGATTTTTTGTATATTCTTTTTGAGACTAATATAACATGATTAATGGTCAAATGGGATCATTATGGTTACGTATTGGAATGGGTATTATAGTGGTAAAATTCATAGAATATATGTTGGTGGATAATCCTTATGAGTATTTGTGGTTTTGATGATGTTTTTTTGTTAGTTATCATTGTTTTACTTATTTTATTGGTTATGTTTTCATGTTAATATAAGTATTTTACTCATTATTTTTATTGTTCGTGTGTGATGTTTCTGATTGCTATTATGGTTACACTATTTTTTGTTTTCTGAAAGAAATTAAAGTTACAACTGAGTCGAATAACAATTGATAAGGGGGAGGGAGATGAATCTATAGTTCTTATTTTATAAGTTTCAATAATTTTAAAAATTAACCCCCAAAACATATTAATATTTATATCCTTATCTTATTTTAGTAAGTACTAATGAATGAAGAAGTATTAATGAAAGTAAATAACATTATATTTACAAGGTTCTACCTCAGTATGAGAACCTAAATCCTTTCCATATACACACCCATGGGTCTAGGAAATTCACTATAATAAAAAAGAGAATATGTCTTGTGACAAATCCTATTAAACACCTTATATATATTTATTTGAATGATTATATTTACTCTAATCAGTTTACAATATTTTCCTAAAAAAATTGATCCAAACCAAAAAATAAATACTTTGTTCAAATTGATCCACAAAACATCCATCCAGATCAGCAGTCTAATTTGGGTGGCTCTTATTCTCTCATTCCGATGAGGCTAGGTCTGATGGTCTGAATATGATGAATTTAATATTATGAAATTAGTATTAAGAACCCATTATCAATCTATATTATACAAACTCTAATGAATTTATCAATAAAATATTCCTCAGTCAATTTTTCTCGGCTTGGTATAAAAACATTCAGGTTTCCAACCTTATTCAAAGATCTCAAAATAGAAACACAACTTGACACGAATTATATAGTACTACAACTTTTACGAACTCATGAATAGCTTCATTATATGATTGTAATGATATTATATATATATATATATATAAGAAACTCATAAAATCAAAGCTGGGAAACTAAAAAACTTTTCCCAGTTAATAAAATTTAAAATATCTGAAAATCGCTCATATTTATATTTCAACATTGATTACATAAAACCATGTCAAAATTTCTAAAAAATTTATCTTATAGAACATACTAAATTTTCTATACACTAATGTAAATTCCCCACATTTAGTATGTTTAAATTTCTCTGCTTCAGTCCGATTAAATACTTTATCTTCAATTTGATGTGATTAACTTCCTCTGCTCATTACAATAGAAATTTCTTCCTCTTCTCATTACTATCTAACTATCTTCATATATTCATTATGATCTGACTTTATTAATATGAACATTATGATATTAATTTCTTCCTTTGAGTTGGTCAAATTGAATTTTATCATTAGAGTTATTCTGATTGAATTTCCTCTTTAGAGTCATCCTGTTTAACATTCATCCTCAAAGTCAATATCATGTAACTTCCTCGAGTTCAGTCTGATGGAATCCTCATAATAATGGAAATATAATTAAAATGGAGTTCTCATTATAATGAGATTATAATTATGATATAATTATCAATATATTGGAAACTCCACTCTACAGCTTTGAAAAAATTAAAATCTCATCAGTTATAACTCATTCGGACTTCTAAAACTGTAACACCCCAAGCTTTTATGAGAAATATTCTTTTAATTTCATTAATGTCTTGTGTTGTATGCTACACCAAGATTACTTTGCGCTATACTCAACACCGTATTAGCGTGCAGTATACGCAACACTATTCCTGGATCGTGTTACACACAATTTTGATAATAGTTATTCTATGCTACATTGATTTTATATATATATATATATATATATATATATTCAATGTATAAATGAAATATGGTTGGAATCTATTATACAAAACAACGAAGAATTCTTCCACAACACACAACCCTGACTTGGCTTGCATTACACGAAATCGTGACCTTCCTCGATAGCGTGTGTTGTACGCAATGCCGGGTGTTACTAAACAATGATATATTATTATAATAGTATTATGAAATAGCCGTTATGAATAGTATTAACTAAATTTTTAATTTTATAATATTATTATTCATCTTACACATTTTCTAGAACATGTTATAAGAACAAAATAAATTTTTCGGGTAAAATAAGTATTTTTCAAAAAATACAGTTTTGCCGCCTTTTGATGGCGCACCCACTTTAAATCTAGTTTTTGAAATTTTTATAAGTTCCATTTGAAAAAATAAAATTATTCTTTGGAATCTTGAAATAAAAATTTACGTTGGATAAATTTTTCATTTTATTCTGATGACTTTCATATTTTAATGAATAGTAAAAACACGCTATATTTTAATTAAAAACAACTTTTTTCATCGTAATATTTTATGTGGTTAAATTATAATATTGAATGGTTTTAATGTATAAATAGAATATATTTTTACCATTTAACATAATGTATGTCATTATCATTGATTTTACCTTGAATTCGTAGGTTAAATCAATTCAATCTTTTGCAATGTTTTAAAGAAAAACCCTTTTTCTTTCGACAACGAGATAAATTTTAATTTAATTTCTGCAACTTTTGTGTATTGAAATTGGAAAAATGGATTCCATATTTGGAATCAGTGGGTACAAATTATGTTAATAAGCTACTTTTTATTTTTGCGCATTGTGAATTGTAACTACGGTAAATTTTATTTACTATAGTTAAAGGTAAATCGGATAATTAAGGGTAAATATAAGATTATAAAATTACCCTAACACTTGGAAAAATCCTATTAAATGACTAAAAGTAGACCCATATCACCTGAGGGTCGGATTAGAATCATTTAATAGACTTTTGTCCATGAAAATAATTTAATTATTATTAAAACAAAAGAATTTGACAACATGTCACTTTCATAAATCTTATAAGTATCATAATTATAATTTAGTGATAAACTTCATGGAAATTAGAAAATTAATAGTTTCCAGAAATCCAATACAATTATCTACCTCATAGGAATTTATTTAGAATTTTTAGGGATTAAATAATTATCATTTATTATGACACAAAGATGACGCAGTAATTATCTTATAAATGAAATATTGACATAATTGATGTTATAAATACCCAAATAAATGTAATTTAAGACTTTTTATGAATTCAAATAATTTTATAGGTTACTATGACATGTTAGTATTTATTTAATTAACTGTTTTCTAACTAATCATTCTGTTATGATTTTCAAAAAAATCAATTACTAAATAGTGTCAAAATTGACATAAAATAGTTTTTAAAACAAATATTATATTATTAATTGTTATTTTATTCCTAAAAATATAAATATCAGCCACATGACTTAGGTAAGGTTATATATATTAATAATAAAAAACTTGGGGTTCTTTTGGCTTCTTATAGTAAGTTTATTAACCTTATAGTATAAGAAAACAAGAAGACACGGTAAAAGTAAAATTATTTAACTTAAAGTTAAATCTAAATCATAAGGTTAAAATAGGAACTTAAACTTGTCTAAATTCTATTGGATGAGAGTATTTAGACCCTTCCCAACCTTAGCTTTGAAATAAATAAATTTGGAGCTATTTAAAACCGAATTGGGCTTTATAATAAAATAATACGTTTAGTTATTCCAAAGGTGCCCCTCTTCTCCCTTATAAAAGGGAACCTCCTCCCTCTCTTCGTCACACCACTTTGAGCCTTCAAGCTCGGCCAAACCCTGCAAAATTATCTTCTCCACTTCCATAGAAACATCCTAGAGGTTCTTTTCTACTTTAAAGACCAATCTTAGTGCCCTAAGAGGAGGTTTCAAAGAGGCGTATCGAAGAAGAGGTAATTTCTTCTCCCGATTCTTTCAAGATTCTTTCTTCATCAACATCTTCTTCTTTAGTTTTTTCATTATAATGTAATAACATCATTATCACTAATATACTGATTTGTTATTATAAATATGAAACAACCCCATTTCACCTTCTATCCATCCTACAGAAAACAAAATCACCGCGCGTGCGTACGTACGAAATACTGTCTCCACGCCGTGGTGTAATCTGTTTTTCCACCAACACCTTAAATGGATGGGTATAATGGTGTAAAGAATAACTATATATATGTATTATAACATCATACTGAATCTGATATATTGTATCATCCACTCCAATTCAATTCAATAATTATGGAGACGATATCATCGCTCATGCGTACGTACGGACTACCGTCTCCACGACGCGATGAGATTCATTCTCCATGTTAACCATTTAAGAATGATTATAAAGTATATATAAGAAATAATAATGAAATATATGAAATTATAAAGCTACTGGATTTATGTATATATGTATGTCATTTACTTAATTCCATTCAACTCAATAAGGAAACGAAAACATCGTTCATGTGTACGTACGGCCTACCGTCTCCATGAACAGTGTATTTCTTTCCATTTATTGATCTATTATATATATGTATATTATGAATATATATTATATATAAAATCATATTTTATATTCTGGAATTATGTAATCATGATATAAGTAATCATATGAATAATTACAAGTCAAAACACGGACGACAAATGAAACGATTTTACCCAAAACACTCTTTAACATGGAATTTACAAAAGAACGGGTAATATAATGTCATAAGTGAACCATATATGATATCATAACAGTGAATATGATTCTATAATAAGTCAATGACATTATTTAAATCATTATATAGGATGTTCGGATACATACGAAACATATCGGACATAAGGTAAGGGATAATTTTGCAAATCTCATTTTTATCCGAGATTGCATATTTGTAAGTATTTACTGGGGTTATTTCTATCATCCATGTCCATGTTTTATTAAAGTGTTTTCATGTATGTTTAAAGTACTTTTTACCCATTTTTTACTTTTACTACATGGTATGTAAGGAATCTTTCTTTTGTTTACGTTACGAGGTACTTTTTTACTTTTCCGGCAAAAGTATGAAGAGAATTTTTTTTTAACTTATACGGCACGAAATTTTTTTTACAGTTTTATAAAGCCTTATTTTCATGAAGCATCCTCCAAAAGATTTCATGACTATTTTCAACAAAATCTCTTTCTTTTAAAATTGCATGACATTTTGTGAAAAGAAATTTATTTGGAAGAAGAAAGGATATTTTCCTCAAGAATTCATTTCAAGTGTTTTATCAAAACCATTTTCCATCTGAGATGAAATTATTTCATATGTGTATGTTTCAAGTATAATGTATCTATGATTTACATGGTTTCAATTTTATTATGATGAAATATCCATTTGTTTTATATGGATTATGTGATGATGGGATGATGTTTATGAAACCCATTTTATTATTTGGGTTATGATGAATGTTTTATGTTTATTTTATGGCACAAGTAAGAAAGATTTCACTATGAGATGGGTGGGACCTATATCTCCCTCCAATTCATTGGGTAAAGATTTATATCTCATGAGATAGACATGGGTGGAAAGGCAGGTTAAACCGGTTCAGTAAAACAGGACTGAAATGAGAAGTGAACTCGATTCAGATAGGGACTTTGTCCACTAAGATGGTCATAGAGGAAATGCCTTGTATACTATGGGAATCATTACATGAGCTTAAGGGATTCCACAATTAAATGTTTTATTCCCATGATATTTTGTCATTATTAATGTTTTTTTTGATCTATGCCTTACGTACTTCCATGTTTTATGTCATTTCTCAAGCTTTTGATGTTTAAACCTTATGTTCATGTTTTTAAGTTCAAATGTATATGGTATGTTTTTTTTAATCCATTCATTCCCTTACTGAGCATTTGAGCTCACCTTTTTTATGTTTTCTTTTCCCCAGGATATAAAGAAAGGTTTTAGGTAAGAAAAAAAAGTAATGATCTTTATGGGCGATGTTGAAGATCTTTCACCACAATTAGAAGATTACGTTCCAAGTTTCCAACGATGCTAAACTATTATGGTCCTTGTGTGTCTATTTTTTGTTATGTATTAAGTATTACACTAAAGTAATGTAATTTCCATATATGTCAAGCTTTGGGTCTCTACAGTTGGTATTAGAGGAAAGGTTTATTCAACCTTTGGAAACTAGGATGCAAAAACATTAGTGAGATCCCTAGATATACTTCTAAGGTATGTTTAGGGATGTCCCTAAGGATAAGTATATGTATAGGATATAGTCCTAGAACTATGGTAAAGATATTATATTAAACCAAAGATGTTAGATATTGAAGTTACTCCCCCTTTATTATGATTTTTTCCTCTCACAATATTCTTTTTGGGTTTTATAAAATGGATGGAAACAAGATGATTCACGATAATGGAGGATATGATGGACAATGGAATGATATTATTCATGAGAAACAAAATGAAATGGGATTTGGAAGTCCAAACATCATTAATATGCTGAATCAGCAATCTAATAATATGATCAATAAAGTAAAATTTGGTAAGTTTCCTGACTTGGCTAATAAGAGAAAGATGGAGTTTCATGATGATCATAGAGGAAATAAAGTTCAATTTCCCCTATAAAAATCATGTGGGAAGAGGCATCAAGGAGAATGATTCAAAGGAACTGGAAGATGCTTTGGGTGTGGAAAAGAAGGACACAACGCCAGTAAGTGAAAAGGAAAAGGTTCAGTTAACACCAGGGATGAGGATAATGGTATTGCTACAACATCAACAATGGTTAAATGTTTTAAATGTGGAATGTATGGGCATTATGAAAACCAATGCCCTAAGAAAAAGTCTCATGAAGAGAATCAATATGGTCGTATGGGTAGTATTTATGTTGATAATGATGAAGAGACTACAAATGATATGTGAGATGAAAGAATTGTTGAAGCTCGGTCAATGGATTAAGAATATAGTGGAATTATTACATGTTTATCATGTGCAATGTTGTATAAGTAATCTCATGGTACTATGGAATAAAGAGACATATAAGGATTGTTACATTGTTGTCTTTCCTTGAGTTTTGAATGTGTATGATTAATGTTACCAGTATCCATGAAAGGTTATTCAGATATTTTTGGAATGTAGATTATATGTGCATAATGAAGGGATAAGGAGAAAATTAAATGTTTGATAGTATTCATGAGCTCATGACTGATATAAGGAGAACGTTATATCATGGTTTGAGTATATAGAATTTTTGGATTTTTGTATGTGGAAAGAGTTATCTTTTGACAGAATTCATGTTTTCACTAAGGGTTAATGGGTATTCATTTTTCAAGAGAATACATGATTAAGGTATTCACATGATTATAATATGACCAACAAGATATATGGGGGATAAATGATGGTATTCACATGCTTGGTTGATGACATTTCAAGTAATCGTTTTCTTTATACTATGAGCTTGGACCGAAGTATTTTAGATAAGCCTAAAGATTGGAATGGATTATGTTGGACATAAGTTAGGATAAAACCTTTTTTCGATATTATTGATGGGATGTTATAGTAATATAGGTTTAGAAAAAGGACAGCCTATAGGACGGGCGACAACCCATCGCGTCGGACAAGGCTGTGGGAATCGAACCCACAACCGAAGTGCGACTGGCCTTTTCGCCTACCACTGGCCTAAAGGAAGTCCCTGGTTAGTAGAAACTAGTTTTATTTTATTACGCGGTATGATATATGAAGTATAAGTTCATTTTTGGAATCGTATACGATTAACCTCACCATAGATGGAAATTGTTCAAAGCACGAAAAATAGTGAAATTGTACCAAAATCATGTTAGTATTTCTTTTAATTCATCAACTTTAGGGAAATGATCTTGAAAAACAAAAATGTTTTCCTAGTTCCCTTATATCTGATTAATCAGATGGTACCTTAGATCATCACAAATCAATAGCTTTGTGATTGTTGGCTTTTCTATAGCCATGTTCTCTACCACTCTCCATCAGAACATCATGGTTAGATTTTTCTTCCATATCCATATTTTCACCTATGTTCTCCTTTGTGGAAACCCAGTGATGAGTTAATTTGAGTAACTGTTACATTTCATACTTTAGTTTTTAAAGCCATGTTTTGGTATTCCTTTTTATGATGTGGGTTTCTATTAAACAAACATTCGAGTAGTAAACCATTTATAACCCCGACGAATTTCGAGGGAGAAATTCATATTAAGGGGGGTAGAATGTAACACCCCAAGATTTTATGAAAAATATTATTTTAATTTCATTAATGTCTTGTGTTTTATGCTACCCCAAGATTACCATGCGCTATACGCAACACCATATTAGCTTGCAGTATACACAACACTATTCTTAGATCGTGTTACACACAATTTTGATAATTGTTATTCTATGAAACATTGAGTATATATATATATATATTCAATGTATAAATGAAATATGGTTGGATTCTGTTATACGAAACAACGAAGGATTCTTGCACAACACACAACCCTGACTTGGATTGCATTACACGAAATCGCGACCTTCCTCGATAGCGTGTGTTGTACGCAATACCGGGTGTTACTAAAAAACGATATATTATTATAATATGATTGTGAACTAGCCGTTATGAATATTATTAACTAAATTTTTAATTTTATAACATTATTATTCATCTTACACATTTTCTAGAACATGTTATAAGAACAAAATAATTTTTTCGGGTAAAATAAGTATTTTTCAAAAAATACAATTTTGCCGCCTTTTGATGGCGCACCCACATTAAATCTAGAATTTGAAATTTTTATAAGTTTCATTTGACAAAATAAAATTATTTATTGGAATAATGAAATAAAAATTTACTTTGGATAAATTTTTCATTTTATTCTGATGACTTTCATATTTTAATGAATAGTAAAAACACGCTATATTTTAATTAAAAACAACTTTTTTCATCGTAATATCTTATGTAATTAAATTATAATATTTAATGGTTTTAAAGTATAAATAGAATATATTTTTACCATTTAACATAATGTATGTATTTAGCATTGATTTTACCTTGAATTCATAGGTTAAATCAATTCAATCTTTTGCAATGTTTTAAAGAAAAACCCGTTTTCTTTTGAAAATGGGATTAATTTTAATTTAATTTCTGAAACTTTTGTGTATTGAATTTGGAAAATTGGATTCCATATTTGGAATCAGTGGTTCCAAATTATGTTAATAAGCTACTTTTTATTTTTGGGCATTGTGAATAGTAACTACAGTAAATTTTATTTACTATAGTTAAAGGTAAATCGGGTAATTAAGTGTAAATATAAGGTTATAAAATTACCCTAACACTTGGAAAAATCCTATTGGATGACTAAAAGTCGACCCATATCACCTAAGGGTCGGATTAGATTCATTTAATGGACTTTGGTCCATGAAACTAATTGAATTATTATTAAAACCAAAGAATGTGACAACATGTCACTTTCTTAAATATTATAAGTATAATAATTTTAATTTAGTGATAAACATCATGAATATTAGAACATGAATAGTCTCCAGAAAGATAATACCATTATCTACATCATTGAAATTTATTTAGAATTTTTAGGGATTAAATAATTATCATTTATTATGACACAAAGATGATGCAGTAATTATCTTATTAATGAAATATTGACAAAAGTGATGTTATAAATACCCAAATAAATGTAATTTAAGACTTTTTTATGAATTAAACTAATTTTATAGGTTCATATGAAATGTTAGTATTGATATAATTAACGTTTTTTGTACTAATTATTCTGTTATAATTTTCACAAAAATCAATTACTAAATAGTGTCAAAATTGACATAAAATAGTTTTTAAAACAAATATTATATTATTAACTGTTATTTTATTCCTAAAAATCTAAGGTTCAGACAAATGACTTAGATAAGGTTATATATATTAATAATAAACAACTTGGGGTTCTTTTTTCTTCTTATAGTATGTTTATTAACTTTATAGTATAAGAAAACAAGAAGACACGGTAAATGTAAAATTATTTAACTTAATGTTAAATCTAAATGATAAGGTTAAAATAGGAACCTAAACTTGTCTAAATTATATTTTATGAGAGGCTTTAGACCCATAACCACCTTAGCTTTGAAATAAATCAATTTGGAGCTCTTTAAAACCGAAATTTTCTTTATAATAAAATAATAATTTTAGTTATTCCAAAGGTGCCCCTCTCCTCCCTTATAAAAGGGAACCTCCTCCCTCTCTTCCTCACACCACTTTGAGCCTTCAATGTAACACCCCAGGTAAATAATGAATATGAAATTTTCATATTTATCCATATTTGTGAATAAAATATTAATATGAATTTAAAGGGGACACTATGCTCGATGTCGTACCCAACACGCAACAACGAGTTTCTTGGGAATCTTACGTTGCACTCTAATAATAAAATAATATTATTTTAAATGGTAGTTAACATGTAGCCGTTGTATTGGCGGGAATGGATAGAAATAACTAAAATATGATTATATATGTTCTTAAATATTTTTACATTTATACAATAAAAGATAAAGGCTTAAAATACGGAAAGAATTCAATTTTTGGCGTATATGCCCTAGTTTTCACTAAAGGTTCACTTATCACCTTTTGATGGAGAACCGTCATTAAAAATAGTTTTGTTTACTCTTAAACATTCTTTTGGACCAAATAAAACTCTTATTAAGAATCGGGACATCAAAATTTACTTTGTGTAAAGTTTTGGTATCTTTCTGATAAAGTTCATTTTTTAATGAATAGTGTAGAATGTTGTGTTTTAATTCAAAACCTCTTTTTAATCTAATTTATTTATATGATTAGATAATATTTTGAATTGGTTTTAAAGTTAAATTAGAAAATATTTTTACCATTAAATCCAATAGTGGTCATTGGAATTAATTTCACTTTGAAATCAGACTTAAACTAGTGTCAATCTTTTGATACTTATTGTTTTATAAAAACACGCTATTTGCTCTGACAGCGGGAATTAATTATTAAATTAATTAATGTGACTAATATGTTTTTAATTTTGTAAAATAGACTTCATTTTTGAATTCGGAATATCAAATATAGCTTAGGGTGAATTTTTGGTAATTTTCTGAAAAACTTCAATTTTTGATGAATAGTGAAACCACTAAGTGGTACTTATAAAAACTGATCTTTCATTTAAATGAAATTTTTCCATAATTGTGTTTTGATTTTCAAAAATCCGACATACATGGTTGTCATTAAGAAGTAAAATGTGGTTCAATGAGATTAAAATAATTTTTTGGTGAATAGTAACTTATTAAGTTTTTAATCGCGATTAGTGGTAATTAGTGTAGTTTAAGGTAAAAATGATATTATAAGAATGTGAAAACACCATGAAACTTGTCCTACACCTATTGGGTGAGTCATGGCCGACCAAGACAAGCCATGGGCCAACTTGGGGACCCCATGGATCCACTTTTGTTGGGAAATGACATAAATTACTTTTTATTTAATGTTGAAGTGAAAATGACACAAACATAATATGTTTTACGAAAACAATTTTTAAGTGGGGTTATAAAAGTCCAAATTTTGATTATAAATATTCATTGGAAAGATAAAAAAGTTTTTCTATCTCATAGTATTTTGTTATAATTTTTAGACATTAAATAAATTAAATTATTTATGACATAATAATGATGCAGCGATGACATCATTATTTGACGATTTAATTAAAATGGAAAGATAATGAAACATCTACGAACTAAACATGGCCAAAACTAATTGGATGAGTGGATTTCGAAGCCTTATCACCTTATCCACGAATTCTATCAATGTGGGACCTTTTAAAACCGAAACACATTTTCAAATAAAGTAATATTTCTTACTTTCCAAAAGTACCCCTCCTCTCCTCTTATAAAAGGCCCCCACCTCTACCTCATTTCACACACTTCTCAGGCCTTTGGCTCGGCCAACCCCTGCCCATTTACTCTCTCCGCATCCCTCTACTCATCCTAGAGGATTCCCTTTGGGCAGAATCCTTTCAAAGGAAGCCTTTAGTCTCAAATCAAAAGGAGTTACACTTTTAAAGGTAATTCACTCTCTCATGTTCATTTGTTTTATTTTGCTTCTCCAACCCCCTAAACTCATTTTATTTACTTCTTTTGTAACAACACCAGTATCGTAAATATACTAGGATGTTGTTATAAGATTTATTCATGCTACACTATCACACAACTACATCAAATGGTTAAAGAACATACGGTTTCCGTGGATGGTGAAATTCTGCCTCCCGAAACGATGATTGTTCAATACTCATTTCACACCTTCAAAGGTGGCCATTATGATGTCACTATTTTTATATATGATATATAATATGTTTATTTTTTATTTATGATTCTGTATTTTTCATTTTTTTCTTACCTTTATGGCTTCCATTATGGGTATACGCGATATCTTCACTTAAGGAAGTGCGGACTACCGCCCCCTCAAAGTGATTTGATTCGTTAAATACCATATGTGGGATGTATAAATGATGGAAATATGATATTATATATGATATTATACTGTAATTATAATATACCTTTATATAACAATTATTCCATTCTATAAAATACGAAATAGAAATGAAAGTAGCGTTCATGCGTACGTACGGCTTACCGTCTCCATGAACGGTGCATTTCATTTCTTACCTCTAAATGATTATGTAATGTTATAAATGCATGAATGCACTGGATATATATGACATATATGATATCTACATAATTAATACAAATCTGGATATAATAAACATTTGGCCACACGAACAACATGTAATTGTAAGAAGTCCACTTTCGACTTAAGAACCAAATATCGGCAAAACAAATATTATTAACTTAAATGATTACATAATGTTTATCACATGGTAATAAGTTGTATAAAAGTAATAATGAACTGGAAAAATGTTCTTAAGGAATTATAAATTAACTCAAGTTTATTATTCAGGAGATTAAAGAACAATCGAGTCAAGTCGGACCCGAGGTAAGGGATCCTACTCCTCTTTCTTTTTAAGTACACACTTTTATGTCATTCCTTTTAAAGCTAATATTTCTTGTTATTGGGATGATCTTTTATATTAAACTTACTGTAATTTTTACGTTCATGTGATGAGAGACCCTATACTCTCTCATCAATCCATTTTGGAAGTTTTGAGTGGCGCCGTTAGGCTGCCGAATTTTCGTAAGAGATCTAACCTCTCTCTTTCTTTTTAAGTACTCTCCTTTGTGTCACTTCTTTTAAGCTCTTCTTTGTAATGTTGGGGGATGTTCTTTTATATTCCTCTTGCTGTACATTTTATTGTAATGTGATGAGATACCCTATTTGATCTCATCAATCCATATTCAGAAGTTTTATGTGGCGCCGTTAGGCTGCCGAGTTTTCGTAAGGGATTTTTCATCTCACTTTTATTCCCGTGAGATTTATGCTACATTTTCCACAAATTACATTGAGTGGTGTATGTACTTCCAATTATTCTACTCTTTGTGTAATATACTTTCGTTTATGAGTATTTACATCAATGATCTATTGTCCTTCTTTCATGGGGTGTATGTTTTGAAAGATACCCAAGTCGGTAAGGGAACCTTTCACCCTCCTCTTTTTTAAAAGACTTCTTTTGTTGGGTCTTTTAATTTACATATTGTTATGTTGGGATATGTTCTCATATATCCTTATTGGTGTAAATTTTATGTCCAAGTGATGAGATACTCTTTTTATCTCTCATCAACTCATTTTGATGTGATGCCGTTAGGCTGTCAAGGGAACTTTTTAACCCAATTTCGATTTCTTTGGGTTCAACATGTAGTCATTGAATATGTCATCCATTGAATATGTGTGGATGACCTTTTATTGTTGTACACTTAATGTCCACTTATATTGGGTGTATTTATATTTGTCACACATATTTTTGAGATTGATTTGTCCTTAATTTAAGGATACCTTCTTTATAAGGGATTTCATCACATTTGACATTTCTATTGAGGGTTCATTGTTGTTATGCACCAATTCACTCTTATACGGTGTATATACTGTCCTTTGGAGTATTATATCATGAATCCTTTTATTCTCATGATATTATAATGTTCTGACTAAATGTTATTCCTCGATTATTGTATTCAAGTAAAACCCCTTTAACCAAAATATCATTTTAAATGTTTTAATTATTTGTTCTTATTAATATCCATGTTTTCAAAATGGTTTTAAGGATTTATTTATATGGATATTAATGGTTTAAAATGTTAAAAACTTCAAGGTGGTATGGGACACTTTGATTCAAAAATATCTTTATTAAATGTTTTAAATGGTTTTGGAAATGGTTTCTTTTTAAATGGATTCATTATTTCGATATCCTAAAATGTTATATTGTGATTGAAATTTGAAAATGTTATGTTTCCTTTATGCATGTTTTATGTGACACATTTATGTTATGGTTCTTGGGCATTGTTATGAAAACGGGTGGTTCCGTGATAAACTAAGGGCGGGTGAGCCCGTAATAGCTCTCCAATGCATTGGGTAACGCGAAGGAGTGAAATGTTAAGGTTTCTCCGAAGAGATTTTAGGGAATATACTGTGATGGGTATTCCAAACATAACCAAGAGGGTTACTCCCTACGTAAGAATGTTATGAATGCCTCAAGTTACCTTTATGTCTTAGGTTTTCTATGATTTATTCATGGTTTTATGAGGTATGTTAAAGTACCTATGTTTTATGGGTAAAGTATGATTTCATTCTCATGTATATATGAACTCATGTTTCCTTTCCATATTTTTATAACCCTTACTGAGCTTTTTATGCTCATCCCATGTTTTTGAAATTTTTTTCACAGGTCAAGGGAAAGGTACATGATGTGATGATAGTGTCAAGGATGTGTCAAGAAAGAATCCGTGTTATATTTTAAATATGTTTCCGTTGATGGGAAGAAGGAATACTGTCTTTTATGTAACCACTTTGTTTAAATGTGGAATGTAATGCAAGTTTCATGATCTAATTCTCTAAAACTCTAAACCTGAAAAGATCCTCAATGTGTAATCTTGTAATAACTCAAGATTACGTAAGGTTTAAGGCTGGGGCCTTATAGTTGGTATCAACGGTCGGTTTAGACAACTTTAGAGGTTAGGGTATTCTTTAAGCATAAGTGACATTACCATAATGGTTACGATTTCAGAAAGAGTCCTAGTTTTAGATAAAGTGAATGAGTAAGTGTATCTTAGTGTTTACCTTCACATTAGTACATGATGGTTTTGTTGATATACTCACACTGACATTTCTATTTTTAGTGAATGGATGGATCTAGCAGGCACCAAAGAGACAACAGGTTTGAAGGAAACTGTGGTGGTTCTCTGATTAAGATACTAGATAAAATGGAGGATTCAATGAGGAAACTCGTGGTTGTTCTAAACCAAATACCAAGGAGTCATGATCAACCACTTCAACCTTGGTGAGTTCTCTAATGCATCATCTACGAGATGGCCAACTCGATGTGGAAATTCAGGTAATAATTATTAAGGTAACCATTAGGGTTTATATGATACATAATTTTTAGGTAATTATGGGTTACTCTATGATATGATGGAAAATGAAAGGAATGAGATAAACTTGAGGTGAAAATATGTTATGATTATTCTTGAAGATTTTATCTCATTTTGGGGAATGTTTTATGAATTATATAGTTTTGGAAAAAGGACAACACGCAGACCGTGTGACAACCCGTCGCGTCGGACAATGCTGCGGGAATCGAACCCACAACCAATGTGCGACTGGTATTTATCGCCTACCACTGGACTACGTGAAGTCCCTGGTTAGTTTGACTGATTCTTTCTGGTTATATGATTTTATGAATTAAGAGTAAGATGATTTTGTGTTTTTTATGAAAATTATTAACCTATCATGGAGGATATGTTATTAGGTTAATTACCTTTCAATACGAGACTTTAGGAGCAACTGATATTGTTTGGCG
Source organism: Viscum album (assembly GCA_963277665.1). Classification (NCBI taxonomy): domain Eukaryota; kingdom Viridiplantae; phylum Streptophyta; class Magnoliopsida; order Santalales; family Viscaceae; genus Viscum; species Viscum album. The sequence continues at coordinate 1,228,733,288 of OY728123.1, forward strand.
ATAAATGTTATGATTTATCTTAGGAGACTATGCAACTAAATATTTCAAATATTTGGGTTTCAATCTTATATTGGTTTACTTTGAATAATTTTATGGACAAATTGATTATTGAATGGTCCTCGCTGAACTTTGGGTTTTGTTGGACAAATTTTGGAGATTAAGAATAGATTTTCTTTTTATAAAGGGTTATACTTTTCTGGATTATCTGATCTTGTACTAGCCTTTTTGGTTTTGGTTTTGGTTAAAGTCTAAAGACATGGGAAGTATATAGTTCTATTTTGTGGATTAGGTGATTCTCTAGAAGTTTATTATAGTACTCTTAATGTGAACAAGTCTTCATAAATACTCGTCTTTTGAAGAAAATATGAGTTTGTGTAAGGAATCTAATAAAAGTTGAAAGTCAACATGATAAGTGATTATGCTTCCTTTTGAATAAATTCCTCAATAAAAAGTTACTTAAAACAAAAATGTTGTATATTAACTTTTCCTACTGGGGAATCGAAGACCGTTTAACCCATCACAAGTTTGTGATTTTCTCGTGGTTAACTTTCTCCTAAACATGTTTTCTATCACTCTCCATCAGAACAAGACACTTTGTTTTTTCCTCCATGTCCATATTTTCATACTTGTAATCCTAGTATGGGTTAACTCGGGTGACCTTTGTACTTATCTTTCTTTATTTTAATGTGTTTGTTTTACCCACTTTTGTTCCGATGTGGGACTTTCAAGGATGTTTCCAAGCGCAATTTTAAAATTGCGAGGACGTAATTCCCAAAAGGGGGGAAGGATGTAACACCCCAGGTAAATAATGAATATGAAATTTTCATATTTATCCATATTTGTGAATAAAATATTAATATGACTTTAAAGGGGACACTATGCTCGATGGCGTACCCAACACGCAACAACGAGTTTCTTGGGAATCTTACGTTGCACTCTAATAATAAAATAATATTATTTTAAATGGTAGTTAACATGTAGCCGTTGTATTGGCGGGAATGGATAGAAATAACTAAAATATGATTATATATGTTCTTAAATATTTTTACATTTATACAATAAAAGATAAAGGCTTAAAATACGGAAAGAATTCAATTTTTGGCGTATATGCCCTAGTTTTCACTAAAGGTTCACTTATCACCTTTTGATGGAGAACCGTCATTAAAAATAGTTTTGTTCACTCTTAAACATTATTTTGGACCAAATAAAACTCTTATTAAGAATCGGGACATCAAAATTTACTTTGTGTAAATTTTTGGTATCTTTCTGATAAAGTTCATTTTTTTTAATGAATAGTGTAGAATGTTGTGTTTTAATTCAAAACCTCTTTTTAATCTAATTTATTTATATGATTAGATAATATTTTCAATTGGTTTTAAAGTTAAATTAGAAAATATTTTTACCATTAAATCCAATAGTGGTCATTGGAATTAATTTCACTTTGAAATCAGACTTAAACTAGTGTCAATCTTTTGATACTTATTGTTTTATAAAAACACGCTATTTGCTCTGACAGCGGGAATTAATTATTAAATTAATTAATGTGACTAATATGTTTTGAATTTTGTAAAATAGACTTCATTTTTGAATTCAGAATATCAAATATAGCTTAGAGTGAATTTTTTGTAATTTTCTGAAAAACTTCAATTTTTGATGAATAGTGAAACCACTAAGTGGTACTTATAAAAACTGATTTTTCATTTAAATGAAATTTTTCCATAATTGTGTTTTGATTTTCAAAAATCCGACATACATGGTTGTCATTAAGAAGTAAAATGTGGTTCAATGAGATTAAAATAATTTTTTGGTGAATAGTAACTTATTAAGTTTTTAATCGCGATTAGTGGTAATTAGTGTAGTTTAAGGTAAAAATGATATTATAAGAATGTGAAAACACCATGACACTTGTCCTAAACCTATTGGGTGAGTCATGGCCGACCAAGACAAGCCATGGGCCAACTTGGGGACCCCATGGATCCACTTTTGTTGGGAAATGTCATAAATTACTTTTTATTTAATGTTGAAGTGAAAATGACACAAACATAATATGTTTTACGAAAACAATTTTTAAGTGGGGTTATAAAAGTCCAAATTTTGATTATAAATATTCATTGGAAATCTAAAAATATTTCCTATATCATAGTATTTTTTTTATAATTTTTAGACATTAAAGAAATTAAATTATTTATGACATAATAATGATGCAGCGATGACATCATTATTTGACGATTTAATTAAAATGGAAAGATAATGAAACATCTACAAACTACACATGGCCAAAACCAATTGGATGAGTGGATTTCGAAGACTTATCACCTTATCCACGAATTCTATCAATGTGGGACCTTTTAAAACCGAAACACATTTTCAAATAAAGTAATATTTCTTACTTTCCAAAAGTACCCCTCCTCTCCTCTTATAAAAGGCCCCCACCTCTACCTCATTTCACACACTTCTCAGGCCTTTGGCTCGGCCAACCCATGCCCATTTACTCTCTCCACATCCCTCTACTCATCCTAGAGGATTCCCTTTGGGCATAATCCTTTCAAAGGAAGCCTTTAGGCTCAAATCAAAAGGAGTTACACTTTTAAAGGTAATTCACTCTCTCATGTTCATTTGTTTTATTTTGCTTCTCCAACCCCCTAAACTCTTTTTATTTACTTCTTTTGTAACAACACCAGTATCTTCAATATACTAGGATGTTGTTATAAGATTTATTCATGCTACACTATCACACAACTACATCAAATGGTTAAATAACATACGGTTTCCGTGGATGGTGAAATTCTGCCTCCCGAAACGATGATTGTTCAATACTCATTTCACACCTTCAAAGGTGGCCATTATGATGTCACTATTTTTATATATGATATATAATATGTTTATGTTTTATTTATTATTCTGTATTTTTCATTTTTGTCTTACCTTTATGGCTTCCATTATGGGTATACGCGATATCTTCACTTAAGGAAGTGCGGACTACCGCCCCCTGAAAGTGATTTGATTCGTTAAATACCATATATGGGATGTATAAATGATGGAAATATGATATTATATATGATATTATACTGTAATTATAATATACCTTTATATAATAATTATTCCATTCGAAAAAATACGAAATAGAAATGAAAGTAGCGTTCATGCGTACGTACGGCTTACCGTCTCCATGAACGGTGCATTTCATTTCTTACCTCTAAATGATTATGTAATGTTATAAATGCATGAATGCACTGGATATATATGACATATATGATATCTACATAATGAATACAATTCTGGATATAATAAACATTTGGCCACACGAACAACATGTAATTGTAAGAAGTCCACTTTCGACTTAAGAACCAAATATCGGCAAAACAAATATTATTAACTTAAATGATTACATAATGTTTATCACATGGTAATAAGTTGTATAAAAGTAATAATGAACTGGAAAAATGTTCTTAAGTAATTATAAATTAACTCAAGTTTATTATTCAGGAGATTAAAGAACAATCGAGTCAAGTCGGACCCGAGGTAAGGGATCCTACTCCTCTCTTTCTTTTTAAGTACACACTTTTATGTCATTCCTATTAAAGCTCATATTTCTTGTTATTGGGATGATCTTTCATATTACACATTCTGTAAATTTTACGTTCATGTGATGAGAGACCCTATTCTCTCTCATCAATCCATTTTGGAAGTTTTGAGTGGCGCCGTTAGGCTGCCGAATTTTCGTAAGAGATCTAACCTCTCTCTTTCTTTTTAAGTACTCTCCTTTGTGTCACTTCTTTTAAGCTCCTCTTTGTAATGTTGGGGGATGTTCTTTTATATTCCTCTTGCTGTACATTTTAGTGTAATGTGATGAGATACCCTATTTGATCTCATCAATCCATATTCAGAAGTTTTATGTGGCGCCGTTAGGCTGCCGAGTTTTCGTAAGGGATTTTTCATCTCACTTTTATTCCCGTGAGATTTATGCTACATTTTCCACAAATTACATTGAGTGGTGTATGTACATCCAATTATTCTACTCATTGTGTAATATAATTTCGTTTATTAGTATTTACATCAATGATCTATTGTCCTTCTTTCATGGGGTGTATGTTTTGAAAGATACCCAAGTCGGTAAGGGAACCTTTCACCCTCCTCTTTTTTAAAAGACTTCTTTTGTTGGGTCTTTTAATTTACATATTGTTATGTTGGGATATGTTCTCATATATCCTTATTGGTGTAAATTTTATGTCCAAGTGATGAGATACTCTTTTTATCTCTCATCAACTCATTTTGATGTGATGCCGTTAGGCTGTCAAGGGAACTTTTTAACCCAATTTCGATTTCTTTGGGTTCAACATGTAGTCATTGAATATGTCATCCATTGAATATGTGTGGATGACCTTTTATTGTTGTACACTTAATGTCCACTTATATTGGGTGTATTTATATTTGTCACACATATTTTTGAGATTGATTTGTCCTTAATTTAAGGATACCTTCTTTATAAGGGATTTCATCACATTTGACATTTCTATTGAGGGTTCATTGTTGTTATGCACCAATTCACTCTTATATGGTGTATATACTGTCCTTTGGAGTATTATATCATGAATCCTTTTATTCTCATGATATTATAAAGTTCTGACTAAATGTTATTCCTCGATTATTGTATTCAAGTAAAACCCCTTTAACCAAAATATCATTTTAAATGTTTTAATTATTTGTTCTTATTAATATCCATGTTTTCAAAATGGTTTTAAGGATTTATTTATATGGATATTAATGGTTTAAAATGTTAAAAACATCAAGGTGGTATGGGACACTTTGATTCAAAAATCTCTTTATTAAATGTTTTAAATGGTTTTGGAAATGGTTTCTTTTTAAATGGATTCATTATTTCGATATCCTAAAATGTTATATTGTGATTGAAATGTGGAAATGTTATGTTTCCTTTATGCATGTTTTATGTGACACATTTATGTTATGGTTCTTGGGCATTGTTATGAAAACGGGTGGTTCCGTGATAAACTAAGGGCGGGTGAGCCCGTAATAGATCTCCAATGCATTGGGTAACGCGAAGGAGTGAAACGTTAAGGTTTCTCCGAAGAGATTTTAGGGAATATACTGTGATGGGTATTCCAAACATAACCAAGAGGGTTACTCCCTACGTAAGAATGTTATGAATGCCTCAAGTTACCTTTATGTCTTAGGTTTTCTATGATTTATTCATGGTTTGATGAGGTATGTTAAAGTACCTATGTTTTATGGGTAAAGTATGATTTCATTCTCATGTATATATGAACTCATGTTTCCTTTCCATATTTTTATAACCCTTACTGAGCTTTTTATGCTCATCCCAAGTTTTTGAAATGTTTTTCACAGGTCAAGGGAAAGGTACATGATGTGATGATAGTGTCAAGGATGTGTCAAGAAAGAATCCGTGTTATATTTTAAATATGTTTCCGTTGATGGGAAGAATGAATATTGTCTTTTATGTAACCACTTTGTTTAAATGTGGAATGTAATGCAAGTTTCATGATCTAATTCTCTAAAACTCTAAACCTGAAAAGATCCTCAATGTGTAATCTTGTAATAACTCAAGATTACGTAAGGTTTAAGGCTGGGGCCTTATATTCAAGCTCGGTCAGACCCTACCAAACTATCTTCTCCACTTCCCTAGAAACATCCTAGAGGTTCTGGTCTACTTTAAAGACCAATCTTAGTGCCCTAAGAGGAGGTTTCAAAGAGGCGTATCGAAGAAGAGGTAATTTCTTCTCCTGATTCTTTCAAGCTTCTTTCTTCATCAACTTCTTCTTCTTTAGTTGTTTCATTATAAAGTAATAACATCAGTATCAATAATATACTGATTTATTATTATAAATATAAAACAACCCCATTTCACCTTCTATCCATCCTATGGAAAACAAAATCACCGCGCGTGTGTACGTACAGAATACCGTCTCCACGCCGTGGTGTTATCTATTTTCCACCAACACCTTACATGGATGGGTATAATGGTGTAACTAATAACTATAAATAGTTATTATAACATCATACTGATTCTGATATATTGTATCATCCACTCCAATTCAATTCAATAATTATGGAAATGATATCATCACTCATGCGTACGTACGGACTACCGTTTCCACGACGCGATGAGATTCATTCTCCATGTTAACCATTAAAGAATGATAATAAAGTATATATAAGAAATAATAATGAAATATATGACATTGTAAAGCTACTGTATTTATGTATATATGTATGTCATCTACTTAATTCCATTCAACTCAATAAGGAAACGAAAACAACATTCATGTGTACGTACGACCTACCATCTCCATGAACGGTGTATTTCTTTCCATTTATCGATCAATTATATATATGTATATTCTGAATATATATTATATATAAAATTATGTTTTATATTCTGGAATTATGTAATCATGATCTAAGTAATCATATGAATAATTACAAGTCAAAACACGGACGACAAATGAAATGATTTTACCCAAAACACTCTTTAACATGGAATTTACAAAAGAACGGGTAATATAAAGTCATAAGTGAACCATATATGACATCATAACAATGAATATGATTCTATAATAAGTCAATGACATTATTTAAATCATTATACAAGAGGTTCGGATACATACGAATCATATCAGACATAAGGTAAGGGATAATTTTGCAAATCTCATTTTTATCCGAGATTGCATATTTGTAAGTATTTACTGGGGTTATTTCTATCATCCATTTTCATGTTTTATATAAGTGTTTTCTTGTATGTTTAAAGTCCTTTTTACCCATTTTTGACTTTTACTACATGGTATGTATGGAATATTTCTTTTGCTTACATTATGAGGTACTTTTTGACTTTTCCGGCAAAAGAACGAAAATAATGTTTTTTAACTTATACGGCACGAACAAATTTTTACGGTTTTATAAAGCCTTATTTTCATGAAGCCTACTCCAAAAGATTTCATGACTATTTTCAACAAAATCTCTTTCTTTTAAAATTGCATGATTTTTTGTGAAAAGAAATTTATTTTGAAGAAGAAATGATATTTTCCTCAAGAACTCATTTCAAGTGTTTTATAAAAACCATTTTCCATCTAAGATGAAATTATTTCATATGTGTATGTTTCAAGTATAATGTCTCTATTATTTACATGGTTTAAATTTTCTTATTATGAAATATCCATTTGTTTTATATGGATTATGTGATGATAGGATGATGTTTATAAAACCTATTTTATTAATTGGGTTATGATGAATGTTTTAAGTTTATTTTGTGGCACAAGTAAGAATGATTTCACTATGAGATGGGTGGGACCTATATCTCCCTCCAATGCATTGGGTAAAGATTTATATCTCATGAGATAGACATGGCTGGAACGGCAGGTTATATCGGTTCAGTAAAACAGGACTGAAACGAGAAGTGAACTCGATTCAGAAAGGGACTTTGTCCACTAAGATGGTATTGGCAGCAATGCCTTGTCTACTATGGGAATCATTACATGTGCTTAAGGGATTACACAATTACATGTTTTATTCCCATGCTATTTTGTCATTATTAATGTTTCTTTATGATCTATTCCTTACATACTTCCATGTTTTATGTCATTTCTCAAGCTTTTGATGTTTAAACATTATGTTCATGTTTTTTAGTTCAAATGTATATGGTATGTTTTATTTTAACCATTCTTACCCTTACTGAGCATTTGAGCTCACCCTTTTTATGTTTTCTTTTCACCAGGATATAAAGAAATGTTTTAGGTAAGAAAAAAAGGAAAGATCTTTATGGGAGATGTTGAAGATCTTTCACCACGATTAGAAGATTACGTTCCAAGTTTCCAAAGACACTAAAATATTACGGTCCTTGTGTGTCTGTTTTTTGTTATGTATTAAGTATTCCTCTAAAGTAATGTAATTTCCATGTACGTCAAGCTTTGGGTCTCTAAAAAAACAATATGTGTCCATTTCATATAGTTCTGATGAACATTTCATTTGATTCCTAGAATTGATATAATATTTATTATTCCTAAATTTCATCAAAAGAATTTATCTTGAGTGTTTTCATGATTTATGATAACGTAAAGACTGGAAAATCATCTTGTGACTTATGTTTAGAATGTTTATGAACATTCTAAATCACTATATAATTGTGTTCCTTCAATATATTAAACATAATTATTACTTAATCACTCTAAATCTTATGAATTTATATAAAAATTTAAGTCTAATGAATCATATACTTTATACGGTAGATTCTGAGTCTAATAGTACATTTGTTCAGCAACATTACAGAGCTTCCAACATCAATATTCCATTCACCTCATGTGTCTTGTGTTATATAATCTAAAAAACTGTGTCCAAAAACCTATGTTAGGAAAACACATTCTAAAATAAAAACAACTATCTCCACCTTTATTTTTGGTATCAAATAAAAAACATTCAGATTACTTATAAAAACTCATTCCAATGGATTGGGTCCAATCATGAACAACAAAAACAATGTTTAACATAAATTTTAGTTGTAAAAAATACCAAAATTTTTAAATACAACTAATCACAAATGTTCTTTAATATCACCCTTTTTATTTGTTGAAAACACTCATTAAAAACGTTTTCAACTCTCATATTTTTTGCACAAATCATGTTTTTCAACTTTTTTCAATACACAACCTTTCACAAAATAGAGTTTACTGACATCGCAATACTAGATAAAGTAATGTTTTTTAAAGAATTCCAACCATTAGTGAGAAGAAAATTGTACGACCCTGATAATATCAAATTGAGTTAACTTTTATCTTTTCTTCATATCATTTTTTATCTATCCAATTTTATGATAACAAAAACATTAGATTCATAAAAGAAAGATAAGTAGAAAATTCTTACAAATTAATTTGTTTTTTACTTTCTCACCTATTAGTCAATATAATCCAATGAATATTGGGGGACATTTCTAAGAAGGTTTAGGTATTCATGGGAGGAGGATGAACATGAAGTTTCATCCTCAATTCTACAAATCCCTTTTTCATGAAATAATTTGTGACGATATTAAAAATATGATAATTTTTGGAGATATATTACAACATAACATATCCATAAAAAACATCCCCTTTTATTGATTTAATCTTTATATATTGTTTTATCTTTATTGTCAGACATGTTATTTAGAAATAAAAATTGAACTCTGATTATCAAAAATTTTATTCAATGGTTTATAAAAATTCCCTTTCATTTCCACCAACTGAACTTTCATCCACCCAATTTGAGTACAAGCTTGAGTAGATGCAACTTATTCTAATTATGTTGTGAATAAATTCAATAAACATTGTTTCTTACTATGGAAACCCACAAAAAAATTAACCATGATAAATGTTCAACTTGAGGTGTATTTTCTATTATTACATTCCCCAGCCAAATCAGTATTAGAATAACCATAATACATCATATGAAAATTTAATTTGTATCAAATCCTTGTGAATATGTTCCTTTGAAATATATTATAATTCTCTTTACTAACAATATATTTTATTCTTTTAGAATACTTTGATACATGGAACAAAAATTAACAGCATAAATGATATCATAACTTGAGGTTGTTAGGTAAAAAAGACTTTCTATCAACTTATGAAGGGAATTCACATTCACACTTTTTCTAAACTAATATTTAGTTAAATTCGTGCAAATTCATATAAGAGTAGAAACATCTATGAATTTTTCAATCCCAAAATTCATTAAAAATTTTCTAGCATAATTTTTTTCAGAACATAAAATGTATTTTTCTTTTTTTGAACATGTAAGACAAGGAAGAAATTTAATTCTCCCATAATTGACATTTCAGAAATCTTCTTAATTTACGTTTAAAAATATTTACATACTTTTTTTCCTCCCTCGCAAAAATTATTTCATCCACATACACATTAAAAAATAATATATTGGAGTTAAATTATTTCACATTTAAGTCATTATCAATAATTACTTAAGAAAAATTCATCATTCTAAAACAACTGTCAGGTTTTGAATATTAGGCATAAGAGGATTATTTCAACAACACATACAAGGATTTCATAAATATTAAAGACATTTTATCTTCATTAAAGATTTTAAAAGAACATGGTTGCTCAATGTAAAATTCTTCTTAAATATCACCATTTAATAAATATGAATTAATATCCATCTGATAATCTTTTTAAATTTGATATGCAGATACTGATAGAAACATTCTAATAGTTTTTCATCTTATTGCTGGGGGAAATGTTTCTTCAAATCCACACATCCCACATATGCATAACCTTTACAAAGAATTATTCTCTTGTTTCTTGAAACTTCTCCAATCTCATTAAATTTTATTCTATAAACTAAATTTGGTCTAATAACATTTTTATTTGATAGACATGGAATACGTTGCCATATTTCATTTTTCTCAATCTGAGTTAACACTTCATTCGTAGTATCCACTGATTATTTTTGTTGAACAGATTTTGAAATTGATTCTGGTTCAACTTTATAGATAAGCGATGTCTAAAATTATAATAAAAAAATTGTTATAGTTAGAACTACAACCTTATGATTTTTATTATTTTTTTCACACTGAACATGTTTTTATATGGTAGGAAATTTAAATGTTTCTCTTCCAAATAAAATTTCTTCATCACTATATTATCCTGAATCTTGGTAAGGATACTTTTAATCACTTTTATTATTTTTGGAAATCCCTATTTTATCTTCCTCAACACTCTCAAAAACTTTTGTTATGTAATTTTAATTCTAAATAAATTTTATATCATGTGATTCCACCAATTTTTGTAAGATTTTGTTACAACATTTGTAACTTATTCCATTTGTTTAAAAACCCATAAACGTTCCTTCCTCTACTTTCTCATAAAACATTCATTGATCCATATTATTTGATTCCAAGTAGACATGTCCTTCCAAAGACATTAACCTTATTCAATGAGTGAGTTTTATAAAATATTTAATAAGAAGTAATATTTGTTTCCAGTCCCAATAATAATGTATTTTGAACATGTATAGTTGTACTAATATCTTCTAACTAATATACCATTGAGAGTTTGTATTATGCTAACAAACTTATTTTAATTTCCACTAAAATTAAATTATTAATTTGTTTACTCTATTTTGTTGAGGAGTATATGGAGCACTATACTAATATTTGATACCATGATTTCTTAAATAAATTTCAAAAGTATTTCATGTGAATTTTGTTCTATTATCAATTCTTAACTTAATTATATAAACTATTATTTCTTTCTCAACTTTTTTTTTGAAAGACCTGAATATTTCCACATAATCTTACTTATGTTTCATAAACATGATTTTTTTTTCATATGAGTGAAATCATTAATAAATGTGATAAATTATAAATATCCATTTGTTTATTGGGGTCTCATCATCCCATATAAATTGAAACAAATATGTTCAAGATGTCTGGTATACTGAATGTCAACTCTCCAATGACTTTTGTTAGTCAAACTTATTTTTAAAAAAGTAATAAAAATATATTTATCTCATCACTTAAATTATTGAAAATAATGGAATCAAATAAAATTAGAATTTTTTCCATCTTTTTCATCCCATGGTTCCCAAGTCATCAGTGACACAAATGTTTTTGCTGTTTATCTCTATATTAATAGTAGTTATAAAACTATATATATTGAAACTAATTTATACCATTTATTTCTATATTTGTAAAAACATTTCTATTTTTTATAATTCTGATGACATGGCAATATTTTATGAAATGAACTTTTTTTCAACATCACAATGTTGTCTGAATCTAAGAAAGTTATGCTTCAACCCATCAATAAAAAACAACCGTTGTTTTTAACTTTTTTCCTTCAAAATATCCCATTATGATTCCTCTATTTTTTAAGCAAATATCATTAAAAATCAAAACTTCTCCTCTATAATGAAATTAAATAGGTATCAATATTTTTATATCACCAATAATATGTGATGAACAACCCTTATCACATATATATGGGGTTCTCCTTTTAATTTATCTCAAATTGTCCTCAATAAAAAAATATCATTACTCAAATTTCATTATTCCAAATTAGTTTTATTTTCTCCTAAAACAATTCTTCCAGTTACATTCATAAATCTTTTGAATGCTGACCATAATGATCAATTCTCTCATGCGTCTTCTATACAATAAAGTTGATTTTTTTGAAAATATTATTACATCTTGAGTTTATTATTTTCTAAATTCTTATGGTTTAGTAATTTTATCATCCTTACTTCACCATTTCATTCACATTGTTCAATCCTTCATTTAGGATGTGACATGTTATTCCAAAAATTAAAATTTCCATGAACATACATTAAAAAAATAGAAATGGACATCAAATATTGATTTTCTACAGAGGTAAGATCATCATCTTTCAAAACATTGTTGAGATTGATATCTTATTAATATTTTAGCATACTCAAGATGTGGTCTATCATTCCCACCATGGATGTTTTCAACTTTAGTAGATGTTATAGGTTTCCCACACCGATTATCAATCAAAACATTCCGTACAATTTTCTTATCACATAAAATGTTATAAAGATCATATGAAACATAATTTTTGAGGGTTAAGAATTTCAATTGAATATTGATTTGAGTTTTCTCAGAAACATGATAATCCTAATGTAGTTATTTTAAGGATTTTTTGATGTTTTAATTCAACTTATCCAAGGTAATTTTTTACTCAATATGTTTTGATTGAAACATGTTATCTTATTCATCCTTATATTTTAACATTTTACTAATATCTTGAACCATATTTCCCTGTTCAATTTTTTTTGCTCGTAACATAATATCTCTTGGATTTATTCTTTTTTATTTTATGAAAATAGATATTGAACCATAATAAAATTTTCAACTATATTGATTTATTATTATAAAATATTTCTCAGCAGATTTTGTTTCTCAAGAGAAGAAAGATATTTTTTTCTGAGATTATACTCTCTATAAAATTCTTCACCTTATTCTTCATTACTATTTCATTATTATTCTGTTTTATCATATTTTTCAATGAATATTATAACATTTTTCTAACATTTAACTTCCGATGAATTATTTTTAGTTTATTTTTATTAAAACTTCATAATCTGCAAACTTATTTTATTCCTAGTAAAATTCTTCTTATATTTTTGAGATAAATTATTTTTCTTTATAATTTTGGTTCCACTATTTTAATCAAGGGTTTTTCATTGAAATTGAATTTATATTCACCTACTTTATTCATGGTAAAATTCATAGAAATATTTTTGATTCAACCATAATAAAACATTTGATAATAAATTTAACATCATGCATTCCTCCTCCGACTCGATAGTTGATTGATATAAGAGACATTATTTTTTCATTCAAATCATCATCCTATTTATATTTAGATTATGAAGTATCATCATCCCCAACATATTCTATATTCAATTTTCTCATTGATTCTTAATCCATTCCGAATTTTTCCATATTTTTTAACAATTGATATTTTCTAATTCAAAAAAATTTTATGTAACTCATCAAGAGATTAATCATCATTATCTTCTAGTGAAGAAATTTTTAGAATCAAACGTATTAATAATGTTTTTCATATGTTTATATACAATTGTAGAATATTCTGAGACATCTATGAAACTTATGATGTTATAAAACATTTCATTTAATCAATTTAAGTATTCATCATTATTTTATTAATATATAATTATGATGTCATTATACTTACTATTATAGATTTTTAGGTTCTATTCCTTCAATTTTGTATTCCATTTGAAAATACTTTCCATATTGTCTAATAAGATCTTTAATAGTTTGATAACCATTAAATTCATATACTATTTTTTGGATATGGAAATAAGGATTGAATTTATAGATTTTACCTCAAATTTTATAGATCCCTTATCAGAGATATTCATCAGGGAATCTTTCTCAATAGGTGCAAAACCAATTATAGAAGCATAAATAAATTCCATTCCAAGAGATAAAATATAATGAATCATCCTATTTTTCCATCAATAATAATTTTCCATAATAATTTTTGGTATTACCATACTATTGATAGAATTGATATTATCCATGATAAGGATTCTATAAGGGAACCTACCATCAGATACCAATTGATATTTCAAAAGAATTTAATTACAAATGAGAATGGGGGGGTTGAATCGGTTGATCACTTTTTATAAATTTAAATAATTTTATAATGTAACTCATAGAACATATTAAATTTTATATCATTAAATTCGTTTAGAAAAATATCAAGAATGAAAAATTAGAAAGTCAAGTAAATAAAATAATATTTAAAAGGTTGAAACTTAGTTTGATAACCTATATCGTTTCCATAGCCACTCTTGTGAATCTATTGAAATTCACTATAATTATTAAGTAAATACAACTTATAGAAACGATCTTATAAAATCTATATATCCTGATAGGAATGATTATATTGAATTCTACCTAGTTACAATATTTTAATAAAAACAATATATCCACAAAAAATAATAAATTCTATTTTAAAACTGCTATACAATTGCCCAATCTGCTCCTTTTTATGGTTTGGGTAGGTCAGATTCTCTCAGTTTGAAGATATGAGAATGATGTAACCAATGTGGCAGATTCAGTGCAATAGAATCACTACATTAAATCCATTCTGAATCGGTGGAACTCAAAATTTACTTGATTACTTTGTACAATCTTCCTTAATCTTGTCTTCTCAGTATGGTAAACAAAACTTTATAGTGTCTGACCATCTTCTAATATGTCAGTCTAGAATGAAAACATGATAAGAAATATGTAGTTCTATGACATTTAAAAACTCATGATAAGTTAAAAAGTATGAATTAAATATTATTTTATTAATAGTAATCTCGGAAAAGTAAATGAGGGAAACAAAAAAAAACTTTTTCCACTTACTCAAATTTCAAATCCTCAAAAATCACAACAGTTAAACATCAACTCTGACTGCTTCATACCTTCTCTAGAATTATAGGAAAAAATCCATATTTATCAAACTATATTTTCTTTAGTATGATGTAACATCCTCAGATTCAATATGATTAACTTCCCCAACTTATCTTCGAATAACTTCCTCATTTCAATATAATGTGACTAACATCCCCTTTTCATTACAATCTAAATTTCTTTCTCTTACTCATTATAATCTCATTATATTATTTGATAATTATGATCTAAATTTTACATTCTTCTCAATATGATAAAATTTTATTCTTTTGATTCAGTCATATTGAATTTTCTCCTTATAGTTATTCTGATTGACATTACTCATTAGATTCAGTTTTATAAACATTCCTTTTTAAAGCCAGGCTGATGGAACTTCCTAGAATTCACTCTATATGATCCTTATAATAATGGAATTATAATTACAATGTAATTATACCTATGATTTAATTATAAATACAATGGAATTATCAACACAATGTAATTATCATTATGATGGAAAATACACACTAAAACATTGAAATTTTTTAATATTCATCAGTTATAACTTATTCATATTTCTGATAACATCTATGTCTAGTTCTTATGGATCCTATGAAAACATTTTCTTGATTCATAGAATAAATATAATCATTATAATTACTCCATTTCTTCAAAAAAAATTTCAAAATAGTTTTAATGATTTATGAGAACTTAAATATTGGAAAAATTATCATCCAACTTATGGTTAGCATCTTTGATAACATTATAATTCATGACATCCCTATCTATCTTTAATCTCTTCAGAATCATAACTTATAGACTCTGAAACTTGTAAAATTCTAACTATGTCTGAGTATGATGAATGTTGAAATTTACGCCGATAGATCAGATTTCGATGGCCCATCCCATCAATAAATTTACATAACTTCTACATTCCACCTTCCGGACACTTTCTCCATCCAGTACAGATTAGTTTGATGACCATTTTCTGAAAAGTTGTGTTTTGAAAACAACATTCTACAAGATAAAATTATTTCTTCCCCTATATATTTGGGTTATAACAAATATATTATTCTCAACATTCTTATAAAAACTAATTCTCATTGACTAAGTCTGCTCATAAATAAAAAAAATATTTCTTCACAAAAAGTTAGTTGTCAAAAAATTGAAAAAAAATTCAAAAAATTCAACCCAATAGTTACTCAAAAATAGTAAATGAAAAAATAATATGGTTTTATGAGAAATAATGTATATTGTGATGAGAATTAAAAAACTGATTGGTAATGAGGTTTTTTAGATCTAGTTTAGTCTCTATGCCTAATTAACATGACATAGTCATTCTTGGGATAGAATATTTATATCAAAGGATTAACTGTCATAATATGTGGAATACAATGGGCCTTATAGTTCAATTTTATATATTTTTTATTCTTGGTTAATCAATATCATAGATTATGATAGAGATATTAATCATTTTTATGGTGATGGAATCTCATACTAGAAGTAGCATAGTCTCAATGGTAATGTTGGGCATTACACCTTGTCAGTCACCGATTGAATCATGTGAACTATGGTTCTATTAAGGGGAATTAGGAACCATCCATGGTCCACTATATCAGTATTATGTGGTTCATCAGAAATATGGTTTGGATGGGAAACACATCTTTAACACTCATTGTAGTAAGAGTTTTTATATGACTTTATCCCTAGATTTTTCAACAAGAAATTTGTTTTTATATCATGATTGAGTGGTATCATTTTTAGATAATTTAGGGAATATTAATCTCTTTTCATATTGGTTTATTTATAATTTTTTTCACTACTTATGAGGATTTCTCTCATCGCAAAATACTCTACCCAGGTCTCATAGTACTTCATTTTTTGGGAAATGGATGTCTTAACTCACATGTTTTAGGGTTTTAGGTGAGTAAAATGTGGAATTAGAAATGATTCAGGGGATCAATTGGTGATGCATTTGATTCATATAGAAAAGGATAATATAATGGTTTTATATTACAAGAACCTCATTCCTAAATTGGGTGACCAAGTCAAAGGAAATTTAGTGGTTTTATTTTTATTCTCTAACTATTATGTTAATCCTTAATGATGGGGAGCCACCAAGTGGTGGAAAAAGGATAATTGTTTTCTCTAAAATAGTATGATCTAATTATAGTTTCTCATTATATTGGGAAAACCTCAAGTGGTTTTTCAATTCAAAAGTTTGAAAGGTACATAAGTTTACCAACATTGAACAAAAACTAGTGGTAATGAACTGGTCATTACCCATAGCATTATAACAAGTGAGAATAAATTCCCATAGGTCATGGTACAATTGTTTTGGAAACCATGATGTTATCAAGATATAACTTGGCTAACTCCTTGAGTCAACACTTCATGTTTTAATTTAGAGGTTAGTGTTATTATGGTTAGGTAGTGGGGTATGTTATGGGACTTTTGGCCTCACATAATGTTCTAATCCTCATCAGATACAACAAAAACCTAGTTTCCTTCTATAGAAGGGGTTAATGCATTTTACTAAGGATTTCAGATATCTAAGAGTATAGGGTACCAACTTCTATAATTATGGGAGTCTAGAGTAATATTTAGTCTAAGGGAATGGGTGAAATGTGTTTTGGTATTTCATGGAAGGATCTCATCCCATTTAAAATTATTTCTTAGTTTTCTTGTTATTCATATATAATTATGTGGACCAATTTGAAACATCACACATTCACTTATATGGATTTATAGGCCGAAGAGTTAGTTTTTATTTCTGTCATGCATCGATAGTGAAGGGCCTTGTGTTATTTAATTTTTCTTGTAGGTTAGTGATAGGTCACCTAGGTACGTGAAAAATGTTAGTTCATAGATGGGTGGGACCATTCATGTTTCTTGATAGTATCAGTGGGGTTATTTTTTGGTGGCATTATATGTAATATTCAACGTAGTGTTTATTATACACTTATCTCATTGCGTTTTATATTTCATTCATTTTTCATTCAACTTTTGGTTAGTCTAATTTCACTATTGTCTCGAAGGTTGCAATAAATGACCAATGTCTTTTATATTTTGTGATTGGCATGATATGATCATACTAAGAGGATTCATAACTTTGGTATATAAGTTTCATTATAATTGATGAATGTCTATAAATTATTAGATATGACATACTTTTATTTTAGACTAATGGTTTGGACATATGTTTTGACACCACTCATTTATAGTTTTGCAAGGAAATTAAATCATAATGGCAGGGATAATATAACACCCCCAGTTTGATTTTAGTTCTTTTTTTTCATTTTTGTGATATGGTTTAGTTGGATTTTTATTAAAGAGTTTATTACTAGTTTTGATTTTTTAGTGGTATTTTAGGGGTGAACATTATGATCATGATTTGTAGAAATCATGAGGCTTACCTAGGTAATCAAATAAGGATTCGTGGGGTTTTTTGGGTAGAAGTGTGGTTTCACAAAAATGTGTGACTCAAACTTTTATGTGCAATGTTGATTTTCACAGTTTCAAAACCAGAAGGAAAAACCTTGTGAGATCATTAATTAAATATAAAAATTATACATTAACCCAAATACACTCCCAGAACACTATTTTTCTCTTCCTCAATCTATTATTTAAACCCCCATCTTTATCGTAGGCTTTTTTGGTGTCTCTTTTCAAATAAAATATGATTTTAATGGATCAAATTGGAATATAACTTTGATATTGATGGTAATAAACTCATACTATAATCATTATTACTTCATTTTTATATCAATTTTTCCATTGAATGGGATCATAGATTTTGGTTTTAATGTCAAGATCTATTGGAACAGTCATATTTTGGTAAATTTTATTTGGGACTATTTGAAGGAAAAGAATGAGGAACCGATATCTTCATAGATCCTTCCGATTTATTTCTATAATGGTAATCTATAGAGGTAGGTGGATTATTACCCTCTACACTTTGTCTAAAACTTAAAGGATTATATTTTTAAATGTTTTTCAAGAAAATTTCTAGGTAAAAATCTTATTCAACTCTTCATGGAAAAATCGTTTTCTGTTACTTTTAAACTATGAATCATGGGTGAAACCCATGAGGTGTTTGATAAAATGATAAAAGGGATTTATTATAAAATAAGGATTTTAATATGGGTACATGATAATAATAGTTGCTGTGAGTTTATATTTCCCTAGTCGATGCCTCATTGGGTTAAGAAAAGGGGCTAGTGCCTACTTGGGGAACAATTAGTATTATCAGTAGTGACTGAGGTGGTGAATGGATGAGTTATCACTCGTTATTATTGGGATTTTCATGGAATTATTGTGTTAGTGAGAGAGAACATTTAATGGTTATTCCAAACTGAATTGAATAATTTAATTCTTATAAATGAAATAGATCATTTAAAGAACCAGTTGTTATCATATTTATTACTTAATTATGTTTTTGAATAATAATATTTTGATGTGACACTTTCTACTATTTTAAAAAAAATTGATGATTACTATTTTCTATACATCCTCTTAATTTTATTTAAATTTTGAAAAATTTTACTAGTCTTATTGGAATGTTGATTTTCAACTAGGTTGTATACTGACTCCCTACATATACACTATATTGTGTTTGTAAAAATCATTTATCAACACATATGAAAAGTAAAATTGTTTTCTACTATAATGGATCATTATTATGATACATTTTTTGAATGGTTTTTGGAGCCTGTATATGTTTATATTGTATAGTTAGAGTGGATCAATATTGGTATTACTATGTTTGGATGTTATGATGATATTGATTAATTATTAAATTTTGATTTTTATTATTTACATTTCATGAATCACATAGTATTATTTTGGTTGTTTTATTATTATCTTAATAGTTTGTGTATGTTTAAAGGAAAAACCATTCCTCAATTACTTTTTAATCCCTTAAAATTTATTATCAGCATTTGGTATCAAGGAAATTTCGCCTATGGTAAGTTTCCCTATCTCCTATTCTGAAGCCCATGTGTTACGGGTGATATGTTACAACATCACACAAATGGATACCCTTAATAAATTTTGAGATATAAATTATAAATTTATTGTGTTCCCTCATGTTTGTGTGCATTTGGAAGTGAAGATAGATTATATGTCAATATATTAACAAGCGATAAATGGTTTTTTCAAAATTAATGTAAAAGGTATTTTAGATCACTATCTCACTCCCCTTATAGTAAATCTCCCATTGATCCCCTCGGTGGGTTATCATGTGGAATAAATGCCTGATTCCCTTTGTGATTTTTCTCATTAATTATCTCTTAGGAATAATAATCAGTTATAATTTTCTCTTATTAACTATTAATAATCTCAATTCAGTGAATAGAATAAGGATGCCCACATATTATGGAAAATGTTATCTTATTTTGAAATAAATAATATTTATATATCATGTCTATATAATTTATGATTCTTTGGAAGATAATTTTTTTTGACTTCCCCCACAAGATGATGGCATTTTAAAAAAATTAGTAGATAAAAGAAATATATAGAATGATTGTAATTCTATAAATACTATTTTACATTCAATTTTAGAAATATAATTTATAAATGTCAAATGAATCAAAATATAAAAGGCATTTAGAAAAAATGAAGAATATCTTTAATGGGAAAAAAATTAGTTGAGAAAATTTATAGTTATAGGGACATAAATATAAATATATTCGGATTTATGATGAAGAAATAATTCATAAATTATTCACAAGGGTAAATTAAATTTCAAGCACAATCAGAGGGTATGACGAGAAGTTGGTAGACTCTATTGTTGCAAAGAGGATATTTTGTATCATACCTAGAATGATCAATGAGAAATTATCTACTTTAAAATAAGATATTGGTAATATCCCTCATAATTTCATCATAATACACTTATTTCACATAAAATATAAAAGGAAATTGCATGTAGAATAAGGTAATGGGTGAAAAAAGTAATTTTATTTATATCATTAAAACAAGAGAAAATTAAATAGATTATTTTTGAAGAAGATGAAGCTAGATTTTAATACTCCAATACATATGTGGATTTCGTGAAATAAAAACATATGTTTCTAATTTCTAAAGATGATAGAATATTTAAGGGAAAGTTCATGTGGATATTTCTAATTAAAATATTCAATTATGAGTTTGGTTGACATTTTTCACCCAATTCTCCAAAATTGAGAGCTGATGATGTGAATGATGAAGAAATTGAAATACCACGAATATTATCAAAAAACTATACTAGGTCATAATTCACTTCTAAAAGAAAGGGAACGAATTTATTGAGGAAAGAAAAATTTAATTTCATATCCAATTATGAAAAAGGTGAATATAGTGGTGAAAAGGAATATATTGACATTGAATGTAATGTGGGTCAAAATATTCTTATTTCTAAAGTTAGTGACACAAATTGTACTAGTGATGAAGTTATAAATTATAAAATTGAATATGAGGAAACTATTATTGAGTTTATTTTTAAATAAAGATGAATGGAATTACTCTAAAAACATGATATATTTAAAAATAGAACATGAAGATAATGAAATATGATAAATCTTCCAACCATAAAGAATCACTGTATCCAAAAGAAAAATCTATCCTAATGAAGGATATTTATTACCTAAAGATGTTTATTGATGATGAAATGATATTTAATATCATTTTAGAATAAAACCTCAAAGTTATGGTGAATAAGATTTATCTTGATTATCAGAAACCGATTAATGTTGAAGAGTAACTAAACATATCAAACTAATACTTCAAAATTTATTTTAGAAGTTGGAGATTATTCTATGAATAATGACTATAATGAATATCAATGAAAATAATATTTTTTATTGATAATGTTAATATTAAAAAGATTGATAAAGAGTCTAATAATAAAATAGAAGTGAAAGGTTAATAGTGTTTTTCTAAATCAAATGACTCTCAGAAATCCTGAAATTCTAAACATCATAGATTAATTTAAAATCTTCTATAACATGTGATTCTAGAGAGGCAAATAATAATAGCAAAATGAATAAGGTGATATCAAGAGTTCAAAAAATAAATATAGTTTATAAAGACAACCCAAATTATTGTTCAGAAGGAGATTCTAAGTCGTTAACACAATTATAGATAACATGTAGTTTTTAAAGATAAATATACATTTTTGGGATACTATTTGTATTTTAGAGGTTTTAGGCATACACAAAAATAGTCTTCTCTAAACACCGACATCATAACATATTTATAAGGTTTTATAAATAAGGTTCTATCAGGATCAATCTTTCTTAAAAGAATAATGTTTAGAAACTAGTTAATAATTCAAGATATAAGGATCATTACATGTTTTATTTGATTAAAAATGTATTTAGAAGGAATTAAAAACTTGGTTACCAATAATGTTAATATATAATCCTTCCACTATGTCAAAAAATATGAGTGTTAAAACTGAAAATACCAAGAAGATAGAGAGAAAGGGAAAATATAAATCATTTTTTATGGAAGTGGCACATATAGCATCACAAGAGAAAGTTTATGGATCATGGATAGTGGATTATTATCCCATATGATTTGATATTTGAAACTAATAAATGATATTGAGAAGTTTTATGAAGGATATGTGACATTTGGAAATAAATGTTCAATAAATGTTAAAGGATTTAGCTTAACCAATTATATGAAATAAATGATGAAATAAAAAACCCATCATTAGGTTAATGGATTAAAAACCAATATATTTAATGTATCCTAACTTTTTAAGAAATTAAATTAAGTGGTGGTCATGAAGGATGGGTTCTTGGTTAAGAACATATGTGATGGAATAGTTGTACCAATGTAAAAAAGAATTAAGGGAATTTATTATATGTTTGTGATTCTTGAGATTCATGCTATCTAAGTATAAAATAAGATAATAACTCTTGGAATTTAAGGATTTCCAATCTTGGGAAAAAGAAAATTAACTTTATTTATTGAGGAGAGAATGTTCATGGTGACATATACAATTGATTTGGGCGACGACATAAAAATATAATCAGAAATGGTTTGACATGATGTGGGAAGTTTTATAGAACTATCTTGTATAATTTTTAGTTTAATAATTGAGTAAATTTTTTTATATATGGTGTTGACCCCTAGAATATATATCCTAGACTTCAAGAGACAGATCTCTTATTAGTTAAATAAAAAAATGATTCCTTTATCTATTTTCATTATTATTCTAATGAATTTTTTCATTCACATAGGTTTTGAATACATATTACATTATACAACACTGGTGGTGGCTTAATACATTATACTCAATCCTTGATCAGGAAAACATTGGTTCTATAGTAGATCTCATGGTTGTAGGTTTAGATATGGAGAAAGGCCCTATAATAGCTATATGACTTGGGATGTCGTTTGGATGAGGGGAACAGACATGATGTCGTGATATGACTTCATATATTTTCTCTATGTCCTTAATTTGTGTTTTCTTTTCTAAATTTAGTCTATAGTTACATAAAAGATTAATTTTATCAGTTTTTTGGTACCATTTATGTTTGGTAATGTCATATGTAATGTACACGTATTACTAATTATTTCATATTATTGTTTTATTTATATCTATTACTATTTTTTACTCTAGTATAGAGGGTGTATTCTCTGAACATATCTCATTAGATTCACGATGCTATTGAACAAACTTTGGTGTATTGGGAGGTGAATCCGGGGTTATTTTATAAACTAACTTGGGAAACCGATTCAATGGAACCCTGTTTTGAGAATAAAATAGTGGTATCATGGGGATTGTATTTTCTATTATTTTTTACTATTTGGTAAAGGTATACAAGAGACTATGATGTATCAACCTTTGGCAATGAGCTTAGGCATAAGAGTAGTTATCCCTTGTATTATGGAAACACAAGTTTCTGAGGGTGGGATTGTTTTTATTGATGTTATATTTCTATGGTTGGATGTTTTTACACCTTGGTAAAATTACATGATGTGTGATGTTATTGATTTTGAGTCTTAACTCATATTTTAATATATAATAAGGTTTTTTTATGCATACATCAATTTAGGAACTCGGGAATTTTGTTACATGAATCATATTAGGAACACACATAAGATCATACAATCTATGGAAAATAAATTGATCTCATATTCTAATTGATTTAAAACAAGTCATGCCTCATTAAGAAGGTGAAATTTTTTAAATTGAAAAGATTATAAAATTAAATGGTTGAAATGTTTCCTAATGAGAAAGTGGAAACTATTTATAAAATTATAGACATTAAAATTTTGTATAACCTGAATCTTTAATTTTAGAAGTTTGATATACCATATTTTACCCATATCCCTAGATAGATATGACCTTTGGTAGTGATGGTTGTGAATTTTTGATCATTGTGATATTGTTTGTGGAATATTTTTTGTATCACATGACATGAAATTTTTTTTATAGATATGAAATGACTTGTTATGTTTCGTGAATCCTAATTTTTTGAAATGTAGAAAGATTCCACTATGATAATGTGTACTTGTAAAGAGAAAGGAGGGAGTATCTGGTAATGCACCTCTAGTAGCAGGATATAAAACCCCTTGGATCTTTGTAATAGGGATGAAGAGGGTTTTCAAGATAATTTCACTTATTTTCTACAATTTATGGAGAGTGACCTAGGTTGGGAATCTCTAAGTATTTTTGATTTGATGGGGGAGTTTCAGCTACATCGCCATATAATGTTTTCTAGAGAGGGTGGAAATGAGCCATAAATGTTCTATATTGTGTATATCTAGATGATAACAGACTATATGGAGAACCCTCAAACGAGAAGGGGTAGGATGAATTTATATATATATATACATACATATATATATATATATATATTGAGGACTAATGAAACATTGGTGCACTATTTAGGACAAAGATGAGTAGACAAATGGTATGTCATAAAGAAACTTCCAATATATATTCTTTGAGCATTTCTAAAAAAACCCTTAATGTAGTAATGGGTTGCAGAGTTCATATATTTGACCTATTTGAATATGTTTGTGATGGATTATGCTAGCTACTTCAATCACCTGTATTGTATTATCTCGTAACTTGAAGGAGATGTGGCAATGAGGGTGAGATGTTTTTAGAATGAGACCAGGTCGAAGATTAAGACACACCGAAATATATATTTGGATCATAAAGATGATAAGGTAGTGAATTAGGCTCCCATTTATAAGTGGAACCTGTAGGATGACTCAAGTGTAGGAAAAGTGGTGCCATCATGGTTATTTAGATATACAACTTCTGATGGTAGGAAAAATCATTAATGAAACTTTTATTAGGGAAGTGGTGTATAGGGAAACCAAGGGAGTGCACCAGCCACTCAGGTAAGTGGTCATGTGGTATACAATAATTTTTTAAAGGAATGATACAAGAAAGGTCAGTGTATTTGTCCACTAGTGGAGTGATGATATTACAATAGGATAGAGAACCTATAGAGGTTCTTTAGAATCCCTCAACAAATGGAGAATAGTGGAGGACCTGGTCTGATTTAGATTACTAATATAGGATCTGAAACCCTATACTAGTCTACAAGTTGGAGTTCAACAGGCTGTACTGGCAAGTTTGGGTGATGTGGTACTTCATGGAGGGAGCATCTATATGGGTAGAGTAGTGCAGTGAATGACACTCAAACTGAATTACAATGGTATAGGGACTGATAATCTATATTCCATTAATCATGTAGCACCCTAATATTTTTTAAAATTTATATTTATATTTAATTTAAACTTTTTGTCAATTTTCATTTAATGCCACAATAAATAATGTTTTTTATATAAAATAAAGAAGTTTGGATTGAAATAAATGAAAAACAAAGTTAATATTGAGCTATAATAATCAATTAGATTAACTTTTTTTGAAAGTAACACTTTGTTTGGATTGGATTACACACAATGTCGAGTTCCGTCGACTGCTTTCATAACACACACAGATGTGTTTTTACCAAAATATAACATACGATCAAAAAAATTATTAATATTATCATATAGATACTACTAGGAAATTTGTGTGTAAGTTACAAATAAATTTAAATAAATTTTAAAATATTATTTTCACATATATATAAATCGAGTGCTTTGGTTATAAATTAGTAAATTTTAATGAAAGATCTATTTCAAAATAAAGAATTTTATTTTTTAAGGAAAATATTTTTATATGTGTAAACCCAATTTTATCTCAATAAATTAATCCCAAAACATTTAAATAATGTTTTAAATAAAATTTATATATTATATATTGAATAAATAGTTTTTATACACATCCAATAAATTTGATAGTTATAATGTACGAATACATCAAAATTTATGAATAAAAAGATGTATTTTTCTAAAACGCAATTTTACCTCCTTTTAATAGAGAAAAAGTTGTTTATCTATTTTTTTACACATTAAGATAAATTATTTTAAAATATAAAATTAATTTATGAAATATTAATATCATAATTTACATTGGGTGAAAATTTTTTAGTTTTTTTGAGAAGTTTCATTTTTTTATGAATCGAGAAAATTAATGAATTGTTTTTCAAAACTTATATTTCATAAAATTTATTGATATAGTTAAATGTTGTATTAGTTTGGTTTAAAAATTTAATTAAGTCAATAATACATAAATTAATTAAATTTTTGTGATTATAATGAATTTCAAAATCAAATTTGATATAAAAACATTTCAAACCATTGGACCATTTTGCTTTAAAAACCTGCATTCTCAACCCATATATGGGATTAATTTTGAATTAATTTCAAAAACCTATGTGATTGGAATTTTAAATAATGGATTAAATATTCATAGTGATCCTAATTTAAAATTTATATTATTTCCTACTTAATTTTTGACAAAAAAAATTAATGAATGTGAATAAAATTAATTACATCGTTGATGAGTAAAATTAGCCTACCAAAAGACTAATCCTTAAACTAATGATAAATAAACTAAAAACTTGTCCATAATCCAGTGGATGTTCATATTTATACCTTATCCTTTAATAAAATTTGGAACATTATTTTATCCACTTTAAATGTGGAAACAGGGGGGAATTCCCTTCTAAAAAATTTACAGGAATACCACTCCTCCTCCACTATAAAACTGACTCGCCCCTCCCACTTATTTCAACCTCTAAAGGCATTATAATCTCCCAAATTATGCTCAAATATGATCCCGAAATCCATATCATAATTCAACAATCATAACTTTTGGAATAAATCCCACCAAGGAAGACCTTTTTTTAAACCAAAGAGGATTTACACAAAAAAGTAGTAGCATCCTTCCTCAAGCTCATTTGTTTCATTTTCTTTCTCCAACATATCTATTAGTCTTATTAAATTATTGGATAATTTCCTCATTATCATAAATATACTAAGACTCAATTATTATAATGTTTATACCTACAACTATACACACTTCCTTCTAATGGGTAACAAACTTACCGTTCTTATGTATGGTGAACTATCGCCTCATTAAATGATGTTGTTTGTTTGTTTACTTTAACACCTCTCATGGATGGTAATTTTGAATGAAACATATTTTTAAGTTATATATATTATTTCTTTAATATTTTTTTTAATTTTTACATAAAACTAACATTCATGCATTCCATTTTGTATAAATACATTAACTTCATTTGTGGACGTGTGGACTACTGCCTCTTCAAAGCTATGCGATTCATTCACACATTACATGAAATGTATTAAATATGAGTTTAGTCAACATTTATTATATATATAAAATAATAAAACATATTTAATTATATTATATATATCTATATACATATATTTCATTTACATTCATTCAATATGAAAATAAAATGGAAACAACATTCATGCGTACATACGGTGTACCGTCTCCATGAACGGTGTATTACTTCTTATAATTATATATTTCATAGATTATTATAAATATTTATATACTAAATATGTAGGATATATATATATATGTCATGTTTAAAATTCCATAAATAATTAAATTATGATCTAAGTAATATGATGAAGAATTAAAAGTCATAATTTATATGAAAAAAGAGAAAATATTACCCAAAATCTAAAAATAACATGGAAATATTAATAAAAAAGAAATATATATTAATAATAAAAACATATATGGTATTAAATATAATAATATTTTAATGTGTTATATATATATTAATTTTTTATTTATAAAACTAGGGTTATGAACATTTACAATGAAATTCTGAACTTCAGGTAAGGGTATGTCTCATCTCACTTATTATTATCCATGGGATACATGTCATATTCAAAACTCATTTATTATTTATGTTGTATAGAATACCCATGAATATATTCTAGGATAATTATAATTAAATCTATGGGTATGTATGTATCAATTTTTTGGTCTCTCATTCATTGGGGTATGTTTCAAAAGTTTTCAAATTGATAAAGTTATTTTGTCCATGTTTTCTTCTTTGAGACACATGTCGTGTAATGAAAATATTTTTTTGAGGTGCATATGATACCTTTTATGGTTTATATCCTAAATTGTATTCTTTTAATGACATTATATGATTCATTTAATGTTATTATTACAATTCCAAAGCCTTAATGATGATATAATCATCAGTTTTAATCAATATTTGACATTATTTCACATTGATTATTTTTTCTAGGTTTATAGTTTTAGAGAATTAATCCATAACTATTACATAACAACTAAAAAGTATAAAACATGGATATAACAGAAACAATATCCATTTATTCCACAATATAAACTCTTTAAAAAATTAACATGTTTTCTTTTCTTCATAAAACTTATCTTGACTTCATACTTTTTCATTCCCATCCTTATATACTGTAAAAAAAATTTATAAACATGGGATGAGAACAAAAAGATCAGAATGGGTTATAAAAAATGGAATTAAACCATTAATCTCGGAATATTGAAACTTAGGAAAACATTTTAAAAAACATTTTATTTTATACCCATAAAACATATACTCTTTAACATACCTCATGAATCTGTAAGATTCATAAAAAACATAATAGAAATAATAAATCCTAAATGTAACTTGGGGAATCTATACCATACATACATTGTATCTTCCATAGATACATAGGGAGTAACCTTAATGGTTATAGTTGGAATACCCATCATAGTATATTCCCTAATTATCTTGGGAGAGACCCAACTGTTTAATTCCATCTCAAAACCCAATGCATTGGAGAGGTATCACAGGATCCACGATCCATTTTTTATAATCAAACAACCTTTATACATAATAAAATCCCAAGAACCATAACATAATCATAACACATAAAACAATATTAAAGGAAAAATAACATTTCCTCTTTGCAATAAGAAGATATCATTTCATGATATTGACATAATAAATACCATCTCAAACCATTTTCAATACCAAAATAAATGAAAATGGAATGCGGTATTTATTTTTCTTTTAAAAACAATATATATTATTGGGGAATGAAAATATAAAATAATGATCATAGTATCAGAAATTTCATTTTCACCACTTACATGATTTTTTTTCTCATTTAGTAAAACGCTTCGTATAAAAAAGATTCCATTTGAAAACCGTTGAATGATATTTATAGTAAAATGGATTTAATATATACCATATAAAATAAGGTGGTGTATATTATTAAAATATTCATCAGTTAAATGATATTGATATGAATTACCTTACATTGAGTCTGGCTTGTCACATACTAACATTATAATCCTCTTCTTCAGTTGATCACTATTAAATAACACCTTAACACCTCTAAGAAGGGTGTTATTCATAAATAAATGCCTCAGTAATATGGGGATGGATTATATGAAGGGGTTACAGAAGAGCATGAAATATCTAAATTGTTCTTGATGTGTGAGTATTAGAGAAGAGTGGGTTCATTTTATTGGAGATGGGAGGGGAACCCTTTAAAACTCTTAAAATATTAAATTAATATAAATTAATTTTTTAATAAAAATGACTCCAAAATTGAGATATGTCTACACTTAGATGATGGTAGTTTTAAATAATCTCATCCAATGTTTTTTATACTTATATTGATTTATTTTAATCCTTGTCTTTTCAGTTTACCCTGAATTATTATTTTTTAATTTTAATTGTAATTACAAATTTTTTATTATTAAGAGGCTCTAAATTTTATTTATATGGTAATTTTTCCACAATTGGACAATTAGTAAACCTTCAAAAATTATCACAGTCACTTTTTTATTTTAAAAACCATTTTTAGGATTTCTAAATAATTTTATAAATTATTATTTTTATAAATTATCAATTATGTCAATTATACACTATTCATTTCATTAAAATTAAATGAAATCCAAACCGTGTGATAACATCATACAACACTATTTAATATACTTTTATGATATAATAATAATAAATAAAACTCATGGATGTCATAAATTATTTTATATAATATTTATTGTAATATTTATATTGTAGATTATTCGATTATTTAATTAATAAATAAATTATTCCGTTATCATTGTGTCATAATTAAATTTAATAATTTATTTCTAAAAAGTTATAAATAAATTACCATGATGTAGGTAATAGTTTTTTCATTCTAAATACTATTTATAGTTTAATAGATACCTTGTATAACTCTATATTCAAATACTTTACTTTTTTAAAAAACAAAAGTGTAACAAAAATGACTATGCATTGAATACAATTTTATAAATGCATTAAAGACATCCAAGTTTCTCAAAGTGGTCCTAATAGTGACCCCAAGGATTGTCATGGTAGGGATAATCTCATTCAATAAAATTAGGATAAGTGTTATGACAGTCTTATATTATTATAATATTATGTTTCCCATTAATTACCAGATTTACCCTCAACCATGGTAATTAAAATAATTAGTAATGTTACTATTCATAATGTCAAAAAACACCAAAAAACCTTTTTAATTAATTTATTAATTCAGATTCTAAATATGGAATCCATTTTTTCAAATTAAAAAAATAGAAGTTTTAGTAACTAATTTATAATTATTTCGTGTTCTTAAAATGAGAAAATGAGTTTCTTAAAAGTAAAGACATCAAAATATTTTCATGTGTTTTTATATAAATTCAATGTGACATTACTTCTAATGGAAAAAATTGTATTAAATGATAAGAAATTTACTTAATTATACATTCAAAACCATCAAAGTTATAATATAACTGTATAATTAAATTAAACAAAAATGCATTTTTGAATTAAAGTGTAGGATTTTATCACTATTAAATAAAAAAATGAATTTTAATAAAACAATAATTTTTTTTACCAAATTAAATTTTGATATACTACATCAAAAGACTAATTTTATTTTGTAATATATAACATATTAATTTCACAAAAACTATATATTAAAAGGGTTCACCATCAAAAGGCAGTAAAAGTACATTTTAAATATATTAGAGTGTTTATTGCATAAAATTATATTTATTCTCATCTAAGACTCAAAAATTTATTAAAATAAACTAAAAAAATTTAATAAATATGTGTAAACATAATATAAGTAGTTTTGTTCATTCTATCCAAAACAATCACAAGGAATTAACTACCATAATAATATTAATAATATATTATTTTTTAGTATATCTCAGTATTATGTGCAACATAAGATTTTAGAGATACCCATTGTTTCATTTCGGGTATGCTATCACACATAATGTCCCATTTAAAGTAAAAGTATTATCTAACTCATAAATTCTAATATATATGAAAAATGATTATTCTATTATTACCTCTAATGTTATATTCCCCCTATTCTGGAAATTACATCCTTACAATTTTAATTTAGGGTCGGTAAATAAGGATTGACTTTTTGACACAACATTACTAAAAAAGAACATCAGAAAAAAGGGTCAATAGAACATCCACTTTAAAGTAATGAAATGGAAGTAAAAAGGTCACCTCATATAACACATACTAAGATTCTATCTAGGAAAACATAGATATATAAGAAAGACTAACTATCATGTTCTAGTGGGAAGTGATGGAAAACATTATCAGGAAAAAGTTAACAATCACAATACCATAAATTTCTGACTGTTTAAGAGGTCATTGTCTTTATAGTAAGAAAAGATAACAATTTTTTTTTAAGATCATTTTCATAATGTTGTGGAATTCTTTTAGTACTTAAAATAAGGAAATATATTTACTTAACTATAATAGTTTCATCCATTATTCAAACTCCACAACAAACTCATCTTTTTCTATAAATGGTGAGTTTTTAATATCAATTTTTCATGAATGAAGCACTATAAACAACTTCTAAAAACTCACATTATCCAAAAAAGGATAACTATATATTTATTATACCTTTAAACATAACCCAAAACCAAAATGGTTAGTATAATATACTATAATTCACCAAAAATAATAATACTTTATAATGGTAATGACTACTTTTAATATCAAAAAGGCTATAGTAGTACCCAAATCTCAACCAATAGCCTTCAAAATAATATTTACCATAAAATTCCTAAATATAATCCAAACTAAGATTCAAACCCAAAACTGAGATTAATTTGATCACATAATCTTCCAAGATAAATTTAGACATATATCTCCAAATAACATCAACCAGTATTAATGTCTCACATAAAAAACAATTAATATAATATCATATTCTCCATGATACGTAAATAATTTTTTATAAATAACCTGAATCATCATATCCACACAATTAAAATCCTATATTCTTCCATAATATATTTATTCAATTACTCCTCAAAATAGTGAACATCTTTATAAATAAAATTTATCACATAATCACTAAATCATTTTCCTATACCATTTTTATCTATTAGATAATATATATTTCTACCAAATTAACTTATTCTTAATACAAAAAATACTTTAATTAAAAAACTAATTAATACTAACTAGGGACTTCACATAGGCCAGTGGTAGGTGACAAAGCCTTGTCCGACTTCGGTTGTGGGTTCGATTCCTGTAGCATTGTCCAATGTGAAGGGTTGTCAAATGGTCTTGTGTTATCCTTTTTCAAAACAATATAATTATTATACCATTTAAAAAATAAGATAAAGTCCTTAAAATAACCATAAAATGTTTTAACCATAATTTTTATCTCATACCTTTCAATTTACATCCAAAATGTAATAACCCATAATTACCTCCAAAATATATAAACCCAAAGGATTATCTATAAATAGGTCCACAAAAAGAAAAAAAATTATTCATTGAATAACATTTTCACATAAAAACATTCTTGGATACACATACTATAAAAAATATTACAATGTAATCCCATCATAAAAAGTTTATTAATTATTTTAAACATTCCATCATACATAGATTTAACATAACTCTCAAATTACTAAAATATTGACATATTAATCATTCAGCATTCTTCCGGATCTCTTATCCATGATTTTTTATTCCTTAATAAATATTTATTGAAAACAAGAACACGAATCATGTCTTAAGATTCAATAATGTATAAATATGAGACAAAAAATAATCCATAACATATAGTCCATTATCAGTTTCTTCATATTCTATTAGAATGTCATTGGGTATTTGTAGACTTATATTTACACGGTCCCCCTAATCACGTTCATGAACCTTATTTGTAGAAAAATTATTTTCATAATGACTATACACCCCAAATTTAAAACATTAAATCGATAACTCAGATAGAACTTCATTCCCTTTCCTGGAGTCAACTAAATACTTTCTTTTTTCCTTAGAAGGTTATTTCTTTTTGACCATCATTAACACATAAATAACTTCTACTCATCCATTTAAAACATATTACTAGGTGTTTCTTTCCATATCCTTGAATCACAGGTCATTAAATATATATACCATTATTATTATTATGTGAAATTACAAAGGGATTCGTTTCTCTCATAAATGACGACATAGAAAAATCACCAATGTTTGTGTGGGTAATCATGAATTTGGATAGTTGGTTTAGATTAACCAAAAGAGTTCTAATATAAGCTCTGATTTTACTAGGTCTCTTATTCATAGAACCACCACATTTTCCTTCACATCATTTGTTACTTTGGTTCTTGTTGGATCTAACCATTTACTAAATCCAAAAAGGATAGTGTGAGTATATAAATAAAATCACCATGTACTGTCTTATAATGAAGATAAAAACAAATATATATTTATTCATGTTCTCTCAAACACATTAAATTTATATAATATTTCTATGAATATTTATAATATGACAACCATTTTGGTTATACTTAACTTGAACCTTATTCTAAATTAACACAATAACCTCTAAAGTTATCTAAACCGAACTCTGATACCAACTATAAGGACTCAGCCTAAAACATTACTTAATATTGAGTTTTAAACAATAATTTACATTATTTAACATTGAGGATCTTTTCATGTTTAGAGTTTTATAGAATTAATCCATAACTATTACATAAGAACCCAAATTTATTCAATGAGGATACAATGAATACAGTATCCATTTCATCCAAAATATAATACTTTTAAAAAATAAATATATTTTTTTCTTGATAAAATTCTTATTGACCCGTTCCTTAATCATACCCATCGATATACCCTATAAAAACATTTTAAAAAAATTGGATGATCACAAAAAATCTCTCTATGGGATATAAAATAAAGAATTAAACCACTAATCCATGAATATTTAAAACTCGTGAAAACATTTTCACAAAAATCATATTTTACACCCATAAAATATAAAATCTTTAACATACCTCATGGATACATAAGATTACTGGAAAAAAACCTTAGTAATCATAAATCATAAAGGTAACTTGTGGAATTTATATCATACTTACATTTTAGAATTCAAAACCATAAATGGAGTAACAATCATGGTTACATTTGTAATACACA
The DNA here is from genome assembly GCA_963277665.1 of Viscum album. Classification (NCBI taxonomy): domain Eukaryota; kingdom Viridiplantae; phylum Streptophyta; class Magnoliopsida; order Santalales; family Viscaceae; genus Viscum; species Viscum album. Next base: position 1,228,768,094 of record OY728123.1, read on the forward strand.
TCATAACATATTCACTAAATCTACTAGGGGTAACCCAACTGTATAACTCCAACTCCATACCCAAAGAATTTGAGAGATATCATGGATAAAATTCCTTTGTTTTATCATCGAACCACCCATATACGTAGGGAGTTTTAAATAATAATAACATAATCATAAAACATAAAAAAAGATTAAGATAAAAATAACATTTCCACATTATAATCATAAGAATCCATTTCAAGATATTGAGATAATAAATAAAAATTCAAACCATTTTGAATACAAAAATACCTAAAAATGGAACATGTTATTTATTTTTATTTTAAAAATATTACATATTGTAGAGGATAAAAAATATCAAATAATGGTCATAGTGGAAGAAATGTCATTGACACTATGTATATTAAAAAAATATTTTTTTTGTTGTTTAGTAAAACGATTCTATAAACAAGATTACTTTTGAAAATAGTTCATTGAAATTAAAAATAAAAGGGGTTTAATATAAACCATATAAAACAATGTGGTGCATATTGTCAAAATATTCTTCAATTAAAGGATAATGAAATGATGTCCATTACCTTGAGTCTGACTCATCACGTACAAATGCTATATTTATCTTCTTCGGTTGATATAATTTGAAGAACACCATAACACCTCTAATATGGGTATTCTACCTAAAATAAGGCCTTAAAAATGTGGGGAGGTATTATAAGAGGGGATTTAAAAAGATATTGGATAAATGAAATGGTTCATAATGTGTTAGTATTATATAAGAGTGGGTTTATATTTATATGAGTGGGGAGGGGCACCCTTGGAAACCTCTAAAATATTAAATTAATATAACTTAATTTTTTAATTTAAATAACTCCAACACGATATATATAAAAGATAAGATGAGTATAGTTAGATAAAATTTTATGAAATAATTTTTAGACATGTATTTATTTTATTTAAAACTTTATCTTTTCGGTTTACCCTTAATTATTCTCTTTTAATTTTAATTGTTGTAACGACATTTTAAATATTAAGAAGCAAAAAATTTATTTATTTGAGTTAAATATCCCAAAATTGGACACTTAATTATCTTTTAGACATTATTATTTTCAATTATTTATTTTAAAATATTTTTAGTATTTATAAATAATTTAATGAATTACTATTTTTATAAATTATCAATCATGTTTATTTTTTCACTTTTTATTTCATTGAATTTAAATAAAATCAAAATATAAAGTCAATTTAAAAAACTTTATAGACTAATAAAATGTCATAATAACTTATAATTTTCATCGATGGCATAAATTATGTCAAATAATATCTATTTTCAAATTTATATTATCATTTATTTGATTCTTTGATTAATAAATCCATTATTGCATCATCCTTCTATCACAATTAAATTTAATTATTTATTTCCTAAAAGTTATCAATAAAACAGTTTGATGTAGATAAGATTTTAAGATTTATAAGGAATATTTATAGTCAATAATACCCCATATATCACTCCATATTAAATTTTTTTACTTTTTTTAAAAAAGTATAATAAAAATGACTATTAATTGAATATAATATTATAAATGCTTTAAAGTTATCCATGTAGTTCTAAGTAATTCAAATTAATCCCAAGGATCATCATGGATGTTATAAACTCATAAAATAAAATAATAAAATGTGTTAGGGTATTTTTATATTATTGTAATATTATTTGTCAAAATATTTACCCTAATTTACCCTTAACTGTGATAATTAAAATAATTACTAATGTTACTATTCATAAAATTCAAAAAAAATAAAAAAGATATATATACATAATTTGGACCTCAAGATTCCAAATATGAAATAATTTTTTCCAAATTAAAAACCTAGAAGATGCAGTATTTAATTTAAAATTTATCCCTATTTTCAGTATGAGAAAACAAGTTTTTTTAAATTAAAAACCATCAAATTATTAACATGTGTTTATATCTAATTTTAAGGTGAAATTATTTCCAATGACCAAAATTGGATTAAATAATAAAAACATTATTTAATTATACTTTAAAACCTATTAAAAGTATAATCTAACTATATAATTAAATTAGACGAAATGGAAGTTTTGAAATAAAAATTTGTATTTTTTCACCATTCATTAAAAATGAATTTTATTACAAAATACCAAAAAATTAAACCAATGTGAATTTTAATGTCCCAATTATAAATCAAATGTTTATTTTTTCAAGTATAAAATATAAAATTAACAAAAAAACTATATTTTAAAATGTTTCACCATCAAAAGGCGGTAAACTACATTTTTAAAAATATTAGAGTGTATTTTTCTTAAAATTATATTTATTCTTATTTTAAGTGTCTAAATTTTATTAGAAGAAGGTAATAAATATTAATAAATAGGTGTAATTGTAATATAAGTAGTTCTATTCATTCCAATATATACAACGAATAGAAATTAACAATTATAATTATATTAATAACTTATTATTTTTAGGTATATCTCAGTCTTGTGTGCAACATAATTTTTCAGTGAATCCCATTGTTGCATGTCAGATACACTATCAAATGTAGTGTCTAATTTAAACTAAATTCAATATATATTTCATAAATATTAATATATATGAAAACTACTTATTCTAGAATCACATATGATGTTACAATTATCCTATGGGGATCATGGTTTAATGTTTCCAATATGGAAATAGATTATTTCTATAATATAATCATTTATTGAGATATTTTATGATTATGCTTTTATTGATGAAATATTTTCATCCATCACTCAAGAAAACTAATAAATTTTACAAAAATATGGTTATTCATTATAGATTAATGTATTTGTACAATTTCCCACTATTTGATACTTAATATTATTAAGAAAGTGGTTTCAGGATAATACGACTCTATCGCTCTCTTAGTTTGAAAATCTGTGTTCTTTCAAAACCAAATTTTATAAATGGATTGAAATTTTTTAAGTTAAAAAATAATTTTAAATGTTTCCATGATATATTAATAAGAGATTAATGTTTTTACGAAGAAATGTTTTCCAAATTATTTTCATGATTCTTTTGTATGTTTTCAAGGAAATGATTTTCAAAATGTTTTCCAGATTATTTCATAAGAATTCAAGGAAAATGGTTTTCATGATTTTTTCAATGTTCCATTATATATTTAAAAATATATTTTGAAATAATGTTTTTTAAAAATTATTTCAATTTTAATGAGTTTTTTTAAAAGTGGAATATTTATTTTCATCAAGAAATTTATTAAATGATTTTTCATGACTCCTTTGTATTTTTTATAAATGGGTTCAATGAAAATGGTTTTGAAAATTTTATATGTTTTAAAAAGTTATTTTATAAGTAAAAATTTCAAAAACACTTTTCAATATATGATGAAATCCTTTGTTATGGTTTATTCATTACTAAGTAAATGTGCCAAGGATACTGTTCATACTATTTCTCTGAATGGTTTATGTTTTGATTTCTTAATGTTTATGATGGATGTTGATCTTAAATGAGTTACATCATGAAAAATGATTGTGAAACCTTATTACTTTGGTGATTCCTTCAATGAGGAAATGATTTTGAAACCCATCTATTTTCTATATGTTATGTTATGATTTGATGTTTATGATACAAATGTCAGTTCATGGGTTGTGATTTTATTTTTATAAAACCCAAATCGTTGTATGGGTAATGACATGATAAATGTATATAAAACACATTTTTATAATTTCATTATAATATGGGTGGGACCTATATCTCTATCTAATACATTGGTTAATTATGTAAATCTCTTTCGTGTGATAAGGATAGAATGTGAAGTGATCCATTTTAATAATATATGGCTATAACGAGAAGTGAACTCAGTTCAATAACATAGTATTGGAATATGAAGTTTTCTTGAATTCATAATACATGGATGAAATGGGAAGTGAACCTGGTTTAGTAATATATGGAAGGAATGGGTAGTGAACCCGGTTCATTAAAGTAATTTTTCCTCTAAGATGATCTTGGGAGTGAAACTGAACTACTAAGATGGCTGGCAGAGTGAACCCATTAAACTAATATGGCCTTATTATTAAACACTAAATATAATGGAAATCATTTTATATGTTTATCTATCTACAATAGTCACATATGTTATGATAATGATATGATATCATAGATTATTCTCTTGATTTCCTAATGATTATTGTAATATAAATAAATAATATTTATACAATGAATCTTGGATATGATGTTATATATTTAGGGTATGATCATGTAATGTTAAGATAATTTTATCATACCATTATGATCATGTTAAGATTAAACATCTCCCTTGTTTACCCTTACCGAGCATCTAATCTCAACCCTTTGTTTTGTTTTCTTTTCCAAGATTATGAAGAATGGTTTTAATTTGGAGTACTAAAGGGAAATATCTATAAGGGATATGTTGAATATCTTTAACCAGGTTTGAATATTATATTTATATATTTCTAAAGACACTAAACTATTATGGTCATTGGATATCTATAAGGATACATCTAGGGATTTATCTAAGGTTATATATATATTTATGGACTTGTTAATGTAAAGGAAAATGTTGTAGAATTCTGGTAAAGGATAGAGTGATTTTTTTTCTAGAAATGCATCCATGTCAAGATTATACAAGTTGATGTGGCTCTAGAAAATATGTAAATCGGGGTTACAACCCTGAAAAAACCGTATTGAGCTAGAATCGATCGGGAACCAGTGCACGATAATAGGCCTTACTGCACATATGTTTTGACAGTCCTAAGGAATATTCTTTGGTAATTCAAAAACTATTTATGAACATCATCAAGGATTTAGATTGATAATGAATTTGAATTTTCTAGGATGAACCTAGGTTTTAATTAAGTAAACATGAGGTTTCCTGATGTAGACTTCCCTTATGTGATTTTTCATTACTATATGACTTTAATCTAGGAAAAGTGTTACTATAACTAATCTTTATGGTTTTAGTCAGTGGTTAGAACACAAAGGAACCATGATAATGTTGAATGCAATGGAAAATGCATTGATGGCCCTTGAGAGAAACTGAATTTTATGGAAGATTAATTGAGAAATGACATTTCTATGACCACACAGACTTATCTATCGATGAATCATGTTGAGTTTGAAAATGAACAAAATATGAAAAACCATTTTCTTGAATCCTATTAAAGAAACATCGACCTTAATTTAATTGAATAACCAATCCAATATTTCATGATAAATAGATCTGTACCATTGAAAAAATATTTTTCTAAATTTAGTGTTTAGAATATGAAAAAATTTTATTGGGAACTTCTCTCTTAGAGGGTGAAACACAACAGAGGTGGAACATTTTCATGAAGAATAGGTCATATGATAAAATTTAATCAATATATTGGGATTAGTTCAATAACATATTTATCAGTAATTACCATCGTTCTATCCTTCTAACAAAAAGGTAGATTTATGTCTCCCATCAATCATATGGTTATGATAAGGAATTAATGATACAATTATAAGAAAAATCATAAGACAATCATGATAATGACACTATATTTACTTTATTCTTAATGTGTAGAAGGAAACAAGGAGGAAATTATCTTAGGAGACCTCATAAGAATTTCATGTGGGGGTGAAAGTTCATCGAGTGGCTGAATTCTATGTTAATGGGAATAAATAAAATGATCCAATGAAAGAACCTAGCGCAATTTAGTGTTTCAAATGCAAGGAGTATGAGAATTTTTATGGGAATTGGTTAAAACCAATAGTTAATGATGATGGATTAAACTAAAAATATCTTAAGCTGATAGATAAAGGTAATTCGTTTGGAATCAAAATTGATGTTTTGAATCATTATATTTAGGCTATGCTTATCCTACCCACCATAGTTGGGAATTTCATGTCTTATTTTCTAGGATTAATTCATATGAAAATATTATTTTTCATACATTAATAACATTTAATTGATTATTTAACTCCACATTTATTATAGAATAATAAGATAATAGTTTATATTATATATATACAAGGATGGACCCATGTTTTTAATGAAAACGTTACGGTAAAAGATAATATCTTATTCGAGGAATAAATTGTAAATTAAATTTTCTATGGGTTAAAAGGTTAATAATTTATGGTATGGGTTATTTAAAACATAGAATTCCGTTTTAGAGAATAAACTATTATCTCACCATATGATTATTTATGAATATTGGGTAACCTGTGATAACCATGTGCGAGGATAATAAATAAAGATAGATGGAATGAAATTTCATTCTCCTCCAATTCAATATTTTTGTATTTTCAATGGACCACTTTTATGGCTAAGTGACAACCTCACAAAATTCAAAATACCAAATAAAAAATTCAAACAAAATCACCCTCCAACAATATTCAAGAAACACCAAGGATTCAAATTTTAAAAATACGTAGTTCAAATAAAAGTAGGAAAACGTAAAATCTCCGGGCTGAAAAATACCTAGAACCGCTCACCCAAACTATCACTTAACCCAAGCTGTGTCACTACGTCCATTTTATCTAATGGGAGAACAAAAACATATCCCATCGTAAACAATCAACCATGAATACAGATCCATCGACCACCACAACAGAACCACCATCACTGAATAGAAAATTAAATCGTAATGAAAACAAACCAGAACTTGGAACAACCACCAAGAGAACAATTTCATACCACCACCTAAACCAAGAATTTAAATATCACGCAAAACTATAATGAAATAAATCATATCCGTTATTAGGAAGAGTCACCAAACAAAACTAGGAACCAGAAAATTCAAAACCAAATTAAAAAAGAACCCCCCGTAACTAAAATCAAAAAACATTGGCCACACAACCAGAATATAGAAGCGATGCTGAGTCTAAGTCAAATCCACGGAATGGAAACAAACCACAAAAAATTCCACAACCAAGAAAAGGGTAATGCAAACCATATTGGGAAAAAAGATATGGAAAAGTAAATTAGAGAGGAATTTCCTTCAGCCCTACCACCATCACCATCCCAAACAACCATTTTACTCCATCATGATTGATCAGAAATGAGGTCTTACATGGTCAGTTAGGTAATAAGGGAATAGGAGGAGAACATAGAAGTAAATCCAGGCTGTGATACTCGAGATCCGAAACCAGGAGGTGAGATGAATATCTTGGTTGCAAAATCATAATGCCAGATAGAAAACAGAGGACCAGCTCACCGGATGCCACTAATAATACCAAGTCTCCAGAGTTGCATTGAGTTAAACAAAGATGGTGTTTATTCATGATATTTTTAGAAAAAAGAGAAGAGTCACAGTGGTCGAGGCCCATGAAGCATAAAAAAAATACAGCTTCCCCAATCAAGGCGATCGATGAAGCAAATGAAGAAGAAAACCCATGAAAAGTGGGACGAGCGAGAGAAGGGAAGAGAAGGCCGGAGAGAAACCACTTACCAAGAGGGTGATAACAATAGGGAGGGATTAGTGTCACTTGGATGGAACCCTAGATTGAGGAGTATTGGGAGGCTTGGGGAGAAGAGATGAAGTGAAAAATGATCAAGATGCAACCAAAGGGTGAGATTGAGAATATGAAACAGAATTATCTCAATTTAGTATATATACTTATAAAGAATATTAAACATTAGTAAAAAGGACTTGAAATAAAATGTTTTTCTATTATCATAATTTTGGATGATATTAATGGCCCCTTTCAAATTTCTTTGGATTATGGATTTGTGATTGATATATTAATCTTGACATTGTTCTCTATCACTCTTCATCAGAACATGACAGTTAAATTTCTCTTCAATGTCCATGTTTTTACTTTTCACTTATGTTATCCTATTTGTAAACATTATTATGGGTTTTTTGGGTAACAAATGTTTTACGAAGTTTCCCTTTTTAATGGATGTTCTAGTATTCATTTTGATGATGTGGGATTCAATTAAATCATTTATAATTATTAAATTATTTATAACCCAGACCAATTTAAGGGGTTAAATATATTTTAAGGGGGTATAATGTGACACCATGATATTTGGTGAATTTTGTTCAATTAATATTTAATATTTATGATATTTTTCATTTAAAGAAACACTTAATATAGATTTTATATATAAGATCACTAAGTTTGGATTTTTTTATAAAAAGAAAGATAATCTTGTGATACAATCATCACATAGATTATCTTTCTATACAAGAAACACTTTGTTGGTCCTGTTATACACAAAATTTCTAGTTCCTTCAATAGCTTCCGTAACATGCAATTCTGAGTTTTACAATATTATAACATAATAATATTATTATTAATAAAATATTATTATAGCTACCACTTAGCCGTTGGAATGGAAGTTACGAATAAGATTAAAAAATTATTAAAATATGATTCAAACATATGTATAAAATTATACTTTGTTAATCAATTAGTAGAAGCGAATGAAATAACTATTTAAAAGAAAAGAAATTACTTTGCTTAGAAAATTATTTTTTTATGTATAAATTTTTTGTATCTGAATAAATTAAAACACAAATTATGATTAATTCTTTCTAAAAAAATTATATATTATATATTCAATCAAGTTTTTTTTATAATAATCCATTAAATATTATAGGTACAAGATAAGAATAAATTTAATTTTATGAAAAAAATGTACTTTTCAAAAAGAAAATATTATTGCCTTTTAATGGAGATCCCAATTTGGATATTTTTTGACGCATTTAATTTTTATTTTTAAAATTTAAACGTAATTTTTCTAAATTTACAATAAAAATTTACTTTGGTATAATTTTTTTTATTTTTAAGAGAAGTTTTACTTTCCTAATTAATAATGAAAATAGTTAATTTTAATTGAAAAATTATTTTTCATCTAACTTATTTATACTTTAATATTTTGTTTTAATTTGGTTTCATATGTAATTATATAAATTATACATCACATAAACCCATATTGTTCAAAGTAACAAATTTTAATATAAAATTGTATATAAAAACATTTAAACCTTTTGGAAATTATCATTTTAAAAACTCACATTATTGCCCCGTTTATAGGGTTAATTTTAAATTAAATTATTCCAATTAGGGGATTTAAATTTAAAAAAATGGATTCCATAATTTTAATCATAATAATTTACAATATATAATAAGGTAAATCTTTTTTGAAAAAACATATTTGTGAAAGTGATTAAAATTAATTATGCCAGTTAAGAGAAAAAATCGCTTAATAAAAGACTGTGCCTTAATCTTTAGGCCTGAAAGTACCTATAAACTTGTTAAAAATCATTTAATGTCCCTATATAGACATTATAATATATTTTATAGATTTTATACCATTATTGAATCAACCTTAATTGGAACAAACAAGGTAGGAATTCACATTTCTTAAATTTACAATAATTCCGCTCCTCCTCCAATATAAAAAGGAACTCACTCCTCCTAGTTATTCACACATATAAAACAATTTGGATCACCAAAAATCTACTAAAATAAACTCAAAAGATACCCTCATTAATCCTAGAATCATCAGTTTGTGATGAAATACATCCATGTAATCCCTTAGTGAAAACCGAAAGCAGCTACCCAAAGAAAAGGTAACATCCTTCCTCAAGTTCATTTGTTTTATTTTCATTCTCCAAAAACTCAATTATTATTATTACATTATTACATAATAAACTAAGTATCCTAAATATAGATATATTTTGTTACTATAAGTGTTATTCATATAATTAAACACACTTCCACTTAATGGGTAATGATCTTACCGTTCTTAGGTATGGCGAACTGCTACCTCATGAAAGGATGTTGTTCATTTTTTTCCTTTACCACCTCATATGGTTGGGAATTATGATGGAAGATAATTTTTTGTGATATATATGATATTTAGAATTTATTTATTCTTAATTAATTATTATATAATACATAACTTATTGCATTCAATTTTGTGTAATTAAAATAACTCCGTTTGTGGACATTTGGACAACCACATCCTCAAAGCGATGTGATTCATTAGAACATTAAATGGAATGTATTAAAGATGGTGTTAGTAAAAATATATTATATATATATATATTAAATAATAATTTAAATTTAAAGATATTATATATACATATATAAATATATTTCATTTACTTACTTTCATTCACTATGATAATAAAAAGAAATCAATGTTCATGCATACGATTGACCTACCGTATCCAAGAACGATGTATTAAATTTATTATTTATGTATTTCATATATAATTATTGATATTTATATAAATAATATAAATGATATTTATATCATTTTTTACATTTTTTAAATAATTAAATCATGATATAAGTAATAGGACGAAGAATAAAAAGTCAAAATGTATAAGAAAAACAAAGCGGATATTACCCGAAATGTAACATTAACATGAAATTGTAAAAAAAAGGTAATATAATGTCATAATAAAATCATATATGGTATTGAATTTATGAATATGGATATATTTTAGATGTATAATAAATATATATTTATTGTATAAGAGGTTTTAATGTGTATAAAAAAATTCAAGACTTAAGGTAATGGTTTTCCTATCTAACTATTTATTATCCGTGAGACCCATGCCAAGTTCACCACTAAGTTTTTTGTGTGGTTTATATACATACCGTAAATGTAATATATGATACATTTACATGAATTTATGGGTATTTAAATATTTATTTGATCATAACTTTTTCACAGGGTTATGTTCCAAAATATTCTATATCAGAAAATTAGTTTTTTCTCAAGTTTTATTCTTTGAGACACATATTGTGTTATGCACAAATATTTTTCTATGAGGTGTATATAATAAATTTTAAATGTTATATAATTAATTTTATTATTATAATTATATTGAAATCATTATCTAATATTAATGTTTTTGGGTATCATGACTTAATGTTTCCAAAGTGGTAACAATTTATTAGTACAATCTCATCATTTATCAGGGTTGTTTGTGATAACCGATCGTGAAATCATATGATCCATATTCCAATAAAAATGATTAATTTTATTATCCATTGGTTATTCATGATATATTCATTTATTTTAATTATTTTCACATAATTTTGTACTTAAGATGATAAATAATGTGTCCTTAAGAAAATCAGGTTTCATCTCTCTCTTCAGTTGAAAATCAATGTTATTTTAAAAACTATTGTTATAAAAGGGTTTTGAAAAATATTTTATGTTTCAAAATTATATTAAATTTTTATGGATTTATTGATATGTTTTCAATTTATTTTTTATTAATAAGGTATTCAAAATGGTTTTCAGGATAATTTTATATGTTTTTATGCGAAAATGTTTTCAAAAAATATTCAAACTTCTTTCCTAACATTGGAAATAAATTTTATTAAATATGGTTTCAATATTAAATTATATTTTTTGAATGGTATTTTAAATTAAATAGAGTTTCAATGTTATTTATATATTAAAGAACATTTTTTAAATAAGATATCATATTTTCCTCAGGAAATGTTTTAAATAATTTTTCATGACTACTTTATATGTTTTCAATGTGGATTAAATGAAATGGATTTGAAAATTATTATATTTTAAAGAAGTTATGTTCACAATGATTTTTAAAAATCCTACTCCATCTATGATTACATAACTGGTTATAGTTTAAACGTTACTAGGGATATGATCCAAGGAATCTATTCATATAATTTCTTTAAATGGTTTTTGTTTGGATGGATTGATGTTTATGAACATTTTTTTTCTGCAATGTGTTATACCAAGATAAATGATTATGTAACCTTTATCCTTTCATAGTTTATTCTAGGATTAAATGTTTATGAAACATGTCTACATTCCATAGGTTATGTTATGAATGAAGTTTAATGATACACATTTCATTTCGATGGTTATGATACGATGTTTATAGAACCTATCTATTTTTTATGGGTCATGATAAGATGTATGTTTTATGGAATAAATTTCTATAATTTCATTATGAGATGGGTGGGATATATATCTCCCTATAATGAATTGGTTAAAAATTTATATCTCTTTAGTGTGACAGGGATGGAACAACAAGTGAACACAGTTCAGTAATACCATGATAAAACAAGGAGTGTACTCAGTTTAGTAATACGTGGATGAAATGGGATGTGAATCCAATTCAGTAATACATAGCAGGAAGGAGAGGTGAACTCAGTTCCATAATATATGTCTGTAATAGGGATGGAACTCACTTTAGTTAAAGATTTTTTTTTCTAATAAGACGGTCTTGGGAGTGAACCCTGACTACAAATACTGTTTTTGGTGTTTACCCATTCAAATATGATGGACTTTGAATTAGGTCTTCAATATTATTAAAATCATTTTATATATTTATAGGTCTTCCATAATCATATTTCTTATTATTATGTTATGATATCCTAAATTATTCTCTTGATTTCCTTATGATTCGTGTATTTTTAATTACTAGTATTTATGTCATGAATATTATTATGATCTTTGTTATGTAGGGCATGATCATATAATGTAATGATAATATTATGATACCCTTATTAACATATTATGATTACATATATCCCTTGTTTAGCTTTACTCAGAATTTGAGCTCATCCCATTTTTATGTTTCCTTTTCCCTGGTTACAAAGATATTTTTTAGTTAGGACTACTAAAGGGGAAGATATTTAATGTAGATTTTGTAGTTCTTTCACCAAGTTAAAATATTATGTTTCCATGTTTCCAAAGACACTAAACTATTATAGTCCTCATGAATGTATTTTCTTAATGTACTAAATATTCATCTAAAATGATGTAATATCCATGTATGTTAATTTTTAGTCAACATCAAACAACATCACATAAATTTTAGTCTAGATAATCAACTATCTGAGTTAATATAATTAAATATTATACACTTATTACTCCATTATTTGATAATGGATAATAACATTCCTTTATATCTATATTGTATTTGAATGGGTTGAGTTTAAGGATAGAGATTATATATGGGGTTACGTCTACAACACAACATTTGTTGTGTGATCAAATATTATCCATCATTGAAAATAGATTTACCTCAATTCTGGGGGGTAAAATTTCTTTTGGGACTTGTTCACATTTGAGATATCAGGTTTTTACCTGATACTACGAATGTAATAGTTTGTCACCTCCAGGCTCATATGGATTTTTTAATTCAAAAGAGTGACTCTCACATATCTTGAGGGAGACATTTATATTCACCATAGATAATGGGATATATTGGTGGGATGTGCATAGAAAATTTGTTTGCATTCGGGTGAGATCAAGTCCCAGGTTTAGAGTATGATGCTTAATGAAGGTGGAGTAGATCATGATGTATTACCTCATATAGTGGAGTGATTTTTTTATTTGTTTCTTGAGAATTTTTTGGTTTCCTTGCTGATAGATATTTTGAGTTAATGGTATAATTGATTCATAGGGGCAACCATATCTCTACTACACCTTATATAATTGATATAATAGAGAAACATGTTCATAAGACTCAGTTGGCGGAGTTATAAGATATAGGGTTTAACCATCTAAGCTCATCACATTGGGGATATCTGGTTTTATTCTCTAATAAGGGTGAAGGATTGTTGTGTTTGTGTGTCGATTACTAGAAATTGAACAATATAGAGATTAACAACCATTATCCTTTTCCCTATTTCAATTATTTATTTGACTAGTTGAGGGCTGAATTTTTATTCTTAATGATTAATTTGAAATTAATTTATCATCAATTGAAGGTAAGACATTTGAATATATATATGATTTCTTTCAGAAGAAGTAATGTCTTTTATGAGTTTTTAGTGATTCCATTTTAGGTAACGAATGATCCTATAATGTTCATTTATTTGATTATCTAGATATTCCTCCCATACATGTATCAATTTTTTTTCATTTTCATTGATGACATGTTGGTGTACTCCTAGCCTCAATATTATCATTCCAAACACTATGACATCGTCCTGGGTACATTAAGAGAGAATTGGATATACAAAAAGATATCTACGTGTCAATTCTAGACTAACAAGGTACATTTCATTGGTCACATCATCTTAATGGATGGTGTGTGAATAGACCATTGAAGGATTCTACTATTGTTTCATGGAATAAACCAAATAATTCTATTTATATCCATTGATTTTTGGGCCTTGTGAGATACTTCCAAAAGTTCACCTGATAATTTTCTTTTTTAAACCCATTTTAGGCCTTCCAAAATAATTTAATGTTTTTCTAGTTGGGGAATGTGAGAGTGAATTCCATGAGTAAAGGGGAATTTGAGAACAACTCTGATTTTTATGTTACTCGAACCAGGTGAAGAGTATAATATGGTTTTTTATTTGTTCAAAATAGAACATAGGGAATTGTTTATTTATGGAGATGTAGTCATGGGATATGGATCAAGACATTTTAGGCAACATGTAAAAACTACCATACTCAATATCGTGAATTATCTATGGTGGTTTATTCCTTTATATGTTTGAGGCATTATAATTTGTCCAAGATGTTTATTATTTTTACTGATCATAAGAGCGTAAAATATATATTTTCCAAGCATAATTTATATATTAAATAGTGGATATGGGTTTATTTAATTAAATCATTTTATTTTTAGGTGGATTATACATTGTTTAAGGGAAATAGTGTTACTAATTATTTGAGTTGAATAGAAAAACTCAGGTACTTCAGAAGATGTGTTCTTAGTGAAAGATGATGGCTTTACATTAGATGCATATAGGTGTTCATAAAGGAAAAGAACAAATGAATAATGTGTACTTATATTACACGTTCTCTCTTGTGGGATAACCATGATGGTGGGATGTTACCACTAGTCGGCCCATCGATGATGATAACATCATCCATGTTCATTGATGTGATGTTGTTCCCACATGTATACACAAGGATAGGATGTGATAAATTCATTCCTCGAATTGGGAGATGTACCATGTATTGATCAAAATGTACCATGACCTTTGTAGATAATATTAGTATCTTGGAATGAAAATGAAAATCGTATGTTTTGTGATATAGTGCAACACATATTAGCATGAAAATGATGAGAACCAGTGACTTACTAGTATGTTTCACCCATTACCAATTCCATAAAGAAAGTGGGATGATGTTATGATTTATTTCATGGTTGAAAAACTAAGGATACTTAGAATAATTATGTGATATATGTAATTAGGGATCAAATAACAATTGGTTGAACTTTTCCCACTAACAAGGTATACTTTCACGATCAATAAGTTGAGTGAATTTTATTTTTTGGAGACTGTTTATTTTCATAGGGTTCCAAAGAGTACCTTTTTAAATAGATATCCCATTTTATTTCAAGATTATTACAAGGATTTCTAAAGGCATTGGATACCCATGTGCTTTTAAGTAAATCTTTTTACCTACAACCGAATTGGAAATTAGAGATTAATATTCCATTGATAGAGTACATGGTATGATCATGCACCAATGATTTTAGTGAAACTTATGAGAAGAACCTCAAAATTTTTAGATCTACCTTGTATTGGATGGAGGTGGGTAATTAGAGTTTTTGGGAATGAGCCTCATACATGAGATGTCAGAGCACATTTTGTAGATCAATAAGTGTATGAGTACCAAACCGAGTTTATAGATGTTATAAACCAATCATATTTTTCATCCTATTGATTTTAAAGAGGGTGGATATTTATTTCGTCTTTGGATTCCAAAATTGTGTCATAGTTAGATTTAGAAATAGAGGAATTTTAAACCTTGTAATTTATGGATATATAGAGGATCATATTGGTAACATATCGATTATCACGTATATAAAGGAATAGTTCAATAAATGATGTTTTTCATGTGTAACAACTTTATCAGCATCCCCTCAAAAATTATCATGTGATTCATGATGATGATGTTGAGATTCAGGCTGATACAACCTTTGTGCATTTGATTCATATTGTGGACCAAAGTGGGAAAATTATTCTAGGTAAACTCTTAATGTTTTTAAGAGTGTTATGGTAGTATATTAGTGATCAAGAAAAAATTTAATATTTTAAAGATTATATGAGGTCCTAGTGGCCTGATAATTTCGTGTTAGATGATTAGTGATATTTCTGTGCGATACTCAAGAACAGTTTGTTATAAGTTGGAGTATTTTTAATAACATCAATTATTACAAGGTACATTTTAATTTTAATTTTATCTAAATGTATTTTAAAATTGTGAATGAAACTATTCATAGGGGTGATGAAGTTATCTAGT
Source organism: Viscum album (assembly GCA_963277665.1). Classification (NCBI taxonomy): domain Eukaryota; kingdom Viridiplantae; phylum Streptophyta; class Magnoliopsida; order Santalales; family Viscaceae; genus Viscum; species Viscum album. The sequence continues at coordinate 1,228,784,288 of OY728123.1, forward strand.
GTGTCTTGAGTTTTTGGGAGATGAGAATTATGAAGAGGGAATCTAATACATGAAACATGATTGGATCATAGTTTGTGATAACCATGAGCTAGAATAGTGTACCCCGGTGAAGGGGGGTGCATGGTTTGTAAATTGTTCAAGGGAAGCTTGGGAACCATTCAAAAATGTATTGAACTAACCATATTGAATCTATAATGTTTACCAAACCACTATAGATCACTTGAAAATGAAGGTTCCTTTGCCTCTCTTGGACAGAGGAGGCCATACGGTTAGCACATGATTTGGAAAATTGTGCATCCAAAATGTGTGCCTCACTAAAATAGGGAGAATAATAATTTTTAACACATGAAGCTAAATTTTTATTCCCCAATTTTCACCCCAATTATGGATCAGATTCAATGGGTTTAAACTGGTATCTTGCTCACTATTCATGGATCACACTGATTCGTTTCGTAGTAGTTTGAAGCGCCATTCAATGTGAATTGAAGCCGCATGTGAGTCTATGGGTCACCCTATTCAATTTTATAGGAGAATATTATTTGGATCATGTTTTATTGTTCCAAATATAAAAAATTATAGGCAATTATTATATTTTGGTGTTAGCGGCTGAGTTAGATCGAGTCAAAGGATATTTTTGGGTGAGTGCTCGTTTTTAAGATTAAGTAAGGTGGTCTAAGCGAGTTTTCCTACAACCTAGATTTTATTTTATGATTATTTGATGTGTGTAAGTGGGAAAACATTATTTGAAATTTATTATTATCTAAAAATGATAAAATAGGTTTTATAATGTTATGTGAGACATTTTACAAATCTTGTTGGGTCTGTTGAAGATTATAAGACCATGTTTAATGGCTATCAAAGAGGTGTGAAAATTACTTGAAAATGGAAAATAAGGAATGTGAAAGGGGTAATAGGTGGTTTATGAGATTAAAAGTATTTTTTTACTTGGAATAATAATGGCCCTAGATGTATTTTTATCATGGTTTTAATTTAAATGTGAAATGGCATGAGAAACGGAATGTGATAGAAAATGAGGTAATGTTTTTTTTTGGAATTGTTAATTGATTTTAATGAATGAATATTTATTTTTTTAATGTGAATGAAATTTTTAAATGTTATTATTTTTAAATTGAAAAAATAAGGTTAAATATGGTAGCCCCTGTAATTAATTAACATTTTAGAATATCGTACATCATTATTGTCATCACGTGTTAAAATGTTTATGTATGTTGAATCTTAGAAATGTGGGTTGACCAATATTTGAGATATGGGACATGATTATCCCAAATGATGGATAAGGTTATTGGATATGAAATTCCATCTCATTGGTTTATTATGGTCAAAAATGGTGTTTCACGTACTTTATTTTGAATGATGTGAATGGAACCTCATGCTCTTGATTTGGGTGTTGACAGCCTGAATTAAAAAAATGGTATTATACAATGTCAGATCATGGACGAGATTTTTTATGAAGAACATATTGATAAATGGACACCCCATTCCATTTTATGTAAGGTTTTTACATTTAGTGTACTTGTCCATGGCTTCTAGAGCCTGATCCCTATAAGGTTAATTGTTAATTGGTTAATTAAAACATTTTTCCCTCATGTCTTCTCATCATTACCCAATCAAATTTTATGGAATATTTTATTTAATGGATATTAATTTATACACTATTTTTTTGTTATATTGAGTTGTACTCACACTACTCATGCTGCCAATGCTACCCAAGCAGTTCTCCAGGATAAAGGTTAAGATAAGGGAAAATGTACAATGTTAGATGTTTGTCTTGGGATAAAGCTTGGATGAAGGGACCATACATAATATAGGTACCTATCTTGTGATATTTTCAATGTGACTTTATTTTTAATATTATTTTGGCAATTTCATCGATCATGACATGACATGTCTATTATATCGATTTATTTTTACTTCCCCAATTTGGGAATGTGGTATGTGATGCATGGTCATTGCTTATTATTTCATTTTATTTTTTATTGATTTTATTTTTTTGGTTTACTCTGGAAAAGATGGTATAATCTCACCATATATCGTATTAGACTATCATTTCTAGTCTGCTACCTCTAGCATATAGGGATGTGCGCATGAGGTCATGTTGCAAACCGGCTCAAGGAATTAGTTTAGTGTCCCTAGAATCAGAATGTTACTGGTCAAATGCATCATATATTATTAATAAATTAATTTATCATGTGTGATGAGAAGGATTAAAATATTTGGTTGATCTTGTGGTAGTTTACCTACAATCTCTAACAATTTACTTGGTTTAAGATGCTTTTTTTTCTTGAGGTTATTCCAACTATAAAATAAATCCATGGGGTAGAGGAGGTCAGGGTATACGAATCCCTAGAAGTTTTTCATTAGTGTGTGGATTCTATTTTAATTGTTTCAATAAGAGTAATATTATATAAGTTCTATTGATATAAATAACCAAATTAGGATGAGTATATTTTTATAAAGAAATTGTGTGAAGGTTGGATGAAGTGGATATTATAATATTTCATATTTTCAATGAATATTATAAATATATTTCCTACAATTATATATATATGTTTAAATTCATTTTTCAATATTTTTATTACATAATAAAAGAACTTTATACATACTTGTATCCTTTGAAGAATATTTTTTTTTCTAAAATATTAATTCATGTATAATGAAATTGTATGAATGAGAATTATTAATTAAAATTGTTTAATAAAATAACTTTTTCAGAATTCAAGATTCATTATATATATAATTTTATTCAATAAATAAACTGGTGTTATTGATAGTTTTATATTCATAAGGATATTTTATTACTATTGTATTCATTGTAGTATAATTTTTAATATAGTATTTTATATATTTTAGTAGTTACATTATTTTAGAAAATAACCATTCAAAGTCCTGTAATAACTTCAAATGTCACATAATAATTTATGTTAATAATATGATAAAATACGTAGTTTTTTTTCAATATTATTTTATAATTTAAAAATATAATATAATTTTTATTATTATCTTATTCAATGTGCATGTTTGACAACATAAAAAACTTCTTTCAAAATGGAAAATAAATTCTTTTAAACTAAAATTTCACTTTGTTGTATTCATTATTTTTATTTATAAATTTAATTTCAAATATATATAGTGTTTTATTTTTAAAAAATTCAAATTATACTGGGATGTGGTAGTCATTATAAAAATAATATGGTCAATGATATTACATTGTAACCATAATGTATAATGTTTAGTAGACTATTTTTTATATGAATTATAAATTTTGAAGATAAATTACTCCTAATATGAAGAATAATTTTATAAAATTTATATGTTTGACATTTTTAAATAAATAAATATTATTAATTTAATAATTATTTAATAAAAAATAGCATTTTTTTCAGTCAATGAAAAATAATTAACATTTATTCTAGATAATTTATTTATGTATTATATGATTTAATTTAAAAAATTTATTTATAATATTTATAAAATTGATATGATATAATAAACTTAGTTTTTATAATAAACCCTTCATAATTAAGTTAGTTTACTGGTATCTTTCAAAACATGTTTTCTTTTAGTGAATAATAATAAATACATTTTTTACAAATAAATCATTTTCTATGAAATCATCGTGATATAAATATTATTTAAAAACATAAAATATATATTTTAAGACCCAAAAAATATTTAATGAGTTAAATAATGCATTTAAAATAATATTATTAATCTAAAAATATGTAAATCTATTATCAATGAATAAGGTTTATTTTATTAAAATAAAAAAAAAAATTTATTTACTTTAGAAAATATTATTCCCATGATGAATTCCATTTTTGATGTGCTAAAATGTAAAATTTGCCTTTAAATTTAGGAAATACACTAATAAAATTCTTAGAAATAAACACTATTCATATTATTTTTCCTAAATAATAATATAATTAAGTAATATTCAATAACAACTTTTCCCCTTACCTATATAAGAAAAATTCCACCACCGCTTTATCCTCACTCCAAAACCATCTTACATTTCTAAATACGAGTTTTTTTATCAAATCACATATGCATGTCTTCATCAACATGTTGTGAGAAAAATTCCATCCTCCAATGTTGTGAGGGCCAATCCAGAGGATGTAACTCAACAAGAAAGGAAAGATCTATTATTCTTTTATTACTTCCTCTTTCTTTTGTGATTATTTTGTTATGGATTGTTTTATAAACCATTTACATATTAATATATTATTATATATCATTGTTATGATCATTTTTAAACCATTGTTGATGAGACACAAATCTTTATCTCAAATTTAATTCTTTTATTAAGTTATTACTATGTTAAAATAAGGATTCTAAAGTTTCTATTTATTATTTGTGATTCCTTATCTGAAATTTTTTAAAACTACACATAGTTTTATTAAATTAATCTATTTACATGGTATAAACGCAATATTTATCTATTATTGATGAGGTATTTTCCATTCTATCTCATAAACCCCTTTTTCATATGCTGTTACTATATAGAAATACATGATACGAAAACTATGTTTTTTCATTTCAATTAACCTATTACTCATTTCAATAACATAATTAATAATTAAAATTAACAATAGAAAATGTTTAATTATAATAAATGATATATTAAAACATAAATATTCATTTTTATCCATTATTTTAAACTCTTTTAAAAAACATCAATCACATGTGGTGGGTTTATGTTACAAAAGTGGTTGATGATGTTTTATTTCAACTTATGTATTTTATGGATATTATTAAAAATTAATTTCATGATATAATATTACATTAATAAAAAATAATAAAATGATTTTTTGTAATTTTGACAATTCATGATAATAAATTTATTATATTTAACTCAATAAAAGTCATTTTAACCATCTACAACAAGCATACGATGTAACACTTGTTTATTTGGAACTCTTCTATTGAATATATTAAACTATTGAACTATTTTACATCATAAAATAACTAAATAAATACCTTTACACTTATGGAGTATATGGAACCATTGTATAATGGATATTGACCGATAACATTACATCAAATGAGATTTGTAATAACTAACAAAACAACCTCAAAACGACTGACACAAGGAATTTAAATATAAAAAATAAATAGTAAATGAAAAAAATATTTTAAATGAATAATCATAATTAAATAATATAAAATAGGTTCTAAATATAGTAAATATTTTAAAATAATTTTAATTAATATGAAGTTAAAAGAAAAATGAATCATGCCAGGAATGAAGTCTAGAGTTTCTTTCGAAATCTTCATTCTTTTAATGAATTAATATTATATTTGAAATATTCAATATATGGATCTAATATAAGATATTTATTTTATATTTTAATATTTTCTATTCATTTATAATGAATTTATGGTATCCTATACCCCCATATGGATTTATAGTCCATACCATTTTCTGTAATGGTTCCTTCTCATTCTTCTCCATTCTTGGGGTCATGTTATATATCACCTTATATCTCTCTATATTTTTCTTTATATATTTTTCATATGATTCTATTATATCCTTTATTATCCATTTTAATTACTTTTTCTACTTATATTCCTGTATTTATAGTTCCCTTCATATTCATATCTTAAGTTAACCCCCACTAAATTTATAAAGTAAATCATAACATTTTCTAATCTTCCTCCATATGTTTCTTTAATTTTTTTTAAAAAATACTTTTAATATTTCCCTTGTTATGTTTTTTGTATTTATTAAATAATCTTTACATACAATTGAAATTATTTTATTATGAATTTGAGTAATTTATCTATTTAACAAAATCATCGCAAAAGTCATGGGAACTCATTTTCTATATTTCACTTCAATTTACTCTTAATTACTTTAAGTATTATTTTTCAAAGAAATTATTTATGTTATAGGATCTAATAATAAAAATTAATTAAATTAATTTTTTTAATTACTCTTATATTTATGGAATTTCACTTATGTATTTAAATGTTGTGTAAAATGTAAGACAAATATTTATTAAAACCTCGAAAATTTCATAACTTACTATAAAATATTATTAAAATATTCCAACTATCATTCATATTTCACATTTTTTAATTTATTATTTCATATTTTATTTAGTTGTATATTTTTCACAACAAGATTGAATATTAAAATAATTTTATGATTTATTATCTTTGTTCCTATGTATTTACAGTGTGGTGGAAATTATATCTCCAGGTGTGGAACGATCCATCACTCCATTTTCCTTTCATTAACATAAAAAATGAAAAAAGATAATATTTATTCAAATGCAATTCATTTTTGAATAACCTATTCTTAATTATTCTGATTGATTTTAGTATTTTAGATAACCCTAGATTTGATTTCCAAGGGAAAATTATTTAAATGATTTTATACGCTTTTTCCTATATTATGTAAATACATTATCTATTATTTTCATTGAAGTCTATTAGTCCAGATGTCTACATAATTTCCATCGATGTTAATTTTATTTCCATAAGGTAATTAGGATATTATTTTTATAGATTTTTGATTGGTTTCATATTCATGTGGTATACATATTCATGATGTATTTTTATTAGGATGGTGATCCGATAATTATATCTACCCCTAATTGTTTGGGTAATTCTTTATATCTCATACGATCATTATTCATGGGCCATGTGTAATTATCCATGCACATAATGTTATATGTGGTCTAAATGTATTTATACATATACACAAGGTTATGTATAGGTCAACTATAGCAATCTATGTCTATAATGTTATGTGTGAGGTAGGTGTAGTGTTAATTTTTTATAAATTTTTACATGAGTATGGTACAATTAGCTTTGTCTTCATTATTATGATGGCATGGGAGTGGTCCGTGAGCTATGTTTATGATGACAAGACATATATATTTTCCATATTTTTATGTCATGGGGAAAGGGGATCCATTTGAGATGGTGGTAAGAGTCTCACTCAGGAGGTGTGGAAACTAATTGTGTTTTTGGATTTGTATATTCTTTTATTTTAGGATTTTTATTTTATGGACATTATGCGTTGATTTATGGTTATGTTATCACACCTCATTTTCCTTTCTTATGATTCCATGATTTTAACCGAATAATCATTCCATTTTTTGATGACCGTGTATCTTAATTAATTATAATATATTATTAATTCCACTATGTTTCATTAATGATGTTTTATACCTTTTCTTTGAATTCAAGCATCCAAATTTTGTAGGATTATCCATTTACCTAGGTGATCAAAGATGAATGAGTGATTTTGAATAAATTATAAGGTGTATATAATTATAGATTGATTAAATTTTATTATTTGATTATGCAATATGTACATATTTTTCAATGAAACCAATTACATTATTTCTAAAGTTGGTTAAGATTTATTAATATTTTTAAAAGTATGTATGTTTATTACTAGATCCAGAAGTGACATTCAATGGAAGATTTTAGACAATGTTCAAGAATATTCACACAGTCGTGGAAAACTAGATTACAAAAAAATGATTTAAATATGTACACTAGAATGGAAATAGTGGACTATATATTTTGGTGATAATGAAGTATCTGTAATAAAATTATTCCAGTATTAGAATCATTTTTTGAGGATTTAATGATAGTTACTCTTCATTCAGAGTCACAATAGAAGATATCATAAATTTGTTGGGGTAGTTCTACCATTAAATATTATAGAGTGAAATTAAAGAGTTTTTTTTATATCCCTCCAATTTTTGGCTACATGGAATTGATGAGTTCACCACATCAAGAGGGTTCCAAAAATTATTATCCTTTAGTAAGCCATTCTATTCACTTTAAAAACATATTCTGAGGTGATAAAAAGGAAGATATTATATAGAATAATTTGTGAATGAGTTAGTAGAGTTGTATGTAATGATGGATGAAATAGTATGGTTCATAGTTGGATTATAGAGATGAGGCTATCAATATCTGATAGGTTTGGATATCGATGTTTGACACCCTATTCACAATTCCGAGATGTTTTTAGTTCATTCCCATTTGGTATAGGCAGTGAGATTAATTTTTTTATATTTGGGTAGATGGAATGATAGTTTATGTTTACATATTATTAAGGAGGTCAATATAAAGAACATAATAGTGTGATAGTGAAAGATTTTCTCTATAAATCATAACATCTTCTTTGGTAGATTCATTAACAACATTAGTGACCATACAGATCCTTGGTTTAGGATAGTGGCAGTAATGGTCTATTAATTAATATTCCTTATCTACTAGGGAAGAGGAATTATTATAGATGAAGAGGTGGTATACAGGTAAGATGATGTGGTAGATTGTATGGGTGGTAATTTAATCAACTTTATGTTGTAGAAATTAATAATCTAGTTCAACCTGTGGTTCCTAGAGGAATGATACCTATATTCTCTACTTCTTCCTATAATATATTTATGTTTAGTACATAAAATTATTTTATTAGAACTAGCTTATTTATTTGTGTTTTTTTGGGTCCATAAAAGTAACTAAAAACACTAGTTCCAAATGACTAATTATAAAAATATATTAATTAAAAACAAAAACCAGTTAATGAATCATTTAGAACTAGAAATAAACCAAACCGACTGGTTTATTTCAGTAAAAAATTGTTTATATCAGTTACTAAAACATGGAAAAAATTACATTTCCATAAAATAAATATTAAATAAATAATATATCTAAAAAATTAATAATAAAATAATATAAAAATAAAAGTCGTTTGGTAAAAAACTTGTGATCAATATAGAAATTATTTAATGGGGTTTAGTAATGTCAGAGAAAATTTTTATTATTATTTAATAACTTATATTCATGTTCATCACATATGTTCATCACATTTTATTATGTTAAAAAATAAGAAATGATTTATGTTATATTCATTTTTTTCATAGAATGTAAAAAATAACTTCTAATTTCAAAAAAAATTTATATATTTTTACTTATATAGTGTTGGTTATGTGTAGATAAGGTTATAAAAAATAAACCAAATTGAAAAAATGAAATAAAAAATATTCATAAACTAACTTGAAATATTGAAATTAAAAAAATTGATTAGTTTAAGAATGTTAATTTTAGTATATTTATGTTTGAATATCTAATCCTTCAACATCATTCTTACTTAGAGGATTAGAGTTATTTATCAAGTGATAAACACTTTATTTTTCTACATAAATATGTGATCAAATAATGTTGGTTGAGATAATTTGTGTTTGTGAGTATGTAATTGGAGTATGTTTAATGAAGTGGGGAATAATATTAATTGACATGAAACTATATTATTTCATACATGGAATGAGTAAGTTGAACTTAATCCAATCATGTACTAGTTTTATTGATGTATTGTTATTTATTATGGTGTATGTGAAAATATTGTTATATTTATAGGGGTGAGAGACCAAAATATGTTTTGTAGGGAAATGATCCTAAAATCATTACTTTTTAGTTTATAAGATTAATTATTTGAACATTTGAGGGGTAGGTGAATGAGTTTCCCTATATAGTAAGGGAATTTATTGATGTATTTCATAAAGAGATTACGTGTTTTAATTTATGTGGGATATTGTGTTTTTATATAGCTTTACCTATGAATGTCTTCAATAATGACGGTTTATTATACCCCAACCTTAAACATTTCTCAATTATTTGATAAATCAAGAATTCAAATTGAGGATCTATTTATGTTTAGATCAGTAGAGAAATAGGCCATAATAATTACATTAAATCTAAAAATTACAAAGTTGACACTGCTATACAGTTTCTATTTTTTTCATAAATTAAAAAACTCTAAAAAAAAGAAACATGTCTACTTCCATGTTTTAGACAACATGACTTTTCAATGACCCCATCCTTGTGCCTATTCATATTTATGTAAAGTGAAAAACATTTCAAAACATGGGATGAGGATAAAAATCTCAGTAAGTTGTTATAAAATAAGGAATGGAAACATTATCCCATCAATAAACACAAATAAATGAAACTATACTTTTCAATCAAAACATACCTTATGAAATCATATGATTTATGAATAACACACAGAAATCATAAATCATAAATTAAACTTATGGAATACAAAACATAATTACAATATAGATTTCATAACTACATAGAGAGGTACGTTTGGAATACCCATAACCATATATTCCCTAAATCTCTTTGGAGAAACATTAACGTTTACCTCCGTCACATTACCCAATACATTAGAGAGCTATCTCGGGCTCACCCGCCCTAGGCTTATCAGAGAACCACCCGTATATGTAAACAATTCCCAATAAACATGACATGTTCATAACAAATAAAAAAATCATAATGGAAAGATAAAAATTCCACATTGCAATAACAATATATCATTTCACTATATTTACATAATCAATGTTTTATCAAACCATTTACAAATCCATTTAGAACATTTTAAAAACAGATTTTAGAATCAAAGTGTCCCATAACGCTTTGAATATTTTTAAAGAAATTTTAATTTCAAAACATTCATGTCCATATAAATAAATCCTTAAAACCATTTTTAAAACATGGAAAATAATGATAAATATTTATAAGAAGAAATATTTAAAACAATTAAAATGATATTTTAGTCAAAGAGTTCCTAACCAAATGAGAGATGTTTGAATACAAATAATTGAGTAATAAAACTAATCAAAGATAATAATATCATGAGAATAAGGATATTAAAGATATAAATTATCAATGGGAAGTATATAGCCCATATAAAAGTGAATTAGTGTATAACAACAAATAAGTCTTAATGGAATTCAAATTGAGACAATGTCCCTTGCAAAAATCATATCCTTAGATTAAGGACAAATCAATGACTTAATTATGTGTAAAAAATAAGAATACACACAATATAATTGGATATTATGTGTAAACAAATAGTATGTAATTTACACATATTCATAGCATGACATATAAAGAAGTAGATGTTTATCCCAAAGAATTGAAATTATGTTAAGAGGTTCTCTTACCGAAATTCGACAGCCTAACGACGTCACTTAAAAATTTAGAAAATGAGGTGATGAGATTGAAAAGGGTCTCTTATCACTAGGAAATAAAATTTAAATATATAAGTATATATAATAACATATCCCATCATTTGAAAATTGAAATGTAAATACATAACAAAAAAGAAATCTTTGACAAAAAGAGGATGGTGAGGGGTTCTCATACCGATTTGGTAACTTACAAAACACACCCCCCATGAAAGAAGGATCATAAAATGATGACATAAATACCCATAAATTAATGTATATTTCAAAAATAATATAATCATTGTAAGTAAAAACACCACACAAAATGAAATATTGTCAAATGTTACATGAATCTCACATGAATAAAAAGTGACATTAAAACCCATTACCTCGTGTCCCACTTGACTTGTTTGTTACTTGTTCTTCGTAAATAATTAAATTATGTTAATTTTGACTTGAATAAAAATATTTTTCAATTTTATTTTTCCTTTTATATCACCTATTACCTTGAAATAACAACTTGTTAATTATTTGAGTTCATATCTGACATTTTGTCGATATTTGGTACATGAGTCAAAACTAAACTTCTTATAATTACATATTTTCCATATGGTCAAGAGTCCAATATCTATAGAATGATATTAAGGATTTAGAAATCATATATATCATATATATCTAGTATATATATGTATTTATTACTAGTACATAACATTTGGAGATAAAAAATGAAATGCACCATTCGTGGAGAGGGTAAGTCGTACGTACCCACGAACGCTACTTTCATTTCGTTTTTTCATTTTTAAAGGAATGAAATCTAAATGATACATAGGTATATTAGAATTAAAGTATAATATATATATAATATATGTTACAAAAGTTCTTAAAGTCCATCCTTTATATGATCCGCGTATAGCATGAACGATTCATATCACTTTGAGGGGGCGGTAGTCCGCACTTCCTCAAATGAAATTATCATATTTACCCATTATAGAAACCATAAAGGTATGTAATAAATGAAAAATACTGAAGCATAAAGAAAAAATAAACATAATAAACATAATATATAAATATGATGACATCATAATGGACACCATGGGAGGTGATTGGAGATATTTGAAAAATCATCGTGTCATGAGGCAGTAGTTTGCAGTCCACAGAAACAATATGTTCATATCCATTAGAGGGAGGTGTGTGTAATTTTAGATTGAATTATTCTCATAACAAAAACCTAGTATATTTAGGACACTAGTTTAGTTATAAATGAGTTGAATAAATTTATTTTAGGGCATTGGAGAAGTAAAATAAAATAATAGAACTTAAGAGAAGACATTGCCTTTAAATCGGGTATCTCCCATTGGTTTGAATGAAACAGTTTACTTGAATTGACTTCTGCCTAGAGGAATGATTTTAGGAGGAAGGGAGGGATGTAATAAGATTAATTGGGCCATGTTTGGTTGATCCAATGGTCTTGAGAGGCATGAGTAATGGGTTAGAGTTTATGGATTTTTATAAGGGGGACGAGGGGATCTTTATGAATGTTTGAAAACATTAATTTATTATAAATTGATTTTCGGCTTCTAAAATTGAAAAAAACAATACATTATAAGATAAAATGACCCTCGTATGAAATAAAATCATCCAATAATAATTGGATAGGTTTTGGTTAGTTTTTTAGATTTTATAATATAATTTATCTAAATCATTTATTTATAAGGTAATCAATGCATCATCATTGTGTCGTAAATAATTTTATTTGTTTGATATATAAAAATTATAAATAAAAAATCATGATGTCAAAAATATTTTTATATTTCAAATAAATATCTATTGTTTAAGAGACAACTTATATTACCCCATTTAGAAATTGATTTACTAAAAGATATATGATATTGTAATTTTTTTCTTTAACTTAAATTAATTAATATAAAGTGTCGTTATCACTCTTAATTGGCTCCATGGGGTACCAAAATCAACCCAGGGATTCCCATGTTTGGAAATGTATCTTAAAATAGTATTAGGACAAGTTTTAGGGTAAATTAATATTATTATAATATTATTTTGTTACTCTTATTTACCAGATTTACCTTTTAACCATAGTAAATAAAATATTTTCTAAAGTAAATATTCATAATGTCTAATAGTAAAATTTACCTAGTTACATAATTTGGACCTCTTGATTCCAAATATGGAATCTAATTTTCCATATTCAAATCACAGAAGTGGTAGAAATTAATTTAAAATTAATTCTTGTTGTCAAAATAAAAAAGTATGTTTTTAAGAAATAATATCTATCAAAAGATTTACACTTGTTTAGGTTTAATTTAAGAGTGAAATTACTTCTAATGAACAAAATTGGATTAACTGGTAAAAATATAATCCAATTACAGATTGAAAACAATTAAAACAATATTATAACTATATTAATAAATTAGATTAAAAGGTAGTTTTTAATTATAATGTAGTATATTTCACTAACTATTAAAAATTGATCATTATCAGAAAAATACCAAAATTTCATCCAAAGAATATTTTGATTTCCTGATTCTAAAAAAGAATATTATTTGGTTAAATAGAACATATAAAAGTTATAACAACTTGATTTGGAAAGGGTTATCCATAAAAAGTCTATAAATCAACTCATTAATAAATATTAGAGTATTCATGCTTAAAATAGGATTCTTTATTATTTTACCCCTCTAAAATTTATTGGAAAATGTAAATTTTTTTAGAAAACATGTATAATCATGTGGTAGTTAGTCCTTCTCATTCCCACTAATAAAATGGCTATGCGTTAACATCGATTTAAAATAATAATAATATTATATTATTTTTCTGTATAACTTAACGTTGTGTGTAACGTAACATTTCAATGAAAATCGTTGTTGCGTATCGGGTACGCCATCAAATATGGAATCCCCATTAATTTAAAATTAAATTTGAATTCAAAGATATTAATAAATATAAAAATTCCATATTCTTTATTCACCTGTGTTGTTACATCCTTCCCCCCTTTTAGGAATTGCGTCCTCACAATTTTAAAATTGGGCTAAGAAACTCTATTAAAAGTACCACATTAGAAAAGAGTCAATAAAAAACCCACATTAAAAGTAATAAATATATGTAAAAAGGTCACACAATATAAAAAATATTAGGATTACATGTAGAAAAACATATATATTTTAGATAAACTAGCCACAAATTTCTGATAGAGAGTGATAGAAAACATGATTAAAATAATGTTAACCAACAGAAAATCACACAATTGTGATTGCTTAAATGGTATTTGATTCCCCAGTAGGAAAAATTATTGGAAATAATTTTTTTTAAGTTACATTGTATAAATTTAAGGTATTTATTTATTAGAATGACTAAAAACATAAGGAAACATACAGATTTGTCATATAGACTTTCATCCTTTACTAAATTCCAACCAAAATCTCTTCTTTTCTCGAAATGATGAGTGTTCATGACGACATGGTCACACCTGAAGCACTAGAATAAACTTACAGATAATCACATAATCCAAAAAAAATAACTATATATTTCCCTTGTATTCAAACATTAACCAAAACCAAAAAGGTTAGTACAAGATCAAATAATCCCCAAAAAAGTACAATACTTTATAAAAGGAAATACTACTCATAATCCCCAAAATTTGAAAAACAATACCCAATGTTCGTCAAATACCATTCAAAAAACAAATGTCCTTATAATTATTCAATGTAACCAAAACTAAGATTGTAACCCAAAATTCAGAAGGATTTAATCACATAGTCTTCCCCTATAAATCTTAACGTTTATCTCCCAATAACATCAACTACTCTTAAAGTATCATACTGATGTGTAATTAACCAAATCACCTATTCTCAATGATAGGTTAATCATTTCAACAAATAACCCAAATCTCCATATATCCATAATAAAAACATAGATTCTTCCAAAATAAAATTCCACCATTACTAGTCAATTGAAATATCAAAGTATTCTATTTTTCTTAGGACTATAGTTTCCCAAAAATAACAAACGTCTTCCAAAACAACATTTATCACATAATCCCCAAATCATTTTCCAATACTAAGGATATCCATTTGATAAAACATAAGATCCTAAATCAATTTATTCTTGAATAATAAAACCATTTAACTAAAATGAATAAGTCATACTAACCAGGGGCTTCATGTTGTCCATTGGTTAGAGATAAATCCCATTCAAACATTGGTTGTGGGTTCGATTCATGCTGATTTATCCGAAACAATGGTTTGTCACATGGTCTGCGAGTTGTCCTTTTAAAAAACCTATACGATTTTATAACATTCCCAAAAAATGAGATAAACTTCTCGAAAATAACCATAACATGATTTAACCTCAATGGTTTTCTTATGCCTCTTATTATCATCCCAAATCCAACTGAACTCAATATCTTAATTCCTGATGTCTAATATATATTGATTTTTTTTCCTCCATAAAATAACACTATTCCCAAATAAAGAAGATCAAACTTTGGTCATTGTTTCCACTTGGTTTGATGGCCATCTTGTTCACATAGATAGATGGCCTATGAATTGCAACATTGATTTAGAGATCCATAAAAATCACCTTTTCCCTTTATCCAAATACACCTCGTGAAACTTGGGTCATATGGGTGATCACAGGAAAAAAGTTTTGAAAAAAAAAACATGTATGACATATAATTTTAAAACCTATGATAAAAACATCTTTTTATAAAAAGGACAGATTGAGTTTGAGTTAAAACATTCAATCAATGGTCATTTTAAAATACCATATGTATGTTCTGAAATAATATAATTTAAAATCAAATATAAATAGGTTGCGCAAGGGTCTCTTTCTTTAGCACCTTTTTCAAAATCATAATATGCTACAAAATCATTTGATAAGGTAAAATATTTGAAAATTACATGATAATATTTACATTTCTTGAAAATATGATAATATTGAGAAAATAATATTTTGTTAAATACAACCCATGATCCATGATGGTATCGAGGTATAGAGGAGGTGTTTGATATCTCAAACAATTGATTGCAACTGAGTTGTATGTTAGAAAATGTTTCAAAGTCATTTGGACATGACTGTGCAATAATTATTGCAAAAACTTTATTAGGGAGATATAGGAATGTAGTTTGAGATCCTCTACGTTCCATTTGTAAAAAAAATTCATAGATTTTAACAAGTTACAAAATCATTATTTAACTGAAATAATAGATATAGGGAATAACCATGAGTTTAATGGAAACTCCAAATCCCTAAAGTTGTCTAAACCAACCTTTTATACCAAATAGAAGGCCCTAGTCTTAAACGTTACTTAATATTGATTTAAATTCAGAATTCTCCTTGAGGATCTTTTGAGGATTAGATATTTAAAGAAATAGGACATAAAAATTACATTACATCTCAAAAATTACAAAGTATACACTTCTACTCAGTTTCCATTTTTTCATAAAATAAAAAACTCTAAAAAAAGAAACATGTCTAGTTCCATGTTTTGGACAGCATGACTTTTACTTGATCCCATCCTTGACC
Organism: Viscum album; assembly: GCA_963277665.1. NCBI lineage: Eukaryota > Viridiplantae > Streptophyta > Magnoliopsida > Santalales > Viscaceae > Viscum > Viscum album. Next base: position 1,228,800,829 of record OY728123.1, read on the forward strand.
CTATACATCATTAAGTCCTGTAAAAAACATTTCAAAACATGGGAAGAGCATAAAAAGATCTTTAAGGGTTATAAAATTAGGAATGAATATATTATCCCATTAATAAATAAAAATAAATGAAACCATACTTTTCAATCATAACAAACCTTATCAAATCATAATATTTATGAATTACACATAGAAATCATAAATCATAAAGGTAGATTATGTCATACATAACATACTTATATTATAGCTTTCATAGTTACACGGGGAGTTACTTTTGGAATACCCATCACAGTATATTCCCTAAATCTATTAGGAAAAACTTTAATGTTTACCTCTATCACATTAGCCAATGCATTGGAGAGCAATCTTGGGCTCACTCGCCCTAGGTTTATCATGGAACCACCCATATACGTAAACAATTCCCAATAAACATAACATATTCATAACAAATAAAAAAAGCATAAAGTAAAGATAACATTTCCACATTGAAATCACAATATATCATTTCATGATTTTGATATAATCAATCCTTTATCAGACCATTTTCGAAACCATTTAAAACATTTAATAAATAGATTTTAGAATAAAAGTTTCCCATACCACTTTGAATCTTTTGAAAGAAATTTTAATTTAAAAATATTCATTTCTGTATAAATAAATCATTAAAACCATATTTTAATCATGGATATTAATGAAAAAGATTTAGAAGAATAAATCTTTAAAACATTTAAATTGTTATTTTAGTCAAAGAGTTCCTAACCAAATAAGAGACTCCTGAAAAAAATAGCTGAGGAATAACACTAATAAAAGATTATAATATCACGAGAATAAGGATATTGATGACATAATATGTCAAAGGGATGTATATACACCATTTTAAGGTTAACTTGATTATAACAAAAAATAATCCTCGTTGGAATGTAAATTGAGACATATTCCCTTTCAAAGATCATATCCTTATATTAAGGACAGATAAATGACATAATTATGTTTGAAAAATAATAATGCACCAAATATAAGTTGATATTTAGTGTAAAACAAAAATATTCAATTCACATGCATATTAATTGAATGACATAATCAAGAAATGTGATGTTTAACCCAAAGAATTGAAATTGGGTTAAAAAGTTCTCTTATAGAAATTCAACAGCCTAACAACGTCACATAAAAATTTGGAAAATGAGTTGATGAGATTGAAAAGGTAATATCATCACATAGACATAAAATTTACAGAAATAAAGATATATAAGAACAATTCCCAATAATTGAAAACATAAATTTAAAGACTTAACATAAAATAAGTCTTTGACAAAAAGAGTATGGTGAAAAGTTCCTTTACCGATTTGGTAACTTACGAAACATACACCAAATGAAATGAGATTTCTAAAATGAAGTTGTGAATACCCATAAATTAAAGAATATTACAAAAAATAATACAATAATGGGAAGTTAACAAACCATACCAAATGAAATATTGGAAAATATAACACGAATCTCACATGAATAAAAAGTGAGATGAAAACCCCTTTCCTCGTGTCAGAATTGACTCGTTTGTTCCTTGTTATTCCTTAATAGTACTCTTAAGTTAATTTCAACTTTCTTCAGAACCTTTTTCAAGTTTATTATTCCTTTTGAATCACTTATTACCTTGAAATAACAATTTTTTAATTATTTTAGTTCATATCGGTCATTTTGTCGATATTTGGTACTTGAGTAAAAAATAAACATCTTATAATTACATGTTGTCCTTATGGTGAAGAATTAATTATATTCATGATTTAGATATCATCTAAATTTTATATATCTATTATATATTTTTATTTATAACAAGTATATAAAATTTGAGATAATAAATGAAATGAACCGTTTAGGGAGATGGTAAGCCGAACGTACGCATGAATGATACTTTCATTTCTTTTTTCATTAATTTTTAATGGAATGAATAAAAAAATGATAAATAGGTATATTATATCTCTAGTATAATATATATGTTATATATGTTACATATGTTCTTAAATTCCATCCTAAATATGTTCCACGTATGGCATGAACGAGTCATATAACTTTGAGGGAGTGGTAGTTCGCACTTCCTCAAATGAAGATATAGTATTTACCCATTATGGAATCCATAATGGAAAGATATAACTAAAAAATAATGAAGTATAGAAAAAACATAAACATAATATATATCTTATATAAATGCAGTTTCGTCATAAAGGCCACCATGGGAGGCGGTTTGAGATATTTGAACAATCATTATTTCGTGAGGTAGCAGTTCGCTGTCCATAGAAATAGTATATTCATATCCATTAGATAGAGGTGTGTGTAAGTGTAGTTCAAATTATTATAATAATATCAACCTATTTGGTCATAAAATAAAGTAATCAAGAGATTTTAGGCAGTTGTAGAAGTAGAATAATATAAAAGAACTTAAGAGAAGACATTACATTTAAATCGGGTATCTCCCATTGGACTGAACCAAAAGGTTTACTCGAATTTCATTATGCCTAGAATAATTCTTATAATAGGAATAGAGGGATTAAAAGAGCTTAATTGGGTAGAGGTTGGATGAGATAAGGGTCTTGAGAGGTGTGAGTACAAGGTTAGAGGTGATTAATTTTTATAAGTGGAGGAGGGGCTCTTCAAGAAAGTTTGAAAAAATTATTTTATTATAAACTTATTTTCAATTTAAAAAATTCTAAAACTCATTAGATTCGTAGATAAGATGTTTTTCATTCAAAATAAAACCATAAAATAATAATTGGACAAGTTTTGATAAGTTTTTTGAATTTTATAATATCATTTATTTAAATCATTTATTAATAAGGTAATCACTCCATCATCATTGTGTAATAAATAATTTTATTTATTTGATATCTAAAAATTATAAATAAAATACCATAATGTATGAAATATTTTTATTTTTAAAATTTTTATTTACAGTCTAGGTGATAACTTATATAACCCCATGTAAAAATTTATTTACAAAAAGATATATGTTTATGAAATTTTTGTCTTTACTTTAAATTAATTAATATAATGTGTCATTATCACTCCTAAGTGGCTCCATGGGGACCGAAAATAGACCCAAGGATGCGCATGGTCGGAATTTATCATCCAATTGTATTATGACATGTTTTAGGGTAATTTTATATTTTTATAATATTATTTTGTTACCCTTATTTACTTGATTTACCATTTAACCATGGTATATAAAATATTTACTGAAGTAAATATTCATAATGTCTAAAACTAAAAGTTGAATATTCACACAGTTTGGACCTCTTTATTGAAAATATGGAGTCTATTTTTCCAAATTCAAAATACAAAAGTTTCATAAATTAATATAAAATTAATTCCTGTTCTCTAAACAAAAATCATGTTATTAAGAAATAAAATCTATCAAAATATTGACACTTGTTTATGTCTAATATATGATTGAAATTACTTCGAATGACCAGAATTGGATTATATGGTAAAATATAATTCAATTACAGTTTGAAACCAATTTATATAATATTATAAATATATAAATAAATTATATTAGAAGGCAGTTATAAATTTAAATGCAGTATTTCTCACTATTCATTAAAATAAATTAACATTATCAGAAAAATAACACAATTTTGTCCAAATTAAATTTTTATTTATTGATTCTAAAGAAGAATATTATTTTTTCAAATATAACATATAAATTTGAATAAAACTAGATTTTAAAAAGTTTCCTATCAAAAGGTGGTAAATCGACTCCTAAAATAATATTAGAGTATTTATGATTAAAATTGTATTATTTCTTATTTTAAACCTATAAAATTTATTAAATAAATGTAAAAACATTCATGAAACATTTATAATAATATTTTAGTTAGTTCTATTCATTCCCTCTAATAGAACGTCTATGCGTTAACTACCACTAAAAATAATAATATTATTATATTATATCTCGGTATAACATAACATTGTGTGTAACATACGATTTCTAAGAAACCCGTTGTTTTGTATCAGGTATGCCATCTAACATCGAATCCCATTTAAAGTAAAATTAATATTTTATTCAAAAATAATAATAAATATAAAAATTCAATATACTTTATTGACCTGGGCTGTTATGTGGTTACCTATTAGAAAGAACCAACCAAGATTTGGGAATTGTGGTTTCATATTCATTACATGTTGTATAAAGTTTTCTTTTCTCAATCTGTCTCCAATTAGATTTTGTGAGAGGTTTTTTTTCATTGAAAAGTTTGGGAAACTTTTGGATGGAAAATTTTAGAAAGTCACATGTCAGAAAATGAATAGAGATTTTACACTGGCATCATGTCTAGGATCTGGATGAGAGAATATTCTTCACTAGATAGGGTTTTCCAGATGAAAATAATGGATATATTATATAAAATAGATATTACCAGAAAGATTCCATCAAATCAAGTTTCAATATGGTGGTGTATGATCAACCGGTTTAGAGTTAATGGTCATGTTTTGAAAGAACATAGTAGGGATAATTGATTAATCTCTATCCAATAGCTGAATGATGTTTATCTGGTTGGTGAGGCATTGTGAGGAAGTCACTTTGATGAGAATTTAATGAGGGTGAAAACTATAATTTCACTTAATGGAAGAGTGGCAGTAAATTTTGGCTGAAGAGGTAGTGTGAATCACAAGGGGACATTAAATGTTAGTTTTGAGTTAGAAATTAAGATTATTTGGTCTATTGGTAATCGAACATGGACCGAATCAACATATGGATTTCCATGTAATTAAAGATGCGGTGATGAATGGATGACTACATAGGGACCTCTATATGAAGGGAATGTACCACATTTTCATTGAGGGGGGTTATTTATTGGAAATTATGAATATTGAATGTGGAAAATATGGCTCTCTGAGAAGGGGATAGTTAGGTACACTTCAATCAGTGTTTCAAAAAACAATGATTGGATAAACCTTGATTGAATGAAAAGTTATTGAAAGAATGAACCAATTGGTACAAATGCTTGTGGTAATGGTTATAATAATATATGTAGTGTATGAATGTTTATTCATGTAACCAGATATTTTTTTTAAATTTAATGGATAAATTGAATCAGTTCTCAGGTTGATCAATGACACTCCTCTTAAAGATGTCATCTATATTGTTATTTGTTCTTGTTATTTCATGTTTCTCTCTTATTTGTGATACTTTTTTCATATATGGGTGGAGTATTATAAGGGAACCAGAATATGATGTTGTGTTTGTGTTGAATTATTATGATGGTAGGGGTTCCCAAGTTAACTAATTATTAGAGTTGATGTTGATGGGATTCTTGAAATCACTGGTTTTCTAAAATCATGTTCTTCATTGGTGCTTTTGGAGATGTTCATCTAGTGGTCATCATGAAGGATTAACATCTTTTGAATCTATTATATTTCGGAATATCTGATAATTTCACTAGAAAGAGGTTAGTAAAATGTTTTTTGGATATCTATGCCCTATAATGTGGTATCAAAGGATTATGTTTGTTCTGGATGTTCTCATTTGGATGAGTTTTTTGATGACCGGTTTACCCTATGCCTCTTTAAGATATCCTTCTAAAGAAGTGGTGGTACCATAGATGTTTTCACGTGATAAAAAGTAATATTAACAAAATTATATCTTGGATAATGTTCCATTATTGAGGTGTATATACAATATTTGATCGATGAACACTGGGTTTTCTCTACTTGAGTTGTTTTATATGTTCATATACATTGTTAACATGGAATATGGTGATAATACCAGCAGTTTTTTATGATATCAAATGTATTCCTGGAATCAAGAGTTTTGCAGCATGTTTCAACCATCACATTGACTTATAGATACTAAGGATAATTATAACTAGTTATGAATATTTTTCCATATATTCCTTATGTTGTTTTGGTTTTAGTGGATGTTTTATTATCTTATAAGGGGCATTAGATTATAGTGGAATCAGATTGATGTTCCTATATTAGAGGTTATAATCTTTAGAGAATAATAACGATGATACTCCTAAAGAGTTTTAATTTTCATTGGATGGAGAATCACCCATAAGAATATTGGAGGACACAATATAAATCACAGAAGGACAGAAGGTTTTTTAGTTAATGGGCATTTATTGTTCGACTAGTGACCACATATTTGATTCTACGGAAAGAACACTCTATAGGATTCCAAAAACATCATATGATGGATAATTCAGATGTTACCATTGTGTTTTAATAAAAAAGAGAAATTTTTATAAGTGACTCTATGGATAGTTGGTCAATTTATAGTGAACAGGTTCTGGTGGCTTATTCCCTAGAATCTCTCAGATGTGATTGTTTCAACTGAACATGCATTAGATAGAGGATTAGTGTGGCTCCAGTTTCAGAATATAGAGATAAACTGATTCGTGAGGATTTAGGTCGTGGTAGTGGTTAATACTGGGGGAACCATGGTTTCAGGACTCATGTGGATTGTTTTCCATCACTAGAAGATGTTCCAAGACTATGCCTCTATTTAGAGTCTTCTAGAGGAACTTGATATGGAAGGATAATCTTTGGATTGACATAAATCATTTAGTGTTTCCTGGAAAAAAACCGTCATAAAATAGGATGGAATGATAGAGATTAGATAAACTTGATGAAGAATTAGAGGAATTATTATCTTGATCACATAAATGTGATATATTATTTATTTCAATTTTATTATAAAAAATGATGTAGGTGTACTATAAGTTGGTCAAGTTGATGTGAGTTTAAAGCCTATAGAAGTCTGAATTTTTGATAGATATATTTTTTCACATATGAAAATCATCAAAATGAAATTTTCCTCATTTAGGCTAGGATAAGGAAAATAATAAGTCATGAAAATGTGATTCTTTTGATGTTTACCATTCATTATGGTAATAATATTTCAGAGGATTGACAGAGTTGATAGAATGATATCTAGTATAAGTTGGGCTATCAATGAGGCAAAACTAGGGTAAAGATGAGGGAGAAAATAAAAATTGAATACTTTTATATAATGGATGGAAGTTTTCTATGGGATTTATTCAAGATAATGATATCATATTATTTCTGACAACAATGTTCATAATGGTGGTCAATATGATGATATCATTGTCATTTGTTGTAGTAAAACTAATTCTTAGATTATGAAGAATTCTGGTGATTGTTTCATTAAACATAGAGAAATCTGATTGAGCATTATAATGGATGTAGTATAAGATGTAGTTTTATTGTTGAGATTTTAATAAAGTCAAGAAGTACGACGAACCAGTTCCTATTTGATTTGGAGGATCTTTATAGAGTCATTAAGATGAGTTTCATAATTTTGGTAAAATAGAAGATTGTGTGTTCGGAAGGATTGAGGAGGAATTTCATTAGTGGGACCCTAGATGATCATATAGATAAGGGGATGGAAAAACATTTCATCACTACTCTATAAAAATGGAGAATATAAGCTTGGTGAGTTTGACTTTGGGGTGGTCAAGAGAATAATCTTCCTGTGGGATATTTTAGACTCTACCTAATATAAGAACCCCCATGTTGGAGATTTTTGGGTTTTTTAAGAAATTTTTTCAAGTTAAATAATTAGAAAATATCCAAAGAACCCTTTCAAATTGTAACCCTTGAGAACTTGAATAGTCATCTAGATCTAGAATCATGTCTAGAATTATGTTGGGTAAATGTTCATTTCCATCTAGGGTTTTATGGACACATCAGAACTATCCATGTTCTTTATATATATATAATCGAATTGATATCATTAGATGGATCCATAATGTATATTTTCATTTAGAATTATAGTAGTACTGAATTCCTTCCATTATTCAATGAATGGTACCTTCTATTAGGAAAAAAAGATGGAACCTGATTGAAAATATCAACATATAAAATAGGGAGAATGTTAGACTAATGATATTGCTTCGGTGGACTCTTACTAACCAGTTTTGAGGCAGTGACCATGTTCTAGATTAATGCATTCATGCTATGAAATGGATATCTTTTCTATATATTAATAATGTTTTATTGATTTTTATGTGTTTTATGGAAGAAAATTTGATGGTAAACCACTAATGATTAAACCAGGAAAAAATATTCATGGCCTAGTGGAAGTAAATATTGGTTGAAAACATATTGTGAAATAGAAGGAGGGATGAATTTTTCATTGGGGGTTTGTTGTTGAGGTAGTTGGAGATACTGGTGATCGAACATCGATCATGTCAATAAATAAATTTCTATGAAATTGCAAAGGTATTCTTTATTTGGTGACTATTTGGGGCCCTCTAAATGAATAACATTGGTGCAACTATACATGGTGACGAGTGACTGAATAATTCTAAGGAGGCGTATGAAATTAAAAGACAGCCCTCCTTGAATGATTCTACATATATTCACATTGATAATTGTATAAACAGATAATGATCAGATGTACCACGGTTGAATAAAGAATGATTTGATGAAAGAACCAAATGGTATAGATGACAATGAGGCTTGTTTTGATAATCTATGTATGATATTTCTTTTTATTATTATAAATATATTAAATTTTGATTAAATTGATGAAGTGATGCCCTCCTCCTATGGATTTAGGTAATTTTTATTTGTAACATTTTCCATATTGTTCTTTACTATTTTTTACATATATCCTTATTTTTAGTGTGAATTTTATATTTTTTTATATGGAGAATCATTGGGGAACCACAATATTCTATTTAATTTTCATCGACACTATATGGTGGTTAGGGATCTTGGACTAATCAATTCTTAATTCTAATGGGGAGGGGGAACTACCATTTACTGGTGTTCTAAAAGCATGTTATGCATTGGTTCTTATGGTGGAGTTTTCATGTTGGAATTAGTGAAAGAGGTGGATTATATGTATCTATTAGACTGTGGAATATATAATGATGTAATCAGAATATGGTTAGTATGGGGGGGTTTGATGTTTGATCCCTAAAATCTCAATGGAGTTCCTCCCCACAGTTCACAAAGAAATTTTACAGATATTTATGTTTATATACTGATTATAAATAGTTGAATAATGTATTAGTTAAGAATTTATACCCATTTTTGGGATTTATTATTTCGATCAGTGTAAGGAATCTATCTAGTTTTTGATGTTAGATTTATGATTGATATACCATCGAATGAGGGAGAAATGGGAGGATATATAGAATACCACATTGTGATGTTATTCTGGAAATTTTGAAATCATATAAACTCCATTAAGAGTCACCAATACACTATTAGTGTTGATGGGATAGATGCAGCGGTTTTTTAGGATATATATTATCTGTATTATCATGTTTTTTATTAAATATTTGTTCATATAATCTAGGATTGGGGATGAAAATGATGAGTATTTGATGACTGTTTTAGAACTCTGTTATCACTATCAACTGTTTCGAAATATATCAATGTATAAATTCTTGTATTGGTATGTTCATTTCCTTGTAAATGTAATTTCCAACTATAGATTATTTATTAGACTACATAAAATTAAAGTAATACTTTCATGGGAGATGATGAATGATTTCTATGATATTCTTTGAAACCATGGGTTAGATGGATATTAATAGAGTTTTGTGTCTAATTTATAATATATTTCTACACCATTATTTTCTTTGACCAAAAAGGGCTAATATTTTATCTAGAAATTATATTGTACATTGGAATTTTAGTGATTGAAAGGAATGCAAAGAGCAGACCCATACATTATTTACATGAATAAGTAGTCATCTTCTAGGTTTACTATGTTAATTTTCACTATGGAATTGGTTGTAAAATGATAATACGCTTGGTTTTCATATCATATAGGTCATTTAATTTATTATCTCATGGACTCAATTATGTGACCCATTCGCTTTTACTAGTTTTTTGGTGTTTACATTGATGTTTAAAAGACATTAATTTTATGGGTAATTAATTTTTGTCTTATTGAGAACAATATATTTCAATATATATTATTATAAAGGATTTAAAAAACTATTAGTATACTTGGATAGAGTTACTTAATAAATATAGTAGTGTTTATGTCTGCTGAGATCATTGAGAGGGTGATGGGTTAATTGGTAATACCTTTTATTTCTACAAATTCATTTTATTTTAGTTAACCTCAATGTATGATTAAGAAATAAATAAATTTTCTATTGTTATCTATCCATTTATCAAATACATAAAGATGTAATAAAGGAATGAACATGCGTATTTACAGGGTAAAACATTGAAATCCTACACTATTCTATATTCATGTTGAGTTTCAATAAGTAGTTTCTAAATTACAATAGTAATGAGTATAAGTACAACATATTTATAAAATATTAATGTTGGAAATATTAAAAAATTCATGATCTGTAATGATTTTATGAGACATCAATCGACATGTTAATTATACTGGCCCCAATTAGTTGAAGCTATTTACTGATAATCTTGTCACCATATCTTAATGGTGTCTTTATTCTACGTACCAATAGTTCTTCAAAGGGACCTCCATAAATATTTTCCTGAACCTATCTTTGAATGCTATTGTTATATGTTACAGTGGGAACCAACCTTATTTTTCATCGATTCTTTTGATTTTGGCCTTTTATGATTCCCAATGTTTGATCAATTTCTTAAAATAATCATATAGAGATGTCACAGGTTATTGGAAGAGGTTCTTAAATCTCACTTTTTCCATATCCTCAACAATATCAAAACAACATTGGATTCCTTATCCAATATCATAGAAAAATATGAGTTCATAAATGTAGTCGACTTTACCTTTTCCTTATATACACAATAGTGCAAATTTTTATTTTAGTATCATGTTATCTAGATTCATAGAAACATCCTTATTCATTACTTGATAATTTCAAATTTAAATAATTGTTAATAGTATTCCATAATTTTTATATAAATTTGATGACCCAAGGTTAATAAGATATTATCTATTTTCAAGAAAATCAAATTAAGTCACGATCTCCCCATTTGATCTCCTCAAGAAATTAGATTATTTTCATCTTCCTATGAAAATTGAATTATAAAAAAATCATCACCAAAAAATCCATAGATATTTATTAAAATTTCTACCCTAGTGCATGGTATTGTGAAACTGTAGCATCTTTCCAAAAAATGTCTTATAAAAAATCATCATACACATCATTTTCTTACACATTATTAACCCAATGCCTTATGTCATAAGTTATGAATATATAATTTTGAATTTTGATAAGTGGGATTCTAAAATAATATTGTAACATATGCTCATACTTCTTACATTTCATCAAGCCATACATATATTTTCTATTTCTTCCTAAATATAATAACATACATACATATCCATTGAAAATCATGTTACACATATTAATTACACCATATATAATCACTATAAAAAATCATTAATTTTATACAGAAGAAGATACCCTTCCTTATTTCATTAGATCAAACTCCAGATCAATGTTATATACATTCGTATTTTATACCAAATCTTAGTCAATACTACTCTAATCCTTTTTAATCAGCACAAATGTACACCCATTCTCATCCAAAGGATAATTCTTCAAAGGATACTGATTCTTCATATAATCATGTATCTTAATTTATCAATATAAACCATAAATATCTCTGAATTTCTAGAAAAATTGAAAGTATTTCAAACCGTATTCGAAAAAATACAATCCTTGAATGAGAACGTCAACCTCTGTCTTTTTATTTATGAAAAAAATTATCAATTTATTTAATTTTCTTATTTCCATCTTACTGAAAATAAATTAAAATTTCTTGTAGGGGTGAAATATAACTCATTTTATTATTTTTATTTTTTGGATAAAACAAAATTTTAAATTTATAAAAACATATTTTCATTATTTATATCTGAATTACTTCATAATTCACATTAAAGAGAGTAGGATTTCACTATACATAACTTATCTAAGATTATTTTATTATATTACTCTATGTCTTCATACGAAAACCATTTTATAAAAAAATGTTATATATTTAATCAAGATAAAAAAGGACATCTATAAATGCTCTATTCATGTGATACACTTCTCAATTCCTTGTTTTGGAAGTTTTGCAAATGGATTCATCAAGACTTGTTAAACCTACACTCATCTTAAGAACACACATCAAAAAATATTCAAGTGTAAGACACATCCTCCCCCCATTATCTTATCTAACACATCCATGCAAACTCTTCATAGATAATTATATTTATTATAAAGAAATAAATACTAGAAAAACATAATTAGAATATTTAAATATTAATTTTTAATAGATCTATACAAAATTATGTATTTAATACAGAATTAAATTTATGAGATCTCCAATTTATTTTTCTCCCACATAAGGGATGAACTCACTTCCACTTCTCATAATGGTTTAGTTTTATCACAAACACTTTGAGAGAAACATTTTCATGAATTATAACTTTAACAATCTCAATTATCTCCCTTTTTCTTTTTATGAATTCATTTCCTTATATGTTAACACAATCATTCAAAATTTAAGGTAATATGTGAAGATTTTATTTCCCATTAGTGATAATAAAAATATTTCAAATTATTTCTGAACTATGATATTACATCATGTATATTTATATATATTGATGATCTATAAAATCCTCTTATGTTGTATGCTTCTTTATATGTTTCCACAGATTAAACGGTTACATCAATTCTAGAAATAGTTTCCTTATATGGGTACTAATATTTTTTTTAATAAATAAATTAATTTTATTCCATAGATAATTCATCCTTATTTGTTAGTAATAATGAATTATTTTTTAATGTTTTTCCAACATACGTTTTTGTCCCACTCAACACCTTATCTTGTTACCTTTTCCCTTTCATTTAGAACATGATATTTTTTAAACATAAGGGATATATTTTATCCTCCTCATTTTAATATTCTTGGATCAATCTATTTACATATTCTATGAAATAAGTAACTCAATAAACCATTAATCATTGTTACCTTATTGATCATATATTCTTCATGTTTCACCCAAAATTTGAAATTTTTTTGATGGACAAACTTTTTGATTCTTTAATAACAAAAAACTACTTCCCAAGATTATCCATATTTATTAAATCTTATATTCTGTTATTTTTTTATATATTCCCTTTAATTCATTCCACACACATGAGAATGAAATATTATACCATAAATTTTAGTCTTTTTAAAATAATATCCTACAGCACCAACAATATCCCTTAAATGTAGATCAATAAAATTATTTATGAGTCTATCTATTAAAAGTTTAATGTTTTATAGGAATACAGAAAAAATTATTTTTCCTATTATTCAATGTTTTTCACTTCTCAAATCATATTAATATCTCCTTGTAATATTATTATAGATGTTATGAATTTATTTATCTTTTTAATGTCCTTTTTTTATTTCTAAATATATATAATTGGATAAAATAAATTATGTATCATTTTAGAAAATAGAACCCTAATGTACATTTTCTTTGGTATGGTATTTTATATAGATTTGAATGATTAATCCCAAATATAAATAGATCTATAATAATCTTGAATCAGGGATTTTTATTAACATTGATACAAATATATTTTACCTTTTGTAGATATTCTTCTTTTTTTGATAGATTTGTATTGAAGTATTCTATAATCATATCTTGTTCCTTAATTTTAACCTTTGATATTTTGGCCTCATTTATTAGATTGATCTTATTCACATATTTAATTATTTTTTCAATTTAAAGAATCATTATTTTCTATTCATCTTGGAATGTTGGTCAATAGAGTTAATAATTTATTGTCTCATCATATATTATTTATAGCCATTAACTTCTTATTCTTCACTAAATGAATATGCCTTGGGATTATTGATATAATAAATAAATGATTTTTTATTCTGTGAGATACCACCATATTCAGAGTCATTCCATAATGAATATTAATCATATAAACCCTTTCCCATCAGGTTTACTTTTAATTTTCTTGAAAAATTCTACTTATCAATGTATTAATATTTTTTTATTTTCTTATCCATTTTTTGAATAATTATTCTTCATCCTCATCACTTTTAGTTTTGGAATATTTTTTATTTTTATAGTCAGAATTAAAATTCTTAATGACTTTACAATTAATTAATATAAATATAATCATACCATTATATTTTTTATTTTTCTCTGAGGATGTTCTAAAAAAATGGTCATAGATTCTTTTTTCTCCTTACACCCATCATCATTATATTCTGAATTTAAATTAGAATAATCATTATTATATATTGACATGATACCATTTGTGTATTTGAATGAATAATCCTCCTTATATTCCTCTTAAATATAAGATATTTTCTAATATCATTTTTAAAAAATAGGTTGTGAATTTCAACAATAGATAAGTCCTCTTAATATTTATGTTCTAAAAAATATAATCACATAAGTCAAAACATTTTATAAAAAATTTCATTATAATAGTTAAATCATCAAACGTCACACAAAATCCTCAAATGTTTGAAAATATATCATTTACTATGGTAGTGTAATCATTAATTTGTTCTTCACCTGTTATCCTCACAGATTCAAACTAGCTTCTCAAAATCGACACCTTTTGTTACATGAATATTAAATTTCCCTCAAATGTACTATCTATACTATCCAAAATTTCAATAGAACATTGAATCCCCATTATATTTTTTGACTCTCTTAGAGAGGGACATAGGGATTTATTTTTATATACTTTATTGACACCTTATGTTTTATTTTTATACGAATTCCAATTGATAATTTATGTACCTCAGTTGAAATAAAATCAAGGATGCATCTAAAAACATTGAGGCTATGATATAGTAGATAAAAGATAATATTATTCTTCTAAACATGATAATACTTCCCATCAAATATTAAAAATCCTTTAATATTGATGGAATTTTGTGTATGTATCTTCATCTTCATTGAAGTTTGGATCTTTCACAGGCGACCCTTATTTTATCTGATACCACTTATAGTTATGATGTCTACAAATATCAATAAATTGAAGAGTGGTGAATCAGTGTTCCCATTTATTTTTTGGAGTTATTCTCTTTTAATCAATCTATAAGATCAATTCAGATATCGATCATGTCATTCTTATTATACCACCCATTTTAATATGAAATTAGTTTCATGAAAGGAAATAATATGATGATTTAAATGGTTTGTTATTGATATTATACCCATTTTTTGGTTTAGGTTGAGTTTCAAGACCTAGTTTATTTACTATAAAACAATGATTAAATGTATAATATACCATGAATAAATATTGTATAAAAATCTCCAAAACTTCTTAATATATAGTGATTAAAATAGATGCATCTAAAAGGGTAAATTATAGTATATCCCACTAGTTTAATATATCAACCTAAATGTTTTTTCCATCTCCCTATGGGGTTTTTATACCACCCCAATAGTTTTTCTAATGGTGAACTTAAATTCCATCCTTGGAAAGGACTTCAAAAATCTTCCTTATCCTATTTTAGTTGGTATCATTGGTCATTTTGACCTTCCACTCTTTAAGATATGATAATATCATAGGTATTTGGTAGAGGCTACATCTTTCCAATATTTTGATATCCTTGAAATTATAGTATAAACATTTAATTCGTTATATTTTTTATTTGATGTATAGGAGTTCCTAAATATAGTCATATTTTCTTCATCCCTTGATTAAAAATAGTGCACACTTTTTCTCTTAGAATTATTTTCTATTTATTCACAACTAATACCGTTATAATTTTATAATTATTTAATATTAATCTAATTATAAATATTATTTTCATAATATTTATTGATAATTCATGATCTATGGTTAGTAAGATACTCTATCATTTTGATTTATTCAATTTGAATCAATATAAATATTTTTAATCACCTTAAGAATCATTCTTCTTTCCTTATCTATGAAATATACAAATTATCCAAACATCATCGACAAAAAAATCCAATGCTTATAAAATAATTTTAATTTCACAATACATTCTTGGGACTATATTGTGGAAACATCATACATGGTAGCTTCTTATATGGAAAATTATTAGGCATTTATAACAAAACCTATTTTATTGAAACATAAGAAGACCGGATTTTACATTTTTCATATTCACATTCTAAAATCATCTCCTTACATATCTCATAATTTTTATTCATGAAAATAATATTATCTTTCTTCATGAATCTTAAAACACATCAAACTAACCTTCTTTCACATATAAATATCCTTATAGATCAACTAAAAATAAACTTATTCATCCTTATAACTTCCTACAGAATCCCTACACAATATCTTACACATGTCCACAAAAATATATCCTTTACTATTTCATTAGAACTATCTCCTTTCCAGATTCCAATAAGTATTAATGCATACAAAAAAACACTCATGATATATGTAATCCTTCTTAATCTGCATATGTAAACTTCAATCTCATTTCTAACGATATTCAACCAAAGTAAAGAGTGTAATCATATTAACCAAATTCATAATTTATAAATATAAAATATTAATATCACCTACAAGATGGATGCTTTACAACTATTTAAAAGAGTATTAAAAAAATATAATCCATGTTTGGGAACATAAAATATGATATCAAAATTTCATTTACTTAAAGTCAAGGAAATAATGTAGCTGATTATTTTATAACAAGGATAGATAAAAAACTTTTGGGTAAGCATATGATAAAAAAATTATTGAGATTTTTTTATTTAGATTTAGTTGAAATTGGGGGAAGAGATTATTTTTACTAGATGATTATGAATTTCCTCTTAATTCACTAAAGTAAGTAGTCTTTCATGGGATATCATTAGGTAGAGGTTTAGATTGATCATATTATTTATTTTTATTCTCATGATAGATCATCTGAGGATGGGGAACATTGTGTATTGTTCCATGAGTAGATGTTTTTAACAAACATTTTGAAAGAATTTTTTCAGTTTTTGTTTCATATTTTACCACTATCAGTGCATCAAGTTGTTTGTAAAAGGAATGATTCATGAAGGGATTAGTTATGATTGGTTGGTATAAATAGGTTTTTGGTAGAGTTCATATTTCAATATATTCTTTTTTAGTGATTTAAATTTGAAAATTCATCTCTACAAATTTTTATAAAGCCTCTATAATTTCTTTAATTGAAATAAGGGGGTAAATATATGGATATCATGACAAAATTAATAAAACATAGGAGGATATGATTCAATATGGTTTATTATATACCACATAATTAATTTAGATAATTTCTGAGAAATTAAGGTGTTGAATTTAGTAAATGTGATGGAAATAAAACATGTGGAAGAGGCAGTGATGATTAATAGAGTCCTAATAACGAATATATATTTGAATGATCCTCACATTATTTCATGAGTGTATAATTAAATACAAGATTCCATTGACTAATATTATGTATTATAATAGAATTATATCATCATATGGCTAGGAAAATAGAGTGAAAAGTTTATATGTTAGATGATATATTATGTTCATGTTTCCTTATTTTTAGTGGATCTTAGGTTAATTATTTCCCATAGATTAGTTTTCCAAAAATTTTTTTATCATTCATCCATTTGATTTACACTTTATAAGGGATTTTTTGGGATTTTTCATATACAATATTTATGATAGACCATGGATGATGAGGTTAAAATCATTGATCTAAATAATGTTTAAAGTATTTTTTAAAATATATAAATTAGTCTGGCATATATAAAAGTTTCAATTATTTAGCGACGTATTTAATGGATTTAAAAAGATACTAATATATCTTGTTACTATAAATTACATAATTTTAATAATTTATTTTTTTATTGGTAGTGGATCTTTAGTAGTGGTAGTAATCTCTCACTAATTTTCATTAATGATTCTAAGGTATTATGGTGGATTGGTGATGTGGAATATTGGTGGGAACTTCCACCATAGTCTATGTGAGGTCACAATTTTTGTTATTAGTCTATATATTTAGGTATATTAATGATGAATCCTAGGTCATTTAAAGGGTTGAGTAATATTTCAAGAATAATATATTTTTTTTGTAATAAATATTAGAGATCTAAGATGCTTAGTGAAAGGTTTCAAGAAGTTGAATCAGTCAATTAGTTCATATTTTGTAGAGGCACGGTGATTTATGGGAGTTTACATGTGAAGGAGAGTTGAATATGTGGGTTTTTTAATAAGATTTATTTTGAATTTTGGATCTTTTTGTGAATCTTAAAATTTGTATTATGTTGATGTACATGAAAACGGATTTAATTATTATATTATATTTATGCCTTATTATGGAGGTATTCTTGTTTGAGAGGTATCTTCCATGAAATTCATGTTATTAGATTTATGTTTGTCTACTTTTGGGGTAATTTTCATTTTAATGAATGAAAATTAGTTGATAGGTATATAATGTAATGACATTAATTTTTTGTTTCATTAATTTATAAATTTTTTATGTGTCAGATAGAAGAAATCAGTCTAAGGAAAAATTTATCAATTAATATGAATATTGAGTTTTTATGGGATCCATATTATCACTATAAAATACGTCATGGTTTTTAAATTTTGATATAATATGTGAAAAATGATAATTTTTCCTATCAAGGAATGGATGTAAATTTTTTAAGACAGTATTGGAAATGGGAAGCTAACATGTCATGGATTCCATTATTGTTGAAACATGATTTTAATTACTTGGATGTATGGTTATTATTTCATGTTATTGGTTTAATAAGTGTTTTTGAAACCATTCCTTTGTGTTTATCAAAGACATTTTATAAAAATAAAATCAATGAATGAATTTATAGTTTGAAGTGTGGTTTGAATACTATGGTTTTTAGAATAGGGATCACCATCCCAAACCATTATCTAATTTAATAATCCACATTATCTTTAGTATTATAAAAAGATGAACCTTCTCAACATATATATTAAATTAATTGGGTTTCAGTGGTATTGGGAGGATATTGGAGGAAGAGTAGTGCCACCACATCGATAAATTTAGATTGGAGAGGTATGTTATGGTGTGGTATATATTTTACGGTATATAATACCTAGTTGTAGTAGTGGATTATTTTATGGTATTTGGATTCGGAGTTAGTTTTTTCAAATTTGATTATTGGGTTGAGGGGTATTTATATGTTTTATATTGGGGGGAAGGGGGTTCCATTTAGTTATTATAGCCGAGTGATCCTATCATAGTCTCTTTATCCTTGCATAGGGAATTTTAAAGCTTTGACTGATGTAAGGGATTTTAGAACTATATTCTATATGAAAATTATAGAAGTTTTATTCTCTTGATTATATTGGGTGTATGGTAAAGAATTTTTTAAATACGACAACCAATTGAACTAAAAAGTCAGGTGATTGAAAGTGTTTTTTTAATGTGGGATTACTTATTTCATTGATATTACTCATTTTTTGATTACTGATTACTTTTACAGCCAACAATTATCATTGGAGATAGACGATTTACTATTTTAGTTAATATACCTCTAGAATCACCTTTCATAAATTGTTTATAATATAAATATGGTTAATAATCTAATTTTTGAGATTGATATTGAATTAATATTTCTTGTGAAGAAAAAGGGGGTGTGGAAGTTTGTATATGCTAAAATTAGGGGATGATGTTTGTCTCTAACCATGTTATAAATTTGTGATTGGTGTGGCTATTTTGGGGGGATGTTTTATGGTAATTTGCATGGATAGTTTTATATGTGCGGTTTGATGGGATATACCGGATTGGTTATATGGATTGGAAAATAAATGGTTTATAGAAATGGTAGATGATGTTAACATTTTCTTGTGTTATGGTTTGTGTAGTTGGTTTACATAATTGGCATAGGATTGGTTTCTGGTAATATTTTTGGTGGTTGGATGACGGTTATGATATTGTTTTTAGTTTACCTGTAATGATAAAATAAAATATTTATAATTATATTTAAAATTATAGTGGGATAAATTTGAATAAAAAATGGGATATGAATGGAATATATGTAAATGAAATAAATGTATATAATTGTTAAAAGTAGGGGATGTAAAGGAATGGTTTGTCATTAAGTATGCAATTGAACCGCACAATTAAAGTAAAATTGTTGGAAAATGAACAATATTTTAACTATTAAATGTTTTGATTAAATATGATTTCGGGATGGTGTTATGGAAAAAACATTTACTGTGGGATAGTTAATAAAGTAAAAGTGTAATCAATTTAGAGAGAAAAGTGGGTGAGGTTTGATAGTGCTTAGGGGAATGATATTTTTATTTTGATATAAAGATGTTAGGTTTGTATTATGTAGTTATTTATCGTAAATTTATTTTTATTTTGGAATAATTATGCACCCCACGCAACTTAGATAACCGTATAGATGTCCAAGTGTTTTGGGTTCTATGTGTTATAACCAACATCCTATTTGGAAAGGGAACATATGGTTGACTAATATCTCTTAATTTATATATCTTCTCGATATAGTATGACTATAATGGATAGAAGATGAATTTGTGATTTATGTGATTTTGTTTGTATAATGATATTATATATATATTTGTGGCTATTTATGGTAGTATTAGGGAATGAGTTTCATGTTCTAAATGTCTATGATATCATACAATTATAAAAAATTGATTTGTGGTTAAGATTTAGGAATATGGTAGGAGATATATACTGATATTAACATGTATGTTTGACCATGTGTGGGTAGGGGTAGGAATTGTTTTTTTTTAAAACACATCATATGTTTCTTTTATGGAATACTATGTGGATATGATTTTGATAATATGGAAGGATGCGAGTATTGGGATGTTTGATGGTGGGGTATGAGGGAGAGAAAACATTGGGGAAGTGATTGCTAGGTAAATGTTTGATAAATTCTTTTATTGAAATTTAATTATACCTGAATGTATTATTTGGTGATTGAGAATTGGTGATGATGGGTGGTAGATAACCTAGTAGTCTATTTTTGGTTCTAATGTTTGTTCCCTATAAATTTAGTATAATTCCATTAAATATTCATGACTGGTCTTGAGGATGATTCTACTATGTATACATGTATTTTCATTTAAATATATATAAATTTTTTTGTTATATTTTGAGGATGAGTTTAGAGATTTATTTGGATTGTGCAGTCATGGAGCTTGAGGTTTCTATTGGGTTTTCTACCAAAGTTATTATTTTATATATTCCTTTAAAATCATATATTTTTATGAAATTCAAACATTTTTTCACCTTTATTTTACTATATATTAATGAATTTGTTAGTGGTTTTCTTATTTTTGTCCTAGTATATATGAGTGATGTTTATTCTATTTATATATTTTATTCTCTTGGTGCTAGTTGTGAACCCCTGGAATAATTGAGGTGGTCCTCAGGGACCTCTCTTATCTTTAATATAGGAAAAATATAGATTCATAGTGGGGTTTTTCATGAAAAAGTGATATATATATATATATATGAAGTTATGAAAGTGTTTTGGAGTTAGGAAGTGTAAAGGATTGAATGAGTTTTCATTCAAACAATATTATTTATCTTAGTGTATGATGTAGTAATGGAGACCGATTAGGATATAATCAATTAATTCCACCTACAATCTAATGAAAATATATTAATCTACCTAAACATCATTGGTGAGGTAAAGGTGGTTATGAGGTTTTGATCTAGTTGGGGTACATGCATCATATATTTTTACACTTGTGTTTTAATTAAGGTGATTTGGGAAGGATAAAATGAATATAATCAAATGATCGTTAAATAAATTAAATGATACTAGGATTAGGGTATTTATAATATATTTGTAGAGTTATATAATAATACTTTTCTCAATGTGGTTTATTTCATTGAGGGTCAACCAGATGAACAGGTTAACCATTAGATGAATTTTCCATGCGAGGGGGATGTGTCTTACAGGAGGATTCTATATGTTTTCAAAAATTAAGGATTTTATATATATAAGGAGTGTTTCTCCTATTTGGATATTGAGCATTGTTTGGAGGATATTTATACAACCTTCATTATGATCTATGATAAACAGAGTATCAAGTTTCACCAGCTATTAATCAGATGCCCGAGGTGGGGTGATAGTGGTGTATTTCTTATCATTGGGAGGAATGAGGCTTATATTACATGGGATGAATTTCATAGAATTTTTTACTAATTTTCTATCATCGATGATTATTTTTTAATATTTTTAAGGTAATATCTCCTTTTAATATGAGTTCCATAGTGTTTGGTTGCTTGGGATTCATTTCATGTACTTTCATTGCATCTCCCGTGAACCTCTAATTGATGATGATTCTTGAGATATATGATTATATGAGGCACTGCATACCATTATGTATATTAAAATCACACTACATACATTTCCCATATACTGAGAAGTATAGAATATGTTTGAGGTGACTAATACGATGAATCGTCATCTTAGAATATATTAATTGGTGATAAATTATAGTTTATTGAAGATTTGAGCTATTGGTGGAGTGTCTCAAGTGTCTAGGACATCAAGGTTTTGACTTGTGGGGATTCATACACAACAATTTTTATCCCTATTCCCTAGTGTTGGTATGTCCTATTCATTTACCATGATATCTGTTTTTATGTTCTTAGATTATGGAGGTCATGGTCACCATCATTTTTGGTTAAAAATCAGTCTTGGTTTGTAATGTGGGAGTAGTTTTTCGGTGTTAATTTCATCCTCGGTAGTAATTTTCTTATATTTTTTATTAGAAGATTAGTCAATATGATTATTTTCCACTAGGAGGATATAGAGATGGTACTGGCCATTTCTATGATGTTCCCCATTTTTAGGTATATTGAGAAGAGTTTGTTCATGAATTTATCTGTTATCTACGAGGAAGGGGCTAGATGTTTTTTTTTCATTCTATAGATTAATCGATCCAGATACACCAAATATGACCTGATGAACCATCTACTTATCATCTACCATGTGTTACATTTTGATTTATTAAATAGTAGTGAACTACATTTTTTATGAACCTTGTTCTATGATGTTGGACTCTAGGTGTAGAGGATTATAAATCTACTAGTTTTTACTCTGAAATATGGAGGTTATATGTGTTTGGTTGATTTTTTTATTGTTCTGATATGATATTGGGGAAACAATATCTTTCAGGGAATTTATTAATTCTATGGATATAACCCTATGATTTCATCCTTAATATATAATGGTTGTATTCCATGTTTCCTAAGGATTATTTTTTTAAGAGGAGAGTTGTGTTCTTCAATGGGTAGGTCTAGTGTAAAATGTTCATTGGTGAAAAATATTATCATATTGGTCATTGGACTTTAGATACCCTATTGTCTTAGTTGGTTGATTTGTATTATGATTTATTAGTTGTATAGGGGGAAGAGTTTCATAGATCCTTTTAGAAATTTATATTTTTATTCACTATGGAGTTGGTGACGTGACCCCTTGTCCTGATATTGATTTTTATATAGAGTTTCAATAATGAAACTCCAAGGATTTATTAGATCCTTATCAAGGAAAAAATTCAATGTTTTAGAAGTTTAGGATTGAAATCAATGATTTTATGTATAAGGGTACCATATATCCTGGTGTATCCCCATTGGGTGCCCTTATGTTATTCTATAAGAATGGGGATGATGGATTGAGAATTTTTTATGACTAGAAATGGTTGAATCATGTATCATTCAAGAAAAATTTTCCATTTCCAAGGACAAATGATTTTTTTGACTAATTAATGGGATTCTACTTTTTTTAATGATCAATAGGTGGTATGGATAACACCAAATGGGGGTGAAAAAGGAGGATATCCTAGAGACAAACTCATGTGACACAATGGACACATAAAACTATTTTTATGGAATTTGATTATATACTCACCTCTACATTTTTCATGGGACTCAAGAACTCCATGTGCTGTGAGTTTCTGGATGAATTCATGGATTTTTTTCATTAATGAGATCCTCTAATACTCAAGGATAGAGGGGTAACTTTTTGAGTATATCAAGTCCATTTTATAGACCTTGTATAACTACCATATTAATATAAAGTTTTCTAATTGAATGTTTTAAATGTAAAAGGTGAATATTCTTAGGAATGTGGTGTCACAACATAGAGTGGAAATATTTCCTTCAAATATTGACGTGGGTTTTCATAGACAATACCCAATAATTGTTCAGTTGTTTATATTTTCATTAGTACCATGGGATACTATCCGCAATTTATGTATGACTTATATTAACTTTTACCCCCCTTGAAAACTATGACCAGGAAGTATATATTTTTTTATAGTCTTATTAGTTCCATGATACTTTTAACTATATTAAGGGAAATTTTTTTAGTAATACCATTATTCGCATTCCATTGGTTGGAGTGATGTTGAAATTTTTTTATGACACTTATCATATTATTCCAGGGTGCATCTTGATATATCATATGGATGTGATCTCATACTAGTATAGGACATTCTACATGAGAATAACTATTACACTCATGGTCTTGAGTTTATAGTAGTATATTTTTCTATGATTTCATGGAGACATTACCTCATTGGTGTTATCTTTATGTTCTTCAAAGATCATAATATACCGAGTTATATTTTCTATCAAAATTATATGAATCTCAGTTATTGTAGGTGGGTGGGGTTTTAGTAGACTATGACTTTGAGATATCCTATACCCCCATAAAAATGGAATGAAGTGGATGATATGCTGAGAAAAATGTATTGGGGAGATATTATATGGAATTATGGAGATTATTCATGTTTTATTATGTAAAAGGATATGGAAAATGATGTTAGTAGCAGTTTCTTATATCATATCACTATGTAGTCATCATTTATATAGAAACTAGAGGCATAAAAATAAGGAGACTCATATGTAGAGGTGATGTATGATAGTTTCTTTCATGGGGATTATATATAGTTATTGTTAGAGGAAGATCTACATGAGATGTTTTTTCACATGATATAGTTGGTCACATCAGTGATGTGAGAAGATCTACTCCATGAGTTTCACATCTGAGATTTTTCCTGAAACTCAAGTTTCTAAGATGTATCATGCTCGGTGGAGTCATATTTGGTGGTCTATAATGAAGAAATGAATAGTTTAGTTTTTATAATGTTTTTACTTCTATAAAAAAAGTAAGAGTATTATGTTTTGTGCAATTTTTGTAGTGGTTGGATGCCCTCAAGTAAAAGTGGGTGGAAATAAAAATGGTTATAATCTCCGATTTACCCTAATCCCATAGTGGTTATGATTATATTTGGCTGATAATAGATCGGTTGGTGGATTTTTATATTTTATTATCAATGAAGGTTTCAAGTGATATGGATGTTATGATGAGGTGATATGTAGATGACCTGGTGAGGTATCACAGGGTACAAAATAAAATTATTTATAATCTATATCCATTATTTATTTTGTGAGTCTGGGTAGTTATTAAACATGATATTATTTATCATATCCTCAGAACCAATTTTCCCCCTTATACCGATGGGAAGATATATTAGAATATTCAAAATGTAGAGCATTTCCTATAATCATGTGTGTTTGATATCAGTCACATGTAAATAATTTATTTTCATTTCATAGATTTTTCCTAAAAAAATGTTATCACTCTTCCATTAGAATGGATTGATTTATGGAATTGTATGGGAAGCCTTGTTGTTAACTGTTGTAGAGGAATTTTTTTAGATATTAAACAATCATTGAACTTGATGTGGTGTAGAGAACAATAGAGAAGTTTCAGATGATTCATGTGTGGATGATGGTGCGAAAGACCATCAAATGTGATTTTCTAACAGAAGATGGAGACCTATGAAGTTGAAGTTCAGTGATCATGTGATATTCTGGATGTCCTGTCATTATGGGTAGCAATGAATTCACCATGATAGAAATATTTCTCCCTTGTTCATCATTCCTTTTGATATTTTTTATTGAATTGGTGAGGTGGTTTAATAGTTATTTCTTCCCCCGTAGCTAGACTGGATTCAAGATTTCATCCATGTCTCATATATTTATCAGCATACTTATGAACATTACCATTTCACTTATTAGATATATTTAGATGTTGATGATGGTTTTACATTCATGGAAATGAATAAAAAGATACAGAATCATCCATATATATTGTTTCACACACATGTTTTCACTTTGGTACACATTTTATAGAGGCCGTATATGATAAAGGTGAGTATGCGGGAACATGAATCATAAATTTTCACTCAATGTCCCAAATTTCATTGGATATTGTTTTTCTATAATAGTTGAGATTATTTTTTATACTAATTTTTTGAGGTTTTTTACATTGTTTTATTTCTTTACACCCTATCCACTACATTTTTTCTTTTTGATAGACATCTCACAATGGAGTGTCTCAGTTGGTGGTTATTGGTTTTACTTATTGATTTGGTATTTATTATAAGGGATGATAATTTTTTGATAGGTATATTTTGCAATGGAATCAAACTTCCGAACATGTTACTTTATGTTAATTGGGTTTTGAAGGTGTTGAGAGGACACTAGATGAAGATAATTTTCATTGGTGTTTATAATTTTGATGAGAGAGGTATGTCCATAAGAGGTATATAGGTTACGGTGTGTTGGACCTGACTATGAAAGAGGGTGAATCTATAGGTGATCCTTCACAAGGTGGAGTGATTGGTTATGACATGTAGATATTAATGTTGGTTGAGTTATGATGTGGAATAGATTTCATGAACATGGTGTGTAGGATGTAAGAGTAAATGATTTCGCTAGAAGAAGGATGAGGGTGCAATTGATTTTTTCCTCATATGATTTATTTTTGGATAAATTTTTATGATTCTTCCAAGAAAAGTTTTGAATGAGAATCAATGGTTGTCTCTTTAAAGACTAGAAGATGCTGATTCAGAGGGTTCTTCTGTTGTTGATATCACATTATAAATAGTGTTTTTTACAGTGTGTCCATTATTTAATTGTATGAGATTTTGAATGATTACTAAATATAAAATAAAAAATAAATAAGGATCTTTATGGAATGATTTTATGGTTTTATTTAAAAAAAACGTTCCCAGTAGGACAAGGGTCTATTATGCCACATTGAGGTAGTTTTATAGCCAGTTATTGACCTGAAATTACCTTTTTTTCTATTATATATACTTATATTTATATCTAGATATGGATTTTCATAGTTTTTTCTATAGAGGTCTTTAGGTCCAACATTTTGGTATTTATACTTCAGCTTAAATATATCAACTACATGTGATCTGGGGTGAGTTCACCTATCTTTTCTTATCGGGTATTCTCTTTTTTATTTGTTTGAGAGGCCATGGGAGATGGGTTGGGAGTTGGTTTTACTAGACTTGAGTAATGGGATGAGTGATATTATTATCTTTTAGATTTCTAGGGGGTCTCTTTCATTAATCCCACTGAGTGATCGTGTCTTCATCACTCTATCATTTCACATCTAATTATAATGATTTGACTAAGATATGGGATTCAATAACTATCTTCTATGTATAAATATTGTATGTTTCATTATCATGATTTTATTGTGTGGATGGAATGGATTTATTTAAAACAGGAAACAAATTACATAAAAATGGAATTGAAGGGATGGGGTGTTTTCTTAGGTGTTTACTTGATTCCATGATATATCAAATGTAATTGATTTATGATCACAACAATTACATAAAATTACTATTGATTATCTAATTAATTATCATTACATTAAATATACACAAGAAATTACCTTTACAAAATTGTTAATATCAATTGAGGGTAAATAAAATCATGGTTTGTAATCTAATTTTTGAGTTTAAGTTATTCGTGAAAAGAAAGGGGAGTGGTGAAGAGTATAGATGTTGGAATCGTCTTTTGATTGAACTTTTGGTATTTTTATAATGCTTTAACTAGTGTAGATATTATGGGGGTTATTGTGTGGAAATAATTATGGGTGGTTCTGGATGTGGGGTGTATTGGGTAGCATGGATATGATTGGTCAGAGTGTAATGTGAATATTCTGTTATAGTGGTGGGGGATTGTTGATATATGTTTTGGTTGTGGTTTGTGGGGATGGTTTCCATGATTGAAAAATGATGTGTTGTGAAATGGTTTTGATGTTATTAGTGTACAGTTGGGATATATTTTTTAGTTTACAAATACAAAAAGAATATGGAAAAAATAATTAAATGTTTAATGGTTATAAGATGAATTTTAATAAACCATTGGATGTGAATCAAATATAAATAAAATTAATGAATATGCAATGACTGAGTTAAACATGGGGGAATGATGAGAATAATATTTCATTAAATGTTGAATTTAATAATATAATTTATGTAAAATGGTTGGTAAATTATAAATCCATAAATAGTTAAATGATGTTGTCAAATTGGAATTATGGACGGTTGTTGGGAATATTTGGTATATGAACATGGACTATTTGATAATGTAGAAGTGGATTTCGTTAAAATTGAAAATTATTTGAGGTAAAAAATTTCATTTATGCTATGATAGTGTTGTTTTTTATGAATAGTAGGATACCACCCCAACACACTAAAAGATCAGTACTCAGACCTGTTATTAATAAGACCTCAAGAGTGCATCCTCATACTCTAGAGTTCACTGACTAGCATTGAGGGTATAAAGTGGTACTATGAGGAGAATATACCCCATACTAGAGTGAGAAACCATAAAAATACCAAGAATCATACAAAATAAATATTTTATAAATAATAAATAAACTAAAATTGAAGCATGTTGTGACAAGAAAAAATACAATAAATGCAGAAATATCAATGTTATAAATACAACCTTAATCATCCACAAGGATGATGACATATACATAATATACTTTTGAAAAATAAATATAATTTGGAACCACTACCAACTTTGAGCCCTTCCACATACCCTATCAAGAAAATTTA
Organism: Viscum album; assembly: GCA_963277665.1. Classification (NCBI taxonomy): domain Eukaryota; kingdom Viridiplantae; phylum Streptophyta; class Magnoliopsida; order Santalales; family Viscaceae; genus Viscum; species Viscum album. The sequence continues at coordinate 1,228,829,661 of OY728123.1, forward strand.
ACTCAATTATCAGACTCTACATGAGCGACTCTACTCAATCATGAAAACCAAGTCCTTCTCCCTGTCAATCAGGCACTGATAGTCAACCTCAAAATAGAAATATGATCTACATGAACACTGACATTCAAATATAGGGTATTGTAAATAAATCATATTTTGATATCCCCAACAATGAACCTATAACCTTCTTTGAAAATTGAATAATAAAATAACAAGATTATCCTATACGGGATACATTTGGAATAACAAAATAAGACCATCGTTGATCCTTAGTTCTATTTCCCAAATTGACCATACTGGATTCATCCATCATTGTGATTTCTATAACCATGTCTCTATGACCATGAATACCCTATAAAAATTGGTATCCACAACCGAGGAAACCCCAACCAATCCCCCTGACCCTTGAAACCCATACAACAATAATATGATCATCTGTGTTCCCATTATATGGAATCTTTCATCAGCTCCTCCTGAATCCATTCATTATCTTATCCTTGGAACCTATATGAATCAGTCATAGCTATTATTGACTTGTTAATGTAAAACAAATTCCTAGATAATCAACCTGATTACTAACCCATGTATCATAAATAGTTGTGCCTAAAGAATCATTACAAAACATAAACCATATTCCAAAATAATAGTGCCTAAAAAAGAAGTCTAGTACCTAAACCATGGTTTCGTAGAATCAGTATATAATCTCATTACATGTTTTATACCATTATTTCCAAGAGAATTAATCTAGAATAAAATCCATAAATAATAAAATCCTTGTTGATAGCCTTAGTATAATAAATATTTCATGTATCATAAACAATAGATCCTAGAGCCTCATTCTAACCCTAAACAACAGACTAAAATAATACTTCTCAGATCATCACTGTAGTACATAAACCATGGATGTGTAAAATCAGCCTACTACCAAAATTCACCTGGAATACCATAATTATCCAGTTCATCAGTTTGTAAATTAAATTATAATATATATTTTCAATTTCCATAACCTCACTATGATATCCAATCCTTCTGTAATTCCCATTCCTGGTGAATCATTCTTGCATCTAAACTACATATGTGGAATTCAATGTCCACTATTCTCAACTAAATAAATTTATTTCCATGACCAAAAACCTCATATAAATTTATATATACTTATATGTGTCACCAAATCCTTATAAATCATCCCAAACTAATATTTTTTGTATAATTTCTAACATCATAAGCCACTCAAAAATAGAACTTGTCTCCAAGACCTTAGTCTAACATCTATTCCATTCAATAATTTACTAATTACTGAGGTTAAACAAACCTATGTGTTCAATAAAATAAGATTGAAATGACACCCCTTTTCAATATACATCATTTTCCATTTCACTAAAATTAACAAAATAAGAGAAATATATCCATTGCTTACCGAAAGTAAATTCCCATCCTCACTGTCTTAGCCGCATTGGGCTTACAAATCAGTTTAGATTCTAGGTGACAACCAAAACCATGTCAACCCATCCTTGTAGCCATAATGGTTTAGTTTATTAATATGAAATTACTAGGGTCCTATAATTCTAAACATATGTAATTTAATCCCTCTTGGGATATTGGGATCTGGTATATAAGTGGATACATCACTATTGTGATCCATTGGGCCAGAACATAAATGAAGGCATCCCTCTTCCTATCCTTGATCTCAACTAATATCTGGTGAAAACCCTTTAATATTGGGATTAAAAAATACCACAACCTAGTATCTATAATTTCATGGCCTCATAATTCTAAAATGTGTAAATACAAAAATGTATATGTCCTCATACCAAACCACTTTCCATGACACCATATGTTGGTCTGAACATCAAACCTATCCATCACAATGAGGCACAAAACTATCCCACTAACAATTTATAGTCTCATTATGACACTAATTTGGCACTCTAGATATCCTATAATACATCATCAAATCCTTATCAATACCCTCACTAGGGTCTCATACCATGTTTCACTCTCACGAGACACTGAATTTAATTATAGGAGGAAACATATATGTTTCCACTTACTATCCATAATTATCTCTTATATGTCCTCGTAAATCTATAAGGGTTATGCCATGAAATTATTTATGTAAAATTACCCAAAATATACTTTTATGGATTCCAATTATATCATTAGGGTTTAAAATCACCGAAAAATTTTAAATTGGTGATTAGGGGGAAGTACATGGTATGCACCTTGATTATACAATGTGTACTGAAAATCATTTAACCTAACCATGTAATTTTTCTGGAACTAGTTATACCTGAGGGTATTACATACACTAATACATGGTTAAACAATACATGGGATATGGGCTTATAATACTAAACAATCACATGTCCCTAAAATTGGGTTTTTTCCCATGTACTTAACCACCTTGCCTTTCCCCCCAACATAGTGTATACTTCTAGTAAATGTTGTTTAGATAGAAAAGAATATCATACCAGCAATATACTGAATTTTATAAAATGTTAAAACCATTTTTTAGGTTTAAATTCCATTTAATTTAACTAATATTAATTAAAAATGATTTCATGTAGGTGTGTCTAATGATATTTTGGATCATGAAGCCACAAACTAGACTAAGGAAAATTAGGATGCACAGTTAGTAGAATCCATACATCCCATCCCGCATGGAATCTCAATGTGTAGATAATGAGGGAGTAGGGTACTAGGAGACATATAGTTGTTAGTAAACTATGTAACCCCATGCGCATGACTTTTCTACCACAAGTACACAACCATTCCGAATTGCAGAACACCTTTACAGTGTCCTTCCACACAGTGTGTCACACAGTTTGTCCAACTATATTGAAAAACCATGCACCCCTTACTATGTGTGTGATTTTGTGGGTTTCCCCATAAAATGGTTTAAACCAAAAAAAATACATCTACAATTTTCTTCTCCCACAAGATCATCCTAAATAATATCCTCCTTACCTTTATAAAGATCAAGATATCTCCTTCATTCCTCATTCAAATCTCTCTCCATTGAAAGAAATAGGAAGATCAAGGTATTCTCTACAATCCTCTTTCTAATTTTTCTCCATGAGTTTGTCCTATATTACTCTATTTAGGTGAAAGATAATTTTCCCTATTTTCATTTCATTTGATGATCTGTTTGATATATTCCATTGTAGCTCCAATCAAAGGCTGACACTAGACAATGGAATCACTATGGGGCAAAGGTTGGTTGTATAGGTTCATTCCCCTTGATTAATTAAACCTCATAATATTTTTCATTGTGCCTTGAGCCATGACTTTTGGTATATGCCTATTTAATTTTTAATAAATTAAATTTAATTCCTTACCCATCCAAATGAATGCCTAGCTTGTGGTGAATCGACCCCTCGGGTGTAAGGGGTCGATTACCTTTACATATGCCACCCCAATGTGTGTGCTCTACCTTTGAGGATTAATTGAATTTTCATTATATTTTTTAAATTTCCTTGAGGGTATTGTATTATAATTGGTTCAATGGATAAATAAATTGATTTTTGTGAATTGGATTTCCATGTGGGTATGCCACGTTCCATATGGCCTTATTTTTCTGTCATGTGCCACACCTGAACTACTTGAATTCAATAGAATATTACCTTTTTAAACGTTCTTATATTAATTTCATGAATAAATTCTTTCACCTAGTGATGATATAAATACATGGGTTTCAAATTAAGTACCCCATGTAAGGGATCAAAATGCCTTGGATTTAATTTTAAATGTCTTGTAGTCAAACTGAGGGAGACAATAGTTATGACTATGATGGGCTCACCAAGAATTATATATTTTTTCCTCCATCTGAGTAAAACCTGTTCCCTTGGGAGACCCCATGGATGGGATCAGTGGCGCATTGGTTGTACCATTCGATGAGATAGACACATTACCCTACATGTGATACTAGTAACAGAATTAGAGGTTAGTTCTTGTTGTCATTACACCATGCATGTAGTGACACTTGGGATCTCATTCACTGGTCACATTGGATAGACTCCCTTAGAATTAAAATTATATTCATTCTCTAGAGAGATACTAATAATTATTTTATAATTATGATGGATTACTTAAGGTGACCCTTAATGTTCTATAAAGAGGTTAAATTGAATTAAAAATTAATTTAATTCTCTAAAATGAGAATTGATCTTTAAGAATTTGAAACATATGGGTGTTCTCAAAAATCCAGATCTCATGTTTTTGGATAGTACATCTTCTTTCACATTATATAAATACTTTTATATTTGTAGGATTCCTTTTTTAGAATCACCTACGTAGGATAAAGTGGGTATAATTGGATGGGTGTCCTGTCATAACCCAGTCTGGTTTATTTATTTATTTACTTATATATTGCATTTATAAATTATGTGACACTATTCATTTTAAATTTCATGAGATGGATTCATCTATAAACTGTTGCTGGTAGCCTATTGGAATTATTTATAACACCATTATTGGAACTCCATTGGTATCCAAGTAGAAATCATTATTGTAGGTATAGAGAATGGGAATTGGCCAAATTATGACACTTGACTATTTTTCAGATATTGAGTATGGTGGTAGAGTACCAAGCCTATGATCGGGTTGATATTAGTATAATTTTTTGTATATTTTGTTAGATTCTAGTATATGATTGTATACATAGACCATTGAACATAGTTTTGATTAGAAACATGACATATCAATATCATATTGTTCATATTAATTGTTTAACTTCTTCCAGATATTTATTTATCTTGCACGAATATCCATTTTATATCTACTGCTATCTGTCTATTTATATTGATTACATTACGGCATGTTACTAGTCTAGTAATATAATGGATCATTGTACTATTTATCTTATAAATATATTAGAATTCATCAATTCACTCTTGTCAATGAGGGAATAGTCTCCTCATAGACACACACTAGTCCCTCACTTCAATGTCAGATGTCTCTGGTGCTTTGGGATCCACGCTTTTGGTCTAGTGGCCAACTTCGTAGGGATACTTTATGTTGTATCCATGGTGGGAATCTATTAATTGGTATCAAAGAAATTTTTTTCTTTTTCTTATATTGTATGAGTTAGAAAGGAGGATAGGAATATTGGAATTCTGTAATCAGCCTACGGTTGGGAGTTTCTACCCCATGTATAGGGAAACCCAAATTACATGGGATGGGTAAATGCTTTTATTGATTGAGTTTTTATTGTTTCATGGATTTGACCATTGGGTGAAACAGTTTTTTTATGTTATTAAAGCTGATGTTATTAAAAAAGGGATTTTTTTAGCCTTTTCCTAATGATTTGAGGGAATAATAAAAACATTCATCATACCAGGAACTATAGAAATTAAAATTTCATGCATTATTCCATGTAATATTTACTCTCTACATGAATTTTCTGTATTTAATATACTTGGTGTGGTGCCTTATATGTAATGAATTACAATTGTTTGGTAGTTAAACATAGAATGGTTCCAATTTCCTTATAAGATGGAAAAACATAACAAACAATTATCATTCCTACCTTAACCTAACAATGTATCATGAATAGGTTAAGGAAATCAACATATGTTTTCGGTTTTGGAACTTTATTCCATTTACTGTTGGTCACATGGGATGGAATGTTTTATGGTTTTGAATAAAGAGAAAACAACTTAAAATTAAAAATGTGTATGAGAACTTATAAATTGAAATCGTGATTTATCAAATTAGACCATTTAAATGAAATTCATATGAATAACTGAATATAAATGAATCAATATGAACATGTTTTTTAAATGAAATGGAATCCTTATATGTGTGAATAAGACCATGATTCTATCCTAACATTCATAGTGAGTAGTAGACTATGTATCCTATGATCTATTTGTGTTTTTACCACTTAGACCTAACTCCTGGAGTAGTATAAGGGATATAACATGTTAGAGGGAGGATTTATAGAAATCATTTATTTATCAATTTCCCTATCTATTATAAACCCCATTCTTGGGGTGTAATTGGAAATTGTAGAGATTTTCCAATACAATAAGATTACAAATTAGAAAACATCTAAGGTGGTGGACCCTGAGCCACCCATGATTCTTCATGTAGTTCCTACTATGGTACCACCTACAAATCATCCAATGGTAGATGATTCTCAGTTCTAAGATAGTTTTTTGTTCATGTAGTCTGTTCTTCTTGCTCCGAAACTTAACCGAACAATGGAATAGTTTACTAAAGATTTTTAGTAACAACATCCTACTACCTTTTAGGGTATTAATGGACTCATGATGCTGAGTAATAGATAGAGATTATGATGTCTATCATTGAGAATTTCGATATGCCTTCTGAGTGGATGTTCAAGATCAATACCTATATGATACATGATTCAACCAAGTATTTATGGGACATTCTTACATAGGCTAGTTGACATCAGGGTATGGTATGGGTGGACTCACAAAAAACCTTATTCGACTACTTAGTTCTAAAGACCTTGAGAACAAATCATTATTAGGTTTTCATGCATCTTCATCATGATGAAATTTCAGTGATGGAATATTCATCTTGATTTAATGAATAATTTTTTTTCACTGACCTTTTATAGTGACATGATTAATACTTTGAGGATATTTGAGGGTGGTTTTCTATATGCCATCCGATCATAGAAAAATATATTTTGGATGAACAATATTTTAGAAATAGTGAACCAGACCATCATCAATGAGAGAAACCTAAGAGAATAAGGTGAGGATAATCCAGGATGTTCAACATCCCATAAGAGTAGTGGGTTATCCAATGGTATGAATAATTGTTTCAAGTATTCATATAGTCGTAGTACCAGCTAGTTGGCATAAACTTATATCAATGTGGGGTGTCACCATTGTGGCTGGCTAGGCCATAAAAATCCCCTGTGATTGTTAAACCCAAACATGTTCTAGGAATATGGTGGGTTGGGTCACCTCTATTGTTTCGGAAAATCATTTCCACTTGTTCTATGTTAGTGGGGTTTTGTTCCATCACCTCCATTAGGTGTAGGATCAATGAAACCATGATAGCAAGGATGTTTGTCTTCTATAGTCCATTCAATCTGAGCATGTGGTCTGGGATGAGCCAGTCAGGCCTCAGAGTCTCAGCGAGAATAGAGTGAACCCGATCAGGATACTCAAGCAGTATATCAGGGTCTTGGTTCATGCCACGTTTATGCAGTGAATCCTACTCCAGAGGAGAAGAGTAGAAGGATATATAAAGTTAGATGGAGTATTCCAGTACCTATAATTTAGTATATTTCTTGTTTTTATAGATGGATCTTACATTTTTATATATTTTGTAACTATGGTATTTCTGGTCATAGTGATATAATATTTTAGTCATAGGATGACTCTGGAAACACTGTTATGAGATCGAGTTGATATAATTCCCATGGGTAGGGAGTTCCCCTTGAGATAGGTGTGTACCATTTTTTATGGAGTTTATTTCTCCTCGAGATGACTGGATTCGACACCATTCTCAATATGTACTTGCTTGTGCTTTATTATTCTCATGTGGATTTGTAACACTAGTGTGTATCTGCTATATCACCTCAAGTAAGAACATATATCCATTAGGGTGAATGAGATATATAGGTATGTTGAGAAGGAACCAAGTGCACTGGGCTAGGTAATGTTATTAGCTAGATAGTCGGTCACTCTATGAGTGATCATGGAATGAATCTTGTGGAGTTCCATCCAGTTATGGATCATTTCATGAACATATTATCTCATGATTTATATGGATTTCCTCATAAAGGAGATATTGAGTTCAATATATAACTTGTTCTAGGTTTGGTATCTGTGTACATTACTCCGTGAAGGATTGCACCTACAAAGCTCCATGAACTCTAGATGTAATTTTATAATGCTTAAGATAAGGGATTTATCCAACCAAACAAATTTACATTGGATTCACCAATACTTTTCTACATGAATGACTATGGTACCATTATATTGTGCATAGATTTTCGTTGACTAAAACAGCATATGGTGATGAACTGGTGTATACTTCCACTTATAGACAAACTGTTCGACCAGCTCAAAGGAGTAAATATATTTTGTAGGATCGATTTGAGGTCCTGCTACCATCATGTACATGAGAGGCCATCTAACATAACAATAACAATATTCTAGAGTATGTATGGATTATATGAATATTTAGTCATCCCATTAAATCTGGAAAACATGCCAATAATCCTTATAGATATGATGAAATGGGTTTTCCCCATATATCTATATTCTATTTTTGTATTCATAATTGATGAAATATTAATGTATTATGGAACCATACATGGCCATGAAATCCATAAGGAGATCATACTAAATAAACTAAGAGAGAACCATATATATGAGAATATTTTTCAATTACACTTTTGAATCATGAATTTTGCTTCTTGGGTCATGTCATATCTAAACTATGTATATCTGTTATCCCAAAGAAGTTGAGCACCATGGTTTCCTTGGGTAGCCCAAATGTGGGTATGATATATGGCACTTCATAGTGTTGATAGAAAATTATTAGAGATTCATCCATGAAATATCATGCTTGGAAGTGACATATATGGGCTTGACCATGATGTGTGTGAATTTGACAAGACTCATGATTTTGAGAATGATTTTGAGGAATTAAAGGGAATACTGCCTTATGTTTTGATCCTAATTCTTCCCACTCTTGGAAACTGTTATACTGTTTTCTACGATTCATTAATAATTTGTACAAGGATAGTTTGGATGTAGGGTGATAAAGTTATAAAGTACATGTACCTCCAAATGAGGCCTCCTAATAGGAATTACACTATTTAAAAACTCAGTCTAGAATCCTTGGTTCATGCTCTACACTGTTGAAGGCACAACTTGTTAGGAGAGAGATTACTTGTCAATATAGTTTATAAGTGTATAAAATAAATATCCACACAATGTGACTTGAATTTGAGGCATCATATGTGGGTGGAAAACCTATAATCATTCAACTTTATGATATCTTATTCAACAGGAATTTTTAATTCTATTTCTAAAACCTAGAGCACGAATACATAGAAACAAGCCATCATAGAGAAAAACAGTTAGTTGTATTTGATGGATCTGTTCACTAACATACATATTGAGGTTCAAAAAAATCGGGGTAGACTAGTATTAGTTGCTATATAATTTACATCCCACCTTTTGGATTAGGTATGTATGTGACAGTTATATAATTCTAAGGGAATCATTTCGAGAGAGGTCATTACAAGGGAGATCCCACTTTGTAGTTGATTTTTTGATAAAAATGAGACCTTACTGTTCCATGGGAGTGTTTGGGTACCTTTAGATATATATGAAGAGATGACAAGGGAATCACATGCTTCTATTTATGCTGTTCATCTTAGTCTATCAAATATTTATAGAGATATATATCATGATTAATGGAGGCTAGGTATGACAAGGTAGATAGCATGTTTCATCCCTCGATGAACCACCTATCAGCAGGTGAAGGTAGAGCACCAGTGGCCTTCTGGGCATGTAAAACCCCAATCCAATACATATTAGAAATGTATGGAAGTCACCACGTATTTTGTCAAAGGATTACTAAGATCCTGTTGATGCAATGATGTTGTATGGATGATCGCTGGCAGGTTGACCAAGGTTGCACATTTCCTACTGATCTGGGAGATCATCTAATTTGATGATATTCAGAGGGTTTATATATATATATATATATAATATTTTAGAGACCCTATCTTGGAGTACATGGAAATTATATTTTTTACGGAAGACTTAATACCTGACACAAACAGACGCCCAAAGACCGTATTAGTTTATTTTCGTTGAAAACTCAAAACATAATCTTCTAAAATGGTGAATGATCTTTAACAGCTCCCACAAATATCTTCCAATTTTTTTTCTACATAAAACCTTTTTTAAAATATTAAGGATAATAAAACATTAAAAGGGTGTGCTCAAATGATCAGTAAGGGTAAACATGGATAACATAAATCAAACCCTAAACATAAGAATGAAAAAACATGACAACAAGTTTAATTATCGTAATCACAAGTCATGAAATAAATCATAAGAATTTGTATTGAATAATTAATAAATTAAAATTAACCATGATAGAATATAATTGGCATGAAACATAAAATTGTGGAAAAATAATAAGCACATAATATGAATTCTATAGTATCCATGGAATTTCGACCAAGACAATCGTAGGAAAAAAAGTCCACTACAGAACTAAGTTTACATGTCATTAAAGACTTGTATTACATAACAAGATTTACATTTAAATTTCATTCATGTATATCTCATGAGATATAATTCATTACCCAAAGAATTGGATGGAGATATTTGTCCCACCAATCTCATAATGAAATCATTCATACATGTTACACAAAAACATAAATTATTCATCATAGAATAATCCAAGAAATAAAATGGGTTTTCTTAAACATCATTCCATCATAACACAATCCATATAAAATACCATTCTATTATTAACACAATAAAATCATAGAAATAATTAGGAAAAAAACATAACACTATTTAAATAGTGTCATCTAATAAGGAAAATATTTTTGTTAAACCACTTGAACATAGTTCTTGTATAAAATATCCTTTCTTCTTAACAAATGTTTACTTTTCTCAAAATATCGTACAATTAGAAAAATAATTTCATTGAAAATAAAAATTAAATATTGTAGAGGAAGATTCTTGGAAATAATACATCACAAAAATGTAATAACATATTCATTCCATAAAATTTTAAAAAAAATTCTCCTTATACTTTTTCCTACAAAGTCATATAGTACCTCGTATGGTAAACAATGTAAATATTTCTTCCATATCATGTAGTAAAAGTAAAAAAAGGGTATAAAAATTAGATTAAATATACATAGAATAAAAGTAAAAAATTTATGAAAGTATATTTATAAAACATGGACATGGATGATAAATATATCCCCAATAAATAATTAGGTATAAACAATCTCAAATAAAAATGAGATTGCAAAATTATCCCTTACATTAGGTCTGATTTCTTCTATATGTGTTAGAAACTTATATATAATGTTTTTAAACATATTATTAACTTTCAAGATGACCATAATAATTTTTATGATATCATATATGATTCACATATGACATTATATTACCCATTCATTTGTCAATTCCATGTTAAAACCACATTCTGGTTAATAATAAATTTTTTATCGTACTTGTTTTGTATTGTTCTTTTTGATATTATTACTAATATGATTATTTAAAAAATTTCATAATGTAAAACATTATTTATATAATATATATAAATAATATATATGTATATATTAGATAGATAAATTGAATGCAATACACCATTCATAGAGCCGGTAGGTCCTACGTACACATGAATGCTGTTTTCATTTCCTTATTAATTTGAATGGAAGTAAGTAAATGAAATATATTAATATAAATCCAGAAGAGTTATTATGTCATATATTTCATGATTTTTTATTATATATAATTTATAATCATTCTTGAATCGTTTATGTGGAGAATGAAACTCATCACATCGTGGAGACGGTAAGCCATACGTAATCACAAGTCACAATATTGCTCCCATAATTGTTGAATGTTATTAGATTGAATGGTGTATAATATCTATGAATTATTCTCTCGTTATAATAATCATATATAGTTATTATTTACACCATCATACTCATACGAGAAAGGGGGTGGTGAAAAACAAATTACACCACTACGTGGAGATGGTAAGCCACATGTACCCACACGCGGTGATTTCATTTTTCATAGGATATATAAAAGGTGAAATAATGTTGTTTCATATTTATAATAACATATAAAAATATTTTTGATACATTTGTTATTACATTATAATTAAATTACTATTTAATATGATGTATATGAAGAATTTTTTTTGAAATAATCGGTAGAAGAGATTACCTCTTCCTCAATGTGCATCCATTAAATTTACTTTAAGATAACAAGATTTGGCCTTTTGAGAAGACCAAAAACCCTAAAAGTTTACTAGGGATGTTGAGAAGGGAAATGGCCATGGTATGGAGAATATTTAAGGCTCAAAATGGAGTAAGGAAGAGAGAGAGGAGGTAAACATTATAATAGAGGAGGGTACACTTTAGAAAACTCTCAAAATATTAATTTATTATAAATTGAATTTAAATAAAAAATGGTCCAAAAATTATTTAATTCGACGATAAAATGATTTTATTTCGAATACCTATCATCCAATAATTTTTAAAAAACTCTTTAATATTGTTTTATCCTTATATTTTTTTGGTTAACCCTTATTTTACCATTTTTAATCACATCATGATGTCCTATTATTTACACATTGTTGGTTAATGTAATTACCATATTATATCAAACGATCCAAAAAAAGTTATGTACTACATATTTGGAGTCATATTAACCCTTTGGACGAGTCATATATTTTTAGGAATTTAATATCATTAAATAAACTATTTTATGTTTAAAGTTTTTTATTATGTAAATTTTAGACACTAATCATACTTGGATTTTTTAAAAAATTCATAACAACTTGATTATCTCAAATAAAAATTCACTAATTAAAATATAACAAGTCCTAATAATCCATAAAATTTGTGTATGGAATAAAAAGGTTCAATGTAAATTTATTCTAATATTTATAATCTCATTTATTTAAATCATTCATTAATAAGGTAATCACTACATCATCATTGTGTTATAAATAATGATTTTATGTGGTGTCTAAATAATATAAATAAAGTACCATGATGTTGGAAATGTTTTTAGATTTATAATGATTATCTATATACATATAGATCAGTTTTATAATCTCATATTAAAATCTATTTAGTAAAATATATGTGTTTAGGTACAAAATATCTTTACGTTAAATTAATTCTTATAAAAAGTCATTTTCACATCCATGTAAATCCATGGGGTCCCCAAATCTACCCAAGTATTCCCATAGTTGGAAATATCTCATAAAATATTACTAGGACATGTTTTAGGGTAGTTTAATATTATTATAATTTTACTTTTTAACCTTATTTACCAGATTTGTCCTTTTACCATGGTGAATAAAATAATTACTGAAGTTATTATTCATTATGTCCAAAACTAAAACGATCATATTTACACAATTTAAAACTTCTAATTCCAATTACGGAATCCATTTTTGCAAATTCAAAAAACAATATTTTTATTAATTAATTTAAAATTAATTCCCATTGTCAAAAGGAGGGATTTAAATAAGTAAAAACTACCAAAATATTGACATGTGTTTATATCCAATTTAAGAGTGAAATTACCTAAAATGTAGAAAATTTTATTAAATGATAAAAATAAAGTCCAATTAAACATTAAAACCAATAAAATTGGTAAGTTAACTATATAAATAAATTAGATAAAAAGACAATTTCTAATTAAAATGCAGTATTTTTTATTATTTACTATGATTTCAATTTTATTAGAAAAATACCAAAAATTTAACAAAAGTAAAATTTTATATAACTCTTCTATATAAAAATATTATTTTATTATATTTAACTTATAAAAGTTTCATAAACTAAATTTAAAATGTGCATGCCATCAAAAGGTGGTAAAACTAAATTTTTTTTAAAAAATTTCTTTTATCCGAAAAATTTATTTTTTTATCATATCATGTTCTAGAAAATTTGTAATATGAATTAAAATGTTACATAAAATTAAAAATGGGATTAATAATATTCCTAATAGAAATTTGTTATCCCGTTAAATAATAATATTTTAATAATATATGGTTTTTTATGGAAGGTCAGTATCGCATAAAACACAAGCCATCGTGGACGGTCGCTCTTCAGTGTAACGCAAACCAAATTAGTGATGCATATAGTGAATGATTACTTTGGTGTTTTGAATAACATAATCCAAAATTATTTTATTTATACATTAAAGATATCTATACTAGGTATTGCGTGAAATTAATTCTATCAAAAGAACATGAAATTGTGTGCAACACAAGATTAGAATAGTGTGTGTATAAAAAAATCTGATATGGTGTTATTTATAGAATATTGAAATCTTGGTTTAGCATACAATACAAGAAATCAATGAAATTAAATTTAATATATCTCATAATATCTTGGGGTGTTACATTATACCCCATTAAAATGAATTTCAACCTCGAAATTCATCGGGGTATTAAAAGGTTTACTAACTAATTTTTTTTCATGGAAACCCACATTTTAAAAAAGATATACTAAATATTATTTTTTAAAAGGAATGTTAGAAACATTATGGTTACCCAATGTTGCTCATCACTGATTTTCCAAATAAGGGAAAGTAGGTGGGAAGTGAAAACATGTATATGGAAGATAATTCTAACCATCAAGTACTGATGGATAGTGATAAAAAATAAGGTATGGAGAAAGTTAACTACCAGAAATCCATAAATCTATGACAATTTAAGGAACTATATGACTTATCAGATAAGAAGGTACTAGGATAATGTTTTTGGTTGGAATATCTTTTTCTTAATGTTGATTAATGTTTACACGAATAGAGACCGTTACATGATTTCAGTGCAATTTCACCATTGGTTGTTCCCTAAACAATTTCCAAATCATCTCTTATTTAATGAAATGACATTGAATTTTTCATTCTTTAAGAGTTAGCATATCATGGGATAGAATGATAGTTCATTCAATCTGTCCCAACAAAAATGATAGAACATGTTATCAAATATGCATAAGTAAACCTATAGTGCATTAATACATTAATCTGAAAAACTTCAATTGGAATATAACTTATATTATCCATCAATGGATATCATTACAATCCATAGAAAAACTGAAAATATAAATCATTAAGAGGAGGTGAACTAAAATTACTTAACATTTGTCTCCCACATCTTATTTGGGAGTTTTGGGTTGTGACATTGCAATCCTATGAATACCTTTATCACATATTCTCTTTAAACATGATAATAACAATATTTTACAAATAGACTCAGTAAAAAAATTTGTTCAATTCAAATTAACTCTTTAAAAACACCAAAAATACCATAAAATTCAAACCACGATATGACGTTGTCCTTATATCATTCATGATCTCATTAATACAATCAAACATCCCATTATCTCCTTATCTCTTCATTATGTGCAAATCAAGATTTTTCCCAAAATATTCCAATCACTTTTTATGGTTACCAGTATCATATAATTATTGAAAACCACAATAAACCAAAACATAATATTGAAATATTCCATAAAACTATAAATTAGATTCCACAACAGTATTTTGGAATCCCATTAAATAAACACTTTTTCATTCCACCAATTAGCAATCATGCTCAACATCACCAATATTGATCGCATGTTACTTCCCTTTATCTTATTCCATAAAATTTTGTTGATATCAATCATCATTAAACCTTGTATTAGATAATTTGTTAGCATAATGCCCCATTTCATTTCACTTCTAGCATTGAAGTGCTGGTGGTGCGTTCTCTATCATATTTTCTCTATTCACATCATTAGAAACCTTTCTTCCATAACTTTGGCTCTCATCTAATCAATGAATTTATTTTCCACACTTGAAACATTTTCTATTCCCTTTAATACTATATTCACCACACTTCTTTTCACACATTGAGTATAAGGAAACATTCATCTTCTTTTCACCATTGTTTGGATATTTTTCCTTGAACTCCATATTTCATTTCTCATCAAAACCATGAGAAGGATATGTAACACCAAAATCTCGTTATACCTAGATAGCACAACACAAAATATCTTCATATCTATTGAAGTCTCTTATATCAAATTCCCTTCTAGGGATTGGTTTTATGAAACTGAATAATCGATCAACATTGTTTTCAGGTTGGATAATAAATCCAGAATCATACCTTTAAGGCCTTGTGAACTTCGCCTCGTATGTACCCATAGATTCATCATCCTTTTGTATAAGATAAAATAACTCCTTTTACATCTATTTTCTATGAATACTAGGGATGTACTTATTGAAAAAAAAAGTTATTTAACTCATCCCATTCAATGGATTCCATTTTATCTTACTTCATTGTATTCTTAATTACAATACACCATTGGTCTTCTTCACCATCTAAACAATAAAAAAACAAAATAGAATTTCCATTTTCTAAACAATGAAGGATTGAAAATATCTTTTCAATGGTATTGATCAATTTTTAGTAGTAAGTGGATTAGAAGTCCCACTGAAAGAAGGTGGGCATTTCCTGATCAAGGACTCAATAGAATATTTTTTCCTTTTCTTATCATTAGGAAGTCCCTAATCATTCATATCTTGTGTAAGTATAGAAAATTGATTTTTCATTCCATATCCCATAGCATTTCTTTGTTCATGAGGACATTCATTGCATTTACTAGTGCATTGATCATTGACACAGTTCCTTCGGGTTTCAGCCATTGTCTAAAACCAAAAAAGAATTGTATGAGAAGAAAAAATTAATATAAGGAAGAAACCATTATCATAGGGTAGTACATTAAATCTATAACATCGTAGGTTTAATCCTAGGTTATTCATGATCTTTTCCACAATTCTAGGAATATAATCCCTAGTTATAATTACCCTTAAGTATATGCCTAGACACACCGTAGAAATATATCTAGGGATCTCACTAATGTTTTTGTATCCTTGATTCCAATGGTTGACTAAGCAATCATTCTGATACCAAATGTAGAGAACCTATCCTGACGTAAATGAACATTATATTTATTTTTTGTAATACATAATACCTGAAAAAAATAGTCACCCTATGACCATAATAGTTCAGTGTCTCTAGAAACTCAGAACATAATATTCTATCATGGTGAAAGATCTTCAACATGTCCAATAAAGATCTTCCCCTTTTTGTTTTCCTACCTAAAACATTTCTTTATATCATGGGGAAAATATAACATAAAAATATTGAGCTCAAATGCTCAGTATGTATATACATGGGGAACATAAATCGAATCATAAACATAGGAATGTAAAAACACGAACACAAGTTGAAATATCATAATCATGAGTCATGAAATAAATATTTCTAGTTCATATGGAATATATTATAATGGAACAATAACCATGATAGAATATAATTGGTATAAAACATGTAATTTTTGAAAACTAATAATCACATAATATGATTTTCATAGAATCCACAACATTGCTGTGAAGACCATCACAGTGGAAATAGTGCATTATTGAACTGTGTTTACTTGTCATTCCAGCCATGTATTATTGAAATGGATTTAAATTGTTGTTTCATTAATTTGTATCTCATGAGATATAAATTATTACCTAATGCAATGAAGGGAGATATAGTTTCCACCAATATCATAATGAAATCATTCTTCCAAGTTCCATAAAAACATAAATCATTCATCATAGCATAACCCAAAAATAAAATGATTTTCTTAATCATCATTCCATCATAACATAATACATATAGAATACCATTCCATAACTAAAATAATAAAATCATAGTAATAATAGGTATATAAATATAACCCTATTTAAATAGTATCATTATAGATGGAAAATAATTTCGATAATCCACTTGAACTTAGTTCTTGAGAAAAATATCCTTTCTCCTTCAAAAATGTGTTCATTTCCCAAAACAACACGAAATTTTAAAATAAAATAATTTACTTGAAAATAAACCTGAAATAGTGTGAAGGAAGCTTTATGTAAATAAGGATTCATAACGATGTATAGCCCCTTTCCTGGTGTATATGTTAAAAACAATTCTCCTTGTTCTTTTGTCAGAAAAGTCAAAAGGTGCCTCATATAGTAAACAGGAGAAAGATTCCTTCCATGCCACATAGTAAAAATAAAAAGGGGTAAAAATGAATTTAATCATAAATAGAATAATAGTAATTTTTTTATTAAAACATATTTATAAAACATGGATAAGTATGATGAATATATCCCCAATAAATACTTATGTATAAACAATCTCCAATAAAAATGAGATTGAAAAATTATCCATTACCTTAGGTATGATTTCTTTGGTATGTGTATAAAACTTAAGTATAGTGCATTAAATAATATTATTAACTTGTAACAGAACCATAATAGTATTTATGATATCATATAAGATTCACATATGACTTTATATTACCTGATCATTTGTTAATTCCATGTTAAAGCAATGTTTTGGATAATAATTGTTGTATTTATCGTATGTGTTTTGAATTTTTATTCATGATATTATTAATTATGTAATGATTTACATACATACATAATTTAAAAAATGATTTAACTATTATATATATTCAGTATATAAATTTATATTTAATATATTGATAAATGAAATGGAAAACACCGTTCATAGAGACAGTAGGTCATACGTACGCATGAACATTGTTTCCCTTTCCTAATTAAATTGAATGGAAGTATTAAATGACAAATATATATATATACATAAATCCAATAGAATTATTCTTTCAAATATTTCATGATTATATATTATATATACTTTATAATCATTCTTGAATGTTTAACGTGGAGAATGAATCTAATCGCGTCGTGGACACAGTAAGCCTTACGTACGCATGAGTGACGATATCGTTCCAATAATTTTTGAATGGTATTGGAGTGGATTCTGTGTAATATCTCATAATTAGTATCATTTTATAATAAAAATATATAATTATTATTTACACCATTATAACTATCCATGTATGGTGTTTGTGAAAACATATGACACCACAACATGGAGACGGTAAGTCATACGTACGCATGCACAATGATTTTGTTTTTTGTTTGATGGATAGAAGGTGAAATAGTGTTGTTAATATTTATAATAACATATCTGTATATGAGTTATTGTGATGTAATTACTTTTTAATGAAGTAACTAATTAATAAAAAGTAGAATAAGAACAAAATTTGAATGATTTTATAGAAGAGATTACCTCTACCTCGACGTGCCTCCTTTAAATTCATCTTAGGGTGCTATAGTTAGCCTTTTAAGAAGAAAACCACCAGTAGAATGTAACTAGGGAATTATATAAGAGAAATGGTTAGGGGTTGTTTGATCTTGAAGTCTAAAAATGGAGTGAAGATGAGAGGTAGGAGGTTACCTTTTATAAGAGAGGAGGGGGCCACATTAGGAAACTGTCAAAATATTAATTTATTATAAATTAAATTTCCATTAACAATGGTCCATAACATGTTTAATTAGAATATAATATGATTTGGGTTCAAATACACATCATTAAATAATTTTTAGACAAGTTTTTAATATTTTTTAATCCTAATTGTTTTGGTTCAATCTTTATTTTACCATTTTTAATCTTACCGTGATATCATCTATTTAAATTTTTTGGGTAAATGTAATTACCATATCATGTCAAAAAAGCCTAAAGAAATATATTTATCACATAATTTGATTTATATTAACAATTCAGATTAATATTATATTTTTAGGAATTTAATATTATTAATTAAACTATTTTATGTTTTAATTTATGATTTATGTAAATTTTGGAAACTATTCATACTTAACTCTTATAAACAATTTATAACAACTTGATTCATTCAAATAAACTTAATTAATTCAAATATAACATGTCATACACTTACATAAAATTCAATAATGGTATAAAAATGTTCAAATTAAATTTATTTTAATATTTGTAATCTCATTTATTTAAATCATTCATTAATAAGGTAATCATTAAATCATCATTGTGTCATAAATAATTTTTTTATTTTGTGTCTAAAAATTATAAGTAAAATTCAATAATGTTGGAAATATTTTTATATTTATAATTAATATATATAAACATATATTTCAGTTATATAACATTATATTAATGTCGATTTAGTAAATTATATATTTTTTTGTTATAATTATCATTACTTTTAAATTAATTCTTATAAAATGATATTTTCACATATAAATGAATCCATGGGTCCCAAAATCGACCCAAGGAAGCCCATAGTTGTATATATATCTAAAAATTGGATTAGTAAATTTTTTTAGGGTAGTTTAATGTTATTATAATATTATTTTTTACCTTTATTTACTAGAATTATCCTTTAACCCAGTTGAATAACATAATTACTATTGTTACTAATCATAATGTCCCAAAATAAATGGGACCTATTTACAAAATTTGAACACCCTGATTCCATATATGGAATCCATTTTTACAAATTAAAAACAAAAATCTGCAGTAATTAATATAAAATTACCCCCTGTTGTGAAAAAGTGGGGTTTTAAGATGTAGTAACTATCCAAAGATTTATAATTGTTTAAGTCCAATTTGAAAGTGAAATTACTTCCAATGAACAAAATTGTATAAATGATAAAAATAGAATCTAATTACACTTTAAATCCAATTTAAAAATAAATCTAATAATATAAATAATCTATAGAAAAATTAACATTCGAATTAAAATGCAGTACTTTTCATTATTCATTAAAATGTCAATTTTATTAGAAAAATAAAAAAAGTCTATCCAAAGTAAGTTATTGTGTTTTGAATCCCAAGAAGAAGTTTATTCTGATAAATTTAACTTATAAAAGATTCAAAAACTAGATTTAAAATGGTTCTTTTATCAAAACGCTTTAAAAAATGCATTTTAAAAAAAATACTTCTTTTATATAAAAAATTTATTTTGTTCTTATATCATGTTCTATAAATTTTTTATGAATTCTAATATTATATAATATTGAAAATGTGTTTAATAATACTCATAACAGCTAGTTTATATCATATTAAAAAATAAAATTTTATCAATATATCATTGTTTAGTGAAACTCAGTATCATGTACAACACAAGATATCAACAAAGGTATCTCTTGCGTGTAATGCAAGAAAAGTCACTGTTGTGTACAGTGAAAGCTTCCTTTGGTGTTTCATATGACATAATCCAAATATAGTTTATTTATACAGTGAAATAAAATCTATTTTTAGTTTTTAATGAAATGAATTCTATAAAAAGTACATGTAATTGTGTGCAACAAAAGTGAAGAATAATGTTGCATATACTACAAGCTAATATGGTGTTGCGTATAGTGCAAGATGATCTTGGTGTAGCATACAACACAAGACATCATAAAAATTAAAAAGTATCTATATCATTAAATCCCTAGGTGTTAAAATATAATTTTCTTTTATGGTGTTCCCATTCTATTATTTCAAATTGATATACCCTATTTACATCACTTTTAGGGAATGGATTTAAAATTGAATTAGGTTCATAGGTTCTCTTGTGTAAAAAGTATCCCCATCAGACTACCAGGCAGTCCAAGATGATGATATGTGTGTTGAAGTATATTCTTTAAGCCAACATCCTTGACATTTGTGGTTCATGGGTAAATAATATAACTATGTTTTTTTCGTACAACAAAAACATTCATGTAAAATCCATATGGATCCATATGAGTCCATTTATGGTAAGCCATTTCAATCAACTCTATTCTCATTAGAGGTTAGTGAGAAAGAACCACTTGATCCTCATATCATTTAGGAGACCTCATAGGAGGTACAAATAATTCATAAGCATATGAACATGCCTTAGTCTATGAAGAGGTAATATATCAATCAACATCACCAACCTCTAGTGTTTTAGGTGATACGTCATGTCTTTCTATGATTATCTCCTCGATTGGGTCATAGATGAATCAAGAGATAGATCAAGATATATTCTCGACATGTTGGGACTTTTGAGATAGTGGAGAGATTTGGGCTGATAGTCTATCAGTTGAAATTACCCCAGTGGTACAATTCTATACATGATTTCTTTCACATATCATAGCTTATAGGGTATCAAGTTGACCTCTCTCATTTGTTTGACCCTGAGGATTTTGAGTTGGAGGACGATGAATCCTTCAAGGAGTTTCTGATACATATCATTGATTGGATCATGACAGATATCATTAGAATATCCATTGTTATGGTCTAGGTGCTATTGAAGCACAAAAAAATAAAATATGAGACCTCATAATGGGACACAGATATGTAAAAAAGTGGTCAAAACTCTTCTCTAATAACTTTTCACCACCCTCGGATAGGTAACTTAATGACGAGTTAATGATGGTCTAGGGGATGGGAACCACTACATCCACAGAGGTACCATTCATCGATCAAGATAACATACCCTTGACCTACCAATGGATTCGGACCTATCCACAACCAAATCCAGGTCATTTATCCAGCTCTTATACTCCACCATCTCTCGATGATCCAACCGCTCCTGCTACCACCATAGACATTGACCCAGAACAATAAAATTCATCTCCAAATGTGGGCATGTTAATGATGGAGGAGATTTTATCCCTGAGGACTACTCTTACTCATCCATTTTGATTTTATCCTATAAAACTTTTATGATAGGGATGGTTATTTAATTTTTTTCATATGTGTATGCCCTCATTTTTTATATTTGTCATTTATATATAGAGAAATTAATTTTTTTCATCATTCATTCTGGGATTGATTTAACATTCATTAAATTTTTAAATAGGCATTTCTAGGTCTTCTGTATCATCCATAGTTATCGATAGACCCATTCCACCATCAGTTCAAGCCCAGAGGGTGACCTAGCATGTAATAGAAATAGAAAACCAAATTTAGAAACTATCCATATAGATCCATGACCAGAAGCAGCCAACTAGAGTGATTATTCAAGTTTCCCCCTTCTAATTCATTCCCATGATACACCTGAAGCTATTAATATAGCCAAGGGTTCCCAAGAGATGGAGTACACTACCACAAGTAGCTCCAAATAAAAGTGGACAAACTAAGATGATGGACCCCACTGTAGGATGTCTAATTCCACCCGTTTGGATGATGACGTCCTTTTAGAACTTTTAGGTGTTAAACCCATATTTATTTTTTTTCTATATTGATTCCTTATAATAGAGTGTTTTTTATTTACATTTTTGAGTGCCATTAGAAATTAACTATAAGAAATTAAATCTTTTTAAATAAAATTTATTTTCTTTGCTCCATATTTGTTGAACCTACCTATTCTTCTACTTATCAATGTAGATAAACTATGGAATAACATTTCCTCTTATGCATGAATTATTTTCTAACCCATTTTTCTGGTGCCTTATAATTACCAATAGACAGCCCATGTTTTGACACGACATGCCACTTTTTACAAGGAGTTCTTCATTCACTCAATTTTTAAATTATCTAATACCATTTCATTTTGTATACTCTTTATATGCCATAACACTAGCACACTAATTGCATGTATAGTGCATAGACATTCAACTTCTAGGAGTGGGGTATTTTCTTATGATTTTTACATTTGATACACTTGACATATTGTCTTTTCTCACATTCATAGGAGAATTTTTTTAAAATTGTAATAATTATTTAAAGGTAAAAATATTATTCCCATTTAGATAAAGGAAAAGGTAAGTTATAATTTATTGAATTCAATTTTTTCTATCTTTATATTTGTATAATGATTAATGAGCATAGAAATTAAATAAATTCCACATTTTTTATATTATTGTTAATTTAATTAATACATAATTTTATACCCATTGTGATTTCAACTTTCATTTTTTATTCACATTTCCTAAGAGGAATATAAGACTAAAATTTAATATTCTTTTCTGAGCATATTTCTTGAGTGATACTTGGGACATATAAACCTATCAAAAATAGAATTGAAATCTTATTGAGGATATAACTGAATAAGAAAAATTTTAAAATGATTGAGGAAATAATTTTTTTTCCACTATTGTCTAAAATTCACCTTGCATTTTTAATTCATTAAGATCATATTTTCCCTAAATGACCTTATAAGATGAATATATTTTAATAATATTTTCATTTCATACCATAATCCTTGAATAATTCAGGATTTTACTATTAAAAAAGTGTGGGTGAGTTATTCATATATTTGGGATGATTTTATTGTAGAGATATAGTATGTTACTTATTAGACTATATGGTTTCAATCCATGAATACTTTATAACATTTCACTTCTATTACATTCCTTTTAAAAACTAAAAAAAATGAAAATTTGACATGGGTTGTGTATTTGGAAGGTAAAAAATAACCATTCACAGACCAATGAATCCCCTTAAGGATCATATGTGGTTAGGGGATGGATGTGAGATCTGTATTAGACCTACCTATGAAAATTAAAAGTACAAAATAAAAAGTAAAGGAATATGATACCCTTCTTCAGAACATACCTGACATATATATGGATCCAACCTGAGATATTGGGGGTGTGGACCCGATTACATGGAAGGAGGCATTGTATTACACCTTTTATGAAATTCATGCATTATACATAAAATCATATCATCTTTTTGAGCTTGATTCTCACTATTTATCTACCTACCCATAGCCTTAGAGTCACTAGAACCCTATTTCTAAATCCATCGTTATTGATTTTTTACATTCCATTATAGAGTGGAGATGATAGATCCAATTCAATCCTATAGTTAAGAGCATGTACTTTAGGTATGAGAATAACTCTAATTTCATTTTACCCTGAGTGATGAGAGAAAATTCATTTCTAGGTAAGTTACAAATGGGTATAGAAATCAAGGAATAGTTAATATATTCTAATTAAAAGATTATAATTTGTTTAAATAACTAAGCTATAAGGAACGGCTGATTTTTCCTATATAGGGATGATTATGGATACAAATACTTCATTATTAATTTTTTTTATTTTCATAGAGGTAATAAATGTTTCATGTTTTGAAAATATCTTATCTTTTGGAAATCACTGTTGAGAACTTTTTCCATGAGGAAAATCAATTGTTCAAGTACGGGGGAATTTGATTAGTCCAAATCATATATACGTCTTATTTGTAATTTAATTATGTGATTTCAATGAAATATTTGATAATAACAATGGTATATTCCAAATTCTATAGGAAATAGTTACCTGATATTTTAATGATTAAAATGTAGAAAAAGAGAAGAAGTTACCTAAGACACGTCATAAAACCTAAGTTCATATCGTGTAATAGAGTCTCACGAGATATAGAATATCGTGAACAAAGTCATGAACCTAGTTGTGATGAGTGAATGTGAAGAATCCAATACACATTGTAAACGTCCAATACATGATGTTAAATCATTTAAACCCTTTGAATGAGAAATCCACTCTAGAGATATAGATGGAAGGATAGTTCACACTCTGAAACTAGGATTCACATTGTGAAAGAAATAAAACATTTAAATATCTGACAAGATACACATGAGATACTCATAAATACAAAAACTATGAAGATATACATAGATTCAAAATTACACGATGTGAAATATAATACATGTAGTGTAATATATTGGCTATAAATACAACAGTGGGGTATCGGTTTTGAGAGAACTTCACACAACAGAGTTCCTTTTTGGTTTTTGTTCCCTTTGAGTTTCCTTCAATTCCCTCTCCCCTATACTCAATTTTCATACCCTTTTTCATCATTATACTTTTATACATGTGTTTTGGATCATGTTTCAATGTCTCCTTCATATCCTTTTCAAATCACCATCATTGATCGAAATCATTCACCATAAAACATATGTTGAATACATTTCCTATATCATTCCAAGTAAGCATTTAATTATGTCATGATTTGAAACCCTGATTGCATGCATGTCTCATATTTTGAATCCAAATTAATGCATTGTTGCGAGTTTTTTAAATTCAATCATTCTTAAAATTTCAATAATGGTGTAAATTATAAATGTTTTAAATTCATTTCTATAATGAGTGGCTAAATCACCAGGGCTAGGGATCAAAGAGTAGATTTATCTAAAAGTTTCTAAATCATTAATTTCGATTATGGTAACGTTATGTATTAGTAATCAGGGTAAATAATAAATGTTTATCCAATTAATTTAAATTTCCCTGGTAACGAGATATTTCAGTGAAGGAACCTATCTTGATTGAAGTATATTAGGCTACAACCAATAGACTAGGACAATTTTTACATTAGAATCCAAGCATAATGCATATAGGTAGTCACAATAAATCGATCAAGGAATAGATATATCCTAGTTCAAACTAGTTGTCTTGATCAAAATATACTATCCATATTTTCTTGATTTTCAGCCAATACCTTAGGATCCTATCAAGTAACAATTAAGATAATCCTTTCTATAGATACCCGAAATCAATCCTAATACCTCTCACATTTTTAAGGAAACCATCAACCAATGTAGATCTATTATTTTCAAAACTGATGAAAAATAGAAAGGACTCCTACCCAAAGGGTCTTAAGACATTTACTTTTAGAATATAGCTTATCTCCCTATGGGATCGAACCAATACTATCCCTATACTATATATAAAAATAAAGTGATGATTGGAAAATCAATAAGTCCAATTTGACCGCATCATTCTTGAATTCAACAACACATGTGGGCATCCCAATCTCTATGTTCATGGTTAACCAATTTCTTTATCGATACATTGATGATTAGAATTAATTACTTACATAGATGTTTTTATTGATAATTTCACCTATGTAATATATCAAGGACAGATCTAGATTTTTCCTATTCCTATGATGGAGGGTCCACTATCCCAAAATTCTAAATATGTGGATTATCACTGGTGGTCTATGGTATTTCTTAAAAATACTCAACCAAGTGTTCTATCTTAATAAATACCAACGTTGTGGGTCGATGAGGTCGATAATGTGGATAGAAAACAAGATCCACCATTTGATCAGTCTATGAATAATTACATAGTTCTATTGATTCAATATCCTTTTGAATTCATCCACTACCTCAATCCTGACATTTCTATTTTTTATTAATCAGTGAATCATCTATTTTAATATGAAATCCCACAATAGAGGTCCCCACTATCATTCAACATTATGTACAGTAAAATACTTTTAATATTTAGAACATACTATACATGTAGGTAAAAAATACATTTATATTGTTGAATTGATTTTGATGTATGTATCACCACCTATGCCCAGGTTTTGGGAAGACCTGGTGGACCCAAACACTATTCATGTTTTATTCAAATTTATCCGGTGGGATATATGGAGGTTTCTTTTAGATACACCCCTAAAATAAAATAACTTGAGACACTAACATACCTACAGTTTTTTACCATATTGTGATATAGCGGGACACATTATCTTGAGATACATTATGATCTTATGGTGGTATTCTAATGAAAAAAATATATAATCTAGTGTCAAAACATAATCTTGACAATGAGATATTTCTTTAAAAATCTACTGATCATTGAGATTTAGTGTATCAAGGGGATCATAATCCTTTCGAGGATCTAGTCAAATATCAACATTGAATTAAAAATAAATATATTAAGGAGATCCATCTCTAATATGAATAATATTCTATCAAGGAGAAGTTAATAAATCTCTATTAGTATATTGATTAAATTCAAATTTAAGGAAATGTTGTTATTATTTCTATAAAAAATCATTTTATTTTTCGGAGGGATAATTCCATAGAGTTGTACGGGTTCATCTAAATATTTATTAGGATCTAGTATTGATATTCTAAATCCAAAAGTATAAAAATTCATTATTTCAATATATCATTTCTATAATGATAGACTCGAACATATGGAGAATCCATTTCTTATGTTTTGATAAATGAAATGAATTTTTCCCTCAATCACTTGTTAATTGTTGATTTTCTGAATAATTAATTTATTTTGATAATAATTTTATAATAAAAAATAATACCTTTGGAAATGATATCAAATAATTTTTATCTCACTCACAAACTAAATTTATAATGAATAATTGTAGTCATGAATCCCAAACACTTGATTTAGGATAAATTTTCCTTGGTGCTGCTTAGGGTTGGTTATATTCATAAATTTGTCAAAACAACACTATTTTAGACCCATTATGATGAGTGATCATCTCTTTGGTTTAGAAAATTGATGTTTATAAGCATATGTACAACCACCATAACACTAGAGTTTGTCCATTTGAATCAGTGATCCATTATAATGTGATGAGGATCATGATAGGGAGATATGGAATAAGGATTACAATGTTCAAGGGGGATCAAGATCCAAGGAATCATACTACTGTGATATTTTATAATGATGTATGATCTATAATTTCTGGGATAGAGAAATGATCTAACTTCTTCCAAATAGAGGGTTCTTGGAGATCATAAGTTCATATTTTTCTAGGTATATATGATGATTCCATATAGTTTTTTATTTTTTCCCACCCTATCGTATTTCTAAGACTTAAATTATGAATAATTAGTAGCAATGAATCCAATTTTACTTATTTTTCCATTCAGAGGCTTCCCACATAACCGTTTTTCTTCTTTTTTTAATTTAAAATGAGTATTTTTTCTTAGAAATCCTAAGGCATGTGTCCTGCTATTTGAGAACAATTTTTTCCCACAGTTCCTTTTATTGGATTTAATAAGATCTTGAACATTTATTAAGATTTATTGGACTCATTTAATGGTTTTATTTTTTTATATGAGTAAATTTACTTTAGTATTAACATAGGGTGTGTTTGGGTGAAAATTGGATGTTTTTGGAGGATTTTGGACAGTGGAAAGTTGGCGCAATGTTTTCCCAAACCATGCACCCAGCCCTAGAAAACCATGAAACCCTATATAGAGAAGTCTTGTATAGATATCACATGGGATTTTTACAAATGTGTTCCATCTTATGAGTAACTACGAACCCCATACAATATTTTTACAATTTAGGTACATTGTATGTAAAATTTTTCACCCATGCCCAGAAAATTATGGCCACAGATTTTATTAATTTGAAAAATTGGTTTTAATAATTTCCAATCCCCCATATTATATCCCCAAACACTCTATCTCAATGCTACTTGATTTATTCTGTTTTGGAGGTTCTCAGTGAAATTCCAAGGCCTTATGACCTCTTTTCACAATGATCTGGAGCCTAGATTTCAGATTTAATCCTCTCCTAGTAAGAGAATATCATCCCAAATATTTAGTTTTCATTCTACTATATTCTTATCATTCCATAAATAGGGTTTTCCCTCTATTGGTGTGGATTTTGATCAATGTTTAATAGATATAATCCATTCAATATTTTATCAATTTTTATGATCCAGATTTCATTATTCACTGTGATTTAGGTTGTTTCATAAAATTGGATCTTTTTATTGGTGAGCGTTCATCATCCATTTTTTAGGTAGGAAGTATAAATTCAATTCCCATAGTCTTGAATTATAATTGTGTGTAATTTTATTGTAATTTAAATTGAAATCATTGTAAATTTAGTCTTGAAATGAGAAAATTTATTGATTAATTAATCTATAAAATTATATAATTGATTTAATTTAATTTCCATGTAATAGTGAATTGGGATAAACTCGAGTGAATAGGAATTGCTTGAATTTGATTAATTATTTAGGGAATTAATTAATGGTGTTTTTTTTATGAATACGATTTTTTACTTAGATTAATTAATTGCTGAATTAATTATCGGAACATTGGGATTATGAAATTGATGAATTGGACTAATTATCTAGAGAATTAATAAATTAAAGGTATTTATTGTGGAATTTATTAATTAATTGAATATGGTTTTGTTTACATAACTTGTTTATGTAATTATTCAATTGACGCCTTTATCAAATAATTGAATATTATAATTATGTGATGATTGGATTGACCTCAATTGGTTAATCGGATATATGAATAAATATTGATAAATTGAATAATATTTTTTTATATTATTTCCATGTGATTGAATTACCTAACATGATTTTTTAATAA
This sequence comes from Viscum album, assembly GCA_963277665.1. Taxonomy (NCBI): domain Eukaryota; kingdom Viridiplantae; phylum Streptophyta; class Magnoliopsida; order Santalales; family Viscaceae; genus Viscum; species Viscum album. Next base: position 1,228,859,374 of record OY728123.1, read on the forward strand.
TTTAGATGGAATGTCATAGTGTGAAATTTGATGAGAGGGTTAACGTTGATTAACTGTGATTGATGAGATCTATGTGATATGGTGATATAATGTGATAAATAAGTGTGGGACATGGTCTACTACCTCAAAATACCATAGAGATAAATAAGAGTGTGAGATTGTCTACTACATCATAATCCTTAAGTGATAAATTTGTGTGCGACATGGTCAGCCGCATCAAAATACCACAGTGATAAAAGTGTGTGGGACACAAAATACTAATTCAAAATATAACTATTGTGATTATATGATAAATGAGTTTTGCCTCATAGACTACTGCTTCAAATACTCTTGGCTTCATAGTACTAGAAATCTTGGCCCAAAATATTTCCATTAAACTATGGTTCCAAATGGATGTGATAATAAGTTGAAATAAATATATAATGAAATCCAATATGTTATAATGAATTTTGAATTTAATATGTGACATGTGATATTAATTGGGGATAGTTTAGACTCTATAACGGGATGAAAAACATATTGGGAGTTTGGGTGTCGATGGGAATCCAGGAGTTATGTGATTAAACAAAGATTAATTGAATAAATGTAATCCATTTCATTGGTTTCTTATATTTTTTTCATTATAAAATTGAATACATGTTTACTGAATGGATATTTTTTTGACACCATTGTTAGTGTACTATAGAGTTGTACTCACACAATAATTGGGATTATGGATTGGTACTCAAATAAACTTCATCTTTTCAATTCTAGATATAGGAAATGACCCTATGACATATGGATGAGTCGGGATGGAGCAGGGATGAGGGAACCAAATTTGTTTTTGGGACCATCTTGTGGGAGATATCATTGTCTTTATTTTGGGATTTCTTATTTAAACTTCACACATATTTGGCATGATATATCTTGTGTTTAATTTTTTATATTTTATTTCATGTTTTGGTCATCATGTATTACGAGTTTAGTTTTCGTTAACGGTTATATGATTTGGTTACTCTTATTTATTTACATTTTTGTGCTACATTGATAAATAGTTAATAGTCTCCCCAAGACCAATGTTAGACCCTCACTGCTAGTCAACATCCTCTATCATATGGGAAATTATGTGTTTGGTCATGTGGTCGACCATCTTTGGGCACCAATGTGTGGCACCTAGGTCGAGGCATTAAAAAGTGGAATAAGAATATTTTATCTTTTATTTTCATTAGAATACTATTTTGGAATTATTTATATGAGAATTGGATTATTCGAGCCTTAGTTAAGAGGTTTTTCATGGGAGTATCTAACCAATCAATTATAACACCCCAATATTGTTTGAAATGTAAATTTTTTCAAATTAATTTAATCTTTTTGATATTTTTATCATTTCATGCATCACTGTGAATAGTTTCTTTTATAAAACACATATATTTTTTATGTTATTTAAAAATCCTTGTTAATCAATAACTACCTGAAATACAATGTTTTTATTTCTTTATATAGAACACAGATGTCAGCCTACATTATACAGAAGACTGACTTTCCCCAATGGCTTGTGAAAAACTCAAGACCAAGTTATACCAAATATAATATACTATTAAAACTATTATTATTTAATATAATAAAATATTAACTAGTTATTAAATTTAATATTATAGGATTAATTAAATAATGATATTATATATTTCAATTAATTGGTTTCTTATTAAATATAAATGAACATGTAAACCAATTAAAAATAAAGGCAATGATTTTATAAAAGCTTTTTTATGTCGAAAAGTTGTTTATATTAATAAGATAAATTTATTACTATTATTGAATGATATTAATGAAATTTATATGTTATATATTCAATAAAATATTATTTCATATTCATCATATTGACTTTATACACATAAGATGATAAAAGACCCAATTTGAAACATAAAAACCTTTATTTTTATAAAATATATATTACAATCTTTTAATAGAGAACATTTATTAAATATAAATTTTGAACTTTTATTAATTTTAAATTTCAATATATACTTTTTTTTAGATAGAAAAATAATAAGATGATAGTGTAAATGTTTTTATATTTCTATGATGTTTTCTTTTTTAATTAATAATGAAAAATAATAAATTTTAATTGAAATCTTCTATTGAATATAATTTTATTAAAATGATTAATTAAATTATTAAATGGACTTAATGATTAATTAGATTAATTTTATAATCAATTAATTCAAATTATTTCATTGGAATAAATTTCACTTTGAAACTTTTAATAAAAAATAGCAATATTTTATGTGTTTTTATATAAAAACCCGACATTATCGTCCTATCTATTGGAATAAATTTAAATTATTTTCTACCACTTATATGATTGGAATTTTGAAAAATTTATTCAATACTTTTAATCATATTTTTTATATTTTATAAAAATTTAAACATAGTTTTTGACCAAAACAATTAGTGAAATAAATTTAAATTAATTACATCAACTATGGTAAAATTAAGCATAACAAGGGACTAAACAATAATCTTAATGAAAAAATTACCAATAAAAATTAAATAAACTATTAGATAGAAATATTTAAGAAAATTAACCTATAAGATTATATAATGGTTCATTTTGACACTTTGGTAACATGCAATACATGGTAATCAGAAATTTCTTTTTATAAATATAATGTGTGTCATATACCTCTAATATTAAGATACAGTCACCCCTCTCACTTCCTTAGACACCTCAAGAATGTTCCTCTAAACCAAAATATATGAAAATATATCAATAAAATACCTCCCATTATATTATAATCCCCAAAATGGGCAGAAATTGTTCCAAAGAATCTCTTTGGTGAAAACCAAAAGGAGTTACCTGAATAAGTTGTAACATCCCTCCTCAATATGTCTTTTTATATTCATTCAACACCCCCATAAAATTATCGTATTACATGATACGATAATAAAAATGATATCCTCAATATCATTATATTTTTTAATTATAGTGATAATATTTAATGTACATAAACTTACCTCTAATGGGTAACAAACTTACCGTTCTTCTATACGAAGAAATACCACCTCACAAAATTATAAAATTCGTTTTTTCCTTACAACCTCTCATGGTTGGGAATTATTATTAATATATAATATTTATATTTTATAACTTATTTTTATAACTAATATATGATTATATAATTATTATATAATATATACATTCAATCTTTTCATTTTTTGTAAGTAAGATAACTTTGTTTGTGGAGGTGTGGACTATCACCTCCACAAAGCGATGTTATTCGTCCACACTATGCATGGAATGTATTAAGAAAGTTATTAGAGAAATAATATTATATGTATTAAATAATAATGAAATTTTAATTAATATATACATACATATATGTTATTTAATTTATTTATTTCAATACATCAATAAAATAAAAACAACATTCAAGCATACATATGGCCTACTGTCTATATGAACGGTGTATTCAATTTCATACATCTATCCAATACAGAGAATTATAGATACATATATAATGAATATATATGTGGTATTTATAAAATTTTTCAACTATTTAAATATGTAAATCATGATCTTAGTATGTAAATCATGAATAAAAAGTCAAAACATATACGAAAATCAAAGAAAATATTACATAAAAGGTGACATTTACAAGGAGTTATTAATAAAAGGGTAATATAAAGACACATACAATTAATATATGGCATTAGATATAATAATATGTATATATATTATATTTATAAAAGAATTATAATTATTATATAGGATGTTTGAATGTGTACAATGGAGGTGATGACATAAGGTAAAGGAATTTCATCTCATAATATATTTCTGTGAGATAGATGTCTTATTCACCACTCAATTTTTTTTGTTTTTAAAATTAACATCGATGTATTATATAACTATTATAATTATATTTATGTTTATTTATGTAAAAATTTATGTTATATGTTTCATGGGGTTATGTTTCAAATGTTTTCGCAAGGGTAATGTATTTTTTTTTTGAATTTTCCATCATTAAGACACAATCCATGTTAACACCTATATATTTATATAAGGTGTATATAATGAATTTTGAAATGTTAAATCATGAATATCCTATATTTATTGGTTTTTTAATATTAATTTACTATTATTACTTAAATTTTATTATGATTTAAAGTTACAAAATTGGTAATAATTGATAGGTTCAATCTCATCATTTATCTAGATTACTTATGATTATGATTCAATTGATGAAATATTATGATCCATTTTCAAAGAAATATAATTAATTTTATTATCCCTTGGATATTAATGTTATATTCTAGTAATGGTAGAATTTGAACACTATTTTATACTTGACATATTGAATAAATGTTTTTTATGAAAATATGATTTTATTTCTCCTTTCGATCAGAAATAAGTATTCTTTCAAAACCATGTTTTTTAAAAATATTTAACAAAAGTTTTGATATTATCCTATGATATTAAATGGAAATTTTTACACATTTACATCCTTTTTAAAAATTGTTTTAAAAGTAATGTTATTTTTATTTTCAAATTGAATAACTTTTATGAACATTTAAGGTATAAAAAGAATGTTTAGAATGTACAGACTTTCCCCCATCATGACTATCATTTCCATGAATATTCCTTTGTATGTTTAGAGGTTTATTTTTTATGATATTGTGTTTCTAATATTCTTGATATTTTTTTATTTTAAAATTATTATCAATGTCAAGGGGTTTTTAAAAAATTGTTTCTTTTTATAAAAATGTATTAAATATTATTATAATATCCCATTATATGTTTTAAAAAGGTTATCTTAAATAAAAAGTATTTAAATAATTTCAAATGTTATTTTACATTTTATTCAAATTATTTTCAAGGAAAACTATTTTAAATCTATTTTAATTGTTATTTTAATGGTTTTCATGGAAAAAAGATTTCAAAACAATTTCATTCCTTCATCCTATGTATTCTATGTATTTTCAACGAAAATTGGTTTCAAATGGTTTTATGTTCTAAAGAGTTTCTTCCAATGATTAAATGATATTTTACATTTGATTTTTTTTAAAAGTTGTTTCAAAATTATTTCCCTTATAAGAATAAATATGTTGATGTTACTCATAATCTAATAGGATATAATCGAATGATCAATTCATATTATTTATGAATGGTTTATATTTTGATTGAATGATTCTTATAACACCTGTTTATCATCCATAGGATATATTATTTTAAAACCTTCTTATTTTCATGAGTTATTGTTTGTTGAAATTATTATGTGACCTATCTCTTTTCCATAGGTAATGATATGATATAAGTTTTATGATACCCATTTCATTTCAAGGTTTATGATATGATGATTTTTTATAATATTGTAGAACAAGGATTATGTGATGGGTGGGATACATATATCCTTATATTTCATTGGGTAATAATGGATGTCTCATGAGTATAGATGATATGAATAAACCTAATTACACATTCACATAATATTCATGCACCTTGTTGCGTATCTAAAAGTTTATACATGTACCTGATTACATGTTCGTAATTTGATGAGTGATAATTATTATGTGTTCATAATGTTATGAATGAACCTAATTATATGTTCAAAATGTTATTCATGGACCTAGTTTCATGTCAATAAGTTTATATGGGAGTTTTATAAAATTTTCACAACGTTATGAGTGGACCCTTTTATGTGTTCATAATATTATGTGTGAACATGGTTACATGTTCACAATGTTATGCATGGAACTCTTTGCATGTATAAATTTTTTTCATTAACATGATTACATGTTCACTGTGTTATGAGTGAACCATATTATGTGTTCACAATTTTATACATAAATATGATTACATGGACATAATGTTATGCATGGACCTATTTTAATTTCCATAAGTTTAACCATGATGCTGATTACATGTTCAGAATGATATTTGAGACCCTAATTGAATTTCCCAAAACTTATTCATCGAAATGGTTACAAGTCCATAATTCTATGTGAGGGCCTGATTTCACGTCATTAACACAATGTGTGAATTAGTTTCTACTTATACATGTTCATGATGTTATATGTTGATGTTTATGCCATAATTTCGTGCCCTATTAATTTTTTATGCTTTCGTGGATTATGTTCCCAATTATATTATTATTTATGTCTTATGATGTGGAGATCATTATTCCTTGAATTACATTTAACATCATTGATATGTAGGGTATGATCATCTAATGATATTATCATGTTGCATAACCTAATGTTCTGTTGTTCTTAAATATTTCATTTATTTACCCATACTGAACATTTTAGCTAAATCCTTTAGTATGTTTTTCCAAGGTTATTAAGAATGGGTTTTATATAGACTTACTAAGGGGTTGGGGAGATATTAGAGGGAAACAATGAAGATTATTCACTATGTGTAATTATTTGTGTTCCAATTTTCAAAAGGCACTAAACAAATACGTTATTTGGGCATTTATTTGAGTAATGTACTATGTATTTGACAAAAAATGATGTAATGTTTAGGTTAATAAATCATGGGTTATTATAGTTTGTATCAGAGGGATGGTATAGTCAAAAATTTTAAACTAGAATGACAAAAAATTACTGACACGCCTAGGTATATTTGTAAGGTTATGTATTAGCATGTCTTTAAGGATAAGTAAAGGATAAGTAAAGGATAAGTTAATGTTAAGTAAAATGTCCTGAAATTTTGGTAAAGGATTGAGTGTGTGGTATCCTAGAAATAAATCATTTTCTAGATACTAAAAGTGGACATGGTTCTGGAATAGATATACACTAGAGTAACAACTTCAACAAGGTTATCCAGTCCTAAATAGAGCATAAACTGTTACATGAATACAAGCCTTACTACACACATGGTTTGACACTCCATGGATATATGATTTGGTAATTTACAAACTATTCACAAACCATCAGGATAAAAATAAATATATGTAATCTATGAATAAAATCGTATAAAGCTATGGTGTAACAAATTACAGATGTTTTCTTAATATAAATATCATATATTTTATTTTTTCATGATTATGTGGTTTTCCATTATGATAAATGTTTCTTACACTATGATTTTTGGATTTAGTCAATGATGCGAATCATAAGGGCATGGATAAAATTTAATGTTACGTATGTGGAAAGTGTGAGAATTATACAAATCAATATCTTAAATAAAAACATTATAAAAAGAATCATGAAGGTGGAATGATTGTTTAATATGCATATAAAGATAAGGAGAACAAAAACTAAATGTTAAAGGGATGTAATGTTTTTATAATATTTTTTACATTAAAAATAAAAATCATGATTAATTTTAGTTTGAGTAACTAGATGGTATTATTAATTTTTCATATTTTAGTGAATTTTATTTATAGAATAAGTTAATCAAGCTTGATAAATAGTTTAATCATACATTTAAATGCCAAATGTTTAAATGTTTTGGAATTCAAAAATTATATTATATGAATGAGTAATAATATAAGTATTGTTTTTATAAGTTTTTATTTATGTCTTTTGATTTAATAATAATGTTAAATTAATGTAAGCTTACACTTGAAATGTTCTTGGCGATTAGAAAATTATATATTACCAGGATAAAGATAAAATGATATAAATAAAGTAAATTAGATCAATGATGGATAGTGACTCTACACTAAAAGATATATATCCATAGTTTCAAGAACTGTGGGTATAGAGTTTCTATGCAAACCTATGCTAAGATTTTAAAAACCATTGGTATAGGTCGGTCTAACCAACGTGTTTTTAAAAACTGTTTTTATAGAGCTTTAGATAGGGATACCCACTTGGGATCCTCCTACCATCATCCTCATTTGAACCCCAATCTCCCTCATGCATCCTTCTATACCCCTCCACTCAAGTGATTTTGGATCCCTCATCATGTATATTTGGCACCCGTCTCCCCTCCTCAGGATATTTCGGCCACCCCAACCCCCATAGGCAAATCTGGCCTACCCCGGACGACATTTCTCCCATCCAAGGTTGGTCTTCCTATATTTGAGGTTATTTTGTAATTCGGATCTTTATGAGGTAATATTTTCTTACCTCATATAATTTCATATATTGTCTTCCGACATTTTTTTGGTGTGGAACAATTATATAAATTTATTTTGAGTTTAAATGTTTATTCATAATTATGTTTTGATATTATAAAAAAAATTTCACTATAGTTTTTTAATATTTTTCGAGTGTTTTACATTAAAGAGGAATGATTTACCATTTTATATTTTGTATTTTATGGGAAAATGTCTTCACAATTTTTTATGATATCACTAAACCATATATTTCAACCACTAGGGAATATGTTAGTGCAACATAACCTATTTTAGAACCTAGTTGAAGTATCAATACATGGGTCACCAAAATCATTTAATATAGTCAATACAAGTTTTGATTGTGAATGTAAATGACAATAGAGATTTTAAAATTGAGATGTAAAATGAAACTCATATATTGATGGATATTGTGTGGAATTTACATAAACTAATATCTTGTTAATTTCCTTTATTTTATTCCATATATGTTATATGTTTTGTTATATTTTGAATGAAATCTCATTTTAAGTGATTACAATCATTATGTTTAGAGTAGTTTTGGATTTAAGAATTTTAGACATGTCATTTATTGGATACATAATTGCTTGCTCAGTCGGAGTGATGGATCTTTGGTAAATTGTATGTGATTCATTATCTATGTATTACCTTATGTGTTGTGCACTATAGACCATTTTTTTCTCATTGGTTTGGGAATCTAAGGAACCTAAGGTGAATACATGTGTCCTTCGGGGGAATTGTTTTTGGATTATATCATGGAATGAGATTATATTCCATTAAAATGTTTTTAAATATGTATAAATTGATTTTAATTAATTCTTTTTGTTTAAATATTTAGTTGTGAGAAACATCATGATATTTTGAAAATATTTTGTGTTTAAATGGACTTCAAACCAAGTGCATATGTTTTTTGAAATTTTTTGAAGTATTTGACAAGGTTTCTTTGATTTTAAAAAGTATTGTGTTAAGAAATATTATTTACATGAAATTGTGTTTTCAATATTTGATGATTTAAAAATCAAATTATTTATATCTTTAAATGTATTTAAAAAATAAAAACTAGGTTATCTGATTTCAAAAAGATTATTTATCTCATGTGGATTATGTTTTGAAACTTGTTAGTGGATGACAATGTTTTACAATGTTGTTTAAGGGGATGTGTGGGTTCCCATTGAGTTTCAAGATGTGTTTTAATAAAATTATTCTCAAATGTAAATTGATATTTCTTGTTAAAGGGCGAGTTAACATGGAATTCAAAGCATATTTCATTAATATGACGGATTATTTGGTATTTTATGAAGAATTTGTTTTTATTAAAGGTGTGAGACCCAATTGTGACCATTTGTAATTTTGTATTCACGTGACTTCTTTTGATATCATGATGGGATTTCTATTAATGAAACATTTATATATTCTACCTGTATTTTTAAATTAATGGGGATTCTTTTTTATGAGGATATTGGAAGTGAGTCATGGGTCGCTTAAAATGGTGTATAATCGATATATGTAATTGCATGATTATTATCGCATACATTTACATTTAAGGTTTGACATGGGGGAATGGGATAGGTGGTTTTGGAGGTTGATGTCATGATCTAGTATTATGTTTTCAAGGATCATTGACATGGACCAAGGAATTTCATAGGGTGACAATTTACCCCCATGACTGGGTGAGCATGTGGGTGTAGGTATAGTGAGAGACAGTGGAGACCAAGAGAGTCCATGAATGAATGAGTGAGCTCTAAAATTATATAGGCATACAGTGTGATTTAGTAACATACTACGATGTTTATTCCACAACTATATTTTGTAGGTCCACATTTATCCAATTTTTTTTCACCTCTTGTCCTTTTGGGGTAGATGTTTGGATAGTAACCATGATAGTGAATTCATAAATGATTGGGATACACACACTGGATCTTTATTTATTATCATCTCTTATATCATATGTTTTTTCTATTAACCTAACTTTTTCTAGTTACTAGTGTTCTTTGATATATTTAACATTAAAATTTTCTATAATTATTTTTTAAATTATGGATTAAATTTTTTACTGAAAGATAAATTTTCTCTTATAATAGAATGTATTAAATATGGACAAATAATAATGATCAGATTTCAACCAAGTTTCAAAAGAATTTGTAAATTTTCTATATTTTTTTATCAATTATTTAGATGAAATTACTATAAAATTTCTCTACTGTAATTATGTTGGAATACCAGGATTTGGATGGAAATAAGTTATCTACCTTATAAAAAATCCATATTTCAAACAAACTGTTTTTCTTGGAAACAATGTAGAGAGATGGGACAATCATATACTGTTCATGAATGAAAAGAAATAAGTGGTATAGTGAATTAGATATTTGATCTGTTTCTATTTGTGTTTGATCAGAAGAATGATTGTTTACAAGTGCATGATGGAAATGATATCAACACAAATGAGAAAAATATTGAAGATGATGATGTTGAGAGAGTGAAAATTTTAATGGATTATGCTAGAACTGATTATTTATGAATGAACTAAAATAATAAAACAATAATTTTTAATGAGGTTATATCATGGAAAACCATTTATATAATTTCTAATACCACCATTGATTATATTCTTAACATTTTGAGGAAATTTCTTCTTGATGGTGCATATATTCACCCAAATCATTATAAGTCATGGATGTTAATTAAGCATCTTGGAGTTTCTACAAAAAAATTTCATGATGTTCCAAAATAATGAAGTTTATATTGGGATTAAATAGGTGACGATAATGACTGTAATAAATTTGGTGAATATCTATTGATGGAATATTTATATGGAACATCATCCCATGCACTATATAAAGACTTGTGAAACTCTCCATTGATTTCATAGCATCAAAATATCATCTTTTCTGCATAAATATCATCCAATACACAATAGCATGTAGCTGGGTGAATTTAATGTAATGATGAGATGGTTCTCTCTATAGATATATTATCATGGTGTTCATTTGATTTAAAACATAATTATTTTGTAGATGAGGCAGGTAATGTCATGTTGGTTCTATCAAGTGATAGTTTTAATCTATTTGGTTATATACTTACTGCTCACATCACATGGATAATTTTTATTCCAACTATAATATTCCTATGTGGATGTGTATGAAAGATCATTCTAATTTATTTTTTATAATGATATCTGGACCTTATAATCCTTGAAATGAAATAGACATCAACTTTCAACATTTAATATGAGAGTTGAAGAAACTTCTTGAAATGTGTGTGGGCATATTCGATGCTTTAAAAAAATATATTTCAGATGTGTACTAACATTTAATAAACTATAAATGATTTCCCTTATTATTCAATGATGTTTTGTTGGAGAAACATGGGAAAAATATTATTACATATTTTATTGATTAATACTTGATTTAGAGGGGTTAAATATAATTTTATTTTTAGTTTCATTGGGAATCAACGATTCTCATTAATGGATCATCAATATAATATTAATGATCATAAGATTGATAATAATGTTCACACTGACCAACCAACTCATATTATATTAGGAACTGACAATATTAATGAATTGAATCATTTTATTTTTTCATTAGGTAAATGTCAGATAAAATATAAAAAGTGGAATAAAGTTGACACTAAAGACACTTACATATGGAAACAAGAGAAGTAACATTTTTGAGTTTACATATTGGTCTAAAAATTTATTAAGTAATTGTTTAGATGTAATCATCATTGAGCAAAATATATTTGATATGTTTCTTTGAATACTTATAAATATCAAGGGGAAGACCGAAGATGGCTTCCGATCTCATTGGGACACGATGAATTAGGGTATTTGATCAGGACTGCATCCCGTGTGTAACTGTGAGAGAAAATGGAATGATACATTTATCTTTTATGAAATTAAACCATTAGAGAAAAATAAATTTTAGGAAGTATTAGTAGATATTATGGATCTGGATGGTTATTCTAGAAACATATCTAAACAGTCCAACATATGGTATCTGAAACTAAAATCCCTAAAAACTCATGGTTCTCGCATTCTTCTTTAACAGTTGATTCCAATAACAATACATAAATTTATATTCAATAACCTATGGGTGAAATTTATTTTCTTGTTACATTATTAAAGACCTTTTTTCTAAATGTTTATATAGGCAATTCTTGATAAAAATTTAGTAAGAGTCCCCAATAAGTTTTTGTGAGATGAAAAAAAAAATTTCTCCCACATTTTAAACTACGTGAAAAATTTAACAATTCTTATTATAACTAAAACACTTTTTGGGGGACCCATTGATTTTAAATGGATGTATCTTACTAAAACAAATATGCACATAATTAAATATTATTTTTGAAACTATAATTATCATAGAGGATCTATTTTGAGGGATTAAATGGATCAAGAATGTATGGATTTTTGTTCAATGTATTTTTTTTATGTGAGCAAAAAACATAAATAGAAAATTAGAAATGAATATGACTAGTATAGGGAAAATGATACCTCATTTACATATCCTCTCTAAATAAGTTGACTTCTAGGGTCATATACATTGGCAACATTAATCCTTGAAGATCCGGACATGGAAAATCATAATGTGTTCTTTAACTGTGGTTTGTTCGATGACTATATCAAGTATATAATTTGGATATTAATATGTGTCCTCATAATACATAATTTCCAATATACCTTATATATTTATTATTATTTTATGTTAGGAACATAAAAAAATTATAATTAGATTTCATCAATATTTTCAATTGAGAAAGAGAGTGCCTTTTCATAGCCAAGAGTTTTTCATCTTGATTGAAATAAAAGGTACGTACAATAAATTAATTAACATAAAATATAGATATAAATTTAATTGTATTACTCATATATATTTCCGGTATTTAGTATACCAATTGAATCCATTTCTAAAAGATTAAGATAATTGGAATTTGGTCCAAATTATTTTTATTGTGAATGAAAATAGATAATAATCAATAGGTATAAATTTGTTAAAATAGATCAAACTAAGAAAATTAGAACACAACATAATGTAGTTATGTTAACTATAACAATGACTATTATGAAATGGCATTAGATAGTCATCCCAAATAAGAATATGGGTATTATTATTTAATTGTTGATAAAATATTGTTATTTGATAACTAATATCGAGGACGGGTTACAATGTTGAAATGTAAATGGTTTTAATCAATAACCCACCATGGTACCTTTATTGATTATTAGGAATTAAATGGTATTGACATCAGTCATTTACTGGATACCAATGAACTATAAATCGTGGAATAAAGGTTAAAATGTATTTTATGATAAATATCATATGAGACTTAATTATTATATGATTAATGATGTAATCCTAGGACAAATTTTAAATTATGTTTGAGGGAATATTTAAAACAATGACACCCTAAAAGGTGTTTTCCAATATATTTCATTTGATGACTTAAATTTTCCCTTTCCAATAGTTAATGTTTTACCTGATGTAGTGGTGGGTAATATATAGAAGCAACCATAGATGTTTACAGTTCATTTAGATTACCTTGAAAAGAGTTTATCAGGTTGGTATTACAAAAATTAATTTAATTTAGTTTATGTTTGGAATGATATCCATGTTTTAGTTGTGTTAGGTTTTGTTAAATTTAGTTAGAATCATTTTAATTCAGAAAACTATGAATAAAATGGGGTTTTAAAAAAAATTCATAACATTATTTTAAATTGTTGGTACTAAAACATGTTATCTGATTGTTTATTAATTCTTTTAAATATAAATTGTATTCATGATTTTTAAAAACTATTTAAAAATATTTTACATTTATTTATTTTAAATATTATCAATGAAGATAGAAGACAATCATTTTATGATTCCAATAAAAGGAGGAGTGAGTTTGGGATGGATCCTTAGGCTCCTATAGAGATTAAAATAATTTTAATATTTTTCCTCTTCATTATAAATAATGACATTTCATATTTTTTTTATCAATTTTATTTTTCGGATATTCAGTTGCACCAGATTTTACTCCTCGTTATCCATCCATCATGTGTATGAGCAGTGTTGCTCCAAGACATAGAGAAATAGTGCCACAAGTTCCCACCCTAAACCACCAGTAGAAACCAAATATAACTCACCTTTTCATCCTCCTCTTGAACCTCTAGGTATTTTCCAACACAAGGGTGCACCATCATTTCATTTAGCTTCTTCTTCCCATACCACATCTAAACCACTTGTATGGATGGTCCTACTCATACCTCTATCATCATATAACTTAGCCTATTCTTCCTATACCATGTATATATAAGATACAGTGATGTTCCTACCTATACCTCGATCATCATCCTATTTATCCTTTTTTCCCATACAATTTCTAAAAAACATATGGGGATGGTTCCACCTATACCATTTCCATATCTGATGACGTATCCACAACCCTACTACCCATATCCTTTCATATCTAAGTCACCTCTATTTAGTTTTATCCATCAGGGATCTGATGATTATATTATTTCAGCTCCTAATCATGTGTATACAGATCACACAGATCAATCATTTGAACAAACACATTATTTAATGTCTGTAGTTCCAATGAAACCCATGGATCCATATGATCCTATTAAGCATCATATAACTGGATTTTTATTATAAACATTTGAAATTATATCAATTATTTATTTTCATATACTACTGTGACATAATTATTCTATTTTTTCTAACTTTCAACTTATTTAGTGGGATCTTCTAGTAAGATATGTGGGTGCACCCATATAAAGGAAGCCTAGATTCAAAAAACATAAATAATGGTGGATTACAATCAAGAAAATAATAAACTAGGTAAAACATATAGGAAGTGTAGATGTTTCATGGACACATTATCCAAGTCACATGATATCATCCCAGTGGAACCTGTCCCATGGAGATATCTCAATAATTATGTAGGAAAACAACATGGGTTAATATATGGGTGAAGAAATTTATTAATTTATATCTATATTATTTTGGTATTTATATGAATTTACAAGATCATTGTAGAGTCAATTAAACATTCCCAATGGATAATCTTATAAGGTTGAATGGTTTATGGTTCTTTTGGAGTTATGGTGATCATTCAAGAATGGATTATATGTTGGTTGGAGGATTATAGTGGGTTTTGATTTATAGTATATACCTATAATCCTGGATTTTTCAAAAACACTATATAAAATATGATTTAATATTGGAAGACCAATGAGTTTAATGTATTTTCATTCAATAATCTTTTCATATATAATTAAATTATTATAATTTTATTTATTTTTATTTTTATATAAGTGTTGGGAGAATGAAAAATAACAACGATTCAATGAAATATTTACACACATTGCGGTACATTACAATGCTCAATCATGAAATGTTCCCGGTAATTTATTATAAATAGAAATAATATCAACATATATATTTGTATTTAGCTAGCTATGTATATTTTCATGTCGTAATTTTTTATTAATTATTAATTTTTTATATTGGAAAGATATGAATAATTTCATATTATGCTATTAAATAATAATGATATTTCATAAAAATGTTAAGTCCTCTTGTAGGAACCTTTCTTTTCTATTGTGATTTAGAAAGACTCTTTCCTATTTATATACTGTGTTAATATTACTTTTAAATGAATGTTGGAATAGTTCACTTGTATTTTATTTCTATTTTCCACAATAAATAATATATTATATTTAGGGAATGTTCATAATGAGTATATAAAATTATAGTGTTTATCATTAGCTTTTATTAATGAATTTTTCATTAATGTTTATCAAATTTGTAAATTTATGAATTTTTCATTCATTTAAAAAATTTTCCATTATATTTTTATTCAATATTAAAAATGATTATATAATAAATATTTGTATACTAATCAGTTCCATTTGTATAAAGTGGAAATGGGAATTGAATTTTCTGTGCCTCAAGAAAAATTATTATTCATTAGTAAGAAGAAAAAGGATATAAGTGAAATAAATTCACAAAAATAAGAAATTATTCTAAGTAATTTTATTTATATTTGAAATATTTATATTAAACATATAATTTAATGTCTTGTTTTTATTTCAAATAGTCTTCCCTAGAGGTCTGTGATGCTAAATAAGATGACAACTGCAGGCTAAAAGATCATTTGAGTTAGGTATTGGGTGATGAGCACCATGGGAGGGTACACTGATTACTAGGGAAACAAAATAATCCCCTATATGTATTGGTCCTCATTGATCTCCTCTTAAACATATCATAACCTTGAGGTATAAATCACTTTTGCAGAAACACCGATAGAAAAAAGATATCTTTCCATGAGCCTATAATGAGTTAACATGAGTGTGAAAAAAGTAAGATAATCACTAGAAACATTCTAAAATCTATGTCAGTGATAATTAAATCACTTATATCAAAGTATTATAATAATTTTCATACATATATTGAATCAATTATTACATTAAATGATTCCTAAAGTGATGCCAATGAGGTCCCTAATGTTAGTGGGAATTATAGAAGTGGTGATGACGATATAGATGATGACGTTGATGATATTTCTCGTATAAATTATGTATTTAGTACTCTAGATGATGTCATTGGTGATGTGTATGTTTCATATGGTGATTATTATGTTTCGTATGGTGAAAAGAATGAGGATTTTGGTGATGGGGGAGATATATATCCCCTTTATTTTTGACTTCGTAAGAAGGAGACTTGTGGAATTTTTTTCATGATGTGAACTGATTTCCTGTATATATGTATATTATTGTTTTATTATTTCATATGGTTGGTAAATTATTAAAATTATTTTTTTAAAATATATATATACATAATATGATTAATAAATTTAACATATATTGTGTGTTTTATTTGATTTAGATGTTCAGGTGGTGGTGGAAGAGGTATAGATGCTTCTGCTACCAAATGCAGGCAGGTACCTTTACTCATGGTTATCAAAAATGTGGTTATAGTTTCAGTAATGGGTTAAGGTATACCCATGAGTTATCAAAACATGGGTATTGATATATACCCATGGTTTTTTAAACAATCGGTATGTTAGAATCTGTCAGACCTAAACCCCCAGTTTGTCTAAGAACCATCGGTATAGGCTTATACCAATGCATAATGGCACAAATAGAGCAGAAATATCTCAATACTGAATTGGAAGAGTTGACTGGTAAATGGTTTATCTCTATAAGTATGTGTCCTTGGGATTGGCCATCATTATTTTCATATAAGACTGATGGGATAATGTTATCATATGTTGATTACCTAAAGTTCAACTAGATGACTATGAAATACCGGTACACAATTTTGTGTATGTTTGATCTATTTAAACATTTTAGGGGAACTTTAATCTTCTCCAAGATCGTCTTTTTATTAGGGTATCATCTGTTGATAGCTTTACCATCTAACATACTTTAAAATACATTGAGAATAAGATAGGTCCTTTATGTGATCATTATGATTCCATTCGGGATGAATAATTCACCAAATGTGGTTATGGACTTGAAGAAGAAAATCATCCATTGATACCTGGCTTAGTTTGTGGTACTATTTTTTGGATTACATATTGGTGTACTCCAATACTCATGACAATCATTACCAACATCATGAAATCTCCTTGAGTGCACCAAGAGAGAAATGGTTATATTCCAATCTATCTATGTGTCAGTTTTTGATTGATTAGGTGAACTTAAATGGTCACTTCCTCTTATAGGTTGGAGTATCTATAGAGATAGAAAATGTTTAGCTAGTTGTATCTTGGTAATTACCCATGAACATTTTTGATATCAATAGTTTTCCTGGGTTTGCAGTATATCATAGATTGTTTATATAGGAATTCCCTAACAGATGATAAATTTTATGACTTTTCCAAGAAGGTATTAATGTATTAATAGTCTAAAGCATGTGAGAATTCCTTCCAAGAGTTGAAGATGCAATTGAATATGACAACAATCATGATCCTACCCAAGCCAGGTGAAGAGTATAAGACGTTTTGTGATTCTTTTGTTATCAGTATTGGTTTAGTTTTGATACTAAGAGATCTAATTATGATATATATACCCATAAATTAAGGCAACAAGAATAGAATTACCCTATTAATGACCACAAATTAGCTAAAATGGTTTATGATTTGAAGTGTTGGCATTATTTTCTATTGTCTAAAAAGGTTATTATTTATTCCAATCATAAGAGATTAATGTATATCATTTTTTAGTGAGAGTTGAAAATATGGAAGTGTATATGGGTTGAGTATATGAGTTCATTTTACTTTAATCTATATCATATTCTCAAGAATGAATTTCATTTTGGTGTTGCTATAAGTAGAAAAAATTAGGATTAGGAAGTTCATGAGTATAGTGATAAGTGCATGATGTTGAATTTACAGGATGAGATACAAGTTTATTTTAGAATTACTATGAGTATATGACCCTCATATCAGATTTATTGGAGTATATACTTTTGAGATGGATCAGTGAGAGGTAGTGCAAGGATCAAAAATTTTCATCCTTGAGGAAAATCCTTGAAGTTTGGTAGTCACCCTCCAATTGGGGAAAATATGTGGAAGCAGTCATCTATGTTTGGAAATTAAGTTGTTGTTCCCATGATCATGTAGGATGAGATGATGTTTTTATCTCACACCTTGATGTGTGATGTTAATTCGGGTGTCATAAATATGTATCATGACCTATGATGATGGTATTAGAGTTCAGTCATAAAAACAGAGATAACATGTTTTGTAACATGATGATACACATGTCATTAGGTGAAAGCCGGGCATAAATTACTTATTGGTTAATATTCTCCATTTTCATTTCTAGAATGTAACAGGGATACTGTGACCCAATAATTTTTTGTGGGTATCCTAATAATGCTTTTGAAGAATGATTCTATTTGTGTGGTGGTGGACAGACTTAAGAATGTAACACATTTATTTTCTTTACAGGGATGTTTCTAGGTGGAATAGTTGGGATATATGTATAATAGAAATATTGTACATATTCATAGGGTGATGCAATATATAGTTTCAAATTGTGATTCAATTTATTACTTAATGATTAGGGAAGGTCTTGCAGAATGTGATAGGTAAACACATAGTATGGAGTATGGTCTTCTATCCACATACATATGGGTAGTCATAACATACAATAAAGGTCCATGAGGATATACTTTAGGCATGTGTCCTAAACATTGGTGATTTTTGGGAGAAGGACCTATATTTTTTTGAGTTCACCTATAACAATTGTTATCAGGATACTATTTAGATGGAACCATATAAGAATCATTATAGTAGGCCATGAAGAGTAACTCTATAATAAATAGAGGTAGGTGGGTAGAGTTATTGGGACCGAGACTCATGTAAGAGATGTTTGAGAAGGTTCATCTAATTTAGATGTATATAGATATGGACCAGAGTAGATAGAAGTAATCTCTTGATTGAAGACATCGAGCGCTATAGTTTTTAGAGAGTGATCATGTGTCCCTTTGGGTGTCACCTAGATTGGTTCACCACAGGATACATAGATTTGGAAAACTAGTGCCCAATATTTTTGTCCCATTTGAGGTTTTGGAAAGAATCTGGTAGGTGGAATATTGATCGGTTCTTCCATAGAGGTATAATGTTACACATTTTGATTTCCATGTATCAAAACTTTTTCTGTATCACCCCAACCCTTCTGATGTGATCGATGTGGATGATGTTGATCATGATCCTTATGCGCGCTTTGAGGAGTATACGATACGTGTGTCCGATCATAGGGAGATTGTGTTTCATGGAAATACAATGAAAATATTTCATGTGTTGTGGAAACATGGGAATGTATAGGAGGAAACATAAGAGAGAGAAGTGGGTATGTGGGATCAATGGTCTGATCATTTTTAACAAGAATCATATAGATTCTTGGGAGTATATCTTTTAGATGAGATATTTTAAAGCATAGAAATTATATGATCATAAAATTTTATTTAAAAAAAATTAGGATCTTTTATAAGTACTCAATTTCCTTTCATTGAGTATATTCCATTTTGGTATCAACTGGGGATGAATTTAGATGATAATTAGTTGTTTTTAGAAGATTTTGGGGAGTGTACAGTTGGCATATGGTTTTCCCAAACCCTGAACCTATCCCCATAAAAACATGAAACCCCAAATAGAGATGTATTTTATATATCATAATCAACATTTCAAATCATGTGCCATATTAGGAGTAACTATGTACCCCCCCAGAATAGGTGCATAGTTTAGGTTCATGGTTTGAAAAATCATGCACCCTAGCCTGGGAAACCATACATGTGCCTTTTAATTAATCTGAAAATTGTGTTTAAGATTGACAAACCCCCATATTGTATCCCTTAACACCCTAGTTCTACCGTAATAAATTTATATCTTTTTTGGAGGCTCTAGAATGGATTCCAAGGCCTTATGACCTCTATTATAGATTATTCGAAGCCTAGATTATAGTTCTTTACCTCTCCTGGTAGGAGAATATTATCTTGATTGGTTTCCTGTTTCCCTCCCATCTTTTAACAATAATTTAAAGGGTTTGTTTCATAGATTTGGGATGGATATGGACCATGTTTTTTTAGATCTAATGTGTTTGATCTTGGATCTAGGTTTTGGATCTGTATGTCATTATTCACCATGATTTGGGTCGTTATTATTCAATTGGGGATTTCAATTAGTATGTTATCCTCAACAATTTTTTCTGGTTGGTTTTCTTAATTCAATTCCAATATTCTTGTATTCCAATTGTGTATATGTGCTGTCAAATTTCAATTGGAATGATTTAGAATTTAATATTAAATTGATTAAATTAATTGATTAACTAATTTATGGAATCATGGAAATGGTTTGATGTAATTTCCTTGTAATTTGGAGTTGAGTTAAATTCCGGACAGATGAAATTGGTTAAATTATATTAATTAATTGGGGAATAAATTTATTTCGTTTTATGTTATTATGTAATTATTTAATTACATTAATTATTTTTTGAATTAATTAGTGGGATGTTAATATAGTGAAATTCAAGTATTGGATTAATTATTTAGTAAATTAATTAATTAAATGTTGTTATAATGGTATTGATTGATTAAGTATATGTTGATTTGGTTAATTAATGGGGTTTTGTAATTGGTCAATAATGTGTTTAGGTATAAATTGACTATGGGAATTATGTGATGATTGGATTAACATTAATGGTTTAAAGGGATATATGACTAAACGTTGATAAATGGAGTAACATATATCTTTCATATTATTACAATGTGATCAAAGTATTTATCATGAAATATTTTGATAATTGAAATGGCATATCATGATGTAAAATGTGATGATAGGGTTAATGTTGATTAACCTTTGTTGATGTGATATATTTGATATTGTGATATATTTTTGATAAATGAGTATGAGACATGGTCTGCTACATCACAATCCCATAGTGATAAATGAGTGTGGGAAACGACCTACTGGATAAATATCCCATAGTACTATATGAATGTGGGAAATGGTCATCTGAATCAATAGACTATAGTGGTAAATAAATGTGGGACACATACTTCTTCTTCAAAATCCAACTTATATTTTTTTTAAAATATGTTTTGGGTCTTGAACTACTGCATCAAATAACCACGGTGTCTTAGGCATGCTTTTCTAGGCCCAAATGTTTTGCATTGGACCACAGTCCAATTAGATGTGTTAATGAAATGAAATAAATTGATATTGAAAGAATTTATGTTATAATGAATTGTGAATTGAATATGAGACATGTGATGTTTCCTGGGGATAGTTTAGACTCCATCATGGGCCAAATAAGGTATTGAGTTTTTGGGTGGCCACAAAAACCCCAAAGTTATGTTGTTAAATATAAAGTAATTGAATAAAAGTATATTATTACATTATTTGTTATATTTTATTCCATATAAAACTTCATTCATGATTATTGACTGGATTTTATTTTAGAAACCATTGATGGTGGATTACTGAGTTATACTCACACCCTACTCAGGATACCTGATCAATACCCTAATACACTTCATGTTTACAGGTCATGATAAGGGAAAGGGTCTTATGTTAGATTAATGAGTCTGGATAGACCATGGATGAGGGAAACATACATGGTGTCAGGCCCTAGTTGGTAGAGTTTTTAGTGTTTTTATTTTAGGATTTCATATTGCTACTAAGAATGTATTTGACATGACATATCTACTATTTTGTTTTGTATATTGTATTTACTATTTTTTCAAGGCTTGTTATATAGGATTGGTTAGGTTATTAGTTATATATTTTGGTTATTTGTATTTATTTACACTATTTTGAAACATTGATTTTGAGGATATAGTATCCTTGTGATTGATATGAGACTCTTGATGCTAGTCAACATCCTCTGGAATATACGGAGGTGTGTTTGAGTATATATGACTGATCGACTCGGGGCACCAGTGTGTGGAACTCAATTCGGGATGTTACCATTTTAAAATCAGTAGGATTCATATATAATTGTTATGGTAGTTTAATTTCATGAATTCCAAATCACCATAGCTAATGTTTATGTTAGAACAACATTGATCACATTTTTCTATGAATTAAGGTCTCATAAATTTTAACAAATAAGAAGGGTGTCTGATTCAATGACACAGGTAAGGTAGATGCATCATGATGTGATGATATTTAGTGTTACTATTATTGGAAACCACATGAATATGTGTATATATTTCATGGTCACATGCCCTAATCATAGTGTCTACCTATATCAGTGAATATGTGCTTGAAATAACTCATATTTACCCATTGATTGGTGTTGAAATCATAGAAATAATTAACCCTTTCAATGTGACCATTTCAATTTGTAAAATTGGAAATAAAATTCTTTGAGAGATTTCTAAATATTTATTGTGAGACAATGGGAGGAAGACACATGCACTATTGGATCATTAATGGAAGGAAAAATGGAAGGTATTACCTACTTTTACATCCAAGGTTGGTGGTGTTAGAGACAACCATATAACATGGAGTATTATTTTTATATCCATGGAGCTCATAAAATCATGGGATAAGATTTAAATCAATATGGGGATGCCTAATTAATAGTGTGGGGATGAGATATCAAATTATATATTTGATAATGATCTTGAAACATATTTTTGTAATATCAAGGGTACTAGATCAACTTGAATATTTATATTTTTGATTTTTAATATCAAAACTCAAGGAGTTTGAATTAATTATTCTTAGAGGAGACATTTATGCATGGGATGACTATATACCATATTAGAATGATGGGTTATGATATAATGGATCCATTGAGTATATAAATTATAGGACTATCTTCATAAAGTATAAAATAGATTTTTTTGATCATCTATATCAATGGTTCCTCTAAATATTTATATTAATGGAATTGTTTTTATTAAAAAATAATGGTTTAATTTAGTGTTGAATACCCTCATTATCAATATTAATGTATAGGTTTTTGATCATTCAAACACTTTTTAAATGATGTAGGTTTTTTTAGAATTAATTTATATTTAATAAGGGTTCTAATAGACTAATGGTTACATGACCAAGCATTGATCATAGAATCAAGGAGAAGGTATATGATGCTCTATCACTCTAATGTTTTCCTAAAACAAGGGGTTCGAAAAATGTGGATTATATTTTTAGGACCCAATGTAGACACATAAAATCTGTATTCCTTATTTTATTCCTAATTTCACTTATTTCCAATCCATAAGTGCAAAAGTATTATTTATTTAAGAATGGAATTTTTATGAGGATTTCATCTATTTGATAGGAACATGATAAATTTTATTTATTTATCACCAAAATTTTAATGTAATTTAATCTAGAATACTATGGACATATATTTTAAGGGCATACAAAAATTAATAAAAAATTCATAGAATAAATTCATGTTATGTTGAACACATTTGAAGTGGGAAAACTATATAGAAATAAAGTGGTTAAAACCTGACATGAACAGAGATCCTAATCCCAGTATATACTATCTTACATTGGAGGAGAAAATAATAATATTCGTAGTTCTTTGAACAAAGGATTTGAGATTATATATTTAGTGGAAAATGACAAATTTGACTTTATGTGAATGGAGATCCCAATTCAATTATAGAATGTATTAAAGCTGGGATTTTACCTTATTTATTGTCATGATACATGGACCTGATGAATGATAATAATAACTCAAATGGGGGGAAAAGGAAAATAATGTCTAAAAGATGTAAAATGGAGTGATGATGTTATAAATAACAACATATGGTTCTTGAATCAAGGGTAGTTATATGAATAATGTATGCTTAAGGGGAGAACATACCATATTTTAATGATCTGTCATGTTGTTATGCTATAATGGAATATAGAAATGAGATGATTTTCACATTAAAAATGATTATCCTCTAGTTGAAAGATATATTGGGGTTGAATATGGAGTGCCACATTTGGGGGAATTATCATCATAATGAAAAAGGGTCCTTTGGAATCATTCTACCCATATTTATTATTCACCATAAATTCAATGATATGGCACAAATATAAGAGAAAATGACTAAAATATAGTGTTATTCTAGTGGTCAAGTTTTTGGTTGGACATTGGATAGGGCATCCTAGCATTACTATGTATACTTTTAGAGTATGAATTATTCAACACATATATATAATAAAATAAATTTCCTATATATATATTATACTTATATTCTATGAAGATGTATTTTTTTTAAAATATGTGATTGGGAATTATATAAGGGATCCAGACATCGTTATGTTTCCCAAAGGAAATGGTAATCAATTCATACATAGTTCTAATGAGTTATCCCTAATAATGATCATTCTCTTGTATAAGGGTTATTTTATTTTTTTATTGTGTACAAGATGGTTGTGTATTATGAACCATTAAAAATATCTAGTTCTTTTGTAATAGAATTATTTCACCTGAATTTAATTTCTATTAATAGTTTAGGATCTTGTGGGATAGAGAAAAATATTTCATATTTTGGGAAATTATGTGGTTTGATCATATTGATCGGAGTAATCAACTGAGATCTATAATATCACATGATTAATAAAAAATTCAATATGTATGAGAATAATAAAAATATTACATGAATCATATAAAGGTTCCAATCTGGGACAAACACTCTATGATTCGATATTCTCTAATGGTGACATTGTCATGCAGTTTAATTAATTTTCACTATGGTGAAAGGGGAACTTTAAAACCTCATTCAAACTAGAATATATGAAAAAAATATACATTTGGGTTCCCACAAAGATCTAGATCACATCTAAGGGAAGAAGATAAATTCTATTTGTGAATGACAACTTAAAGAAGAATTCCTCAAGAGATCAAAGAAAATTACAATCCTACAGAATAGACCTAGGGAGAAAGTATTTTATGTTCATGATTGTTGTACAAAATTTTCATGAAAAATATTTTTTTTGTGGCTACAATGTTGACATGTAGTCAAAAATAATGTTTATAGGAAATAATCATGTAGCTTTCTATTGTGGAACTATGTTGTCGGTGCTATACAGTATGAAGTCTTACTATGGAGAAATTTATTTTATAGTTTTTCATTGTACAATATGGATGATTGTGACCCAATGTGATGATTATGTATAGTATTTCCTGAGGATCCTTTCATTATGTATTGTATTCATATTCTCAATTTCCTTTTATTAGGGAATAAAGACAATTAAAATAGTATTTCAGTTTGATATAAATTCCTGCATGCTTTAATTAACGTTTTTGAGGGCTTTGTCCTTGACACCATTAGGGTTCTAAGAACCAACACTAAGTCTCCATGGGGTAATGATAAAAGGATCACCTTTATGATTAATGCTCATGAAACATGATTTTTATGGATTTTCATGTTATTAAATGTTTACAATCATTATTCAATGGTCTATTCCTATTTATCTAGTCACATATGAGATTGGTTATATTCAAAGAGATATCTATAGGTGATGATGTTAAGAAAGGGTAGTTGGATATTAATGAAAAAAGTTAATTATATCCCATTAATGAATAAATATGTTTCCTTCTGTATATCCATATGAGCTGTGGTGTGATAGGCCCATATAGAATTCATTAGTTTATAAGGTGCATATTTCTAATATTTCTCCATCAATTTATATAGTATATTAGATAGGATATTATTTAATTCCACTATCTATTTTTCTAATACATCATGTCAGCAAGATAAGGGGTTAAATTGATGTTTTTATTGGTGGAATAACATTTTTAACTCAATAAAATAATAATTGGGGTCATTATCCATTATTAATGTATGAGGGACATCAAATATGGTAATGACGTTCTTATTCACAATGATGATTATATACTTTATCCCAAATTATTTTAGGAATAAAGCCTCATCTCATATAGAAAAGAAATAGGTGATAGTGGATATGTACTTAAAATTATTGAATATATCTTGGGGATGCATACCCATGATAACCATTCACCAAAATACAATAAGGATAGAATAATTTTTGGAATGGATTAATTCAATTGGATGACAAGTGAATTTTCAATGTATCTATTTGAATTGAATTTCGTGGTGAAATACATAAAATAAAAAATCATTGATGAGAAGAAATTATAAAACCTCCCAATATTATTTGAGAGATTGGTTCATGACTGATCTCCTCCACTAGAACCTACATGGACTTATAAAAAATTTTGAGAGTCTCTCTACCTTAAATTAATTTGATGAGGAATCCATCAAAGCCTCATCTATAGAGGAATTATTTGAGTATGTAGGTTTTAATAAAGAGTTTTGTTGAATATATGATGCTATATCTATTATTTCCTTACTCATTATAATGGAATAATCCCTCTTTATATGTTGTTGAATATGGGGGGAAACCATCCAATAATGGAATTATTTGTTAAGGATTTGAATCACCTTCCTCAGAGGTAAAATTTATCTAATAAATATATTCCTTTTCCTTTTTAGTTATTATGGATACTACTCTATGATATGAAATGAAGATATATATCTCACCTCGGTCTTGATATAGTAGGATGATGGATATATTATACAATGGATCCACCTTTTTTTAAAGAGAAACATGTGATAGTGGTGGATTGTAATGTAATTATTCTATCAACTCTCACACATTATCAAACTGGGTAATAAATTCCTCTATAATACTGACATATTCAAAATTAATTTACTTGAACATTAAAATTAGATATCCCATTATATTTAGGTGGTAAACTGGTATATATAGCACCAATTTAAAAACTATAAGGAAATCATAGTTTTTTTTGTCTATGTTGGTGTAATAATTTATTAAAATAAAAGAATATAGAAAATCTATCATAGTTGGGTAATGATGATGATTCCATTGTTATCCTAGTCTAGTTTTTCATTCTATATTATTTTCCTATTGGAATTTTAGAGGACTTGAAAAAATAAATATCCAATGTTTCTGAATCATATTAAAGAGATAATACCACTTCATCTAGAAACTTGGTATCAACATGAATGTTTTCTATGAAATCATGTGCTACAAGAATGTATTCTAGTTCGTGTCTTCTGACTAATTTATTTGTATGAATTCAATATCATACTACTATAATTTTACCACTCATAGTACCAAACATCTATTTAAAATTGGTAAATTGGGGATTTACTTTATATGATCAATATGAGACACAAAATGGATCTTGTGATACTATAGGAAGTGCCTCAATTTCAGTATTGTAGAGATCAATGCAAGGTAATTGTTTTTCACATCTAAATTTTCACACTATATATCTCACATGGTTATTCTAAGATATTATATACTATTTTATTTACCCATTCCATTATTTTATGTGATAAGAGAACTGATTTATCGATCAATGGCTAGAAAATTTAATTTTAGTGGTTCTGCTATACTAGATAAAGAAACATAGATGGTTTTAATAGGTATTTCGTGATATTTTTAAATTACTCCAAATATTCCTCATCCCACATGTATGTGACTCCCTTATTCATAATAGTAGGGAATTGTTAGACCATTCTAGAATGTTTCTCTATGTAGCACCTAATGAATCTTTTAATCCTTGAATCTACTTTAACATTTTGCAATTTTAGGGAGGTGGTATGTTAAAGATCATCTTAGTCTTCTCACGGTTAACTTCAATGATGTGATGAAATACCAAAATAGAGTGGAAATTTCTATAGTTTACCCTAAAAGTATATTTAAATGTGTTAATTTTGAGGTTATCATTCACAATTTGATAAAATATATCTCAATAAAAATAAATATACTAACAATACTCTTTACATTTAAACACTGATCCATAAAAATGACACTGAATGGCCTTACATAGAAAGGTTTTTAAATATAGTGTATAACAAATTAGTATGTGGCACTGACATTCTTCAAGATGAAGTGAATCACTTATATAAATTCACTAGTTGGGGTTCCCAAAAATAAGGAACCTCCTCATCTTAATAGTCTATTAAAATTGGTAATATCCTAAAATATATATAGGACAATTAATGATATCAATATGTTTTGCTCGAATTTTTTTTTGTAAATGTGATTAAGAAATCATTATTCAATAAATAAAAATTGGGATCTTTATAATCAATTCCCACACTGATCTATAAATTATTTTACTTGATAGAGAAAATATTTGAAACTTATTTTGGATATTAGATATTCTGAATGAAGTAATAATTGATAATATTTCCAATTTTTTTCAATCTTTGTTGCGTGGGTCAGATGCATTTTCATTACTTACTGACTCTATCCAAGATAATCCTCAAGTAGACTTGGATGATGAGTGGCAACATCAAGATAATGGTTGGGAATTTATGTATATTTCATTTTAAACACCTCATGATAATAATTTAAAGAAAATTTGTATGCCTCTTTTTCAGTAGGATACCTGATAAAACTAATTAATGCGAGATACATATATTCCTCTGTACCAAGATTTAGTTGTATGAGTTCATCAATGGTTATAGAGGAAGCCTCCTAAAATATAAAATCATCATCTTTGAGATATTTTTATCCTTGATCCTATAAATAAATATAATCAAAATTTCATTATATAAGTAATTTTTTTTGTTATAATATAATGCTGAGTCATTTTCATTTTCCATGGTTTTCGATTTGGTATCCCAAAATTATGACGGTTTCAATATGTGAGAATATTTATTTATGAAATATTGATCAACATATCATTCCTCTCCATTGTTATTAAGGGAAAATAGGTTCTAAAATCCTTTCATTAAAGAGATTATATTGGTACAAATTCAATTTTTATCACTAAAATGGAAGAATTTTTTTATTATAATAAAATTAATATATTTTAATCACTGTCTAGGATATTTTGGGATTGCACTATTTCTTCCCAATTATCATCAGGGGTGGAAGAAGTGAAAGCATCCAATATAATAGGACCTATATATGAATATGTCTTCTTCTCGGTTAATGTGTATGTATATTTTGATCTAGGTGGTGATCAATGGACTATATCATACCTAGATAATGAATATGGGTTATTTGTCTCTGACCCTTAATTTTTATTCCCAAAATTCTAACAAATTTCTCTATAGCTAGATTCAATTTATTGGACACATATCATAATCATTGGGGAAAAGTTTTATTATTATGTGATTAATACCTCTATTTGATTGATGGGTAGGTGTATTCATCTAAAACTTCATTAAAAGTCTTTAATATGTCCATATCTAAACCATTTGGGTTAGTGAATCAAGAAATATTATATGTCACAATACACTTTCCTACTCTCCAGTGGATTATTGCATAAATATACTAAGAATTTTAGGATGTGAAAGGGGATTTATCACCATGAAATTTCCCCATTATTTGATCAATATAGTATTTATGTAACTAATGATAGGAGCAAGAAATTTCCACATTCTAATTAAAAAAATATTTTTCCAAATAGGCCATGGAAAACGCTTCCCAGAAGGTCAATCATGAATTAATAGATAGAGAAAAAATCCCCAAATTTAATTCTACGAATGATTTTTACATGATGATTTTATTCTATTTTTTTGTAACCCAATATTTCCATAGTAGATTAATATAAATTGGATTCATTATGTCCCAATCATTAGAGTTTTTAAATCAGCATGAGATTTATTCTAGATCTTTTGTCAATCACAACATGTTGTAATTAAATTTCATCTAATTTTCTTGATACATATTAGTTTATGTTGTGTCATTATAAATTGATCCCTCAATATTGTTCAATTAAGGAGATACATACTTTAAATTAGAGGGATTAGTCCATGTGTGATACAATTCATGGATAATGACCACACCATCAAACTCATTGGGTGTTAAAAGAGCCTTTAGAAGTGCTTCCTAGATATTTTTTAGTAAATGAAGAAAAACCATGATCAATAGCCTTTATGTATTTATAACCCTCTAGTTTATGATGTCATATTTTTTGGCCATTTTTTTACTACTCCCTCATCAAGGATTCTCTCCAGTTTTAGTATAGGAATGTAGAGTGGCATGTGCTGTAAATTGTTCTACATTATTAAAATTTTGGGATATTTTTGTCACTTTTGATTTTGTTTTTTCAATCATTATCCAATTACAATATTATCTAAGATATTGTTTTATTTATCATCAGTCCTCTAATTTGATCATATAGGATCAATCTCTAGAAGGCTTAGAGGTATACTTATGCTCTTTCACAGCCTATCAAGGTTCCTTTTTCTATATTCCCGTGACATATATAGTTTTAGTAGGGATATTGACTGAATTCTGAGATCCACATTGGAATGTATTCCAGAACACCATCAGAAAAAACTATATATAACCTTTACTCTTTAATTTTTAGGGGTTATGTCATATTTGAATAAATCATCCTCTTTTCTAGAGAATATATTTGTTTATGAATCTAATTGATAGAGATATTAAGAAACACTTCTTCTGAATATAATTTCATTTAGTGGTATGGTTCTTATTCATCCATTTGGAAAGGTAGTTCTCATTATCATAGTATTGAAGGAATAAAATCAAAGAGGGTTTATACTGTCTTGGTATAGGGACTCAAGCCATTCTCACATACTATTTCATGTTTTTAACATAAATAACAAATAATTACAATCCAAATATCATGATATCTACTGTATTTGGAAGAATAGTTATCTAAAACAATGAAATAAACTAAAACATAACATATTTATTTTTTATTCTTTTTAGATGGCTCATAAATGAAGTTAGAATCCAAAAATTGTATAAGATAACCTGAGAAATACATAAAATAAAGAGGTAATATATAATTATATGTAAGGGTGTAAATAAGATATCCTAAGAGTGAAGTCCCATGAATAGTCACCTTGGAGATTAACATAAATAAAATAGTATCATAACATAATGTAAACATATGAATGTGGTAGAAATATATCACATTTCATAATCATTAGTCGAGGATAAATTATAAAAATATATTATAATGTGGACAATGTCCTATAGTGGCATAGGTTTACTCCATATTCCCCTATGTAATATCTCATGAGAGAAAATATTTACGCAATGAACTAGAGAACTATCTAGGAGAACCAATCATAATATGTACCTGAATACATGTTTAAAAAAATTACATCAGTATTATGGAATAGACATAAGAATTAACCCTGGAAATAACTGGGTTTTATAATCTGGAATGAAGTTGTAATCTAAGGAGATTTAATAATATTGGAATTTGTTAAATTTACATATTCCATGTATTAAATCAAAAAATGATGTTATAATCTTCGTTTTATAGATGTAAAATAAATATATAAAAAATATAGTTGAGATACATAACATAAAAGGTCATCATCATCAATGTAAATGTCTTTAAATGACCACAATTAATATTTAATGAAGAAAGTAACTTGTTCACTTTAAATTCACTTATTCAAAATATAATAATTCCTAAAATAATATAGAAATCATTTTATTTGAAATGAACCATGTAAGATTTTAATGGAAGATTACAATAATTGAGTGATCATGATGGTGGTGAATTTTTTATGTGTCGAAAATGTTAAAAGAAAACACTCCATTAACATATTTTTCAAAGACCTAAATGTACGTCATTAAAAATGTCAAAAGGATTCCTTTAAACAACTTTTTAAAGAATAAAAAATGAGTAAAAAATCATTAAAAATCATTTTACGATAGTAAAATCATTCTTTAAATAATTTTAAGGAAAATACATTCATGGAGTATAAATATTCTAGATATAAAAGAAGATACAATATTAGTATTTCATAGAAACCACATTCTTGGGTTTTCTTTATTCAATAATAGAGGAAATAGAAATATAACTTGTAAAAAACATTCATGATGATATAAGAATAAAATGGAATTTTTTCATGAAAATAATTATATATTATTTCCCAAAATGAATCATAAAAAAAATAATGTCACAAATAAAATATATTTTAACATAAATCCTTTACCACTTTATAAAATTTTGATTCAATGTTAACTTTCAGAATGATTATGATATGAATTTGTAAACCCCGTTATTTAGATAAGGTAATATTTGAAAATTAATTCATGAGGAATTAACTACACCTTAAAATGAAATCATGGTGCATGACTTGAAACATGTTTGATGAAAAAGTTATTAAGATAATGAAAACACCCAGAAAGGTCACAATGTTTCATGTGATATTTTATTAATGAAGTGATTAAGTGTATATATAAAAATATAAAAAATATGTGGATGTTTATAATAAATGTATTTAAAGATCCATTAAAAATTATCATGGACTAAAAATGATAGGGAAGTATATGTATAACATAGTGAATGGAAATTGTGTTAAGAAAAACCTTACCACATTGTAACATTGAAATCAAATCTACATGGATGAAGTAAAATGAATTTTAATATATATCACATGTAATTATAACGGAATAATGATATAATATGTAAAATATAAATTATATAAACCATCTAAAAGAAATTAGATTAACAAAAATTTAATATTCCTCATTAAATGAAAATTGAGATGTAATCTCGTACCCAGAGTCTGGATCATCATGAATGTTATTTTACTCACAAATAATAAACATAATTTAATTATTTAATTTCTTAAAACCCTTTTGAAGTTAACTATTGGTTTTTTAATTTAATATCATGTAATATATGTAACATAAAAAGTGTTTTTGAATTATGTTTTTCAAATAAATTTATCCTTTTAAATATTTTTCATTACATGCAATACAATGTTTTTCATACCTTACTCACAACACATATTTTAGATTGACTTACAGAGAACACTATTTTTAAATGAAAAATGGATTTCTATTAAGAAATTATTATTTAATATGATATTTATCACATATCTCTAGAATGGTAGGTATGAATATAATTCAAATCATTGTGATTATATATGGTTTACACATGTATATAAAATTATTTCCTTTTGACCAATTAATTGTAATTGAATATATAAAATATATTGAAATAAAAGAAATATTTTTCTAAAAAATTATTTTTATGTAAAAAATGTGTTTTAACTTCATAAATTGAAAAAATAACTTTTGATGAATAGTTTAAATAAAATTTATATATTCTATATACAGTAAAATTTTTAACACTCATCTTATGAGTTACATAAATAAGTGACAAGCATAAATCTAATTTTACACTAAAACTATATTTTTTTAAAAATATTCTTTTCATTCAACACATTATCTAAAAATAATTTTTCAAAATTTTTGAATTTTCATAAAATCAATCTTCCTTCTAAATTATATTGAATAAATTTTTATATGGCGAATTTTTGAAAATTTTCTAAAAAGATAATTGTTTTGATGAATAGTAACAAATACTGGTTTTTCTTAAAAAAATCATTTATTTTAAGTATTTTAATAAATCAATTTGACATAATTTTAACATATTTTTTAGTTTACGTAAATATTAATTAATCAAATTTTTTCATTGGAATAATTTTTATTTTTAATTTTGATATAAAATCTTTTTTATCATTTGAATATTTTCCCTTTGAAAACCTTCTTTTATGTAACGGCTAAAGGAATAATTTAAAATTTTAATTTTCTACTAATATGAATGGAATTTATAAAATAGTATTAAATATTTTGAATTTGAATAAGTAATGTTATTTTGATAAAATAATCTATGTTTTTTAACAAAATATATAGTAAAAAAAATAAAAATTATTTACCGCAGTAATGGAAAAATGGGTTTAATTGTGGTTAAAAAAACTGATGAGGGATAAAAATGACCCAAAACATTTCCAACCACATATTAATAATAATATTTACAAATATCACATATAGGTTTAATAATAGACCATTCAGGGGCCTTGTGTAATGTGTAAAATGTGGGAACATTCTTTTCATTTCAAGAATTAAAAGTGTGCCACTCACCTCACTTATAACTGAACACCCTCTCTCATATCATCTTTACACATAAAAACCATTTTATTATCCCAATACTTACCTAAATAAATTACTCAGTTCCACACACTCATCCTAACTGATTTATTTTATATATAAATTCATCCAGTGAATACTTTTCGGTGAAAAACAAAAAGAAGTTTTTAAAAGAATAGGTAACAATCCAAACCAAGTGTTTTATTTTATTTATTCCTTGAACAGATCAATTATTATTAAAATATGAAGATATAATATCAAAACAAATATTCTACATTCTGATATTTTATTATTTTAATTTTATAACTTATATCATTATATTGTTTTATCAAATCAGTTACAAAATCATTCGTTGTGTGTATGGAGGACCTCCGCTTCGCGAATCGATATCATTCATTTTTGGCATTACATCTTATAAAAACTGGATATAATGATGGATTTATTTTTTATATATGATATTTTTAATAAAAGTATTATTTTATAACAATGATACCACATGTTCCTACTTACTTTCCATTCTATGGTATTATAATAACACCATTCATGTGTATGAAAGTCTGCCACCATATGATGTGATTCGTTCAATATTTAGATATAATGTATTAAAAATGTAGTTCAAAAATATGTCATATATGTAAAATAAATTTTTATTATAGAAAACGTTTCATTTAATAGAAATAAATCTTATTTCATCATCTAAAGAGATACTTAATAATAAATCATGTTTCTCAAGCAAGATCACTAAATTCCAATTTCCTACTATGAAGATATTTATTCTTCTACTTATCATTTCTTTTGTTTTATGTGATTATCATCACCCTTAAATGTTTTATTTCTTATTTATATATCAAAAAACATAAGCATAGTGTCAAATATCATTAAAATTTGATCACTTTGATGTTTTTTTCTTTTCTTATATTTTCCCTTTCTAAAGAATTTTGAGAGAAGATAATAAAGTTTATTAAATTCATGTTCACCATCCTCAATTATGAATCACATTCCTAAAAAAACTCATATTTAAATTTTCCACTTTTCATTCTTTTAAGGGTTATCTTCTGCTTAATAGAAATTTTTAATGCTGGGTATTTATTAATTCAATATTTAAAATTTTATTATATAGTTATCAAATCATAAATTATATATATCCTTTAATATAATGGTTTTAGGATCAAACATCAATGGATATTTCCTTATAAATGTTTTGATAATAGTTGATTCTTACAAGATATAGCTTAATCCTTTTATTTTTCAAACCATTTCATTCAATTTGGTAAATTAATCATTGATCATTTCATTTTTGACCTTCCTAATGACTTCAAACATTCTTTTATAGATTTCAATATTTTAATTATTTACTTTTAAATTCCCTTCAAAGAGGACTTCACGTTTTTCCCAAGATTCTTTCAAATTTTAGAGACCCAATACCTTCATATAATATTTTTCTGATAATAACAGAATAATAAATTTTTTAGATTTTCAATAAACCTCAAGATTACAATTTTCATAAAACCTCATTATTTAAACAATTTAATATTTTTTAAATCTAACAAGTTACTAAATCGACCGCTTTTAGGCTATGTTAATGACGATATGGTATCATCATATTCCATTATCTATTATAGTTATTTATATGAAAATTATAGAATCCACTATAGTTAACATGACTAAAATTCTCTATACCAGAACAAACATATCAATACATGTAATTTCCCTGTCATACCAATTGATGTACTCAGGAACAGAAGCATAACTATGAGGGGGAGAGTGTGAATTAGTGATCTCTTTCATGTTTTTATTAAGTATATCCCTTTATGAACTCCATCCTATATGGTTGTTAAGGTCATTGATCATCTCCTATTTGAAAACCTCACCCTTACATTGTATGAATAATAATTTAATCACAAACTAGAAATCAGAAATTTAAATGTTTTAGAATAAAATCATAATCTTTTTCATGTTAGTAATACACCCCAATAAGGATTTTACATTAACATAAACACTAATCAGTTATACACATCAACTATAAAGTTCATTTTACTTGTATTAAACCCCAAACATTCATAAATAATTGGTTATACACCCCAAATAGAAACTCCTCCAATGATTTGTTATATTCCATAACAAAATTCCTCCAAAAATGGGTTATAAACCCCATCCAAAAGTGCCTTTTTAAAATTGACCAACCATATAAATACATTATTCTATATAATACCTTCCTATACAAGAAATTTGAATCACCTTCGCTTGTGTATAACTTCTTCATGATCTTCAACAGCTTTAAAGAAGGTCCATCTGGTCTTGAAAATTAATATAGATCATTTATAATCTAGATATACTCAATAATCAACCTTCAAAAACATTATTTTTGAAAATTATTCTTCCAAAAATTATTCTTCAGGAAAATAGTAATTTTGGATTTTATTCTACTATAAAATTTATTTCCTGTTCATTAGACCTCCTTTTACCCAAATATGCTTATTATGAAAGTAGGTAAGAAATTTATGTTTTTTTTGATATTATTCATAGAGAATATCAATACCGCATTCTAAATGTTCTATCAATTTTATGTACTCCTAAATAATGTATTTTTACCAAATTATAAATGAAGAAATATTTAAATAAATGTTAGGAACACACAATATTGAATTTAAACTTATTTACCTCTAAAATCATGATTTGGCCTCATTTATTTTCTTCTCAGGATACCAGGATTTGACATCATTATAGATCACACCAAAAATATAATCAACAAAATTCAAATAATCAATTGAACTTGTATTGGATAATGGAACTTATGTTCCTAATTATTCTCTTTTAACTTCCATCTCATCATCATCTGAATGATTAATGTTTTAATAATTTAATGTTATTTTGTAAACTTTTGGGAAACGTTCTTCCAATGTAATCAATATTTTCATTTTGGTTTTAACTATAAAATAACTCAATCATAATAAAATAATAATCATTGAATCATTCTCCATTATGATACATGTAATTGTACTGGTTTATATATGAGGAACCTTTATTTTGATTGATATTTGGAATGTAGGTTCTTCTTTCGATCAACTCAACAACAATTTTTTCACAAAATAATTCCAATATAATCTAATTATTACTCCATATATATATAAATATATATATTTGAGAAATGTTTTATCAATTAATTACCCATGATTTATCTGTTGATTATCTCTTTCCAAAGAACATTATTAAGTAACTCCTCACTCTCCCAGTTATTTCTCCAACCATTACTCCATCTTTTAGTATCATAAAAACTCTATGATGCTTTACATGTATCCTTAACATCATATGAGATTGATTTTATAGATTCTACGTATCTTGGATCACTCTTGGTCTTTTAGTAAAGTTATATTATAATTATGATTGAACAATTTAACTTCATCCAAAATTTATTCTTTTGAAAACATCATTGATTTGGATTTCATAGCTCATGCATTCAAAGAATTTCAAAATTATGATACACCAACTATAACATGTATATTTTTTTAATTCAAAACACTCTTTTATGAATATATGTCCATAAATACCTTATGAAACCCAATCAATCACCTTACATATTCTACTTCTTCCATACATACCATCAGAAACTTCTTCTGGTACGTTTATTTTTCAACTCGTCAATTTTAATCATTCTATTTCCATCAATTGAACTCACAAATATTCTTAAAAAAACTAATTAAATATTTACATACATTGAAAATTCTTTCTTAAACCCATATATTACCTTATTAGATCTTAAAATGTTTAATTTTAATAAAAATGATCGAAAATCATGAATACCCATGATTGATCTTGAGGATTTTTAATTTTAATATCAATAAATCATTTTTATACTATATAATATTGATATATGTAACCAATTTTCAACTTAAATTATCATAGATACATTAAATTAACGCACATATTTACATATTTATAGAAAATAAAACCAAACCTTATTAGGTATAATATTCACTTCAGATCACTTATATTGTTTTTGATGGTTTCCAGTGAGGTTTATTAGTACAACCAAAAATACATAATGGATCTAACATTCAAGAGAGGATATTTCTATATTGTTCTACTATCCAAAGATAGGATGTCATTGGATCTTCTTTCCAATGATTCATAAGAACTCACATTGTTCAGGAGGATAGAAGATCAGGCTCAGCATACCCTATTGGGTGGGGAGGTGGGGGTGTTATTTCCTACTATGATACTCTCACGTAAATTCAATTCATTTTCATGAATACTTACAAAATTCTATTAAAATATTTGTTACCCCGTACTAGAAATTATCTATTATCATGTGTCAGTGTGAATGTATTTATGTATCATGGGCATCCAACCAATGTGAGTGCCAATATATATCAATATTTTTATATTTATGACACAATTTTCATGTATAAGAGGTTCTTTAGCATTACCTTATTGTTACATAATGATATTATTCTATAGGAAAGTTTGGATTGAGGCCACACAAATAGGTTCTATAGGGTTTATCTCTATCCATGAAATATGTATATGTTTGTAGTTTCAGGATCATGCTCATGAAAAGGGATTCATTTATATTATTGTGGAATGAATAAAAATCCCTATAGTCCTCTTATGATTAATGGGGACCACCATACCTTTTAAGTTAATGTGACAAGAACTATTTCATTCAATTAATTGTTATATGGTTAGGGACACTGGTTGAATGATACCTAGAAATTTTTAGGGTGGGAATTATGTTTGAGATATCATTTAGGGTTTTGATTGAAGAGAATATGGACTAATCAGGATGATTTAATTCCATGTGGAACATGTCCCAACTATGATGGGCCCCACCGATAATATAGATCAATAAGTAATATATGATAGGACTAAGAATGAATATAGACCTTTGAGTGAGGAATGATACTGTCTGGAATATTACTCAACGAAATGATGATCTATTAGTAATATGACCCTAATGAAAGAGACATCGAGAATCACAATAATATTTCCATGGGACTAATGAATATGGATATTCCCACGGGGATCACAGAGTAACAAGGATAAAAAAGTATGATATATAATACAACACTTGAACCCAAAGTGGAATCCAATATATCAAATAACAAAATGAATCAAATTCCATTTGTTTAGACTATTCAATTTATGGTTGTGTAATAAGACCATACAATAAATTTTAATTTCATATAATAAATAAGTTACTATTTTTTTTGGATCCAATGATATAGACACTTTATACCATCTATATTCCCATAACTAATTTTTTATTAAAATCCCCTAAGATAACGGTTGGGGAATATAAATTTGAGGAGTCCCAAATTGAGTACATTCATTATTGTACTAATGAAATGATAATATTTTATATCTAAGCTATTGCGGGTCATTCTATTTGTTAGAATCATCAGATAATTGATGATTAAATAATTTTTTTGAGAGTGGATAATTAATCTTATATTGGTATTATACCAAAGGAGGGGTCCAATATACTCTTAGTAAACTTATCATGATTATCACATGAGGTATCCTATAGTCATCACACTGCTAATCCTAGAATTATCACATTGGGTAAGTCTATAGTTTAACATCTTATGTTGAGGATGATGTCATTCCATTTATTATTGTGTGACTAAGATATAGTGATATATATTTTGAAGTTAAAAAATTATTTTTTAGGATTTTCATTAATCTACCCATTTCCACTTAGTGTTGGAGGATAGAAGGTTACAGGCGTTTCAAACTAAATATTTCCACTATTGGGGTTTAATTATCTATTGTACCAGTGTGATTGGAAATTCAAATTTGGTTAGTCTAGAGATTTCTTCTAGTATGTTGGAGTCCTTATTCAAATAAATTAATTGTAAAGGAAAATATACTAATTATTCAAATTTTTGTTACCTCTCTCCTTAGGTGAACTCTAGTGTCTACAAGGAACCCCCATCGATGGATCCTGGGGCTAGTTTATCTATGTATTGATGCATGTGTAAAGGGAGTTATCATTAATGTCCATAATACCAGGATCCCCATTAATAATGTAATGTATGATTATAAACCACATATGGACTCTATCTATCAAATGAGACACATGTGAAACACATTTTATCAACCGAGTGTATATTCATAAGATGATCACGCTGGCGTGCATACCCTGATTGTGTGCATTCAATGGATTTTGAGGCCTCATTTAGATTGGTATATCTAAATGTAAAATTTGGGAAAAGGAATACTCTACCATTGATGTTTGGATTTTCATGATGCATTAGTTTAAGAGCGAAGAATGATGGTTTTTCATTGTAATTGGTTGGAAGGATTCATTACTCAAGTAATTCCATGGAGAGTGAAAAGTCTTCACCCAAGTGACACTATGGAGAAGTGATGAGGATATTTCACAATTTCAACAAGGTTTATGTGATAAGATAATGACCCAATTGATATTATGGTTAATAGATTCATGATTTTATATAGTGGCCCTAGATTTAAATTCCAAAATATTATATAATTTTTTATGTGTATTCAATTCATTTCCCAAATACACTCCTATGGACCATAAGGGTTTAGAGTATTGTTGAGACTAGATACACATAATTATTTTTAGGAAGGATCCTCAATATCTAAAATAAAAATATTCTCATTTATTACTCATAATAAGAATACCCTACACAACCCTTTCTTCATTGAACACAATAATTAAAAATAATATAGGGTTATCTGAGATGGATAGTAAGGGAAAACCTTAGAGATATCAATTGATGATAATATGAAATAACAAGATAGGTATAAAGGTATGTGATTTTGACCATAATAAAAAAAATTAATACCCACTATATGAAAGATCATAAACATCTTTTAACTCATAAATTATTGTCATTTTTTGAATTAATGAATCCCAAAAGTGTGAAATATTCATGAATTAATCATGAACCATATGTTTATATAATAAAAGTGTGGAATTTTCATAATAATAGAGACTATTTCATATATCAAGGTTAGCTACCAAGATGAGAAAATCATAATAGATCAAGAAAAAACATTTTTTTTCCAAATTAGATCAATAAAATCGACACATTTCTTATAGAATATCAAGTACATCTACTTGTCTCTCAAAAATATATCATTTGATGTAATATATTAACCAATGTGTTATACAGTAAAATAATTATGGGACCACCCCGTTAAATAATGAAAACCAGTCATATTTCCACTAAATGAACAAAAAAATCATTATATCATCACATAATAACCCATTCAAATAAAATGGTGTTCATAAACATTTAATAAATTCGTCATAGAATAACCCATGAAAAATATATTGGTTTCATAAACATGTCATCATTATAAAATATAAAGGGAAATAATAAAGATGGTATCATTGGATTATAACCCCAGTAAAATATAATTTACCTTTAATGATGTTATAATAGATTAAAATAACATTAAAAGAATAACTATAATATTTTTTTCAATAAAATATATTTATCACATTGAAATGAAATATTTAAAATCTAAAAAATTTCCAAATATTAAGTAAAACATTTTTTTTAAAAATATGATTGAAAAATTGTTATGTATTCTAGGAATAATTAAGTTGTCATGAAGGTAGAAAATTTCATTCATAACATATAAGTTTAAGAAATATGACATTAAACAATCATAATATAATATTAAAAGCATTCTTCAAATTATTTTTATTGAACAATTATATAGAAGGAAAAGTATTTTAGTACTAAGAGGGAAATAAAGTAGATTTTCAATAAAAATTTATCATATGGTCTATTGAGTGCTAATAGTGAATAAATGAAAACATGTATTCTCATGAAAGAACTAGAGGAGAATAAAATTGGTATGTTTTTTGAGATTTATATCATAATATTTCACCATTATAAACATAATCATAAACAATCATGATAGAAAATGTGATTGTAACATTGAACCCATAACACTTTCGTATCTTTAAAATTAAAACCTCAAGAAAGAGAATACCATATATGGATATGTAACTAAAAATAATGTTCATGAGAGTAACCATAAAAGACATTAATTTTTATTATATACAATCCATAAAATTTCTATGTGGTGAGTATGACATTTGACTCATTGAAGTAAAAGTGAGATGAAAATCCCTTATGCCGAGTTTCACTTGAAAAAAAAAGAAATATATCCTCTAGTATAAAACATTGAAATTTATAATAACTATAATATAATAATTAACAAACAATTAAAATTATAAATAATCAACTTATGGTTTTTTCAGCATCTATTTAGTAATAATTCCATATAAAAATCATCATTTATGTAGTTAACTGTTTCATTTTTCAGTAGAGTTACGGCTTTGTAATTATGATACTTGTACATTGATCATGGATTCATTGTCTCTAGAATGTTAATAATAATTTTAATTTTATATATATTCATTATATATATATATATAGAATCATCTACAAATGATATGGATTGAAAAATGATTTAAAACATTCACGGAGATGGAAAGCAGTACATACACGTGAACGTTGTTTTTTCTTTTCAAAAAACGAAATGAAAAAGGTAAATATTAATTCACTTTTATAGAATAATTATTATGTAATATATATAATATAAATTCATTAAATCTACCCTAATTTATGTAAATCATCATAATTTTTTGAAACATATTTTTTCCAATAAATTTTAATTTTGGTCAATAGCATATGTTACATGTAATATCGAGTTTAATCGAACCACAATATTCTATTAATATTATTATTTAAGCATGAATATTATAACCTAGATGTCAAAAATGTATGTATGAATATTAAAAAGCAAAATTTCATAATTATGTATCCAAGTTTTACAAAAAATATCAGAATGGACAATAAGTACATAAATTTGTGGTAATTCCTTTATCTTCTTCAAAAATATATATTTCTAAAAAAATTAATATTTATTTATTTATGTCGAAAAAGTTAATATTTTAAAATTTTAATAATTTTTTTAATAATTGAACATAATTCTTTTAATAAATAATTAAAAATTGTCTTATTTGGATTTTTTAAACAATTTATTGTTTAATGAATTGGAATAAATTCGGGGTTTTAAATATTCCTTTTCTCGAAAATAATTTTAAAAATATATTTTGTTTTAAAATTATATAAGAGTAAAATTATTTCAATTATGGTATTATTAATCCAATTTAGGTAAATTGAACCAATTCCATATTGATTTTTGATATGAAAAGTTTCATACTTTTGAAAAACAATTTCATACATTTGAAAACATTTTCTCTACAAACCCATTTTTTAATTGTATTTGTATGGATTGTCTTAAAATAAATTTTAAAAATTATATGTACAAAAAATAAAAAAATATTACATATTTGGAATAAAAATAATTAATTATATTTAATCTATTAAACTTAGTTTTTTCCATAATTAATATTAAAAAAGTAAACATTAATTACATTGTTTAATGTTAAAACGGGTTTTCCAGAGTGTTAAGAAAAATAATTTAACAGTAAAAATAATAATAAAAACTAAAATTACATTTGTATTGAAATATTGGAACATTATATCTTATAATTTTATACAATGATCCATTTTGAGTGGTATTTATTATTTTATATATGTGTTTAAATTGTTGTTTTAAAATATTTCAAGTGATCCCCCTTGAACACTTATAAAAGGGAATACCCTCTCTTCTTATATTAGTTCTACCAAATAATTTATGTTATTAAAATAACCACATTATTAAATAAAGTAATTCCCCTAAAACATATTATATTCCATACTTTAATTATTAAAACTGCATAAGAAAGATTTTGTGGCCACCATGTGTCTGTTGTCCGAAGAAGATACATCAATCATAACGTAGACCATTTGTTTAATTTTTTATTCTAAATCCATAAAATACAATAATATTATTATAATATAATAATATAAGTATTTAATATATAATTATTTTTAATTATGTTATTATAATGACCTATAATCATCTCCTCCTCCATTAAATTGAAAAAGGAAACCATCGATTATGTGAACAATGAACTACTGTCTTGCAAACCGATGTAATGGTTATTTAATTACTGCCTCTCATGGATAGAGATAATAATGGACATAACAAATTGATTGATATATATGAAATAAATATACTTATAAAATTATAAAACCTCATCGAAATTTTAATATAAAATCCTTCATAAAATAATAACATCTCTCTTTTGTGCGTGTCAACTACCGCTTCCATGAACTGTTGTGACCAAATTTTAATTTTATTTTGACATGGATGGTAGTGATTATATTTTAAATTATTAATATTATTTATATGATATAAATATGAATATCTAAAGTTTAGTTTATTTATTATTTTCATTCATTCTATCTATAGAGAAAATGTAAACTTATTTCATGTGTATGTACGAACTACCATCTCTATA
Organism: Viscum album; assembly: GCA_963277665.1. Taxonomy (NCBI): domain Eukaryota; kingdom Viridiplantae; phylum Streptophyta; class Magnoliopsida; order Santalales; family Viscaceae; genus Viscum; species Viscum album. The sequence goes on from OY728123.1 coordinate 1,228,904,236, forward strand.
AATGATGTAATTAATTTTCTATATATAAATTTAATGGATTACTATAAAAGAAATATAATCAATATATATGATATTTTTATCATGGTAAAATTTATAATGATTATGTAACCTTGATCTTTGTCAAATTAATTTAATTACTAAACCAAAACATACATGAAAAACAAAAAAAATTATTACCTTAAATGCGATTTAAGAATAGAAATTATTAATAAATAGATAATAAAAGGAAAAAAATAAATCATATATGGTACGATAAATTTTATTATGTTTCATTATAATATTTATTATAAACTTATATTTATTATACAGGAGGATCAAAAATATGAAAATATATTCATAACTTGAGGTAAGGGTATTTTGGACTCACTCTTATCTATTTGAGACACATGAATTATTCACTACTTGTTTCTTTTATGTGTGGAATATAATATCGAAAAATATATTGTATGAATCATATTTTAAATTAAATTTGTATGTAAATATCTTTATATAGTTCTTTATTTTAAGGGGCTTATGATTCAACAATTACAATGGTAGTAAATGTTTTATGTTACAATATCAATTTTTCTCAGGATTTCTTACGATTAAGAATCCAATGATGAAATATTTTTTTATACCTCTAAGAAAACTAATATATTTTGTTGTCATACTGTTATTTCTAGAAAATACATGATTTAATTTCATTTTAATTTCTTAATGTATTAAATTAGCCGAATGTATATTTCCAAAAAAACTGAATTTACTTTTCTCTTTAGTCAAAAATCTTTTTTCTTTCACATAAATGTTTTCAAAAAAATGTATTAGATAGATTTTTTAATACTATCCAATGATTTTTTAATTTTAGTTTTATATTTTTTTGAATTTCTATAAAATGATGCTATATAAATCTTTTTTTAATTTTCCAAAAATTCACTAGTGATTTTTTACTGGAAATATGTGAGGAATCATTATTTTACTGCACATGGAATGAATTACATTTTCCACTGTAATAACCAAAAAATGATTTAAAAAATAATTTATAATTATATATATTTATTTTACAATAAAATGTTTTCCTTAATATTTAATAATTTTTTATATTTTAAAGAATTCATTTCAAAATAGAAAGTATATTTTCCTCTATAATGTTTTAGTGGTCTCTTTATAAATTTTTTTATTCAACAAAAACAACATGTTGTGTTTATTATGTTTTATTAGGGATAATATGTATCAGAACCATACTTATTATATATCATGATTGTTCATTATTATGGGTTATAGATATTTGTAAAACCTGTTTCTTTTCTATGCGTAATGATATGATGAAAGGGTGAAATTTTCATGAAAACAGTTTTCTTTTTCACGGGATATGATATGATGGAAGTATTATGATACCTTGTATAAAAAAATTTCGGATAATTAGATAGGTGGGACATAAATATTCAATTAATTAATTATTTAATGACTAACGTTCAATGATCTAAAAAGGTTCATATGTTGTTATCCCAATTATGAAACAAGAGGTTATATATGAGGTTATCTTAATCCTAAAATAAGAGGGTACAAGAGAGGTTTTACCAAGCACAATGTAGGTATATGAGTGGTTAGACCAAGCCTAACATGTTATGAATTTCTTGGTGGTTAAACTAGACAAAATTTTTTTTGACATATGTATAATAAAAAATCTATGTCTTATTCCATTATTAAGATCTCATGGATTATGTTCTTTTATTCAATTATGAATTATGTCTTATGAACTACCAATATTTATTCATTGTATTATTTTTATGATATATGATATAAAAGGTATCATTTTCTAATGTTACTCTCATGTTCTCATAACCTTATTCCCATGTTATGTTAATATAACCATTTTTACCTGTATTGGGAATCCCATATCACCCATTCTTATGTTATATTTAACTATGTTATAAATAATGGTATTGTGTTTGATATATATTAAAAGGGAGAATGTTATAAACAATTTATTTTTAGATGATTCATTTCACTTATGAACATGTTTTCTATGTATCATTGTTTCAATGAAAGTACACTTAAATGATTCTGTTGTGGATTGTTATTTTATGTAATGAATGTTCATCTATTCAAATTTATTATCTATGTATAAGAAATTCCATTTGTTTCAATTACATTCACAATATGGATTAGTTAACCATTGAAAACTATAATGAAAAAACATTAGTGATATACATAAGGATATGTCTAAGGATAGGGAAAATCATAGAAAAATGTATTGGAATTTTGGTGAAGGATTGAGAGAGTGGGTTCCAAGTAATTACAAAATTTTAAAGATACTATCAGTGGATGTGGATCTTTAATATATGTACCTAGTGTTGATAACTCTAAAAATGGATCACTAGGACTTGAAATTTTATTAAACTTGTTCACAATAATGTGAATTGTTGTGAACATTGTTTGATAGATTGAGGAAAACTGTTTTATAAATTTTTAAAATATTTATGATTAATCATGAAGTATTTAAATGTTGTCCATTAGAGACCATTGATATGACAATGGATACATTTATTGAAATACTGGTATTATTATTTGGATGCCCAATATGTTTATTTTCATGATTATATGCTTCCTAACAATAATTATTATTTCATACATTATACTTTTTTGGTTTTAGTAAATGAATAGAACCTGAAAGAACTGCGTTTAAGATGAATCTGACATACATTGCAATTATTATCATGCTAAGAAACAAAATGTTACGGTAGATGGAATGAAACATATCATTTCTATTCTCATATAAATTCTCAAGATATGAATCACGATGAACATAAATATAATAAAATAAGGGGAAAACATTCTATTATTTCCTTTTGAAGGAAATGTTTTCTTTAATTTAAAGATTCAGTTGATCTTATAGTTGTTGAGAAGTGGACCTGTACCGGTGAAAATGATTTTTCCATTCTCTTGTGTTTGGAGATTGAAAATTTAATTTTTCACATTTATCATTTTGATAGAGGGAAATATCAACGGAGATCTATTATCAAGAATATGAAGTTAAAAGATGAAATTGACTCTACTGTGTGAGATGAGAATAAGATATAAATTTTGAATAAGAACATTATTATTATTATTCATATGATAATGTAGAAGTAATTCATTAAGTTGAGGATAAGGTATTATGATTTTTTGGTACCTATGATGAAATATTTAAAATAAATTATACGAATTAATTTGATATTATCATCTAAATTTTAATTTTGTTTTATTGATTATTTCATTGATTAAAATGATGTCCCTGAATGTTTTTATCAATAAGTTAATTTAGTAGATATGAATAAATTATTTGATACACTGTCAAGGAGGAAATATAGAATGGGTTAAATACATAGTCTCATGGGTTGTATAAGAAAAGAAATATTGAATTCAAATTGGACTCTAAAGATTATGGGGGAAGAATATGATCCTTCCATCATGCTTGATGTGTGAAAGTAAAAATGGATGAAGTTGTAGTAAGGGTTAACTATATGTTTTATGTCTGTAAAGGATGGTCATAAATTGGCTTATTGCATATGTAATAAATATAAGTTATCTAATTATGAGAGTATATAGAAATATCTATATAATTATCCACTCATTATTTAGTTATCCAAATGGATGAATTATGGGTAATATTCTAACCATTTATCAAATATAAAGGTTAATGGAGACACTCAATATTAGATATTTCTCAATCCAGGAGACAATGGGAAATCATGTATGATCACTATTTCAGATAATAGATAAGATAATTATGTGGTTAAAGGTATATTTATCACCCACTCTATAACTACATATGTATAATTTGATTTTAGATTTACCTACTCTATTAAAACATAATTTTTTATTATCATTACAATTCCACATTAACGATAACTTATTTATTTAGTAGCGAAATACCCAAATGGTATGATGATGATATCTCATGTTTATGAATAATATCCAATGGAATTTTGTGGGTATTTTCTCCCTTAAAATCTCATTATTATCCCTTTTGATGAATTTCATTTTTATTAGGAATGATTTTTTATTTTCTATATAAATCCAAAATCAATTACCATGTTAGAGAATTCCCATTTTATATGCCAAAAAAACTATGATCATATATCAATGTGATAATAATATGAAATTATGAATGAGATCACATCTATTGTGTGGGTCATGATTCCTATGAAAAGGGTTGTTTATATTATATGGTTGGGGAGAAACTAAATATCAATGATATGTCTAATATTCAAGAGTTTTTTTATAAATTTCAGATGGAGTACCATAGTCATCGACAAAAATGTGAAGTTGTGTCCTCGATAGAAATAATACCATGTAGTACACCTAGTTAAATGACTCCATATTGAATAAGAAAAATGGGGTTGTAGTAATTGAAGAAGTAAATCCATGAGAATATTTATAGGGAATTCATTTATCCTAGTGTGTCACCTTGGGGTACCTTTTTTAATTTTCTTAAGGTGATATATGGATTGATTCCACACTGTATTGATTATTGGGAGTTGAAAATGATCATTATTGAGAACAGGTATCCAATACCCCATATTATTAATTCGTTTGATCAACTGTGTGGAGATCAATACATTGACAAGATTGACCATTATGTTGGATAACATAAATTTATTGTTAAGAAGGAGGATATAACCAAAAAATATTTCATATTAGGTATAAACATTATGAGTATATAGTGATGCTGTTTTTTCTTAGTAATTTCCCTATTATATTCATGGATTTAATGAATATAGAATTTATATATTAAATTGTTCTGTTAGAGGTAGTCTTTATAGATGATATTATAATTTATCAAATAGTAATGAATAATATTAATATCATATGAGAATTTTGTTGATGACCCTATGGAAGGCTAAGATATATAAAAAATTTAAAATTTTAGAATTTTTTTAATGAATTCAAATTTTTCAGTCTTATAATATCATAAGAGAATATATTTGTCGATCTATCAAAGGTGAATGTTTTTGAGCATTGGACGAGACCTACCATTATGAATGAGATATGATCTTTTCTTTGTTTGTAATGAATATTAATGATATTTTTTTATAGAATATATCATTTCTAGGAAATCCACACATCATGTCTAATCAAAAGGGATCCATGTTCCTCTATATGAATAAATGCAATGAAAATTTCATGGAACTGAAGTGAATATTGGTGAGAAGATATATTCCTACATTACCTTGTATTACATAAGGTTTCTTAATCTACAGTGATTCATTAAATAAGTGAATTGGATGTATTAACATGTATAATTATAGGGTGATATATTATTCCCCACAACAATTGATTGTTCATTAACAAATTTTACAGTATTCATGTATTTGAGTTAGCTACAATAATTTTTTCCTTAAAGATATAGAGTAATTATCTTTATAAAGAAATTTTTGATATATATATATACTGAACATAAATTATTAATTTATATAAACACATAAAAATAGTTGAATATAATCCATAGAATATGGTTAGAATATATTAAATATTAGAAATTGTAAATTCATTAGCACCTTGGGAAAGAACGAAAGGTGCCTTGTAATTTCATTCGAAAGGATAATGTAAGATTATAAATGTTCAAGATCAAATAAGATACAATATTTATTTATTTTATAATCATTGATATGAAAATATAGAAGGAATAGTAGAAATTGTATCTTTTTCAAATAATTGTTTGTCCATTTATATAGGTTATGATTAAAGCAGTGTACATGGAATACATAGGTCTAGAGAATAATGTCAGAAAATTTCTGAGAATAATCTTGATTATGAAACAAATATATGGTTCATAAACCCCGTATGTATCCCATCCAACCCATATTTAAATAAGGTGTAGTTAGAGTAAGTTCATAGTTCATCATTCTCTGTTAATCATGTAAGATCAAAGATGATTAGAGATTTTCATGAGTATTTCTGCTGGTATGAAATGAATATGGATATTATAACAAACGAAACATTTACCAATGAAATTTCACCTTTCTTTTAGTATGGTCACAATAAATCACATTAGGAAACACAATACCACATCATTCTTTAATGAACTACTATGTGTCCTTTAAAAATAAATTTTCTACTTATGTGTTTTGTAATTTGAAAATTTGCAATACATTGTTGCGATTAGTAAGATGTTTGGAGTCTGATAGGGAAAATATATTTTTTAGTGAAAAGTAAGACAACCTCATGAATAGTAACCTACCCTTATGAATTGTAATATGACCCTTATGAATAATGAATCATCCAAAATAATAGCAACCTCACCCATGAATGATGAAATAATATTTAGGCATCTTATGAGTGACAATATGACCATAGTATATGTATTCGTATTTTTGTAAGTCATAAATAAATAATTATAATTATTTAAATAATTTAAAATGAAATTAATTTTATTAAAATGTGTTCATAAATTAAAAATTCTATTTCTTTTGGTTTTATCATAATTTTATAAGACCTTATATAAATTTTGAAAGAATTATAAAATCAGTTTTTATTTTAAAATAACTATTTTTCATGTAAATTTTGATTTAAATTAAAAATTAAATATATCATATAGAAAAAAAATTCAAAAAATTGATTTAATTTTTTGTTTCTATAGTTCGAAAAACGATTAGGTGGAATTTTTTGTATTTTTCTGAAATACTAGAATTTTGGGTGAATAGTAAAATACATTAATTTACCGTATAGATACATTATAATTTAAATCCACTATTCCTGACATCATGAGTGATGTTAAAACCCCAATATCTAAATCATATAAACGTATTTCTATTATTTTTTATAGAATCCTCACTAGTTATTTTATTGTGGAGAAATAATAAATTAATGAATATAATATTGAGAAATCCCCACTCCCCTCCACTATAAATACCACCCTTCACACCCTCATCAATTCACACATCTCAAGCATCAAAACTTTCTTAAATTATACCCAAAATATCTTCCCATGACCCTACCCTACATTTTTCAGCCCTTGGTTTGATAAAAATACAAAGCATCTTCCCTAATGAGGCTCTCAAAGGAGCTAAACTTAAGAGGCAAATTCCTCATTCCAATTCTTTTATTTTCTTTGAAGTTATATTATTTTCTATTTTTTTACTCACCTCACTTCACCCAAAAGGTATGATAGCTTCAGTAACATACATATACTAGAATTATATTATGATAATGGGATATTTTTTCATAATCCATTCTTCCCCTTCTTTTATACTATAAATGGAAATACCATCCAAGATGTGTTGATTAATCACATTGAAGGATGAAAGGTTTTGAATTTGTATTAACATCATCTATAATATTCATGAAACAATTTTTATCATTGAACTAGATCATAATATAAGTATTTCAGTTTATTTATTGTTGTGGAATCCTTTTAAATTATTGTTGTAAAATAATAATACATACAAGTTTAGTGTGAATAAAACCACCAAATCAATCTAAGAGTTTGTCATTAAAATTTTATCTAACGATTCATATCATGGAATATAAAAAATTATAATTTCTACCTATTGAATTTAACTAAAAATATTAATTAACAACTCTGTTTGTTATTCACATTTTATACAAACTTACATCCTTGAATACAAGTGAACAGTTCATGACCGTCAATCCATATTTTTATTTTCTAATGACACGTTTATGGGTAAGTGTGAACCAAATACATATCAAAACCAGTGACAAGTCCAAGCCAAGTAATCCAAAATCACTTCTAGAGTCCCGCCCATAGAAAAATTCTAAATTCAAAAGTCCAAAAATTCAAAATTCAATCTTCATCATTTGTGTCGGTCCACAAGCCACCAAACGTCGTGGGATCCCTTGATTCGCGCACCTTGTCACCTCACAACCCCATTTTCGGTTCATTCCAATCGTCAGATCATGACAAAGGAACATAATAAATCAATAATGAATTAAATTCATGTATAAAAGGGGTTTTAATTGATAATTGAATAACCTAATGTGATTATACCGGACATTAAAGTGACTAAACTTTTCAGATATCAGGAATGGGTAAATTATCAAACACAATTTTTTTCTTTAGGATCTCCCTCGTTTACTTCATTTTAACAATAGTTACACTTTTAAATAATTTTTTATCATTATTATACTTTTTTAGGATATACATGCTTCAACTTGAGTTTATTTGAAAAATAATGTTTTTTTAAAAAACTCTTCTTTAAAAAACACACCCTTTACTTCTCAATAAAGGTTGATGGTTCTTGTATCAAGTATGTTATTCCATCCTTTTGGGAACCCAAAGTTTATGATTGTGTTATTATGAGATGAAACCCATTCATTTAGGTGGGTTATTTATGTCCATTATTGATATATGTTCTATGTGGAATGCATGATAATTGAATTATTATGATATGATGGGTGCACATGAAATTATATAGCACAATATGAATGTTTACATGTAACAGGTGCACCCGAAATAATACTGTGATCCAATGCATTGGGTAAAGTGAGGAATATCATGAGTAAATTGAAATGATGTGTGAACATGATTCTATAATTGTTTACAACTATGTGTGGTAGTTAACCACAAAGAAATGATGTTTTTATCCTTTTCCACATTCCCAGTCATTTCTTAATGATTACCCTCATGATTATGATCATATACATATTTTATGATGATAATGATTACTCTCATTCCATGTTATGTTGTTTCATGTTCTTATATATCATCTTACTGGGAATTTAGCTCACCCATTATTGATTTATATCTACAGGTGACTATATGTACATAGGAGAATATTGGATCCAATAAGTAGCTAGAGAAGAATTAATTAAGTAAATGTTTTGTGTTGTAAATGTTATGTATCGTTCTAGTTTTCCCATGACACTAAAACATTGGATCCTCATTGTGTAATGTTTTTATATTTTTTATCATTCAAATTTTGTAAAAGTAATATAAGAAAACTAGGGTCTTTATAGTTGGTATAAGAGGAAAGGTTTTATGAATTTCAGAAATAGGATTAGTGAACCCTAGATAAAACCTCAAGTATGAGACTAATTGAAAATATGCACACAAGAATCTTTTCTAAACATAGGGATGAAATAAGAGATTATTTAGTGTAAATTTCTCAAATCAATAAGTTATTTATGAAAAAAATTTTGAGTTATGTGTCATTCCAACCTTTTCAATTTTAGAAAATGGTGCGAACCAGGAAAAACAATCCAACAACCAATGCGATGGTCAATGGAAAAATTTCCCGAATGACATACCCAATTCTTTGGGATGTGGAGTTAAAATATTCATGGTTATTCTTACCCAACTATATCTGGTTATGAATAATATATAGAAAAAAAATTACATCCTCCTTCACCAATGAGGGATAAACTGACTATCGAGTGCTTTATGCGGCAATGACTACTGATGTTTAGTGGATCGTTCAATCCACTTATTGCGGAAAAGTGGGGAAAATTCCTAGATAAGTTCATTTATGTGCTTCATTGTTCTAAAATAGAGAAGTTGAAACTATCAATTAATTATCTAGATGGATAGGATGATCAATGGGGGGATTTTATTAAGAACACCATGTAAAGAGTGTACATTTAAGAGATGGAATATGAAGAAATTAGGAACATTTTTCATAACATGTAATTCCCAATAAATCTTCATACAATGTTGTAGTGAGAATCTATATATCTCAAGAAAAGGAAGGATAATCTTTCATGACCTATGAAAAGTATTTTACAACGGTGTCATAGTATGATTCATATTTTTTATCAACAATGATAGAAACATTGATAGATTCTTCATTGGATTTAAAAAACCCCTTCAAAAATTAATTTTTTTAACTAAAAACAAAATATGATATCGTTGTTTCATCATATCCTCATGTTCCCATGTAACTTCATTTAATATTTTATTCCTCTATAGAACTCTATACAAGTGATCAGTGTGGTTTTGTACCATATTTTCTCGATGATACCATATTTATACTAGTTTTTATTCATATGAACTAACATATTTATTTGGTAAAAACTACGATTTTATTACATGTGAAGGGATTGGTATTTATTTCATTATGAGATATATGTGAAACACATCATGATATTGAGTAATGTTTAGTGGATGCACCAAGTAATATGTTATCGTCCCTAATTTATTTATAATCTTGATGGAGATCGTATACCTTAGGATAAATTTTTCATTCATTAAAAATATTGTAACCTTCTACCATAGAAAATTTCACAAAAACACCTTCTCACCAAATCCAAACTCTGAATCTCATTGACAATTATCAGCAAATCCTTTATATCAACACTAATGTTTCTTGATGCGATGTTGAATATTTCAAACATTCTCTACTTTTTTTAGAAATATATTAGGTTTCATAAGCCTTATTTATCAAAATTCATCCAAACACATTAGAGTTATAGACTTCCATCAATAGTGGGATTCATAGGGATACATATGAATGCTAGAATGAATTCTATTGTTGTATAAAAATCATATAGAGAAATATTTTTATCTCAAAAATCATTGAAATCAATAGAACATGAAGTAATTTTATACTCTATAGTTTAAATAGTTCACTATGATTGACCATATGATTATGGACTATAAGTGGCACAAAAAAAACTGAATCTAGAAAAATATGATGAATTATCCAAAACATCAGGGTAAACCTAGGATCCCAGTAAGATACAATAGAATATATAAATCCATGAATATTTATAACATCCTTAATGTATATCCTGTCAAGATGATCTATATATAAACCTTCTGTAATTGTAATGATGTGTGATGACATTGTAAGGAGACTGAATATAACCTAAATTGAATTATGGACTTCTTGAGTTTTGGGGAGTCTGATGTTAAAATACAATGTGATGTTTTCTTATTTCTATTCTGGTATTGGTAATGGTTCTAACATCTCATTAGTCTTCTATATCTTCGCTATTTTTTTGAAATATCATGTTCTGAGATACATAATTTGAAATATATATATCTATTCAATCCCACAAAAAATACTCTTTTTGATCTCTATAATTTTTTTTAATTATAGTATCAATAAAGAGTGATGAATTAAGAGACTGATAAAATATCTCCTTCTTTAAATATGTTATGGATTGAAACATACATGGTTTCTCAATTTTATCATTAAATCTTAATCAAGGATAAACTTAGGAAAATTTCTCACATAATTATATAGTTTAACATATTCTTTCCATTTCCCATGAATCTTCTCATGGATAGATGGTTGAAGACTCATTTCATAAATATACCATGTCTATGCTTCTATAATGATTTCCAAATCAATTCTTTAGAAATTTAAAAATATTGGATCTCTTGTGATCCTCATCATGAATGAATTGGCATGATCCTTTTGACTCAAGGAATTTACAACCTGGTTCTTTTTATCCGGTTGGTATTGTATTGAGTTGTAATAATCTTTAATCAGCTCTAACCATCAAATATGGATCATGTTTTTATATGTTTGAGTTAATATATGTTGGATTTTATGTTTTAGAACCAAATACGTTGTACTTTATTCATTAATAAATACCTTATCACATCCTGATTGTTCTTTTGCATGACTATGCATGTGATATATGTCCTAAGGATTGCTGTTGCAATAAAGGGTCTTAGTGTATCCCTGCAATGATGAGAACCCAAACGATCTACCACACTATTCTGGAATATTTGTCATATGGTTGGATGATGTTATTTTTGGGGCACAAATAATACAATCCATTAGGGATGAGGACTCATAAAACATTAAGGCATCTTTTCATGGTGTGCACCCTTGGTAATATCTAGGAGGATATTATGAGAATAATACCCACTAGCTGGAAGTCTACATTTCGTAGTGCCATTTGATGTTCCAGTCTATGGACTTGAGTATTGGTACTGAGAATTTAATGTCACGATCTGTCCCTTGGGGCCCGTTTCATGACAACCCCATGCCCACCTTCCATAGGCCAGGGGCTAGAGACAAGCACTGGAAAGGCGTATCCCTAAAACGGGAAGGTATTTCCTTTTTAACATGTATAGAAACACAGTCCATGAACACAACAAGAAGCAACCACTATGTAAACTGCTATAGTAAAAAATATTGGTGAATGTAAGGGTGTAAGAATACAAGCCCCACTGTAAAAGTACAAGTATAACTGAAAGGTACGATACAACTCAAAAAGGGAAAATAGATCATGGGTCATCCTATAAGGATCCTACCTGAACGGTTGGTATATATCACCTCCATATAATTCTACTTATACCCATCTCCCTAGTGTACCACCCGGTCCTGGATCCCTCAAACCTCAGCCCAACTACTAGTCATCTGCACAAGACACAACAAGGTGCAGGCGAAGCTCATGCTGGGGTATGTATAACAATACTCAGTAGGGACCCTGATACCCCTGAAGGTCTCTCATAATTCCACAAACGAAAACCACAAAGAACGATATCAATCACAAAGAACAAGAAATAGAAACATCTCCAATAGAGTCTCTAATCAAACCATGTTTTAATTGATGTATATAAGTACAAATGATTAGTCGTGAAGCTAGATCATCTTATTCTGTAACGAGGCACTGCTACTAACCATACAGAGTCAGACCCACAAAGGATCAATAGGTAATAACCCCCATAATGACCCACAGTAGATCTGATCCACCCAGGATCGATAGGTATCTACCCCCCGAAATGACCCACATGGGATCTGATCCACCTAGTATCGATAGGTAACTAACACCTGCAATGACCCACATAGGATCTGACCCACACAATATCGGTATACGCTGACCCACATTGGATCTCTGAGCACTGACCCAATAAAGGATCTGACCCACATAGGATCGGTATGCGCTGACCCATAGAGGATCCCTAGGCGCTGACTCAAACAGGATCTGACCCACATAGGATCAGTGTTGACCCACATAGTATCACATGGAACTATCCTCTGTATGGTCTATCTCCAACATCTGCCTCACTTCCAGCCACTAGATTCCCACTCATAGCATGCTTGATTTTGGAAGAACCACTCCTCAATCTGACTGTCTTATTTCAACCATAATGATGTCCCAATAAAAAGAAACCCAATGATTTTTCTCGTCATATGTGTTCCAATGCAACAGATGGTGCGTCAACCGGACGCTCGGTTTGTAAGTTATTTTCATTTTAGTGCTGGGGACCTAGTTGGATTCGTGTGCGACCCAACCTGGCCATAATACAGCTCTCCCAAAAACTCATGTACGGTATCTCAAAAAGGCCACCTTGTCACAAGTGTCTTTATGCCACTGACGACGTATAAATCGGACATCTGGTATGTTAGTTACACCCCATTCCAAGAAATGAGGGTGATCGTAACTCAGTCCAGCCTGGCTCGGTTGCGCCAGCCAGAATATTCCAAAGGTACTGCATCCCAAATGGGGTCCCAATGCCACAGATGGTGAGTCGAACAAACACATGGTTTTTTAGTTACGGGGGTTTCTTCATTCGGGGACCGGCTGGGTCTCGGCTCAGTCAGACTCGGTCAGACCAGCCCTGTGTAATGGGTCCTAGGGTCCACCTAACCCCACTCAGTTCCACCCCACTAATAGTCAGCCCAATTTACTGGGCCTGACCCATCGGGGTAAGCTCAGTTCGGTTTGCGGGTTTGGGCCATGATTGGCTTGGCCGATCGGGTGGGGCTCGGCCCACTCGCGTTGGCCCACCAGGTGGTAGGTTCTTCCCGGTATACATGCGGGTCCAGCCCCCTAGGCTGAGGTCCATTCCAGCCCTCATGGGGGCGGCCCAGACTGTAAGGGGTCGACCCGACTCATGTGGGGTGGAGGCCCGCTGGGCGGCAGCTCGGCCTGGTGGCGGGGGCCAGGTCTGAGGGTGGCGTCCCAGTCCGAGGGTGAGGCCCAGTCCAAGGGTGGCGACCTAGTTTGATGGAGGCGACCCAGTAGAGGGAGGTGTCCCGCTCTGAGGGAGGTGGCCCGGAATGAGGGAGGTGTCTCTTTCAATGGTGGTGGCCCACTGGGTCGGTGGCCTGGTTCAGTCCAACGCGAGGGGTGTAAACCCAAGGCCTCCCAGATTCCCATAGGTTCCGGAGACTGTTCAGTTGGCGAAGTAGCTGCACTATGTGGGCATCGCTCAGTTACCATAGAACCTGCTAGAGGCAGGTTGGCCTTCACTACGGCGTTGGCCGTGACTTCCTTTCACTAGCGGTGCGGCAGTCACTCTTCCTTCCTTCTTATGACTGGCTATCGTGCCGGCCACCACTACCATTCGTCACAACTGATGAGCCACAACCTTCCTCATGTGGCGGGTGTTGATGTGCTCGCAATCTTCCAAGGTGGCGCATAGATATCATGAGAGTTGAGATTTCTGGAATTGTTTATTAGGCCCGCGTCCTCCGTTTTAGCTCCTAAACATGAGGGGGGTTAAGGGATTAATAAAAATTGAATTAAACAATTATATTAACCCCACATGTTTTCCCGCAATATCCTCCCACAAAGAAAAATGAATCGCTGGTCAACCTGTTAGTCGGTTGACCCACATTCTTCATATAATTTCAAGAACAGGGAATAGAGAATAAAAAATGCACAAACCAAAATAACCCCTACCTTGAAAATTTGGAGTGCGCTCACAGTTGAGGGAGTCTCATTGTTAGTCATCCCCGCAACAAGCTGTTATCACCACTGCTCAAAAGTCAAACTCTGGTTCGGGGTTTCGGTGTCACACATCACCTCCTACTGGGGTCAACTCCATTCTCAAAGGGCTCAGGGTTATGGCACTCCAATAGATCATTGTTTCTTGGAAAAGCTTATCTGATTCTCCTCCCCCATGTTCAATAACTACAGGATATGGGAGACTATGTAACGACGGGAGGAATTAATGGGGCTCATTAATAGGAAGATTCCTAGTTTCTCCCAATGTTTCTATTATATATATTGGAGGATCAATCCATTTATTGGCTTGATGTGTCACTGGTCCCACCTAACTACTTTTCCATTAGAGGAATAGAAAAAACATAAAACAATAATGTTATTTTATTTTTCTATTAAAAATATCCAAGAACTAACTTTTTATTCGGACCTACTATGTTTGAAGTGATGCCTTCATTAAGAGAATCCCAATTCTACAGATTCAACAGTGCCCTCAGATTTTAAATACAACAAATGGTTCCAATGTTAGAAAACCCTGCTCGTGCATTTACAGAACAATCTCGAAAAAAGGTTCAGTAAATTATTAACAGTCACCTTCGACTCGTGCCTATCATGGTTAGGCATTGACTAAGTGAAACACCCTTCAATGAACCCAATGGTACTCTTAGATTTCCAATTTGAGTTACCATTTAGGTGTGATGGATTTAAAAATAAAATAATTGTCACTAAATTATTTTATATACAGCCAAAAACTGACATTCACTGATATCCCATGCCAGCCAATGTTTGTATCTTCATAAAGAGAGCATACTCTCATGAGTTCATCGGTGGTCTCCAATTTTTAACCCGAGTGACCATTCTCTAGTTATAACCTTTTGAAAAATAAAATAATTTTATTTAATTAATTTATTTATGGTTCTTCCATTTTTGGGTTCCCCCAAAGGAGGCCCATGTCGTCTAAACATAAGTCGTTCTTAGGGTAAACCTTCCATCCTGAGCACCTCGATACCCTCAAATTTTTTATCTGAGTTTCCATTTAAGATTTATTCCAATTTTTTCATGAAAACAACTTACGAGTGCTAATTAAAGCTTAAAAAAACATCAACAGGTCATTCTAGGCACTCCAGGCCTTATAATCACACCGTCATATTTCACTGTCAAAAAATAATTCCATATAATTAAAAAAAGTTATACGTAATTTTTGGGACATTTCATTTTCCCCAACATAGATCTTTACGTCCCCAAAATCCACTACATAGACTAAGGAAACAAATGGGGGTTCTGAGCACGGATTTAAGCCCCATGCTCCCATGTTCACTCCTGGAGGTTCTTGTGCTTCCACCGAATGTGCTCCAAAGATATCGACCACCCACGAATGACCCACTCTTTTTGATAATCAATCTCTACTGGAACCACTATAAACATTGCTCCATTGTCTATGTCCATCTCTCCATGGTCGATGGCTTGATAAGGGTCATGAAACTATCTCCCCAACTAGGATATGTGGAATACGTCGTGAACCCACTCCAACTATGGTGGTAGTGCTAAGTGATATGCCACCTCGCCAATCCTCCAATGTATCAGAAATAGTCCGATAAACCTTGGTGATAACTTTCTGCCTTAGCCAAATAATCATAATCCCCATCAAGGAAAAGATTCACAAGAAAACCTGGCCCCCCCTCCTTGAAATCCAATGGACTCCATCACTTGTCGTCATAAGACTTCTGCCAGCTCTGTGCAGTCTTCAGTAGATGACAAGTGAGACATAGTGATAAACACTCTACCACTTATTTCTTCATCCCTAGTAACCAGTACTGAAATTAGAGGCACTGGTAAATCATCACAATCCTTGTATGTACCATTAAAGGGAATGTATGGAATTCCCTCAAAACCTCCTCCCAAAGAATCACTGGTAATATGGTACATTATATGAAGAGAACGACATACCCCCCATCTTCAGAAAATCCATCAGGGGACCGTCCTGAGGATATCTGAGAACGTTCGGTCTCATAGTCAACATCCAATGATGTGCCTTCTAAACATGATAAAGAATTTGGGGAGTGACTCTCATAGAATGGAGGTACACTTCTCCATCTCATTCCATAAATTATATTTGCAACGCAACTAGCTTCTCTGTCGCCTCACTCAGAAACTACAGACCAGACCTCCTACTATGTGGATCTGCTACCACATTCCCTTTCCCATGAGTATAGACTATCTCAAAGTCATAGTCCTGGAGGAACTCTATCTAATTCCACTATCTCATGTTTAGGTATTTTTGAGAGAAGATGTACCTGAGACTCTTGTTATCAGAGTAGACTATAAAAATTTCTCCCATCTAGTTGTGTCACCACATCATTAGTGAATATACCAATGCTTTTATCTCCAGGTCATGGGTAGAATATTTTTACTCCTCAGTCTTTATCTCATATCTTGAAAGATTTTCTGACACTTATCCATCCTTAATAAGGGATCCCCATTTTCTTCAAAACTGACAAGGGTGCTGCTACCTTGGATAAGTCAAGTCCAAAACTCTAGTAGTACCCAGCCAATGCAGAAGTCCCTCCCCCTTCATGGTGGTAAAACTAGAAAAATATTTTGAATGTATTTCCCCCACACTTTTCCAGTTCTGTTGGGAACTAAAAATCCAAAACTCTAACTTCCACTAGGGTAGGGATGGTTGACTTAAGTGTGACCGACTGCACCCTCCTATGCATGAGTTTATCACGTGCTGCTTGTGTTTCCTTTTTTTATAACCAAGGAAAACCCCATTCCTTCGTTTTAAATAAACCTCAATTTTTTTTGGCTAATACAGTAAATCTATGTATGAATTGTGGATGCCTAATAAATACCCAAACTAACATAGTAAGGCCTCAACACTTCCATCTAGAGGTTCCAACCAAAACGCTCACCTCAGGGGTCAGATCACACCGTCGGCGTAAGTGTGATTATCTAGTCTCCTCCCAAATGTATCTCTAGATGTGAGGGTCAAGTAAATGGTTTAACCATAAACAGTAGGTCCTAGACAAGATTCGTGGATGGAAGGAATGATTGGTACATATGACTATTAATTTGACAACTATTATTAGACACCGACCATAGCTCTAATCATTCCCGGAGTCCTTGGGTCACACACCTTGACTGCATGCAGCTACTCCCTTCCCCTATCCTCCAGTTCCCTGAGCCTGGTGGGGACCACATTGAGGTGGGGTTTGTAACATGTCGAAATCTAACCCACGTCATGTGGCTATCCTAGCTTCACTTCCATGTTTTATGCCCTTCAGATTTATCTTTCCCTATCAATTACTCTTCCCGAAATATTTTACATGCCCATGTCTCCGATACTGGTGTCAGTTTCCTTCTTTCATACTGTTAACATTTACTGGCTGTATTTCTAATCCAAAGAACATTCAACTGCAAAGGTTATCCCTAGAACCCTATAATAGGTAGGAATACATAGAAGAATATTGATGGCTCAGACATCCTTAAACACACCACGCTCGGATGTCCGAGCCCCAAAGCACTGATCGTATTGTATTCATATTGTACCAGGAATAGTTGGTACACCTCAATGAATACTCAGTTACTGACATGTCATCCTACCGAAGCTGTAGAAGCTCTAGAGTACTCTCAGCCACCTCCTCAAGCATGTCCTCAGCCGCCTGTGAGTCGGGATCACCTTAGAACCTGAGGGGTATCTGATGCTGAAACTCACATAAGGCACTAATACTAAATTTGTTATCTACTGATACAGGCAGTTGTAACTGCTACCCAATGGGTTTTGGTGCTACTGGTACACCACCCAAAGGTGCTAATGTAGTAAGAGGACTCTGCACTGGATCCTCATCACTCGGTGGGCCGTCATCATGTACTCTCTTTGGAAACCTGGGTGGTTGTCTAAGCAATGGCATCCTAATAATGAATAGGTGTTCCATGGTCATTTAGTTATACCTGGTGAGTTGACTCCATAGAATTTAAAATAAAAATATTTCAAAAACACTTGCAATCAGTGTTTTCGTGCACTCAGTCAGAAATTAGAACATAAGGTCCTGATGTGTGGATACATCGGCCACCACATCAACCCTAGACTCCCTAAACTTAAAACCACACACAAAACACATAACACTATTACCACATAGAAACAATCAAAGTCCTAATTCTTTGTTAGAACCAAACATCCCTCTGATACCACTTTTTCACGACCCGTCCCTCAGGGCCTGTATCGTGAATACCCCAAGCCATCCTTTCATGGGATAGGGCCTAGCGACTATCATCTGAAAGGCATATCCCTATAATGGGAAGGAATTTCCTTTTTAACCTGTATAGACACACAATCCAAGAACATGGCATGAAACAACCTCTACGAAAACAGCTGTAGTAAAATGTGTGCGGAAAGTAAATGTTTCAAAATACAACCCAACTATAAAATTACAAGTAAAACAGAAAGGTACGATACAACTGCAAAAAGGAAAATATATACTAAGTTTTACTCCGAGGATCCAACCTGAAGGGTAGGTACATATCGCCTCCATAGCACTCGATGTCTGCACATATCCACCATGTACCGCCTAGTCCTCGCTCCCTCAAACCACAGCCCAACTGATCACTGTATTCACAATACACAATAAGGTGGGGGCGAAGCCCGTGCTGGGGTGATTATAACAATACCAAGAAGGGACCTGAGGACCCCAAAAGGTCTCTCAGAATTCTACAAAGGAAAAACAAAAATAGTGACCTCAATCACAAACCACAAGCAATAGAGATAACTCAAATAGTGTCTGAGCTCAAACCAATTTTTAAGTGTAGTATATAAGTACAAATGATTATTCGCGAATGTAGATCATCTTATTCTGTCAAGAGGCACTACTTCTGACCATACAGAGTCTGACACACACAGGAACGATAGTTACTAACACCCACAATAACCCACCCTGGATCTGGTCTTCCCACAATTAATAGGTATCAATCCACTGAAATGAACCACACATGAACTGATCCAGCTAGGATCAGTAGGTAACTAACCTCCCCAATGATGAACACAGGATCTGACCCATAATAGATCTATATGTGCAGACCCACAAAAGATCGATGAGCACTGACCAACATAGGATCTGGCCCAAAAAGATCAGTATGCACTGACTCACATAGGATCACTTAGCACTGACCCACACAGGATCTGACACAAACATGATCGGTGCTGACCCACATAGGATCCCTAGGTACTAACCTCCGTATGGTCTATCTCCAACCTCCGCCTTACTTCCAGCAACTGCATTCCATCTCATATCATGTCACGACCCGTCCTCGGGGCCCGTGCCGTGACTACCCCAAGCCCGCCTTCCATAGGCCAGGGGCTGGCGACTAGCAGTAAAGGCATAATTCCCGATAACTGGGAAGACATTGCCTTTATAAAAGTAAACAAAACACCACAGAGTAAAAGCGGAAGTAAAACACTAAGTACAAAGAGAAGTGCTGAAAGGTAAATGGGCCAGTATACAAACCCAAATGAAATTACAACTACAACTGAACAAAGTACAATAAAAAAAGACAACAGCTGGAAGAACGGAAGCGGCTCTTGGGACGTCCTCCTCGGATCCTACCTGAAGGGTTGGTACAGATGGCACAGCTCCTGGATCGTCCACCATGGATCCTACCTGAAGGGTAGGTACAGATAGCCTCCACAATGCTCTCGCCCGTCAACCTCCTCCGAGTGTCGTCTCACCGTGAAGTCCACCTCCTGATACTGACTCGTCGTGTTGTCCACCTCCGGGTACCATCCAGTCCTCGAACACTCGACATCCATCAGCACTGCCCGTCGTCTGCAACCAACACAACGAGGTGTGGGCATAACCCGTGCAGGGGTGAGTATAACGATACTTAGTAGGGACCCAGAGACCCTCAAGGTCTCACTAAAACCAGCATGGATAACCACAAAGAATATCTCAACAGATAACCTCTACTTAGGTATATGCTCATGCAAATACCTGAGTTATCAAGTAACCCATCTCAATCATGAGGAAAACACCAAGATCATGAAATCAACGGATAACCACTACCCATGTATATGCCCATACATATACCTAAATTATAAAGTGACCCATCTCAATCATGAGGTAAACACAAAGGTCATAGACTCATCTCAAACCAGGATTTTCATCATCGAAACCGTAACTGCTGAAGAGCCCTGTCTCTGGAGTGTACAGTGGCCCTGTCACGACTCCGAGGTACTGCTCACTAATCCATGTCTCAGAGGTACTCCTCCTGTCAAGTACCGCGGGTCTTCTGCCAAATATTGGGCACTCCGTCCGCTGTGGGTCTACCGCCAAATACCGTGTGCTCCCCCTAATAGCATACAGAGGTACTCCTATGGTCGAGTACCGCGGGTCTACTGCCATCTACCAGGCGCTCCGTCCGCTGTGGTTCTGCCGCCAAATACCGGACGCTCTGTCCACTGGGCTAGTCGACTCACTCCATGTCGAGTCAGTCAAGCAGTCGTCAGGTCTCAGCCGGCTACACGGTCTCCGTACTCCGCACGCTCGTCTCTGGGAGGGTCCGCTCCATGAGCTACAGGTCGATACTCCATGTATCTCAATGTACCATGAAGAAGTATCTCAAAGGACCGCCTTGTCATTGGGGTCTCAAAGCAACAGACAGCGCGTCAATCGAATGCCCGGTCTGTGAGTTATTAGACTTTTCGTCCCCGGGTCCCGGTTGGTTTCGTGAGTGAACCAACCCGGACATATCTCAACTGTACCCCGAACTCTCATAGGGTATACTCAAAGGAACCGTTTCTCAAAGTGATCACCAATGCCGCTGACGGTTCATCAAACGGACGTCTAGTCTGAATGATAACAGCTTTTCCGTTTCAAGGGCCCAGTTGGATTTTGGGTACAATCCAACCCAGCCTCTATCCAACCTCAACCGAAACTCGGGAAATGTATGCCAAGAAATTCATCTCATTATGAGGAATTCAACGAGACAGACGGTGCGTCAATCGAACGACCGGTCTGTGAGTTATTGGCGTTTTCGTTCCAGGGGCCCGGTTGGTTTCGTGAGCGAACCAACCCGACCGCACTCCAACGGCATCCGAGACTCGAGCGGAGTAAGCCAAAATATCCGTCTCAATTAGAGGAATCCTTTAAAGTAAAAGACACGTCAATCGGACATCCGGAGCTCATGTTATGAGCGTTTCCGCTCCGATGGCCTAGTTGGTTCTGTGCACGAACCAACCCGGCCGAACCAAAAGTATTCCAAAAACTTGAGTGCGATATTTCAACACGACCGTCTCGGTCCAAGGATCACATCTCCGCTGACGGTGCATCGATCGGAGGTCCGTAGACCATGTTATGGGTGTTCGATCGGAAACAAACCGAAATGGGGGATCTGGGCCCGGCCCGGCCCGGCCCAATCCCCCCCTGGGTCGGCCCGAACCTGGTCGACCCAACCTGGGTCCGGCCCATCTGGGTGCAGTCCGGCCCGACCGGCGCGGCGCGGCTCGACCCGACAGGCCAGTCGCGGCTCGGCCAGCGTGGCCAAGTGGAATCCACGGAGCGGAGGGGGTGCGCGGCCCCCCTCGCCGTTGATTGAAGTCGGCGGCGGTTTGCGCCGCCGCCAATCCTCCAGGATCCCGCGCAGCCGCGGAATCCCCCATGTCGCACCGCCGCAGAAAGCTGCAGTTGTTGATTCCTCCGGCGGCGTGCTCGGGCGCCGCCGCCTCATGGCGGCCGGACGGCTCTGGCGGCCGCCCCCGGTCGCCGATGGCGCCGCGCCGGCGACCCGCGCCTCCTGGTTTTCCATGGGCCACCGGAGTTGCTCCGGTGGTCCGTTTTCAAAACCGTCTATGCCGGAGTTCATCTCGGGTCTCGAACTTTACTGCAGAATCTTCAAAATAACCTTGCGTCCCCGTTTGTCATCGCCCGTCAATCCACACGTCAATCAACAAATCGTTCCGTCCTCGTGGTTCTCCGGCGCGACGCGATGGCGCCACGCCCCTTCATCGTGGCTCGACTCCATCCGCAGATGTCTTCAGGTTTCTCCAACGTGGTGTGATGGTGTCGCATCCTTGTTTGTTTTCACGGCGCGGCGTGATGACGCTGCGCATTCCTTTCTGCACGATTCCGCGCGATGCGATGGCACCACGCTATTCCCGTTTCAATACACAAAAGAAACCAACATGGATAAGGAAGAGGGTCGGCCGGGTTTGGGCGGTTCGGCCCCCTCTTGTTAATAGATATAAATTTTTCATATTTCATGAAGAATGTTAAGGTAATAATCAAGAACAAATTAAATAAATAAACCCCTAAAGTTTTCCCGCAAACAAGAATTCCCAACCCGCAACATATTCTTCACGGATCAACTTGATGTTTAGTTGATCCACGTTCTTTGATTTAGATGGAAGTAACATGGGGTTCATTAATATTCACAAAACAATTCCCTACCTCAATGATTCTTGAACGGAGGTTCGTCGAATAAGGATTCTTCGCGGAAAGAGACGTCGCGAAAGAAGACGTCGTCGGTGTCGCGGAAGGAGATGTCGACCTCTGAGGAATCCGGCGTTCTTCACGTTCTTCGCGTTCTTCGTGTTCTTCGATGAAGGAGATGAAGAAACTCTTAAATCCTTAGCCTTTTTCTCCCCAAGACTCCACCACAAGAAACTAACCCAAAATAAAATAAGCTCACCTCTTCTTTTATTAACATAACATAACTTTTTAATTTCAAGTGTTTGAAATTTAAAAAGCCACACTTAACTCACTTAATTAATAACATAAGTTATTAATGTTTAAGTTATCAAGAGTTAATGGTGAGTTTAGGGGGGTTGAAGAATATGAAGGGGTGGGGTTCGTGTGGGCCCCACAGCCCTCATAACCTCTCTTGGGAATTTGGGTAGTTACCCATCTTCCA
Source organism: Viscum album (assembly GCA_963277665.1). Lineage (NCBI taxonomy): Eukaryota > Viridiplantae > Streptophyta > Magnoliopsida > Santalales > Viscaceae > Viscum > Viscum album. The sequence goes on from OY728123.1 coordinate 1,228,927,744, forward strand.
CCCAAAGCCTTAAACCACTAAAAGAAAATAAAAATTGCAGTTAATTTATAAATTAAACTTCCACAATTTTTATCATATTCTCTCATGAAAACGCAACTCCGGAAAAGGCGTTCCTATGAAATTACCGGCACTATGGTTCCATCGGTTCCCTCAGAATTCGATTCCGAGCACCGGTTCAAAAGATAGAAAAAACCCGCTCGTCTGTTCACTGAACGTACCCTAGCCCAACTTTGGAAAATGATTCCGGGCACACCGGGCCTCAGAATCAGGCACTGTCAGAAACTGCGTTCTTGTAAAATTTCAAAGAAAATTAAGAAAAAATGTTCCTTGAAATTTCCAGGTTTTTACATTACTCCCACCTCAGGGATTTACGTCCTCATAAATCTTAAACACAAACTAGGGATACAAAAGAGGTAATGACAACGCATCTGAGCCTCCCACTTTCATGTGCTCACCTAGAGACTCCCGTACTGCCAGTGAAAGCGCACCCGAGGAATCGACCATCCTCAAAGGATCCACTTTTGTCGATCCTTGATTCCCACTGGATTCTCTGTGGAAGTAACCCCATCTCCATCATCCTGCTCCCCATGGTCGATGATATGCGAAGGGTCGAGCACGTATCTCCTCAGTTAAGATATGTGTAAGACGTCGTGCACCTGGTGTAACTGAGGTGGATGAGTCATGCGGTAAACCATCCTGCCTACCCAGCTGAGGACCTAAGAAGGTCTGCTAAACCTCGGAGATAACTTGCCACCTTGGCCACATCCCCATAACCCTCGTTGAGGTGAGACCCGTATAAGGACGTGATCGTCATCCTCGAACTCTAGAGGTCTCCAATTCCTGTTAGAACTGAAACTCAAACGACTGCTACCACGAGGGTAAGGTTGACCGACTCAAGAGTGATCGGTCGCACCCTCCTGTGCATGAGTTACCCTGTGCTTCCTGGGGATTCCTTTTTCGCCGACCAAGGAAAACCCATTCCGACGTCGTAGTTAAACCAAAACCTTTTTGCCTAATACCGTAAATTTGTGTATGAACTGTGATTGCCTAGGCCATACTCAAACCAATGTCGTAAGGCCTCGACTCTGCCACCAAGAGATTTCAACTGAAACTCTCGCCTCGAGGGTCTGACCACACTGTCGGTGTAAGTGTGATTATCGAGTCTCCTCCCAAGGTATCTCCAGACGTGAGGGTCAAGTCCACAGCTTCCGGAATCTCTAGGTCTGGAACAAGATTTGTGAAAGCAAGGAATGATTCATATCGACGTCCGTTACTACAGTAGCTATTAGTGGAAACAGACTGTCCCTTGAATCATTTTTAGAGCTATTGGGTCACACTCCTTGACCGCATGAAACCGCACTCTTCCTCCGCCCTTCAGTTCCCTGAGCCTGGCGGGGATTACTAAGGTAGGTGGTTGTAGCATGTTAAGATGTACGCCACCTCATGCTTCTCTCCTAGCTTTGCCTCCACGTCTGCTGCTTCACAGACTCATCTCTCATTAAATCATCCTCTTCTTGAAACATTTATCACGCTCGAGTCTCTATGACTGGCGCCGGTTTCCTATTTCTTACTACACTGTGCAGTCTTCATCCGCTCCTGGTTGATCTGCACCTTCATTGCCTACGATCTGAAAGAAATGCTACACTTTATCCTTTACCGCAAAGAGAAACTCGGTCTCATCCTCTGGATGAACCATTCCCATTGCCTAATACAGTCATTCCTGACATGAATGATGAATTCATGCCATGGATGATGTCGTAAGGCCTCGACGTAACTACCAAGAGATCCAATTGTCACTCTCACCTCCAAGGGTCAAGTCACACTGTTGGCATCTGTGTGAGGTCCCTGGGTCTCCTCCAGCAAAAATCTCGAAAGTGAGGGTCAAGTCAACAGTTTTAACCGGGACCTATCAGTATCAACCAAACAAAAGGACAGGAAACAGACATCACAAGATAAGTGTCTTTTTATTATTGCAGCTGTAACACCCCGATATTTTATGAAAAATATTCTTTTTAATTTCATTAATGTTTTGTATTGTACGCTACACCAAAATGAGCTTGCACAACATGCATCCTTGACTTTCCTTTCATTACACGCAATCGCGACCTTCCTCAATAGCGTGTGTAGTATGCAATATCGAGTTTCACTATACAACGATATACTATTAAAATACTATTAAAAATAGCTGTTATGAATAGTAATAACCACTTTTTGAAATTTTGTAAATTTTATTTTTCAAAATGGACTTTATTTTTGGATTCGGAATATCGAAATTAGCTTTGGGTGAAATTTTGGTAATTTTCGGATAACTTTCATATTTTGATGAATAGTGAAAATTACTAAATTTTAATTAAAAACAACTTTTTCAATCGAAATAATTAATAGTGATAAATTATTAATTTGAGTGGGTTTAAAGTATATTTAGAATATATTTGTACAATTTAATACAATGTTGGTCATTGTATGTAATTTCACATTTAAACCAGACATAAACAAGTGTCAATCTTTTGATAGTTATAATCTCTTAAGAACACGCTATTTGTTTTGACGGCGGAAATTAATTTTTAAATTAATTAATTCAACTGTTATGTTTTGAATTTGGTAAAATAGAAATAATTTTTGAGTTCATAATATCAAATATAGCTTATGCCTAATTTTTTGTATTTTTCCGGAAACTTACATTTTTTTTGATGAAGTGTGAAACCACTTAGTGGTAGTTAAAAAAATGAATTTTTCATAAAACTTAATTTTACCACTTCTGTGAATGGAATTTAAAAAATCCGAGAGACACGGTTGATGTCACTATGTAAAATGTGGTTCAATGAGATGAAAGTAATTTTTGGTTAATAGTAACTTTTTACTTTTTTTTACCACGGTTAAAAGTAAATAGGGTAATTAAGGGTAAAAATGATATTATTATTACCCTAATACATGTCCTAATTCTATTTGATAAGTGTAATTCGACCAAAAACAACCTTAGAAATAAAATATGACCATTTAGGCCCACTTGGATTAGATTATGACATTTATTGTTATCTAATTCAAAGAAGAGTTAAAAGAGTTAAAATCAAAGTTTTTTTACTAAAACATTTTTAATATAGGGTTATACATAAGATAAATTCGATTGTAAATATTCATTAAAAAGATAATAATATTTCCTACATAATAGTATTTTATTTATAATTTTTAGACATTAAATAATTTAATTTATTTATGACACAACAATGATGCAGTAATTATCTTAATAAAGAAATATTGACATAATAGATGTTATAAAAACCCAAATAAATGTAATTTGAAACTTTTTATGAATTAAACTAATTTTCTAGGTTAATATGACATGTTATTATTGATTTAATTAAATTGGTTCGAACTAATAATTCTGTTATAATTTTCACAAAAATCAATTACTAAATAGTGTCAAAATTGACATAAAATAGTTTTTAAAAAAAATATTATATTATTAATTGTTATTTTATTCCTAAAAATCTACGGATCGGCCAAATGACTTAGATAAGGTTATATATATTAATAATAAACAACTTGGGGTTCGTTTGGCTTCTTATAGTATGTTTATTAACCTTATAGTATAAGAACACAAGAAGACACGGTAAAAGTAAAATTATTATACTTAATGTTAAATCTAAATGATAAGGTTTAAAAAGGAACGTAAACTTGTCTAAATTCTATTGGATGAGAGGAGTTCGACCCATCCCCACCTTATATTTGAAATAAATCAATTTGGAGCTATTTAAAACCAAATTTGACTTTATAATAAAATAATAGTTTTAGTTATTCCAAAGGTACCCCTCTCCTCCCTTATAAAAGGGCACCTCCTCCCCCTCTTCCTCACACAACATTGAGCCTTCATGCTCCGCCAACCCCTGCCAAATTGTATTCTCCACTTACCTAGAAACATCCTAGAGGTTCTGGTCTTCCTCAAAGACCAATTTTAGAGCCTTAAAAGAAGGTCTCAAAGAAGCACTTCAAAGAGGAGGTAATGTCCGTTACCGATTCTTTCATCTTTATTTCTTCTTCCACATCTTCTTCTTTAGTTGTGTAATTATGAAGTAATAACATCAGTATCAATCATATACTGATATGTTATTATAAGTATGAAACAACCATATTTCACCATCTATCCATCCTACGGAAAAAGAAATCACTGCGCGTGCATACGTACGGAATACCGTCTCCACAACGTGGTGTAATCTGTTTTCCACCACCACCTTATTTGGATGGGTATAATGGTGTAAATAATGACTATATATGACTATTATAAAGTGATACTGATTCTGAAATAGTATACATATACTCCAATAGAATTCCACGATCATAAGAACGATATCATCACTCGTGCGTACGTACGGAATACCGTCTCCACGATGTGATGCGACTCGTTCTACATGATCTTCATTTCATAATGATTATATAAATGAATTGAATGAATGAATATGATATATATTACACTAATAAAATTCTAGAAATGAGGTATCTATAACCAAAAGAGAGAATAAGAATTTATTCAACAAAACATGCATAAGAACAAAAAGTAATAAACACCCGAATAACAAGTAGCAATGAAATATTATTACTAAGAAGCTAAGAATATGATCATATATGATATAATAACAATGAATATGATTCTGTAATAAGTCAATGACATTATTTAAATCATTATATAGGATGTTCGGACACTTACGAAGAAAATCGGACCTAAGGTAAGGGAAATATCACAATCTCATTTTTATCCGAGATTGTTTATACTTTAGTATTTACTGTGGTGTATTTTATCATCCACATCCATGTTTCCTCAATATGTAATATTATTTCCATCCACCTACAATTGTTTAAATCCTATTTTACCCTTCGGTGAGTTTTTAGTAAAAGATATGAAAGGAATCTTTTTTCGTTTTTCGTACGAGGTACTTTTTTTGACTTTTCTGACAAAAGTACGTGAAGAATGTTTTTTTAACTTATACGGCATGAATGGATTTTTAAAACATTATTTCAAAGAAGCTTCCTTTACAAGTATTCAAGTTTATTTTTAATCAACTTATTTTAGTTTAAAATTGTAAGACATGTTAAGAAAGGAAAATGTTTTTGAAGTGGAAAGGATATTTTCCTCAAGAATTGAGTTCAAGTGTTTTATCAAAATTATTTTCCATCTAAGATAATAAAGGGTTCTGTTTCTATCACTATTATTACATGGATTTGATTATGTTGTTATGGAAATATTTTTATAAATTCCTTTATCTTATATGAATTGTTTTAAGATGTCATGTTGTTTAAGAATTCCATTTTTATTACATGGGTTATGAAATGATGTATGATTTATGATTTTGTGGCACACATAAGAATGGTATCATTATGAGATGGGTGGGACCTATATCTCCCGCCAATGCATTGGGTAATGATTTTATATCTCATGAGATAGACATGGATGGAATGAAAGGTTATACCGGTTCAGTGAAACAGGACTGAAACGATGGTGACTCGGTTCAGAAATGGACATTGTCCACTAAGATAGTCTTGGCAATGAGTCTTGACTAATAAGATATGATTCTCTATGATTATGTGTATATGCCACAAAGTTTCATGTTTTAAGTTATGATTATTGGAATTTCATTTCACTACTATTATTTATCCCATGTTATGAAATTATGCTCTCTTTTGCATGTTAAGATTTCCAAAATGATATGTTATTATGAAAATGATGTGATTGATATTTCTTTTGTTTACCCTTACTGAGAATTTGAGCTCACCCTTTTATGTATTATTTTCCCCAGGATATAAAGAAAGGTTTTAGGTAAAAAAAGTAAGATCTTTATGGGAGATGTTGAAGATCTTTCACCACGATTAGAACATTATATTCCGAGTTTCCAAAGACACTAAACTATTATGATCCTTGTGTGTGTGTGTTTTTTATGTACTAAGTATTCCGAAAAAGTAATGTAATGTCCATGTACGTCAAGATTCAGGTCTCTACAGTTGGTATCAGAGGAAAGGTTTAGTCAACCTTTGGAAACTAGGATGCGAAAACTTTAGTGATATCCCTAGAGATATTTCTAAGGTATGTCTAGGGATGTCTCTAAGGTTAAGTATACGTACAGGATATAGTCCTATAACTACGGTAAAGATCTAAGAATTTAACCTATGATGATAGATATTGAGGGTACTCCCCCTTTACTATGTTGTTTTCTCTAGCATGATTTTTGCCTCTCACACTATTCTTTTTGGGTTTTAGACGATGGCTGGAACCCGAAGGAACCGTGTTGATCACTGTAATGGACAATGCAATGATTGTCCTCCTGAAGAAACAAGTGTTATGGGAGATGGAGTGGAAAATCTTATTTCTATACTTACAGAAGCTATGAATCATTCTGGACTTCCAAATGAGAAGAGAAGGGAACAATATTCTATTGAGTCATTCATGAGGCAACATCAACCTTCTTTCAGTGGGCCTTCCGATCCACTTGTCGCTGAACAATGGATCAGTACCACTGAAAAGATATTTTCAGTTCTTCAATGTTCTGAACATGATAAAGTCATCTTAGCAGTATATCGTTTGGAAGGTGAAGCTGATCAATGGTGGAATCTTATCAGGAATACGAGGCCAAGAGATGAAATTGAGTCCATCAAATGGGACGAGTTCAAGAACTTGTTTTTCAGTAAGTACTTCCCTCGTATTCTTCGAACAAATATGGAAAATGAATTTCTTGAGCTAAAGCAGAAGGATTATGAATCTGTTGGTATATACGAAGCAAATTTTACAAGACTTGCAAGGTATGCATCTGGCATTATCATCCAACCTGAAAATAAAGTTGATCGATTTTTCAGTGGCTTAAAACCAAGTCTTCGAAGGGCATTAGCTATAAGAGACTTCAGTAGCTATGAAGAAATTGTGTGTTGTGCTATCAATGTAGAAATGGAAGTTGGTGTTACTTATCCATCTCATAGTTTTGACAAGAAACGAAAGATGGAGTTCAAGGAGAAATCTCAGAATAATAGTGAAAAGAAGATGAATGTTTCCTTATGCTCAATGTGTGGAAAGAAGCATGGTGGAGATTGTCTTAATGGGACTAGAAAAATTTTTAAGTTTGGAAAAGAAGGTCATCGAGCAGGTGAGTGTCAACGTAATGGAGAAAGGGTTTCTAATGATGTGAATAAAGAAAAGACTGCAGAGAACACACCAACAACACTTCAATGCTTCAAGTGCAAGGAAATGGGGCATTATGCTAATAAATGCCCTAATCCAAGGGTTAGTGATGATCGACATGAGCAACCACTTAAGGCAAAGGACAAAGGGAAGTCACATGCGATCACTATTGGCGATGTTGAATATGACAACAATGTGGTGGAATGATTAAGTGTTTATGTAATGGGATTCCAAAATAATGTTGTATATAGTATCATGGAATATTGGAATATTTATGTATTGGTATATTGTGGTTTTCAATGATACCGGTAACCATGGAATGTGATTGAGATATTTTTGGAAAAAAAGACGATATGCGCATAATGAAGGGATAAGGAGAAAATGAAATGTTTGACAGTATTCATGAGCTCATGATTGATATAAGGACTAAGTGATATCATGGTTTGAGTATATAGAATTTTGAGGATTTTGGTATGTGAAAGGTGTTAACTTTTAACTGCATTCATGTTTTCACTAAGGTTCAATGGGTATTCAAGAGAATACATGATTAAGGCCTTTGAATGTTTGGAATGTGACCAACAAGACATATCTTATGATATATGGGGATCAACGATGGTATTAAATCTCTGGTAATTGTTTTCACTATATTATGAGAGTGTTCTGCAATATTATGGATATGTCTAAAGATTGGAATGGATTATGTTGGACATAAGTTAGTATTTTTTAAGGATAGAATTTTTTTTCGATATTATTGATGGGATATTATAGTAATATAGTTTTAGAAAAACGACAACCTGCAGGAAGGGCGACAGCCCATCGCTTCGGACAAGGCTGTGGGAATCGAACCCACAACCGAAGTGCAACTGGCCTTTATCACCTACCACTGGCCTAAAGGAAGTCCCTGGTTAGTATAAACTAGTTTTATTTTATTAAGTGATATGATATATGAAGTATAAGTTCATTTTTGGAACCATATACGATTAACCATAAGATGGACTTATAACTTTTGTTAACCTTTTTTTTTGAAAGAGATTGAATGACCAATCATTTTATCACATGATCTGCTAACACATCACGAATGAAAAATTCAACTTCATTTCTTTAATAGATGAAGTTTAAATTGTCTAAAGAACGACAAACGGTGAGACTATACCAAAATCACGAAAGTATTTCTTCTAATTCCAATTTCATCAACTTTAGGGAAATGATCTTGAAAACCAAAAATGTTGTCCTAGTGCTCTTATATCTGATAAATCAGATGGTACCCTAGATCATCACAAATTTATGGCTTTGTGATTACTGGATCTTCCATAGCCATGTTCTCTACCACTCTCCATCAGAACATTATGGTTAGATTTCTCTTCCATATCCATATTTTCACCTTTGTGGAAACCCAGTGATTAGTTTATTTGGGTAACCGTTACATTTCATACTTTTATTTTTAAAGATTGGTTTTGGTATTCCATTTTACGATGTGGGTTTCTATTAAAGAGACTTTCTAATAGTAAACCATTTATAACCCCGATGAATTTCGAGGGCGAAATTCATTTTAAGGGGGGTAGAATGTAACACCCCGAGATTTTATGAAAAATATTCTTTTTAACTTCAATAATGTCTTGTGTTTAACGCTACACCAAAATGATCTTTCACAACATGCATCCTTGACTTGCCTTACATTACATGCAATCGCGACCTTCCTCGATAGCGTGTGTAGTACGCAATACTGAGTTTCACTAAACAACGATATACTATTAAAATATAATTAAAAATAGACGTTATGAATAGTAATAACCACTTTTTGAAATTTTGTAAACTTTATTTTTCAAAATGGACTTCATTTTTGGATTCGGAATATCGAAATTAGCTTTGGGTGAAATTTTGGTAATTTTCGGATAACTTTCATATTTTGATGAATAGTGAAAATTACTAAATTTTAATTAAAAACAACTTTTTCAATCGAAATAATTAATAGTGATAAATTATTAATTTGAGTGGTTCTAAAGTATATTCCGAATATATTTTTACAATTTAATACAATGTTGGTCATTGGATGTAATTTCACATTTAAACCAGACATAAACAAGTGTCAATCTTTTGATAGTTATTATCTCTTAAGAACACGCTATTTGTTTTGACGGCGGAAATTAATTTTTAAATTAATTAATTCAACTGATATGTTTTGAATTTGGTAAAATAGACATCATTTTTGAGATCATAATATCAAATATAGCTTTTGCCTAATTTTTGGTATTTTTCTGGAAACTTTCATTTTTTTGATGAATAGTGAAACCACTAAGTGGTAGTTAAAAAAATGAATTTTTCATAAAACATAATTTTACCGCTTCTGTGAATGGAATTTCAAAAATCCGAGAGACATGGTTGATGTTAGTAAGTAAAATTTGGTTCAATGAGATGAAAATAATTTTTGGTGAATAGTAACTTTTTACTTTTTTTACCACAGTTAAAAGTAAATAGGGTAATTAAAGGTAAAATTGATATTATTATTACCCTAAAACATATCCTAATTCTATTGGATATGTGTAATTCGACCAAAAACAACCTTAGGAATAAAATATGACCATTTAGGGCCACTTGGATTAGATTAGGATATTTATTATTATCTAATTAAAGAAGAGTTAAAAGAGTTAAAATCAAAGTTTATTTACTAAAACATTTTTAATATAGGGTTATACATAAGATAAATTCGATTGTAAATATTCATTAGAAAGATAGTAATATTTCCTACATAATGGTATTTTATTTATAATTTTTAGACATTAAATCATTTAATTTATTTATGACACAACGATGATGCAGTAATTATATTAATAATGAAATATTGACATAATAGATGTTATAAATACCCAAATAAATGTAATTTGAGACTTTTTATGAATTAAAATAATTTTCTAGGTTAAAATGACATGTTATTATTAATTTAATTAAATTGGTTCGAACTAATAATTCTGTTATGAGTTTCACAAAAATCAATTACTAAATAGTGTCAAAATTGACATAAAATAGTTTTTTTAAAAAAATATTATATTATTAATTGTTATTTTATTCCTAAAAATATACGGTTCGGAAAAATGACTTAGATAAGGTTATATATATTAATAATAAGAAACTTGGGGTTCGTTTGGCTTCTTATAGTAAGTTTATTAACCTTATCGTATAAGAACACAAGAAGACACGGTAAAAGTAAAATTATTTTACATAATGTTAAATCTAAATGATATGGTTAAAATAGGAACCTAAACTTGTCTAAATTCTATTTGATGAGAGGAGTTAGACCCATCCCCACCTTAGCTTCGAAATAAATCAATTTGGAGCTATTTAAACCCGAATTTGACTTTATAATAAAATAATAGTTTTAGTTATTCCAAAGGTACCCCTCTCCTCCCTTATAAAAGGGCACCTCCTCCCCCTCTTCCTCACACAAATTTGAGCCTTCAAGCTCGGCCAAACCCTGAAATATTCTCTTCTCCACTTCCCTAGAAACATCCTAGAGGTTCTGGACTTCCTCAAAGACCAATTTTAGTGCCTTAAAAGAAGGTCTCAAAGAAGCACTTCAAAGAGGAGGTAATGTCCGTTACCGATTCTTTCATCTTTATTTCTTCTTCCACATATTATTCATTAGTTGTTTCATTATGAAGTAATAAAATTAGTATCACTCATATACTGATATTTTATTATAAGTATGAAACAACCCTATTTCACCATCTATCCATCCTACGGAAAAAGAAATCACCGCGCGTGCGTACGTACGGAATACCGTCTCCACGCCGTGGTGTAATCTATTTTCCACCACCACCTTACTTGGATGGGTATAATGGTGTAAATAATGACTATATATGACTATTATAAAGTTATACTGATTCTGAAATAGTATACATATAATCCAATACAATTCCATGATCATAGGAACGATATCATCACTCGTGCGTACGTACGAAATACCGTCTCCATGATGTGATGCGACTCGTTCTACATGATCTTCATTTCATAATGATTATATAAATGAATTGAATGAATGAATATGATATATATTACACTAATACAATTCTTGAAATGAGGTATCTATAACCTAAATAGAAGAATAAGAATTTAATCGACAAAACACGCATAAGAACAAAAAGTAATAAACACCCGAATAACAAGTAGCAATGAAACATTACTACTAAGAAGCTTAGAATATGACCATATATGATATAATAACAATGAATATGATTCTTTAATAAGTCAATGACATTATTTAAATCATTATAGAGTAGGTTCAGACACTTACGAAGCAAGTCGGACCTAAGGTAAGGGAAATATCACAATCTCATTTTTATCCAAGATTGTTTATGCTTTAGTATTTTCTGGGGTGTATTTTATCATCCACATCCATGTTTCCTCAATATGTAATATTATTTCCATCCACCTACAATGTTTTAAATCCTATTTTACCCTTCGGTGAGTTTTTAGTAAAAGTTATGAAAGGAATCTTTTGTCGTTTTTCGTACGAGGTACTTTTTTGACTTTTCCGACAAAAGATCCTGAAGAATGTTTTTTTAACCTATACGGCATGAATGGATTTTTAAAACATTATTTCCAAGACGCTTCCTTTACAAGTTTTCAAGTTTATTTTTAATCAAATTATTTTATTTTAAAATTGTAAGACATGTTAAGAAAGGAAAATGTTTTTGAAGTGGAAAGGATATTTTCCTCAAGAATGGAGTTCAAGTGTTTTATCAAAATTATTTTCCATCTATGATAATAAAGGGTTCTGTTTCTATCCCTATTATTACATGGATTTGATTATGTTGTTATGGAAATATTTTTATAAATTCCTTTATCTTAAATGAATTGTTTTATGATGTCATGTTGTTTAAGAATTCCATTTTTAATACATGGGTTATGAAATGATGTATGATTTATGATTTTGTGGCACACATAAGAATGGTATCATTATGAGATGGGTGGGACCTATATCTCCCTCCAATGCATTGGGTAATGGTTTTATATCTCATGAGATAGACATGGATGGAACAGTAGGTAATACCGGTTCAGTGAAACAGGACTGAAACGAGGGTGACTCGGTTCAGAAATGGAAATTGTCCACTAAGATAGTCTTGGCAATGAGTATTGACTAACAATATACGATTCTCTATGATTATGTGTGTATGCCACAAAGATTCATGTTTTATGTTATGATTATTGGGATTTCATTTCACTACTATGATTTATCCCATGTTATGAAATTATGCTCTCTTTTGCAGGTTAAGATTTCCAAAATGTTATGTTCTTATGAAAATGATGTGATTGATATTTCTTTTGTTTACCCTTACTGAGCATTTGAGCTCACCCTTTTATGTTTTCTATTCCCCAGGATATACAGAACTGTTTTAGGTAAAAAAAGGATGATCTTTATGGGAGATGTTGAAGATCTTTCACCACGATTAGAAGATTATATTCTGAGTTTCCAAAGACACTAAACTATTACGATCCTTGTGTATGTGTGTTTTTGTTATGTACTAAGTATTCCGCAAAAGTAATGTAATGTCCATGTACGTCAAGCTTCGGGTCTCTACAGCAGCTCATAGTACAAAGACACGAATACAACAGCAACATGGAACTAGAAGTACAAGGGACGTATCCACTAGTTCCGCTCCTGTCCACCTACTCCCGGAGCTCTACTGCCTTGTCCACTGCTCGTCTGTTGCTCAAGCACTCGTCGTTGCTTCTGCCTTGGTGGCTCCTCCAAAGCCTGCGGATCAACTATATGAGGAGTCGGACAGTCACGTGCTAGGTGAACCTTCCCGCCGCATTCATAACACTTCCTGCTCCTCGTACGACTGGCTCTGGTCCTCTTGGACCTCCGCATCATCTGTCTACCGCCCACAGATGACTCAGCTACTGATCGAAAAACACACGGCAAAGGCAGAAGCTCCTGTACACGCTCAGGGTGTAGAGCTACTGGCACAAACTACACCATGAAGAAGGTCTCTAAGTCTTCCCATGTGAAGGTCATCCCATCGAAAAAATGGAACAAGTGGCTCCACCACCTACCTGCTGCTGCCTGAAGGAGGCTGGAAGCAAAGATCACCATGAAGTCTGCTGGCGTCCCCACTAGCCTGAAGACTCTCACCACAGCCTCCAGCCAAACTTCAGCCGCCTGCGGGTCCATCTCACCCTGAAACCTGGGTGGCCTCTGGCGCTGGAAATCGTTCAGCGCGCTCAAGTGGCGTGCATCCCCTATTACTGGGTCTGGTGGCATCGATGGCCCAACATATGGTAGTACCGCTGGTGCCCCCGCTGGTGCCTCAACTACAAGAGGGCCCTGTACCGAAGCCTCGTCGCTCGGCAGGCTGTCAGTACGCACATCCCTCTGGGCTCTAGCTGGTCGTCCATGAAAAGGCATCCTGAAAGAAACAACGTGACACGGTCAAACGATTATACCTGGTGAGCTGCCCTGGTTTGAGCTGACATTTAAAAACTTCTGGAAACACACACGCAATCAGTGTTTTCGTGCACAAAGCTGGAAATCCGTTGTCAGGGACTTGGTGTAGGAATACGTCAGCCGCCCGCATCAACACTGGACTCCCTGAACTGAAAACCACACTCGGTACTCTTAACACTATTGCTTCATAGAAAGAAAATATCAGAGTTATAAGTTCTTCGGTAGAACCGAATCCTCTGATACCAATTTTTCACGACCTGTCCTCAGGGCCCGTGTCGTGACTACCCCAAGCCCGCCTTCCATAGGCCAGGGGCTGGCGACTAGCACCAAAGGCGTAATTCCTGATAACTAGGAAGGCATTGCCTTTATAAAAGTAAACAAAACACCAAAGAGTACAAGCGGAAGTAAAACACTAAGTACAAAGAGAATTGCTAAAAGTTAAATGGGCCAGAATACAAACCCAAATGAAAGAACAACTACAACTGAACAATGTACAACAGAAAAAGACAACAGGTGGAAGAACGGAAGCGGCTCCTGGGACGTCCTCCTTGGATCCTACCTGAAGGGTAGGTATAGATGGCACAGCTCCTGGATCGTCCACCACAGATCCTACCTGAAGGGTAGGTACAGGTAGCCTCCACAACGCTCTCACCTGTCAACCTCCTCCTAGTGTCGTCTCACCATGAAGTCCACCCCCGGATACTGACTCGTCGTGTAGTCCACCTCCGGGTATCGTCCAGTCCTCGAACACTCGGCCTCCGTCCGCACTGCCCGTTGTCAGCAACCAACACAACGAGGTGCGGGTATAGCCCGTGCAGGGGTGAGTATAACGATACTCAGTAGGGACCCAGAGACCCTCAATGTCTCACTAAAACAAACATGGATAACGACAAAGAAGATATCAACAGATAACCTCTACTTAGGTATATACTCATGCATATACCTAAGTTATCAAGTAACCTATCTCAATCATGAGGAAAACACCAAGATCATGAAATCAACAGATAACCACTACCCAGGTATATGCCCATACATATACCTAAGTTATCAAGTGACCCATCTCAATCATGAGGTAAACACAAAGGTCATAGACTCATCTCAAACCATGATTTTCATCATCGAAACCGTAACTACTGAAGAGCCCAGTCTCTAGAGTGTATAGTGGTCCTGTCACGACTCCGAGGTACTGCTCACTAATCGAAGTCTCCGAGGTACTCCTCCTGTCGAGTACCGCGGGTTTGCTGCCAAATACTGGGCGCTCCGTCCGTTGTGGGTCTGCCGCCAAATACCGGGCGCTCCCCCTAATAGCCTACAGAGGTACTCCTCCGGTCGAGTACCGTGGGTCTGATACCAACTACCAGGTGCTCCGTCCGCTGTGGTTCTGCCGCCAAATACCGGGCTCTCCGTCCACTGGGCTAGTAGACTCACTCCAAGTCAAGTCGGTCAAGCAGTCATCAGGTCTCAGCCGGCTACACAGTCTCCGTACTCCGCATACTCGTCTCCGGGAGGGTCCGCTCCACGAGCTACAGGTCGATACTACAAGTATCTCAAAGTCCCATGAAGAAGTATTTCAAAGGACCGCCTCGTCATAGGGGTCTCAACGCAATAGACGGCGCGTCAATCGGACACCTGGTCTGTGAGTTATTTGCCTTTTCGTCCCAGGGGACCGGTTGGTTTCGTGAGCGAACCAACCTGGCCGTATCTCAACTGTACCCCGAACTCTTATAGGGTATACTCAAAGGAACCGTTTCTCAACATGATCACCAATGGCGCTGACGGTTCATCAAACGGACGTCCAGTCTGAAAGATAATAGCTTTTTCGTTCCAAGGGCCCGGTTGGATTTCGGGTACAATCCAACCCGTCCACTATCCAACAGAAACCGAAACATGGGTGAAGTATTCCAAAAGTTCCGTCTCATCAAAAGGAATTCAACGAGACAAACGGTGCGTCAATCGGACGCTCGGTCTGTGAGTTATTGGCTTTTTCGTTCCAGGGCCCCGGTTGGTTTCGTGAGCGAACCAACCCGACCGCACTCCGACATTATCTGAACCTCGAGCGGAGTCAGCCAAAAGATCCGTCTCACTTAGAGTAATCCTTCAAAGTCGATGGCACGTCAATCAGACATCTGGAGTTCAAGTTATGAGCGTTTCCGCTCCGAGGGCCCGGTTGGTTCCGTGCACGAACCAACCCTGCAAAACACAAAGTATTCCGAAAACCTGAGTGTCATATGTCAAAATGACCGTATCGGTCCAAGGATCGCATCGCCGCTGACGGTGCGTCGATCGGAGGTCCGTAGCCCATGTTATGGGTGTTCGATCGGAAACAAACCGAAATGGGGGATCTGGGCCCGGCCCGACCCGGCCCAATCCCCCCCTGAGTCGGCCCGAAACGGGTCGACCCGACCCAGGTCCGGCCCATCCGGGCGCGGCCCAGCCCGGCCGGCGCGGCCCGGCCTGACCGGCCAGCCGCGGCTCAGCCAGCGTGGCCGAGCGGAAGCCGCAAAGCGGAGGGGGTGTGCGGCCCCCCTCGCCGTTGATTGAGGTCGGCGGCGGTCTACACCGCCGCCGATCCTCCGGGATCCCGCGCGGCCGCAGAATCTCCTGTGCCACACCACTTTGGCATGTCGAGGCGGTTGATTCCTTCCGCGGCGCGCTCGGGCGCCGCCGCCTCCTGGCGGCCGGACGGCTACGACCGCCGCCCCCGGTCGCCGGCGGCACCGCGCCGGCGACCCGCGCCTCATGGTTTTCCGCGGGCCACCGGACATGCTCCGGTGGTCCGTTTACAAAACTGTCTGTGCCGGCGTTCATCTTGGGTCTATAACTTTACTGCAGAAGCTTCAAAATAACATTGTGGCCCCATTTGTCGTCGCCCGTCAATCCGCACGTCAATTAGCAAATCGCGTCGTCCTCGTGGTTCTCTAGCGCGACACGATGGCGCCGCTCCCCTTTGCCGTGGCCCGACTCCGTCTGCGGATGTCATCGGGTTTCTCCGACGCGGTGCGACGGTGTCGCGTCCTTGATCCGTGTTCTTTGATTTAGAAAGAAGTAACATGGGGTTCATTAATATTCACAAAACAATTCCCTAACTCAACGTTGCTTGAACGGAGGTTCTTCAAATGAGGATTCGTCATGGAATGAGACGTCGTGAAAGAAGATGTCATCGGCGTCGCGGAAGGAGACGTCGCAGAAGGAGACGTCAACCTCCGAGGAATCCGGCGTTCTTCACGTTATTCGCGTTCTTCGTGTTCTTAGACGAAGGAGATGAAGAAACTCTTCAATCCTTAGCCTTTTTCTCCCCAAGACTCCACCACAAGAAACTAACCCAAAATAAATTAAGCTCACCTCTTATTTTATTAACATAAAATAACTTTTGAATTTCAAGAGTTTGAAATTTAAAAAACCACACTTAACTCACTTAATTAATAAAATAAGTTATTAATGATTATGTTATCAAGAGTTAATGGTGAGTTGAGGGGGGTTGAAGAATATGAAAGGGTGGGGATCATGTGGGCCCCACCGCCCTCATAACCTCTCCTGGGAAGTTGGGTAGTTACCCATCTTCCACCCAAAGCCTTAAACCACTAAAAGAAAATAAAAATTGTAGTCAATTTATAAATTAAACTTCCACAATTTTTATCATCTTCTCTCGTGAAAATGAAACTCCGGAAATGGTGTTCCTAAGAAATTACCTGTGCTACGGTTTCATCGGTGCCCTCAGAATTCGATTCTGAGCACCGGTTCAAAAGATAGAAAAACCTGCTCATCCGTTCACTAAACGTACCCGAGCCAAAATTCGAAAAATGATTCCAGGCACACCGGGCCTCGGAATCAGGCGCCTTCAGAAACTGCATTCTTGAAAAATTCCAAAGAAAAATAAGAAAAAAAATTTCTTGAAATTTCCGGGTCTTTACATATCATGCTTAATTATAGGAGAACCGCCCCTCAATCCATCGGTCATATTTCAATGGCCACGAAGTCCCATGAAGAAGTAACTCAATGATCTGCCTTGACATAAGGGTTTCAATGCAACAGACAACGCGTCAATCAGACGCCTGATCTGTATGTTATAAGGAATTTAGTGGAAAGGGACCGGTTGGATTTGTATGCGATCCAACCCGGACATACCTTAACTATTCTAAAAACTCATGTAGATTTTCTCAAAAGTACCACCCGGTTACAAAGGTCTTTATGCCATAGACGATGTGTCAACCAAACACTCGGTATGTTAGTTACACCCCTTTCCCTGAAACGGGGGTGATCACATCTCGGTCCGGACCGGCTCGGTCAAGCCAGCCAGAATATTCCATATATACCACTTCCCAAAATGGGTCCCAACGCCAGTGAAATTGTATCTAATGGACACCATGTTTGTTAGTTACAAGTGTTTCTTTATTTGGAGACCGATTGGGTCTAGTCCCAGTCCGACTCAGTCAGACTTGCCCGATGCAATGGGTCCTAGGGTCCACCTAACCCCGATCGGGCCCGTCCCACTAAGGGTCAGCCCGACATACTGGGTACATCACATTGGGGTCGGCCTAGTTTGGTTTGCGGGCTCGTGTCACAATTGGCCCGGCTCGTCGGGTATGGCTCTACCCACCCGCGTTGGCCCACCCGATCGTGGGTTCGGCCAGATTTACTGGCATGTCTGGCCTACTGGGTCGCTAGGCCAAGGACTATCCTGGCTTGTAAAGGGGTGGTCCGAATTGTTTGGTGGCATCCCGGTCTGAGGGCGGCGGTCTCCTCCACGAACGGCGGCCCACTCTAGGGTGGTGGTCCACTGGGGCAGTGGTCGGGTTCGGTCTGACATGGGGGGTGTAACCCCCCAGCCTCCTAGATTCTCGAATGTGCCAGACGTTGTTCATTTGGAAAAGCGGAAGAGCTGCATGGGTGCCGCTCAGTCACCCCGGAACCCACCGTAGATGGGTTCGCACTCCACTGTGGCTTTGGTCATGGATTCGTTTCACGGGCAGCGTAGCGGTCATGCCGCCTTTTTCCAACGGCTGACCGTCATGTCAGGAGCCTCCTCCATTCGCCGCGGTAGACGAGCTGTGTCCTTCCCCATGCGGCATGTGTCGATGTGCTCACAATCTTCTATGGTGGTGCATGGATAGAAAGATAGTGGACGGTTCAGGCTGGGTTCGTTAAACCCACACCCTCCACTTTAGCTCATAAACATGAGGGGGTTAAAGGTTTAATAACAATTGAATTAAACAATAAGATTAACCCCACACGATTCCCCGCAACAAACTCTCGCAAAGATGAATGAATCGTGGGTCAATCTGTTAGTCGGTTTACCCACTTTCTTCATATAATTTCAAGAATGATGAAGAGGGAATCATAAACACAGAAACAAAAATAACCCCTACCATGAAACGTTGGAGAGCGCTCGTGGTTGGGGGAGTCTCATTGTTCTCCGTCACCACAATAAGCTATCCTCACCGTCGCTCAAACGTCAAACTCCGGTTTGGGGTTTGGATGATGCACACCACCTCTTTCTAGGGTTGGCTCCATCCTATAAGGGGTCATAATTAGGGCACTCCAACAGAATTTCGTTGCTTGGAAATTCTTGTCTGATACCCCTCCCCCAAGCTCAATATTTATAGGAGAGGGAGTGAGTAAGTAACAACACAGGGAGTTAATGGCGCTTATTAATTGAAATCTCCCTAATTTCCCCCATCATCATTGTTACTTATATTAGAGGTTCAATCCACTTATTGGCTTGACAGATCGCTGGTCCCACCTTACAGCTTGTCTGTTGGAGGAAGACAATAAAAATAAAATAATAATGTTATTTTATTTATTCTATTTAAAAGCTCCAAGAACTAACTTTTTCTCTGGACCTACAACAGTTGTAGTGAATCCTCCCTTAAGTGAACCATGGCTTTTTAGATTGAATGGTTCCCTCTAAATTTTAATTCGACTAATTTTTCATAAGATAGAAAATGTCGCTCACACATTTACTGAACATACCCGAAAATAAGTTCAGTAGATTATTAACTGTCACCCTCGACTCGCGCCGGTTGAGGTTAGGCTCTGCCTAAGTCAAACCCGCCCCAAAGAACCCAATGTTACTCTCGGATTTACAATCCGAGTTACCTTTTAGAAGTTTTAGATTTTACAATAAAATAATTGTAACTTAATTATTTGAGTTATGGGAAAAAACAAAATTTCACTGGTGGCCAGTGCAGGCCAGTGTTAGTATCTGCATAAGGAGAGCATAGCATCATGAGTTCTGTGCTGGTCTCTTATTTGTAATCCATGTTACCATTCGTGAGTTATAAGAATTTTAAAAATAATATAATTTTATTTAATATTTTTTATTTATGGTTATTCCATTTTCGGTTTTCCTCATAAGAGGCTCGTGCCGACTAAACCTAACTCGCGCCTAGGGTAAACCCACAATCTTGAGCGTAATGGTGCCCTTAGATATCTGATCTAAGTAACCATTTAAGAGTTATTCCCCCTTTTCAGGAAAACTACTTACATATTAAAATTAAGGCTTAACAAATCTTCAACGCATAGTTTCGGGAACTTTGGGCCTCAGAATCACGCACCGCTATATTTCACGGTCTCAAAATAATTCTATATAATTAAAAAACAATTACATAGAATTTCTTGGACATTACATTTAAGATTATTATTAATGGTTATTACAACTCATGAACATAGATTTATTGACGAAAACTATGATGACACACTGTTCGCAGCGAGTGAGGATATGCTGGGTGCGTCAAGAGTAATACAAAATTATTAGATAATGCGAGAAAGTATTTGTCTCTCCTGTCACATAATTTAAGTACATATATTAATCCTTTTATAGAATTTATATAGACTAAATAAATCCATTTCCATGGTTATAAATGGGCAGAGTAAAATTTTAGAAAGTGAAATAAATAATAATAGACTACACTGGTTGATTGAACTAGCATGAAACCCACATGATTCGAGATATCGAGACAAAGGCATTACATTACATGGTAAGTGTTTGTAAGAGCTGACACATCATTTCAACATTAACTTCTTTCTATATGGGTGCCTTGGTGTGTTCCTAGATGCTAACCTTGGAATTTAGGTAGGCTCTGCATAATTACACTGAGAATGTGGCCTACAGGGTCACACATTATGTGTATCCATGTATCTTAGTAAAATATTAATTTAACAAGTTAAATAAAGATGATTCCCCATTGTGGTTTAATAGTTATTCAAGGATGCCTAATTTCATTGATTTTGAATCTAGTAATTCAAGGGAATATATTAGGGGAAAAATTGTATATTTATTAGCGAGTAATGCAGTGATATTTATTTGAGTCGTAAATATGCATGATTCGAGGACTAATAAATGTGGTGGAGGAAATAAACAAAATGAAAAAACAAAAGTACCTGTCATTTATATTAATATATAGGCCGTGTAATATTTCTATGGATTTGAGAGATATAATCTTATTTATTTAATTAAATAATATTTGGTATAATTCAATGGGTGCATGTCAAGTAAAAATAATTTTCAACTATTATTATTAGACAAGAGGTCTTACTAATAATTAAATAAAATGAATAAATGATTTTGGGTAATTTATTCATTTTATTATTCTATGTAATTAAAATACCAATTATACAATTCTAATTATCCTAGAAATATTTGGTTTTTGTGCAAAATGGATCTAAGAAAACTCTCAAGCTAAGATATAATTTTTTTTTCTTACAAGAATGCTCTCAATCTACAAGAGATATTCTCCTCCAAAGGATTTTGGAGAGTGCTTTTCAAGCATTTCTCAGGGTGATCGAAGGCGGGAAACACAAGAGAAGTCACTTCCGCACTAGAAAATGGATATCCCTCCGGCGATGTCCAGAGATACATAGGGCATGTGTGGATCACCATTAGAGGAATCCTACACTTGGATTTTATGACGCAATGACGGATCACATCCGCTCATGACCTGAAACATCAAGGGAGATATAATTCCATCAATGTAATTATTTTCTTTTAATTAAATTCAATACATCCTCGATATTATGATATTATCAATGGTTCCAGGAATCCATTCATTTATTTCGTTCTTTGTTCAATTCCAAAGATCTGACATTTTATTAGCATGAAGGATCTTGGGTTGATTGTTGTTAATGGAAACAAATCAAGTTGTGTACACACACCAATGCACTTATGCTTTTCTCAGAACATACAAGTGGTATCAAAGGGGTTCATAACATCGATTTTAATTATTTAGTTTTCCATTGGTAATTTATGAATTTAATAACTTAGTTGTTTTGAATTTAAGAAAAGTGTTCTATAAATCTGAATCTTGAGATCTATTCTTCCTCTTTCATTTCTTGTTCACCTTATAGAAACAATTTTTTATTTTAATTTTGAATAAAATAAAATAGATGATCTCATCTAGAGGTGGAAAATATTCCTAGCTATACAAAACCTAAACACACAACATTTATTCATCATTAAACTCCTTATATTATAGGTTTCATGCATCAGAAATGGTCTGAAAAACTATCCCACATCATTGGATTCTATCTAGGTCATTAAGACTTTGTGTTTTGATAAGGAACAAGTGGCACACAGTTTCTAGATTACATGTCATGTGGCCCACCGAACATAGTGTGTGGTCCCTTAGATTTAGGGTTAGACCGAGTACCCCTTACATGGATTGCCCGACTGGAATCTATGTAACGTGGATAGTACATGGTGTGTGTCCCACTGAACACATCGCGTACTCCAAATATTTCTAAAGTACGTCTACACACCATGTCCTCGGGCGTATACTTCGAATGGATAGTGAAAAAAGTACACATCATGCATTCAGAACTACGTGTTGTGTACTCATCCAAATTACATAGAATTATTAAATTTTATTATTGTATTATTCAAACCCTTTAGACATATACCATAGTGCAGGCGTAAATATGAGGATCAACATGTGATAGCTGTTATATATATATGAATTTAATTTAACATCTGTGTAATTATTATTTCTATTTATGGGGTATTTATGAACATAAATTCACAGGGCTGCCTCCAATGTACACGTTACGTACAAATATATCCTTAAAAAAAATTATTTGTTAAAAATTATGTTGGATGATAATTTCATGGAAATTCAGAAAAAGGGTTTAAGATAAAAGGATTGACTAATAAATTTAAATTAATTGATTCGAGTGGGATTTATCAAATAAAAAATAATCATTTGAAAATTGAAAGAAATTTTTATTTATGTGTAAATATTGTTGATTGTATGGATTATCAAGTGCAAGAACAAGAACATTGTATGTTAATGGTTTCTTTTAATTTATTTATTTAATCAAATTTGTTGGCTTGTGAGCCTTCTCCTCATTAACTTGTAGGGCATGCGTGCCAAAGGCTACATTTATGTTAAACCTCATTTTACCCCTCAACTACAATTGAAATAAAATCATGTTTAATTGATGGAGCTCCGAGGATAGTGGATGAGGCTCAATTTAGGATCCACAGTGAAACCAATCTGAGGAGATACAAAGGTGGATAGGTGGAAAGCTGCAAACACGAACCCATAAGTCTCAACGTGTTTCTCCTCCAGGTATTAGGTTAGTTTATCAACCTTTAGATACACTAATCAATACAACATGCTCATGATCATACAATATATTTTATATTAGTCATTTTTGTGGTTTATTTATTATGGGTGTGTGGTCACGATAAGACAATTAATGAATTAAACAAGCATACAAGATAAAACTAAAATAAAACGATCTTGTATGAAAATATTATATTATATATGGTTAATCACTTAAGTATATCCCGCATTATATTAAGAATCATGTATCTAAGAAAAATAAAATTACAATTTATGGATAATGATATAATATCTCAATGATGATTTTAAGTCGATATAGACTTCCAGAATATTGGTTAGTTTCAAATCCTAGTTTAATGTGCCTGAACAACCCTAGTTGGGGGGATTTAAATTATCAGGGAATTCTAATTCATGGTTTTGGGTTGTCATGACTTTGTTTATATCAAGGGATGACTACCATAGCAGGGTTTGGTGTGACCAAGAAGCAAAGGTTGAGAAAATCCAAAATAAATGGATTTGAGGATTGGGGAGTCCACTCAGCGGATCATGGAGCTATGAGTTAATGCAGTTGGCATTTTGAATGCCTTCCTAAGCCCCATAAAGATTCTTTACCAACCCTTATTGTGGTAATGATAAGAGAAATATGGATCCTTGCCACTAGAATATTCATAAAATAGAATATATTTAATTCAATGGTGAGGGATATTGGATATAGATAAAATTGTGGGAGACTTATACGTATTATATTATTTATTTGTCTCGGTTTTATCCTGATAATGTACTAAAATTTTTATCTTATTAATTTGTATAAATGGGATGACAAATGACTTCAAATATATCATTTTGTACCATACTCGCGATGGAAAACCTTTTTGGGGGCACCAATTTCCAGGAAAGACAGAGGTGTTTACGCATCATCCTTCGACATGAGAGGAAATTGTACGTGCTGGAGGAACCTATTCCGATTGTGCCTAGAAAGGAGACCAGTGAAGAGGAACTATCATTCTATATGAAATATATGGATGATTCCACATATGTCAAAGGTTTTATTCTATCTTCCATGTCTAATGAGCTCTTGAAGAAATAAGAAAACATGGACGTGTATAGTATGATGTCCCACCTTAAGGATCTCTATCAAGAGAAGGTGGGATAAGAGAGATATGAGATCTCCATAGTGTTGTTTACAACTAATCATGGAGATTCTGTGCTAGCTAGGACTCATGTAGTCAAGATTATTTTCTATATTTAACACCGGTATATCATTGGAATTATGTTCCCAAATGAGCGACATATAGATCACATCCTATCATCACTTCCCAATCCCTTCTATAGCTTTATTGTCTATTACAACATGAGAAACAATGATAAGAGTCCATCAGAACTTATAAAAATAATTTTATAGTTTGATAAGGACATGGGCTGTGACAAACCATCAGTAATTAAGGTGAATAAGAAAATAAAGGACAAGGAAAAGAGTCCAAGGACTCATAAATGGTTTGAAGCTCCAAAGTACCGTCCCTCCAATAATGGGATGATCCATAGGTAGGGAAAGGAATGAGTGGTGGTTTGTTTTTCCTGTGGTAAGCCAGGACACTAGAAGAGGAACTTCACCCAGAAGCATGGGGATGCTAAATGTGTGTTCATTATCCAATGTAATCTTTTCATTTCTACAAATTGGGTATTAGATACATCTTGTGGGGCTCACATCTATATAAAAATCCAGGATCCAAGTGTATTTAGAAATATTTCTAGAGGACAGGTGGATCATTGAGATGCCAGTGCCATGAGGCTAACTGCATTGGCCATTGGCAAAAACCATCTCTCATTGCCAACTAAGATGATTTTGGTTTTACATAACTGTTATTATGTGCCTAGTGTTACCAGGAACATAATTTCTCTATCATTTTTGGATATGGATGGATTTATTTTCATGTTTGGAAATAAGGGTTGATTCATTTTAATGATCTATTTATGTGATGGTATGGCACATTAAAATAATGTATTGTGTGTATTAAATTATTAAAACCAAGTGATGGTAGTTGAAAATGAAAAAAACTCACATGACTCATCCATCACCCAATTGTGGCATCATCGTATCAGTCATGTAAATGAGAAGTGCTTGACATAGCTATATTTGGATGTTTTTTTAGACTGTACGAAGCTAAAACCAATTGATAGATTTCACACATGTTTATAAGGAAAAATGACCAAGTCGTCTTTCATTGGATAGGGAGAAAGGGCCACAAAGCTTCCAAGATTGGTGCACACGGATGTGTGTGGACCATTTCCAGTAGAAGCTAGAGGTGGATATTCTTACATCATTACTTTTACTGATGATTTGAGTAGATATGGATATGTCTTTTTAATGAGGTATAAGTCAAAGTCCTTAGAGAAATTTATTAAATTCAAGAATGAAGTAGATAATCATCTTGGTAAGAAGATAAATAAACTTCCATTGGATCGAGGTGGTGAATATCAAATCCAAGATTTCATCGATATTCTATAGGAGGCTGGGATTCTATCACATATCACTCCTCCTTATACACCATAGTAAAATATTGTTCGTGAAATGAGTAACCACACATTATTGGACATGGTGAGGTATATGATGAGTTATATAGTTCTTCCATTATCCATTTCGGGATATGAATTAGAAACTGCAGTGTAAACATTAAACCAAGAGACAACTAAGGTGGAAAATGGAATTCGCACTGAGTTATGGAATATCAATAAACCCATTTTGTTGCACAGTCATGTATGGGGATGCAAAGAATTTGTTAAGGCCTTAATAGGAAACAAACTAGAACCACATGGCATGAGGTGTATCTTTATAGGATACCCATGTAAACAAAAATATATTACCTATATAACCCTTCAGACAAGAAACTGATTGTCACCAGACAAGCCATCATTATTGAGAGGGAGAAAATACTCAAAAAGGATAGTTGGAGAATGATTGACTTTTATGAAGTTGAGACTCAAGATTCATAGGAGTTCTTACAGGAAAAATTTCCACATGTCCCCATAGAAGAGGTTCTAGAAACACATGTACTGTGTGAGAGATCAAGAGAGGTATGGGAACCAAAGAGATTTGGTTTCCTAGTCACCAAGGATGGTGAATCATTATTGTTAGACAATGATGAAACTATCTCCTATAAAGATGTAGTATAAAGTTCCGAAGCTGTAAAATGGCTAGATGCTATGAATTCAAAGATAGATTCCAGGTATCAAAACCAAGTTTGGGGTCTTGTTGATGAGCCAATTGATGTAATGCCTATTTTATGTAAATGGTTATTAAAGAGAAAGTAGGACAAGGATGGTCAAGTAAGTACCTACAAAGTAAGGCTAGTGGCTAAATGATTCAAACATCATAAAGGAATTAGCTATGATGAAACCCTCTCACCAGTTTCCATGTTTAAATCTATAAGAATCATACATTCCATAGAAGCTTACTATGAATACAATATTTGGCTGATGGATTTCAAAACATCGTTCCTTAATGTGGAACTTATGGAATATGCCTATATGACGCAACTAGAAGGGTTTATGAAACTATGTGAAGCCAAACAGGTTTGTAAGTTACAGAAATAAATTTATGGATTAAAGAAAGCATCTAGGTCCTGGAAGAGTTGATTTGATGAAGCCATAAAGTAATAGGGTTTCATTAATGATGAATGTGATCCACGTGTTTATAAGCAGTTTAATGGGAATGCGATCTTATCCTTGTTTTATATTTTAATGACGTATTGTGTATTGGAATAGTTATACCAGTCATACTGTCAGTTATGGAATGGTTGAAAAAGTGTTTCTCCATGAAGTACTTGGGTGAAGTATCCAAAATTTTAGGGATTAAGATCATTCGTGAAAGATACATGAGGCTTCTTAGAATAATTCAAGGTATATACATTGACAAGATACTTAAGAGATTTAGTACGGAACATTCGAAGAGGGGATTGGTTCCATTGTCATATAGACTACATATCTCTAAGAAAATGTGTGCTCGGACACAATAAGAGAACGATATAATGTGTAAGATCCCATATGCTTCAGCTATAGGGTCTATCATATATGTTATGTTATGTAACAAACATGATGTTTCATATGCACTAAGCATGGTAGGAAGATATCAAGTAGATCCAGGAGAACAACATTGGACTGATATTAAGACCATCCTTAATTATCTAAGAAAAACTATGGAAATGTTACTGGTGTATGGAGGAGATAAAAAGCTTGTCATCAGAGGGTATGATGATGATGGTTTTCATATAGATCAGAATGATATGATGTTGCAATCTAGATATGTTTTCTGTCTCAAAGGAGGAGTTGTGAGTTGGAAGAGTACAAAGAAACCTGTTGTTGCCGACTTTTCATCAATTTACTATTATATAGAGGCTTCAGATATTGCCAAGGAATGAATATAGATTTATAACATTGTCTAAAATATTGATGTGGTGCCTAGTATTAAAGATCCTATCACATTTTATTGTGATAATAATGCAGTATTGGATTTTGAAAAAGAACCAAGGTTGCATCAATGGAAAAAGCACATACTCCGAACGTATCACCTCTTGTAGGATTTATATCAAAGGGGTGAAGTTGAAATGAAGAGAGTATCCATGGAAGAGAATGAGGAAGACCTCATAACTAAAGGGATATCTCAATAGAATTATGAATATCATGTGAGAGATATTGGGTTAAAGGTTGTTTGTAGTTATCTCTAGTCCAAGTGGGAGTTTGTTGGAGTTGGTGGCCTAGATGTAACACCCCGAGATTTTATGAAAAATATTCTTTTTAATTTCATTAATGTCTTGTGTTATACGCTACACCAAAAGGAGCTTTCACAACAGACATCTCTTACCTGGATTGAATTACATGCAATCGCGACCTTCCATGATAGCGTGTGTTGTACGCAACACCATGTTTCGCTAAACAATGATATGCTATTAAAATATTATTAAAACTAGCCGTTATGAATAGTAATAACCACTTTTTGAAATTTTTTAAATTTTATTTTTCAAAATGGACATCATTTTTGGATTCGGAATATCGAAATTATCTTAGGGTGAAATTTTGGTGATTTTCGGATAACTTTCATATTTTGATGAATAGTGAAAATTACTAAATTTTAATTAAAAACAACTTTTTCAATCGAAATAATTAATAGTGATAAATTATTAATTTGATTGGTTTTAAAGTATATTTAGAATATATTTTTACAATTCAATACAATGTTGGTCATTGGATGTAATTTCACATTTAAACCAGTTATAAACAAGTGTCAATCTTTTGATAGTTATTATCTCTTAAAAACACGTCTTTTGACGACAGGAATTAATTTTTAAATTAATTAATGCAACTGATATGTTTTGAATTTGGTAAAATAGAAATAATTTTTGAGTTCATAATATCAAATAAATCTTAGCCCTAATTTTTGGTATTTTTCTGAAAACTTGCAATTTTTTATGAATAGTGAAACCACTAAGTGGTAGTTAAAAAAACGGATTTTTTCATAAAACTTAATTTTACCGCTTCTGTGAGTGGAATTTCAAAAATCGGAGAGACATGGTTGATGTCAGTAAGTAAAATGTGGTTCAATGAGATGAAAATAATTTTTGGTGAATAGTAACTTTTTACTTTTCTTTACCATGGTTAAAAGTAAATAGGGTAATTAAGGGTAAAAATGATATTATTATTACCCTAACACATGTCCAAATTCTACTGGATAAGTGTAATTCGACCAAAAACAAGCTTAGGAATAAAATATGACAATTTAGGCCCATTTGGATTAGATTAGGACATTTATTATTATTTAATTCAAAGAAGAGTTAAAAGAGTTAAAATCAATGTTTATTTACTAAAACATTTTTAATATAGGGTTATACATAAGATAAATTCGATTGTAAATATTCATTAGAAAGATAAAAAGATTTACTACATAATGGTATTTTATTTGTAATTTTTATACATTAAATAATTTAATTTAATTATGACACAATGATGATGCAGTAATTATCTTATTAATGAAATATTGACATAATTGATGTTATAAATACTCAAATAAATACAATTTGAGACTTTTTATGACTTACACTAATTTTGTAGGTTAATAGGACATGTTATTGTTGATTTAATTAACTTTTTTAGAACTTATCATTCTGTTATGATTTTCACAAAAATCAATTACTAAATAGTTTCAAAATTGACATAAAATAGTTTTTAAAACAAATATTATATTATTAATTGTTATTTTATTCCTAAAAATCTAATTTTCGGCCAAATGACTTATATAAGGTTATATATATTAATAATAAACAATTTGGGGTTCGTGTGGCTTCTTATAGTAAGTTTATTAACATTATAGTATAAGAACACAAGAAGACACGGTAAAAGTAAAATTATTGAACTTAATGTTAAATCTAAATGATAAGGTTAAAATAGGAACCTAAACTTGTCTAAATTCTATTGGATGAGAGGATGTAGACCCATCCCCACCTTATCCTAGAAATAAATCAATTTGGAGCTATTTAAAACCGAATTTGACTTTATAATAAATTAATATTTTTAGTTATTCCAAAGGTGCCCCTCTCCTCCCTTATAAAAGGACACCTCCTCCCTCTCTTCCTCACACAACTTTGAGCATTCAAGCTCGGAAAAACCCTGAAAAAATATCTTCTCCACTTCCTTAGCAACATACTAGAGGTTCTGGTCTTCCTAAAAGACCAATTTTAGTGCCCTAAGTGGAGGTCTCAAAGAGGCGCTTCAAAGAAGAGGTAATTTCCGTTACCAATTTTTTCACCTATATTTCTTATTCCACTTCTTCTTCTTAGGTTGTTTCATTATGAAGTAATAACATAAGTATCAATCATATACTGATATTTTATTATAAGTATGAAACAATCCTATTTCACCATCTATCCATCCTACGGAAAACAAAATCACCGCGCATACGTACGTACGGAATACCGTCTCCACGCCGTGGTGTAATCTATTTTCCGCCACCACCTTAATTGGATGGGTATAATGTTGTAATGAGTAACTATATATGATTATTATAAAGTGATATTGATTCTGAAATAGTATACATACACTCCAATACAGTCCCACAATCATGAGAACGATATCATCGCTCGTGCGTATGTACGGACTACCGTCTCCACGACGCGATGAGATTCATTCTCCACTTTAAACCATTCATGAATGATTATAAAGTATATATACTAATTAATCATGAAATATATGACATAATAATGATACTGGATTTATGTGTATATATATTAATGTCATCTACTTAATTCCGTTCAACTCAATAAGGAAACGAAAATAGCGTTCATGCGTACGTACGGCCTACCGTCTCAATGAACGATGTATTTCTTTCAATTTACTGATTTATTATATATATGTATATTCTGAATATATATATATAAATCATGTTTTATATTCTGGAATTAAGTAATCATGATCTAAGTAATCATATGAATAATTACAAGTCAAAACACGGACGACAAATGAAACAATTTTACCCAAAACACTCTTTAACATGGAATTTACAAAAGAACGGATAATATAAAGTCATAAGTGAACCATATATGATATCATAACAATGAATATGATTCGGTAATAAGTCAATGACATTATTTAAATCATTATACAGGAGGTTCGGACACTTATGAAGCAAATCAGACCTAAGTTAAGGGAAATATCACAATCTCATTTTTATCCAAGATTGTTTATACTTTGGTATTTACTGGGGTGTATTTTATCATCCACATCCATGTTTCCTCAATATGTAATATTATTACCATCCACTTAAAATTTATAAAATCCAATTTTACCCTTCGGTATTTTTTTAGTAAAAGATATGAAAGGAATCTTTTGTCGTTTTTCATACGAGGTACTTTTTGACTTTTCCGACAAAAGTACGATAAGAATGTTTTTTTAACTTATACAACATGAATGGATTTTTAAAACAATATTTCCAAGAATATTCCTTTACAAGTTTTCAAGTTTCTTTTTAAAGAACTTCTTTTAGTTTAAAATTGTATGACATGTTAAGAAAGGAAAAGTGTTTTTGAAGTAGAAATGATATTTTCCTCAAGAATGGAGTTCAAGTGTTTTATCAAAATTATTTTCCATTTAAGATAATAAAGGGTTCTATTTTTATCCCTATTATTACATTGATTTGATTATGTTGTGATGGAATTATTTTTATGAATTCCTTTATCTTATATGAATTGTTTGATGATGTCACAATGTTTAAGATTCCAATTTTTTTACATGGGTTATGTAATGATGTATGATTTATGATTTTGTGGCACACATAAGAATGGTATCATTATGAGATGGGTGGGACCTATATCTCCCTCCAATGCATTGGGTAAAGATTTTATATCTCATGAGATAGACATGGCTGGAATGGTAGGTTATACCGGTTCAGTGAAACAAGACTGAAACGAGGGTGACTCGGTTCAGAAAGGGACCTTGTCCACTAAGATAGTCTTGGAAATGAGTCTTGAATAAAAAGAAATGATTCTCTATGATTATGTGTGTAAGCCACAAAGTTTAATGTTTTAAGTTATGACTATTGTGATTACATTTCACTGCCTTGTGTTATCCTAGGTTATTAAATTATGATTCTTTTACAGGTTAAGATTTCCAAAATTTATGTGCTTATGTATATGATGTGATTGATATTTCTTTTGTTTACCCTTACTGAGCATTTGAGCCCACCATTTTATGTTTTCTTTTCCCCAGGATATAAAGAAAGGTTTTAGGTATAATAAAAAGGAAAATCATTATGGGAGATGTTGAAGATCTTTCACCAGGATTAGAGGATTATATTCCGAGTTTCCAAAGACACTAAACTATTATGGTCCTTGTGTGTGTGTTTTTGTTATATACTAAGTATTCCGCAAATGTAATGTAATGTCAATGTACGTCAAGCTTCGGGTCTCTACAGTTGGTATCAGAGGAAAGGTTTAGTCAACCTTTGGAAACTAGGATGCGAAAACGTTAGTGAGATCCCTAGAGATATTTCTAAGGTATGTCTAAGTCTAGGGATGTCCCAAAGGATAAGTATACGTATAGGATATGGTCCTAGAACTATGGTAATGATCTTAGAATTTAACCTAAGATGTTATATATTAAGGGTACTCCCCCTTTACCATGTTGTTTTCCCTAGCATGATTTTTGCCTCTCACACTATTCTTTTTGGGTTTTAGACGATGGCTGGAACCCGAAGGACCTGTGTTGATCAAACCAATGGACGATGAAATGATTGCCCTCCTAAACAAACAAATGTTATGGGAGATGGAGTGCAAAATATTATTTCTATACTTACACAAGCTATGAATAATTCTGGACTTCCAAATGAGCAGAGAAGGGAACAATATTCTATTGAGTCCTTCATGAGGAAATGTACACCTTCTTTCAGTGGGACTTCTGATCCACTTGTTGTTGAAAAATGGATCAGTACCACTGAAAAGATATTTTTAGTTCTTCAATGTTATGAACATGATAAAGTCATCTTAGCAGTATATCGTTTGGAAGGTGAAGCTGATC
Organism: Viscum album; assembly: GCA_963277665.1. NCBI lineage: Eukaryota > Viridiplantae > Streptophyta > Magnoliopsida > Santalales > Viscaceae > Viscum > Viscum album. The sequence goes on from OY728123.1 coordinate 1,228,960,466, forward strand.
AATGGTGGAATCTTATCAAGAATACGAGGCCAATAGATGAAATTGAATCCATGGAATGAGACGAGTTCAAGAACTTGTTTTTCAGTAAGTACTTCCCTCGTATTCTTCGAACAAAGATGGAAAAGGAGTTTCTTGAGCTGAAGCAGAAGGATGATGAATCTGTTGGTATATACGAAGCAAATTTTACAAGACATGCAAGGTATGCATCTGGCATTATCATCCAACCTGAAAGTAAAGTTGATCGATTTTTCAGTGGCTTAAAACCAAGTCTTTGAAGGGAATTAGCTATAAGAGACTTCAATAGCTATGAAGAAATTGTGTGTTGTGCTATCAAGATAGAAATGGAAGTTGGTGTTACATATCCATCTCATGGTTTTGACAAGAAACGAAATATGGAGTTCAAGGAGAAATCTCAGAATAATGGTGAAAAGAAGATGAATGTTTCCTTATGCACAAAGTGTGGAAAGAAGCATGGTGGAGATTGTCTTAAAGGGACTAGAAAATATTTTAAGTGTGGAAAAGAAGGTCATCGAGCAGCTGAGTGTCGAAGTAATGGAAAAAGGGATTCTAATGATGTGAATAAAGCAAACACTGCTGAGAACACACCACCAACACTTCAATGCTTCAAGTGCAAGGAAATGGGGCATTATGAAAATAAATACCCTAATCCAAGGGTTAGTGATGATCGACATGAGCAACCGCTTAAGTTAAAGGACAAAGGGAAGTCACATGCTATCACTATTGGCGATGTTGAATATGACAACGATGTGGTGGAATGATTAAGTGTTTATGTAATGGGATTCCAAAATAATGTTATATCATGGAGTATAGGAATATTTATGTATTAGTCTAATGTGGTATTCAAAGTGATTGACATATTTTTGGAAATAAGATGATGTGCGCATAATGACGGGAAAACGAGAAAATGAAATGTTTAACAGTATTCATGAGCTCATGATTGATATAAGGACTAAGTGATGTCATGGTTTGAGTATATAGAATTTTGAGGATTTTGGTACATGAAAAGTGTTAACTTTTAACTGCATTCAAGTTTTCACTATGGTTCAATGGGTATTCAATAGAATACTTTATTAAGGCCTTTGAATGTTTGTAATTTGACCAACAAGACATATCTTATGATGTATGGGGATCAAAGATGGTATTAAATCTCTGGTAACCGTTTTCACTATATTATGAGAGTGGACTGAAGTATTATGGATAAGCCTAAAAATTGTAATGGATTATGTTGGACATAAGTTAGTATTGTTTAAGGATAAAATTTTTTATTTCAATATTATTGATGGGATGTTATAGTAATACAGTTTTAGAAAAATGATAACCTGCAGGACGGGCGACATCCCATCGCGTCGGACAAGGCCGTGGGAATCGAACCCACAACCGAAGTGCGACTGGCCTTTATCGCCTACCACTGTCCTACATGAAGTCCCTGTTTTGTAGAAACTAGTTTTATTATATTAATCAGTATGATATATGATGTATAAGTCCATTTTATGAACCATATATGATTAATCTCACTATAGAATGACTTATGTATATTTAATAACTTTTTCTAACCTTTTGTTTGAGACAGATGGAATGACCCGTCATTCTATCACATGATCTGCTAACACTTCACGAATAACAAATTCAACTTCATTTATTTAAGAGATGACGTGGAAATTGTTCAAGGCATGAACAACAGTGAGATTGTACCAAAATAAAGTATGTATTTATTCTAATTCCAATTCCTCAACTTTAGGGAAACGATCTTAAAAACCAAAAATGTTGTCCTAGTGCTCTTATATCTGATTAATCAGATGGTACCTTAGATCGTCACAAATTTATGGATTTGTGATTGCTAGCTTTTTCATAGCCATGTTCTCTACCACTCTCCATCAGAACATGATGATTAAATTTCTCTTCCATATCCATATTTTCACCTATGTGGAAACCCAGTGATTAGTTTATTTGGGTAACTGTTACGTTTCATACTATTGTTTTTAAAGATTGGTTTTGGTATTCCTTTTTACGATGTGGGTTTCTATTAATGAAACTTTCGAGTAGTAATCCATTTATAACCCTGACGAATTTCGAGGACGAAATTCATTTTAAGGGGCGTAGAATGTAACACCCCGAGATTTTATGAAAAATATTCTTTTTAATTTCATTAATTTCTTTTGTTATACGCTACACCAAAAGGAGCTTTCACAACACACATCTCTGACCTGGATTGAATTACACGCAATCACGACCTTCCACGATAGCGTGTGTTGTATGCAACACCAAGTTTCGCTAAACAACGATATGCTATTAAAATATTATTAAAACTAGCTGTTATGAATAGTAATAACCACTTTTTGAAATTTTGTAAATTTTATTTTTCAAAATGGACATCATTTTTGGATTCGGAATATCGAAATTAGCTTAGGGTGAAATTTTGGAGATTTTCGGATAACTTTCATATTTTGATGAATAGCGAAAATTACTAAATTTTAATTAAAAACAACTTTTTCAATAGAAATAATTAATAGTGATAAATTATTAATTTGAGTGGGTTTAAAGTATATTTAGAATATATTTTTACAATTCAATACAATGTTGGTCATTGGATGTAATTTCACATTTAAACCAGTTATAAACAAGTGTCAATCTTTTGATAGTTATTATCTCTTAATAACACGCATTTTGACGACGGGAATTAATTTTTAAATTAATTAATGCAACTGATATTTTTTGAATTTGGTGAAATAGAAATCATTTTTGAGTTCATAATTTCAAATATAGCTTAGGCTTAATTTTTTGTATTTTTCTGAAAACTTTCAATTTTTGATGAATAGTGAAACCACTAAGTGGTAGTTAAAAAAACGGAATTTTTTATAAAAATTAATTTTACCGCTTCTGTGAGTGGAATTTCAAAAATCCGAGAGACACGGTTGATGTCAGTAAGTAAAATGTAGTTCAATGAGATGAAAATAATTTTTGGTGAACAGTAACTTTTTACTTTTATTTACCACGGTTAAAAGTAAATAGGGTAATTAAGGGTAAAAATGATATTATTATTACCCTAACACATGTCCATATTCTATTGGATAAATGTAATTCGACAAAAAACAAGATTAGGAATAAAATATGACCATTTAGGCCCACTTGGATTAGATTAGGACATTTATTATTATTTAATTCAGAGAAGAGTTAGAAGAGTTAAAATCATAGTTTATTTACTAAAACATTTTTAATATAGGGTTATACATAAGATAAATTCGATTGAAAATATTCATTAGAAAGATAAAACGATTTACTACATAATGGTAATTTATTTGTAATTTTTAGAAATTAAATAATTTAATTTATTTATGACACAACAATGAAGCAGTAATTATCTTATTAATGAAATATTGACATAATTGATGTTATAAATACTCAAATAAATAAAATATGAGACTTTTTATGACTTAAAATAATTTTATAGGTTAATATGACATGTTATGGTGGATTTAATTAACTTTTTTAGAACTTATAATTCTGTTATGATTTTCACAAAAATCAATACTAAATAGTGTCAAAATTGACATAAAATAGTTTTTAAAACAAATATTATATTATTAATTGTTATTTTATTCCTAAAAATCTAAGGTTCGTCCAAATGACTTAGATAATGTTATATATATTAATAATAAATAATTTGGGGTTCGTTTGACTTATTATAGTATGTTTATTAACCTTAAAGTATAAGAACACAAGAAGACACGGTAAAAGTAAAATTATTTAACTTAATGTTAAATCTAAATGATAAGGTTAGAATAGGAACCTAAACTTGTCTAAATTCTATTGGATGAGAGGATTTAGACCCATACCCACCTTAGCCTCGAAATAAATCAATTTGGAGCTATTTAAAACCGAAATTGACTTTATAATAAAATAATATTTTTCGTTATTCCAAAGGTGCCCCTCTCCTCCCTTATAAAAGGTCACCTCCTCCCCCTCTTCCTCACACAACTTTGAGCCTTCAAGCTCGGCTAACCCCTTCCAAAATATCTTATCCACTTTCCTAGAAAACATCCTAGAGGTTCTGGGCTTCCTCAAAGACCAATTTTAGTGCCCTAAGAGGAGGTCTCAAAGAGGCGCTTCAAAGAGGAGGTAATTTCTGTTACCAATTCTTTCACCTTTATTTCTTCTTCCACTTCTTCTTCTTAGGTTGTTTCATTATGATGTTATAACATCAGTATTACTCATATACTGATATGTTATTATAAGTATGAAACAATCCTATTTCACCATCTATCCATCCTACGGAAAACGAAATCACTGCGCGTGCATACGTACGGAATACCGTCTCCACGCCGTGGTGTAATCTATTTTCCGCCACCACCTTAATTGGATGGGTATAATGGTGTAATGAGTAACTACATATGATTATTATAAAGTGATATTGATTCTGAAATAGTATACATACACTAAAATACAGTCCCACGATCATGAGAACGAGCGTATGTACGGATTACCGTCTCCACGACGCGATGAGATTCATTCTCCACTTTAAACCATTCATGAATGATTATAAAGTATATATAATAAGTAATCATGAAATATATGACAAAATAATGATACAGGATTTGTGTGTATATATATTAATGTCATCTACTTAATTCCATTCAACTCAATAAGGAAACGAAAACAGCGTTCATCCGTACGTACGGCCTACCGTCTCCATGAACGATGTATTTCTTTACATTTACTGATTTATTATATATATGTATATTCTGAATATATATATATATAAATCTTGTTTTATATTCTGGAATTAAGTAATCATGATCTAAGTAATCATATGAATAATTACAAGTCAAAACACGAACGACAAATGAAACAATTTTACCCAAAACACTCTTTAACATGGAATTTACAAAAGAATGGGTAATATAAAGTCATAAGTGAACCATATATGATATCATAACAATGAATATGATTCTGTAATAAGTCAATGACATTATTTAAATCATTATACAGAAGGTTCGGACACTTACGAAGCAAATCGGACCTAAGGTAAGGGAAATATCACAATCTCATTTTTATCCGAGATTGTTTATACTTTGGTATTTAATGGGGTGTATTTTATCATCCACATATATGTTTCCTCAATATGTAATATTATTTCCATCCACCTACAATTGTTTAAATCCAATTTTACCCTTTGGTAAGTTTTTAGTAAAAGATATGAAAGGAATCTTTTGTCGTTTTTCATACGAGGTAGTTTTTGACTTTTTCGACAAAAGTACGAGAAGAATGTTTTTTTTAACTTATACGGCATGAATGGATTTTTAAAAAAATATTTCCAAGAATATTCCTTTACAAGTTTTCATGTTTATTTTTAATGAACTTCTTTTAATTTAAAATTGTATGACATGTTAAGAAAGGAAAAGTGTTTTTGAAGTAGAAATGATATTTTCCTCAAGAATGGAGTTCAAGTGTTTTATCAAAATTATTTTCCATTTAAGATAATAAAGGGTTCTATTTTTATCCCTATTATTACATTGATTTGATTATGTTGTGATGGAATTATTTTTATGAATTACTTTATCTTATATGAATTGTTTAATGATGTCACAATGTATAAGATTCCCATTTTTTATTATATGGGTTATGTAATGATGTATGATTTATGATTTTGTGGCACACATAAGAATGGTATCATTATGAGATGGGTGGGACCTATATCTCCCTCCTATGAATTGGGTAAAAATTTTATATCTCATGAGATAGAAATGGCTAGAATGGTAGGTTATACCGGTTCAGTGAAACAGGACTGAAATGAGGGTGACTCGGTTCAGAAAGGGAACTTGTCCACTAAGATAGTCTTGGCAATGAGTCTTGACTAACAAGAAATGATTCTCTATGATTTTGTGTGTATGCCACAAAGTTTAATGTTTTAGGTTATGACTATTGTGATTACATTTCACTGCCATGTGTTATCCCAGGTTATGAAATTATGATCTCTTTTACAGGTTAGGATTTCCAAAAGTTATGTACTTATGTATATGATGTGATTGATATTTCTTTTGTTTACCATTACTGAGCATTTGAGCTCACACTTTTATGTTTTCTTTTCCCCAGGATATAAAGAAAGGTTTTAGGTATAATAAAAAGGAAGATCTTTATGGGAGATGTTGAAGATCTTTCACTAGGATTAGAGGATTATATTCCGAGTTTCCAAAGACAATAAACTATTACGGTCCTTGTGTGTGTGTTTTTGTTATGTACTAAGTATTCCGCAAATGTAATGTAATGTCAATGTACATCAAGCTTCGGGTCTCTACACTAGAACTAACTAATTTGTTCTTTATGCATTAATAAATACCTTATCACATCATGATTTTTCTTCTACGTGAAAATGCATGTGATAATGTACTAAATATAGTTGTTTCATTGAAGGGTCATAGAAGATCCTGACTATGATGAAAACCTGGATGTTCCATAACACTATTCTTGAATATATGTTATATGATCAGATGTTGTTAGTTGAGGGAAACAAATAATACTGACCATTATGGGTGAGGAATCATAAAACATTGATGAATCTTCTAATGGTGTGGGCCCTTGGTAATATCTAGGAGGATATAATGAGAATTAGACTCGCCGGTAGGAAATCCACATTTCATAGTGTCATTGGATGTTCCTATTTGCGGAAGTGTGTATCGATCCTTATACTTTAATATTATTATTAATGGGTATTAAAAGATGATCACATATATGTATTGATGAAAACTGTGACGATGCACTATTCGGAGTGACGTAGTATATGTTGGGTGCGTCATGAGTAATACTACATTAATGGGTAATGCGAGAAAGTATGTGTTCGTTCTATTCCATAACAGAAGTATATATATTAGGTCCTTTGATGGAGTTGATATAGCCTAAATAAATCCATGTCCATTGTAAGGAATGTGAGAGTTCAATTCTGGAAATTGAGTGAAAGAATAATCGAGAATATGGGTTTATGGCACTAGCATGCAACCCGCTTGATTCAAGATATTGAGAAAAATGTATTACAAAACATAGTAAGCGTTCGTAGAGGGTGACACGTCATTGCAGTGTTAACCTCTTTTTCTTTGGGCGACTTGGCACATTTCTAGGCACTAACCTTGGTCTATAAGAAGGACCCCCCTAACTCCACTGGGAAAGGGGCCTAGAGGGTCACATGCTATGTGTTTCCATGTATCCCAATTAAATATTAATTTAACAAGTTGAATAAAGATTATTCCTGATTGGGTTTTAATAATTATTCAAGGATTCGTGATCGTATTTATTTGGATACTAGTTATTCGAGAGAATATATTATGGGAGAAAAAATATATTTATTGGGGATTAATGCTGTGATATTTATTTGAGAATGAAATACCCATTATTCATAGTCTACTAAATTTAGTGGGGAAATAAAGAAAATGGAAAAACAAAAGTACATGTTGTGTTTATTAATTTACACACCGTTTAATTTTGCAGGATGTTGTGAGAAATAATATTATATATTTAATTAAATAATTTTAGGTACCATTAATTGGGTGCATGTAAAGTAATAATAATAGTCAACTGTTATCATTAGACATGAGGTCTTAAGAAGAATGTAATGAAATCAATATATGCTTTCATTTAATTAATTCATTATTTTATTCTATGAAATTAAAATCCAAATTATATAATTCTCATTAGCCTATCCAATTTTTGTGGATGTGCACAATGGATATAGGGAAATATCTTAATCCAAGAGATATTTTCTTTATCAAAGAACTCTCTCAAGCTACCAGAGCGATCCTCATCGACCATATCAATGAGAGCGCCTTCCTAGCGGATCTCAAGGCGATTGAAGGTGGACATCGCTAGAGAAGGATCTAATGCGCTAGCACCTGAAGATCCCTTCAGTGACATCAATGGACAAATGGGGCACATGTGGATCACCACTAAAAAATCCAATTGTTGGATTCTACGACACAATGATGGATTACATTAGATCATGACCCGAAACATCAATGGAGAGATAATTCCATTAAGGAAATTCTTGTATTTTATTTAAATTAATTATAACCATCATATGATGACCCTCTATATTGTTTAGGGACTCACCTCCTTTCTTCCTTTCTTAGTTCTATTCTGAATATTTCACATTTTATTATTGTTATGGATCTCGAATTGATCATTTTTAACAAAAAAATTAAGCTGGGTACACCCACCAATGCATTTCCTCTGTGCTCGGAACCTACTATATATACATTAATATTTTATGATATATATATATATTTAATAATTCACTATAATGATAATTCCTTCATGTATTTTATGAAAAAATTTCCACAACTAAATCCAAATCATTAGTTGGGTAATTTTGATCACAAACCTTTAGTTGGTGTGACACATAAGCTATAAACATATTATTTTTCATCAAAAAACATAAAAATACCTTATTTGATACATTACTATAGATTATAAATCCTTATCCAATATAAGGTAATGTATTCATTGGTTCACTAACTAACCTTCTATTCAGTTCCATGAAATTGTTCCCACATTTATAGATACAATGGAATTTATATCCCATATATGTTAACATTGTGAGTGGATTAGATAACCAATTAAAATTATCCTAAAAGAAAAAATAATATCCTAGATATCCATGAAGACATTTCATCTCATCCACATGGGTTGGTTGGGGACAATGTTAAATAATATACATCTATTATGGATCTAAAGATACACCTGTATCATAGATTACCTAACACAAAAATAGAACTTTATGAAGCCAAACATCACATAAGAAAAAAATTTCATACAAAATATCCATCATTTAGGTATTTTAATATTCCGGATATTCTTTTATGTTTGAATATATTATAATTTTATCATTAAGTATAACCACATATTATTTAAGGTAATCTCTAAATACATTACTCATTAAATCTATAAATATAGTACAGGTAGTTGTAAGACTAAATTACATCACTATAAATTTATATTGTGTATACCTTGTATGGATGGATTCATCTAGTGTATTTGAAATTTATTACCTCAACTAATTGTAACATGATTAATGGTAAAATAATTGAATTTTTTTATCTCCTCATAAATGATCAATCAAAACAATGATATAAGGAAGATGACACATTTTATTGAATGTTATCTTGTTTTGTTCTCGATAATAAATGATGTGTCACATTGATAAATATTTCATCATAATAAATATAATTAGTTCACACAAAGGTGATACTTTTGGGTGAATAAATATATTGTCAAGATTATCATAGAGTTTCTTATTTAATTCATATAACTCATTGAGGGCCATTCTATATGGTTACTTTTAAATTCTATTAATAGCAAGTATGATTTATATTAAGAACACAAATTCATTATTTAGTGGAAGAGTAGGAATCTCTACTAGGAAGATAATAATACAATTCTCTGATATAGGCATATAATCAATTTTGAGTTTTATATGAACCATCTTAGATAAAAAAACAATTTTGAATAGGAATCAAGACCCATACAACAGAAATTATTTCCATCAGAATTTAATATTTATAATCACATTGAAATATTGTAATTTCATTTTTTTCAACATCAAACATAACTTCCCTTCCATGAAAATTGATGCAGGATTTATGTAGATAAATCCAATCCATGTAAAAAAACATTAAATTTAATGGGAGGAATAAAAACAATATTTTCACAAAGAACATTCCCACAATGTTTATCCCGAGATGAACGATAAACATGATATATTACAATAATTACGTAAGGGGGTTTCACTACTGATTCAACATATAATAATTGAGGTTATAAATTGAAATTGAATGAGAATTTTCTTATATAACAGAATTCAAATAATTATGATAGAAAAACGTATATAAATATATGTGAATACGTATTACCACCTCAAAATTATCATTATATCTTCAATACATTTGTGAAACCAAAATTGTTATCATGATAATAAATAATAATTTATCACAAATATCAACCATGAAAAATCCTAGGATGACTACATCTGACACCTTATTATTAATCTACGGGACATTTGGTTTAACATAGGTTATACATGGCCATTAATAGTAAATTTCGATGTTGTCCTAAACATAGACTTAACCCCAGTTTTAAAAAAAATATTTATAATCCTAATCTCTAAATATTGACTAAATCTTTTTCTCTGATACCAACAATAACAACCCATGATTTTAACATTTAAATACTACATATTTTTAAATCAATATTCAAATAAGTTAACAAATTCACACCTAAGGACCATAAATGTTTAGTGTATTTCAGGAAAAGATACATTTTTTAATGAATTATATTCAACATATCCTAAAATGATCTTCCCACTTATTACTCTTCATAGACATAATGTAAACAATCCTATATTCATAACTCTGGGAAAGGAAACATAATAATGTGTGAGATCAGATTCCCAATAGGGATAAAAATGGGATATGTAAATCAGAGAACATATGAAAAATACTATTAGAATATGGGTATGAGATCATGGCCATAACTTATAAGGTTCATACCCAATATATTAATGAACACAAACATGATTCATGTAACAGATAATTATCATTTCAAAATACATGATTCATAATGGTGAGAAATCTTCATAAATTAATCATGAACCATAAGTTCATGTCATAAAATTTTGGCACCATCATAAGTATAAAGACAATATAATATGTTATAGTTTACAAAAATACAATGAAATAATAATTTATTAGGCATCTGCAACTATTTTCTATATTGGATCATGTACATTGGCTTATTACCCATAGATGATCAATAACATCATCTAGTTTCCTATAATTATGTCATGATATAATATAAATAACCCAATTAATTGTATATATATATAATTCCAAGAAAACCCAAAATTTAATGAAAACAATAAATATTTTTGCTATAATATCATAAAAAATTCTTCATATTATCAAATCACAACTAGTGTAATGAAAATGGATTTCTTAAAAAAATTTGGAATTCATTACAGAATAACCCTTGAATTTTAAATGGGTTTCATAAACATATCCTCATCGTGAACCATCCAGATAAATAATAGTGTTCATATTATTTTATCATAAAAACATAGAAACAAAATTAACATCAAGAGATATTAATATAAATGTAAATTAGTTCAAAATAATCCTTTCAATATTTTCTGTGTGAAATACCATTTTCACTTTAATGTAACTTAGTTAAAATAGAAAAAATTTAAATACATTAAGGAAACAATTTTCTGTAGAAAATAGCATTAAAAGTTTAATTTACTCTTCAAATTATTGAGTGGTAAAAATAGTTGGAAATTCTATTAATGCAATATAAGTTAAAAGATAACATTCCAATCACACTTTTGTAAAAAGTCAAATAGTACCTCATTTGATTAATAACCAGAAGATTCCTTTATAAATTTCTTTTAAAAAATTAATTAATTTCTATATTTGAATTTTAATAATATTATTATAATATTAAAAACTTTATTCAAAACATTTTTATAAAACAATGTTATATAATAAAAAATATTTTAACTGATGAGAGAAAGATAATAGTTTTTCATTAAAAAAAATATCTTACATTTTATTGACTAAAACAATTGAATGAAATTAAAAGAAAAAAATTTACTATAGAGAAATAAATTGTGGATTGGATGTTTTATAATTCAATTGATAGGTTGTTTGTAATATATCCTAATATTAAACTTAATAATACTCATTCCTCATATACAAGGAGATTGTAACATCAAACCCTTACCACTTTGGCTGCTTTAAAATAATAAACTCAAATAAGAAAGAAATATTTATTGGTATGTATGGCCCCATAATTTTTATGAGGATAATCATAAAATTCATTCACATGAATTATATACACCATATAAAATAGATGAGTAGTTAATATGATATGTGTATCATATAAGTTAAAGTGAGAAGGAAATATCTTAGCTCAAGTTCCAATTGCTTAAAAATCATATTAAACTCAAATAAAATAAATTTAAATATATTATATTTTTATTCCAGAATAATATATATACTTATAATATCTTAAATTGACTATATATTATATTTAAAGATCCATTTATTAAAACTTAATTATTAAAATCATCATTTCTGAGTTTAACTATTTTGTTTTTCATAAGATTTTCTGTTCAATAGATCGGGTCCTTGTAATTTTATCATGATATCATCATATATATAATTTTAATCATGATAAAAATAAATTAGATATTTATTATATATAAATATAGATATATATTTTCATCCATAAATGATTCAAAGAGAAAAATTAATTACAACTTTCTTGTAGACTGTATGTTTTACAAACATACGAACACTGTATTCTCCTTTCAACAGATTGAACAAAAGAAAAGTAAAAATTCATTGGAAATTAAATAATAATAATGAATATATATAAATCACATATATTTAAAAAATTTACACTTATTACAATCATTGTAAATTAGAAAGTTAAAAAGAATCGCATCACTTGGAGAAGGTGGTAGTCCATACAAACGCTTTGGCGACGTTTTAATTTTCCATAGAATTTTAAGTTATTAAGTTACATGAGATACTATAATTAAATAAGTATAAATAATTCATAAATATCAAACATATAATTTAAATCCAACATTATATACAATAATGAGTTTTGGTGATGAAAAAAGAATTGCATCAGTCTGTGAGGAAACCATCTTTTGTAAACATGATCGACAGTATCATTTCTCATTTGATTGAAGATGAGATAGATATAAGTTATTAGATAAATATAATAAAATACCGGTAAATTTTAGATAATTTTTTATTATATTTTAATTAATAAGACATAATTTAATGTGGAAAGTGAATAAATAAAATGAAATATCCTTGTGAAGACAATTACCATACCATAGAAAAACCTCCTTTGGATCTCTTATTAAAGATCATAGAGAGACATCCTTTGGATATCTTATTAAGTTCTATATCGATGGTGTTTTTGGGAAAATAAAAGATATATAACATATATTAGGATTTTATAATCTTATTTTGGTAGGGTAAGGTAATGATTAATATCATAAGAGGCATGAATAAGTTAAGGTAGGAGGTTCCCTTTCATAATTGAGGTGAGTGTCACATTTGTAATTTTTTAGGGTTTTAATATAATGTCATGTAACTTTATTATAGAATTGTACAAAATATAAAAATTAATGAATATTATATGATAATAAGTAGAAATATGACCAAAAAATAGAAATTTGATATGTTTTTTGTCAGTTTAACTCTTATATATTTAATTTAACCCATGAAAAACATGTTTTATCTTTAACAACGGTAACAAATTTTACTATTTTAATATTAATTTTATAAAAAATTATGTTGATCATGTTACCGAATATTAATTATGTTGATTATAAATATGTAATACATTTCATAACATAAATTAATAGATGTGGTATAATTTAATTTTAATTTAAACCAGCAATCAGGAAGGAAAATAGTATTCCATAGAAATTTTTTTATTAAGCATAAAATGTTTTTATATGAAAATTCAACATAAAATTAATTCCAATGAAATAAATTGGATTAATAATAATATAATTGTTATAATTTTATTTTAAAATTAATTTTATAACAAAATATAACCATTTAAAATTCTTGATGTGAGAATATAATGTTTTATAAAAGCAATATTTGTCACTATTCATAAATAAAATATTTTTTTGAAAACTCTCAAAAATTTAATATAATATAATTTTGAAACGTTGATCTAAAAAAATAAGCAAAATTTTTACAATAAAATTTCGATTAGTATAAAAAAATAAATATATTTTTTACTCCTAAAAAACCATTTAATGGAATTTTTTTTGAATCATATAAATAATTCTTTTAAAAATATATTTTATTTATATGAAACAATTATGCATTTTTTTAGAATTTTATTATTTTAATTAATACCACCAATTTAATGGGAATTTAAAAAATGCTAGAGTATATTATGGTTCATTTAGACTTGGGGTTACGTGTGTCACATGCTATCAATGAATTATATTTTAAATAAATATATCATTTAATGTCAAGGTGTTATATTTTCCCCCGCAATGCCAGGGATAATGGATTAGGGCTTCACCCAATTTTCTACTGGTCTAGGTGATGTTTGTGGAGAGAGAATTGGTTGATTCCACACCCTATTTTCAGGGGTGGGGCCACTAAATATTCTTTTAGAGGAGTGTCACATAGATATAAGGTTGGGTGAGGTTCCTTCATCCATGTCTTTTTAAATGAGGGAAAAAGTGGTTCCTTGAAAATGTTTTTTAGTGTTTAGAACTTTAGTTAACTCAAATACCCTCACTTTTGGGGAAGTAAATTTAGTTTAGGTCTCTAATAAGATACCTATGGTATTCAAATTACTTTGGTAGAGACTGGGATGGGTATAGCATCATGTTATGTATTCATCATTCAAATGGAGCAAATGTTGAGACTGATGGATCTATTTATAGGAAAAAACTGGAACTTTGGAAAAAGTGGTTTGTAATTATAGTTCGTTATGTAGGTGAAACCTGTCTAGTGTCCATGGTTACCCAAGTGGCACATTTTGGGTCAGCTTATAAAAATATCATGTTTATCTTCCCTAAGGAAATTTCAATTATGAATTTATGGTACTCATCCTTCAAGATCATCTCCCTTTTTTGGAATGATATTTCCAAAAATGTGTCCCTAATAACACAAAAATACCATATCATATGTCCCATGTTCATCCAAAACATTTTCTAAACATTAACTCAATAAAATGATGAAACCCAAGGAAATGAGATAATCATCCTTTTTCCAAGCCATCTCATTGGCCCCATCATATATCACACATATGAAAAGAATCATGCTCCCTTACAGTGGTCTCAATCACCACCAGTATCCCATGTACCCCTTTTTCATATCCCTTCTCCATAATTATGTCCAACAGAATCAACAAAAACCATTTCAATCATCGAAGGAAACTATTAATAAATAGTGGTCAAAACTACCTAGTGAGCCTTGTCCCACGTGTTAATGACTATAAGGGTTTCAAAAACTCTTTGAGTGATAATAAATAAAATCATAGGGCCATAACAAAAAAAATATTGATTTCCAATAATGAAAATTTTAATTTCCATAAGCATAATACTGATGGACCATTTCATCCCATCTCTAATTATTAACATTACACACAATCACATTAGTGACATCCATCATGTTCACAAAGAACCAAATAAATCTCCACGTCATTAGAATTTTTTTCCAAATCATATAAAATTATTCCCATAATAACCAAAAACCACACCACCATGAAATCCAAGCCTTACCAGGACACACCCACCATTTTCTACGTGATAATATCCACTGGCATCTCTTATAAACAATGTAAACACATGTGGTTTTATTCCCAATCACTCACACGACCCTACCCTAAACAACTTATATCACAACACATAAAAAACATATAATATATGAAATAAATATTTATCACCTAACTGGAGTTAGTAAAACTAAAATAATTAAGGAATTCTATCGAATTTTAAGATCAGGTGAAATTAATTGGAATGGAAAAACCCATGATTTAGGGAACTACTAATAGAAAATAATGGATCATTTTGATACACCATGATTAGTAAGATATGATTAGCTATCCTTACTTTAATATTATTTAAATGATGGTTGGAATGGAGTATGGACAATAAGAGATGAATACCACTAAGGAGGGATGAAAAAATTAGATAGAGAGGGAAAGAGTAATAGAGAGAGAGATGAGAGTTAGGGAATACACATTGTACAAATAACTAAAATGGATAAACCCACTTTTAATATTTAAGTAATCCAATTAATTAAATATTAAAAAATAGAACTAAGGAAAATCATGATGTGTCCCCTGGGCTCATGAAATTATTCCTCATTCAATACAATCCTGATGGCATGATTACCCCTCCAGTCTATCAGACTCAATTTTTTTCAATGTGTGGATAAATCCTTATTTATAACATCAAAAAACCCTTATATATAATCATCATCCACATATACATATAACATATAAAAACCATGATATTTCATCAATATCATCCATTCTGTGTTATCTATATCAACCTTAATGTATGAAATACAATTTAATTTATCTATCCACGTTTTGGTAACTATTATTTATCATCGCAACATCATCTATTTACAATATTTTAGATCTAGAAATTAGTTTAAACCTTATATAAATATTTAACACCTACATTAGAGATGTATACCCTTATACATGGTGCTTTACCAATTATTACAACATATTATACTCAACAAAAAATATTTATATAATTCATCCCATCCTTCTCTAGACACCTACAAAGTTCGAATTAAAAATAAATCCACAATTTAAATCATACACTAATAGAAATCATTCATATGTAAAACCCACTATGCTCTGGTAACCCTTTTTGTGATATGATCTTCAATAATCCCCAACAATACAGTCCTTATATATACATTTATCATTCCATGATTCCCAACATCACAACATAATTTTATTTCAACTATGGAGTTCCATCCCCGACCCCTATCCAACTCATAAAACATGATTTTCATATTATAATAGGATCCGAGACTCCAAAAAATAGTCCATATACATGTTTTTTATTTAGATCCAACCCAAATTTAAACTTTTCAAAACCAAGGATGTTACAATTCCACGAGTTGTTAGTTTAGGCACCTAGTCACCTGGCTTAGAGAAGGTGGTGTGGCTTGTCATTTTTCCCTCCATAGTTGTTAAGTAGTAATTGGATTTGGATGGTTTGTTAGAATACTCATGAATGTTTATATACATATATGAGGACTTTATTAGTCTTATTTAATATTTTAATGTATTTTGTGTTGATTATCATACATAATGGTGTATTACCTCCCATATTTTTTGTTTCTACCCTCGATGATAGTATCCAACCCATGTCTTATTCGTGATGGAACTTGGGAGTAAATATTGTTTCTATTATAACACTAGATGGATTTTAGGAATGGTTGGGTTATAACATACTATTTCTATACATCAATAACCTCTCTAATTGGAATATTGCTTTCTTAATTCATTATTAATAATGAATGTGTATGTTTAATTGAATGAATTGATCTTAAAAATCAGAAAAATGATGATATACAACATTGTTTATGGTGAGTAAATGACATACATATTCATCAATTTTATGAGCCCCTTATTCTTATTCATTATTTCGTAATACTATGACACTAAATATTTTTTATACATTTTTTACATAATAGGTGTTTATAGAAATTTTCACTATTATTACACAATAATTACATGATTTAATGTTCCATCAAACTCTCTATTAAAATCAATTACATTTTTTATAATTAATAATATCACCACTCTTTGATTATTAATTTTCCAAATTAATCACTATAAGAAATTAAAAATACATTGAAATTGTCCAAATAAATTCTATATATTATATATTTTTAATGAGATATAAATTTCTAATTTTAAACAGATATATTTTAGGCCACAATGTGTTTTACGTAAACATGATGTGGTTTATTTAGAAGATTATTTACTCTAAAAAAATATTTTAAAATTTATAAACTTAAAATTTAATATATTTTATTCTATTAAATTTATTTTATAGTGGAAATAACAATTCATTTTCCCAACTAGTGAAGAGATTTTTATTATGATAACTTCAGTAGTTTTTTCTTCAATAAATGTTATATCCAAATTAAAATAAATTAAAAATTCCTAATTTTAATTAAATAATATGTGAATAAAAAATCAAATATAAAATATTTATTGATTAGATTTCCTTATTCAAATCCAAGAAAATAAAAATCATAAAAACCTCTTCTTGAAAACACCTACAATTTATGTTATAATCCTCTTCTAACTTATTGTTTTTATGGTAAAATCAAAATGAAATAAAATTTTTTACTGTAGTGCCTAATAATCATACTTAACATAGATATTTTCTAAATGTTTTTTAATTACATGGGTTAGAACATGATTTGATATATGATCATGGTTTATATTATCATCGTGAGTAAATCTGATTATATAACAAAAGAAATATTTGGATCATTAGTTTGGAACATTGAATAGAGAAATTATGATTGATGATGATATCATGATTAAATATTTATTAATATTTAAAAATTTATTTTTTGTTATCTCAAAAGTGAGTTTTAACTACACTATTAGACATTGAATGGGGTAATTACCCAACAGATTGATTTTCAAGTGTATCTGATCTATAGAATGGTGTTAGGATATGTTTTATCTACAAACATGGTACCCCGTATGGTGATGATTCAATTATAGTGGTTGAATGATAATTCATGTTGGTTATTTATCATGATAATAATTATGAGTATATGATCAGAAAATATTACCCCATGGTAATGGTTTTTTTGTGAAATAGGGAGTCTCAAAATTAATTTTTAAAAATGAAAAGTTTTCAATGGACTTTCAGGAAGTGGGGGACATTATTTTGTAATTTTAGTAAAATTGTTTTTATAAATGTTTTTTTAGAAAATTATGGGTTATCTCAGAATAATAGAATATTTGAATTCTTCACTAGTTCATGAAAATGAGAGTTAGCATTAAGTCTTGAAGGAATTGTATTATTAAGAGATCAATGCATTTGGGGAGAAAACATGATTTGTGAATATAATTTGGAAATTATAATGTTGAGATTTTTTATGTTTTGAAATTATTTTAAAATGACTTTTTAGTTATTAAATATTGAGAAATCAATTTTTTTTAATTTTAATATTTTTTTTTATTTTGGTTTATTTGTATTTTATTTGTAATTACAATATATATATATATGTAATATAGACTTGAGTATATTCTATTTAGTTTATGATCATCCTTTAACTGATATCCTTGGTTTAAATGATGACATTGTTGGTATTGATGTTGGTAAAGGTATAATTTCACAATTCGTCAGTGGTAAGCTATTGTTCCACCTTAGAGTTTTGGTGGTTGATATAGTGTCTCATAGTATAATAATTGTTCATTGGTGTTAGATTATTTTTATAATTTTACATTGTACAATATATTTTTTTTATTTATAAATAAAATTATCTTCCATTATGGTATATTGTTTTAAATTTTTTTATTTAAATGGAATCATCATGATCATGCATTGTTATTTTTTTATTTTATGTAAATCATTCCCGATGATATTATTTTATCCCTTTATTCTTTTTGGTATCCTCTAAAAATCGAGGGATGTTGTTTGGGACTCATTTCATCCCATATTTGGTAATAGGATTTAGTCTCTATGATTGGGGAATTACGCTGAAAACCCACCACCGTCAACAATTTCTCATTGACCCCATGATCAGAGAAAGTTTTTTAATAATGATATTATTTTTCATTTGATTATCCTTAGAATATAATTTATGATTAATAATAATATTTTGGGATATATATGTTATTTACCAATATTAATATGATTTATTCTAAGGGTTTCTATCAATAATTATCATTAAGCATAAGAAAAATATAATTTATTATGTTTTTTAGACGCTTTTCCTAGATAAAAACCATAGTATAATGGGAAGAAATTCCCATATCTCTAATCCAATACCACTCTTTATCAGGAGATAATTACCTATGTGGATAGAAAATATACACTATAAAGAAATATCATGCCAAATTGTTGTCCCCACTTTGTGAATGTTTTATATTTGTTATCAACTAATTGTCTTTAATTATCATTGGACTTCTGTGAGATATGATAATCGCATTTCTGTTAATATGATGAAATTGTTCCAAATATAATGGAGACTGAAATATGTCCTCATTTATTTCTATTCCATGATAAAAAATTAATTTTATAAAGACCTTGAGTTTCATGGTGGTGCCTCGAGAATTATTATGGATTCACCTAATGAAACTTAATGACATGAATGAATGATTATATGAGTAAAATATGATGATTATTTGATGATTTTTGTTTCAAAAATATCATAATTTCTACTGATAAAATTTTATATAGAACTTTTGAAGGAATGGTAAAGAAAATTTGATGCCCATAGTAGTCAAGATTGATTTGGAAAGATATATGTTGCTGGAAGTTAGAGAAGTTTCAATATGTTCCTTGTAAAATATGATGTTTCTAAATTTGAACAATAAAAGGATAAATATCATGATATATATGGTTCAAGATAAAAACATTATAGTGGTTTTTTAAATATGAGAAATATTGTATAATATGGTTGGTGTTGCCGAAACATATTTTTAAGGTTGCGTCGTTTCCTAGGGTTTTTCAAATTGTTTTCTTCCAAAATTTTAAGATGAGATAGAATAGTGAGTGATGGATTTACATGATGGACATATGGAAATATGGAGAAGTAATTAATTTAATTAATAATGGGTTTCAAAAATGGTGGTTCGTGAAGGCACGAATTTTGACAAAAAATTTCGTGAATACAAGACTAAGTGGAGAGCAGCATTGTGAATTGTTTTTTTTTCTAGGAATGAAATTCAGAAAAATTGAAAAGGAATGTATTTCTTCAATAAAAGGATTATATTCATGAAGATGTAGAGAATCGAGAATGGTGATGTAAATAATTTCAATTATGAGATGAGGATTATCATGAGAGTGTGATGGTTTGACGTAGAGCTTCATGACAATGAGAAATATTTATAGATCTTCACAAAAGGATGAGTGATGAAAAGATATTATTGGGTGATCTAAAAAATATTCTAGAGTATGTGAAACACCTAAAATGGGAGAACCTATATTTATGAGGTGACCCACACTTCATTTGTGATAAAAACTATTAGATAAAATATGGAATCGCTTGATGTTACAAAGATACAAAAACTCTACGAAGCCAAAAATCCAGGTGAACTTGAGAATCAATAAAAGGCTATAAGTGTCTTGACTAATGAAATTGTTATATTCAATGGGTTCTTCATGATAATTGGATTTTTTGTGATGAATTAGTGAGCTTCGAGAATAATTTGAGCTCCGTGAAGGAAGTCAGCTTTAGGAAGGCAGTTTAGTTCATGAAGGCACGTTGCTTGGCGAATTCTGTAAGCTTCACGAGGGTTCTCTACGAATAACAGATTTGAATATCTATTTTTGGTGAACCAATTCTTGGGAATAAACCACTACACTATTACATATTACTATGTTCCCAGGAATAATAGAGTGTTTCCACTTATGTAATGATTATTATTCAGGTCAGATCTATTTTGATGATGCTTTGTTGAGCCGATCTACATTGTTTTAATAACTACATGGGAGTTTTGTGATTCTATAATTATTTGAATAAGTTGGTCTTAGTTGTGTTGTTTTTCACATAAAGAGAATGTGAGAAGAAGATATGAATATTATTTTACCAAATTTATATTAGTTGACTATAATTTGTGTCATGGATAATTTCGTTCATCAGTCTACAACATTCATATTATTTTCACCGATAGAATATGAAGATAGTGCAACTATTCAATTTACGAATTGGAAGTGATATAAAGAGTTTATTTCATGCTTCTATGCAAGTAAAAATCTTAATATTAATATTTTGGATGAAAAAAATAATAACTCTGACATCCAACATGTCTCAATAGGTGAAAGCACTTATTGGTGTCACAAACCTTTAACAAGGTGAATAATATCATGGAATGTTGTATAATGATCCAACCAAGTGTTGTAAAAAGGATTTTATTTGGATACAACATAAATATACAACAAAGAACTATAAAATATGAACTATTGGGTAGTTCTCAATGTGTTGTATGAGTGTAAGGGGATATCCTACTTATTGTAATCATAATAAAATGATTATTTTCTATTGCCTGCGTTATATAGATCATTTCTGACAATGCCAAGGACTAGCTACTCTTATTGAGTAGTGATCGTATAAAAAATAATTTTTGATATCTTTATCTCAGTCATACACATTCATGTGATAGGGAAATGATAATTAGAGAACCATGATCCTAATAGGTCTAAGACGCACATGGATAAAAATCTCTGATTGGATTTAAAAGTCCTCAACACTGATTCACCCCAATTTATGTGTCTGGCATATCCTAAATTGTTCCTAACACAAATAATAACCCATAAATTTTTTTTAGACAACCTATTTCTACAAATTATTCCACAATGGGGTGGGAAAAAACCTATAGAGCTTGTCATCCAAGAGCCTCCTAACTAATTGAATATTTTATCATAGATACAAATCCTCAGTGGATGTTGTGTAGCATTTAAAACTAGTATCTCCTTAAAGGATATAAAAAATAGAGACTCCGAAGAGGAATATAATGATGTTCCTTCCATCATATATTAATCTTCAGTTCTCTATTATTATGGAAGTCTATAATTGAACACTAGAAAAAACAACTGAAAACATACATTTATAAAAACCAACCCTCTAAATTCATTTACAATATATTAGAATTAAAAATGATAATATTTTGAAGAAGTAAAAATTAAATTACTTAAAATATTTACTGATATTTACGAACAACATAGATAAATTTTACTTAGTATATTAGATCATAAAATTGTATTTGAAAAATAGTAAAATTTATTTAATAGTTTTAATTTTATTCCTATACATATTATTTATTAAAATATATCAAATTTAGGGACTAAAAACATAAAACTTTTCTCTATTAATAATCCTCACCATGATTATATTATGAGAAAAATATTATATACTCATCATCCTTCACAACCTTTTTTTCTTGAAAAACTTTTTTATGGAATATCATAAATATATATATATATATATATGTGTGTGTGTGTGTGTGTGTGATCGTGGTTTCAAAAGGATACTAAAAATATATGTAATACATTATATATTTTCAATCACCCAATTTTTACAAACTATAAGACTCTAATATTTTTGCATCAATATATTGTGTGAGAGTTACTGATATATAGAATTTAGGTTGTTTAGGGTTTTAGGATATGATTGAACTATATGTTTATGGTTACGAAAAAAGGTATTATATTGATTAGAAATTGACTTTAATATACAATTCATTTTTTCATAAATTTTATAAGGGTTCATAGATTACATATTTTGAACCACAAATATCCAGATTTTTTAAATTATTAAATTTTTTTCTACACATTACCATTCATAATCAATTTTTATTACATAATTTTTTTATTAGAAGATCATTTTTATTTTGAAAAAATTACCTTGCACCAATATTTTATGTGAATTATAAAAATTGAAAACATTAATTTCATTCATAAAAAAGTAATATTTTTATGTAACACTATTCAATATATGTAAAATCAATACTAAATTTTTAATATATCCATTTTCATAGATTTTTTTCTCAAACATTTTGAAACATTATTTAAACCATCCTCAAAGCTATCATATAGGGAAAATATTGATATCAATAAAAAACTAGTGGGTATCATTTATACTCTAATAAATATTTATGGGAAGGAAATCAACTAACAAATCCATAGATAGTTACAATTACAAAAAACATTTAATTTTTAATGTTCTAAATTATGAAAATGGGTTGAACCAAACGTATGAGTTATGTGATGAATTTATTTACTAGTGATAATTTTTTTGTATTTTTAATGGATTATGTATTTTAATTTCAGTGGATATTTTTAATGGATTTTTAGTGTAGGGATATGTATATTATATTTATTTCCTTTATGAAATGATAAAGAGTTATTTATCTTTAGTGGACTTTTTATATGTTAAATTATTTGTTATATAAAATATAATGTAAAATTTAAAAATATATTCAGTTAAAAATTTGGTTTTCAGTTTTGGTTCATATTATTTTAAAATACAATTTTCTGATGGAATTTAGGAGATATTTTATTAAGGATGCATGGTCTGTTATATCATAAAATAGATTATGAAAACTAAATATGAATTATTTTTTTGATCTTGAAAAGAATGAATATTTTCATACATAATTAGATGAACCATGAATTATTCCTAGTAATTCTAGGTTTTAGGGAAGTGGATTTTGTATAGTTAACTACAGAATTAAAGAAACCCTTCAGACTAACCTTCCTAGAATGTATAAGTTACATTATTTTCCTTTTATCATTATAAAAAACACCATTTTCTCTATAAAACAACCAAATTTTTGTTTAATTTTATTTTAGGCTTATATGGGTTTATTTTTTTAATGACTAATGTATTTTGGATGTTTGATGACTAGATCATCAAAGACTTAATTTTTGAATCACTAGATCTTGTTTTTTATTTTTCATTCCATGTTCTAATGTAGAAATTTATAATTTGATGGATTATATCATTTATTATGGGATATTAGGAATTTATTTAATTTACTTATTAACAATTTAAGATTAGTCACTCTTCTATCATTATTATATAGAAATGGACATAAGGGTGATGGATCTGGATTGGTTGATCCAAATCTGGAATGATGAATTTTTATGGGGGATTCAAGAAACTAATTCCATATATAATCAAAATGTAATTATCATTATTATTTTGTAATGGGTGGATAAGATACTATGTTTATCTTAGTGATATGATGGGTTATGTGATTAGAATATTTGTGTTGTTCAATTGGTGATTTCATATTTCATAAACTTTAAATAACTGTAATTATATTAATTGTAAATAATGTTAGTTTATGTAAGTGTATGAATTGAATGTTCTATTATAAATTGTATTAATTTTATATTATATTTTTAATTTTTGAGTTTATGTGGTGTTATGTGAATGATTCATCAAATAGGAAACAATAGTTTACAACATTACATATATGGTGTTTTATATACGAGATGATTAAATAACATATTATGTGGTGGAAATGGTTAGTCATGATATTTGAAAGGTGGTACTATTTCTTGAGTATATCGTGATATAGATATTTATATCATTATTACATTATTATGACTTTGATATGTAAACATGATGCAGTAATTGATTATATAACATTTATTGTGGAATTATAGGAACTCTATGAATTTGTTTGATAAAAATTATGAAAAGATTAATGATGGAAAGATTGAATTGATTATTAATTTAAATTAAAGTGGTAAGATAAATTATAATGTTTTGTATATATATTATAAAATATATTTTTTTCAATGTTTGTTGATCATTTGTTCTTTATTCTGTATGTGACCACCACATGAGTAAGATCACACATGATACAACATCCATGTTTTATTAAATTCTTGAAGAAACCTTTGATCCATGTTATATTGTATATTAACATAATGAAAATACATTTTACTCACATTGGAATTTTATACCATTAATAGATGATATATTTCAATGATATATATAAGGGATATTATAATCTTTTAGGGTTGTTATATTCTCCACTAAGGAAGATTCAATTGGTGGTAATTTTTTATGACATTTATATAACATTTTAAAGATATTCAATTATACTATATAATTATATTTCAAGGGAGTATGTTTTTTAGTGAATCTTATAAAACAATGGAATTACCATTAGGATGGAATATATTGTCTCTTTTTTTGTTTCATTCAGAGATCATTTAATATACTACGTCTACATTGACACAGGAGAGTTATACCGAGTATGTTATATAATCCCCCAAATTATGTATATAATTTTTAGATTTGTTGGATTTGGTTAGAGGTTGTTTGAGTTAGTACTAGTTAATAATGCCATGAAGTTAGTTATAATTTTTTGATTCTATATTTATTTTACCTTTTTTTATAAATTATGTTGGAATGATTTATTTTAGATGAATTTTTCAATTTAGGTTATCTGTTTTATTGATTACATGACATAAAATTAATTTATTACAGTAATTACGTTTTAATGTAGTTTATTTGTGGTTTTGGGATATATTTTTTTATTATTGTAATGAGTCATGTTTTAGATTAAAGGTTAATTGAGTCTCATATATTTAATATATTTCCTTATTACAATTCATTACCCCATGATCTATTGGAATATGCCTTTTATGACACTCAATATCTTGTAATAATTTTATATGGAGTATTAGTGCGATCGAGGCATGATAGAATTATTTTAGTGTGAGGTATAATATTGATATAAATGTATGAACTGCTAATGATTCTCTTAATTTGTTAAGAAAATATAATATCAAAATATAAGATGAAATGAAAACTAAGGAAACCAAAAATGAGTAAAAAAGGAAAAAAATTATTTTCAAAGGAAAACAATTGTTTATTTATAATACTCAGGGGATGATTTGTTATTTTCATGTTAATATCATTATGTTGGAATGTACCATGTATTACGGTTTCATGAAAATATTTTATGTTGAATTGAGTTTTGATTTATATGGACAGGTGAGTGTATTAGTATTTTAAAATGTTTCAATTTACATGGACTTTTGGTATCTTATTAAATACTAAAAATACTACCATTAGAATATTCCCATTTATAGTTTAATTAGATGTGGACGAGTAGGATGACGATCTATTTTATCAATGAATTGAGTTTTAAGCTGGACCGACATGGGGGAATATATTTGAACAATTATAGTGAAACCCCCAAAAAGTACAATGGGTTTATTTCTTATCACTAGAACATGTATAAGATTGAATAATTTTATATTTATTTCTAGTTGATTTTTTTAAGGATGAGTATTTGATGCTATTAGCTATTAGTTTATTACCGAGATTTTCTATATAGAAGTTGATTATTTACCATAGTGATCATGATATATTTAAGGTCTCATGGACTCTATTATATGGTTAGTTAAGGATGGAATTTCTATTGTAAAACATTGTGGATAAGTAAATGTAAGAATTATTAACCACAAGATAGGGAGATTCTAGCATACTATAATTTGGGGTCCAGTTCATGGATCACATACGTCACTCACCTATCTTTCTAGAAGATAATAATTTGAGGGAGTATAATTTTTATAGAAAATTATTCTTGAATATACAATTTCAGATTATACCCTTTAGTCAAAATACATTCTAAAATGTGACAACGTTGTCTGATATAATTGGTAAGATCTTTCCACAAGAATATTTATATTTTTAAGGAGGCCATTAGAATTTTTTATATAATGGGAATATGGGGTTGATATTTTGAATTATCAAGAAGTCATGTTTCTAATATATATGTGGAATCCTAACACCATTCTCATCTATTTATCTATAGATCTTAGTTCCCAATCCCCATTAGGGAATTCTAAAATAACATATTAAATAACTGTTAGAAATGTGACAATGTAATCAATTATCCTATATTTTTCTCCATATGATTCTGTTTTACTTTTTTGGGTTCTAGTTTGTCATCAATTAATCCTCTGTAATTAAACTTAATTGTTTTATTCATTAATTAAAAACAAAATATAATACGGAATTCTCATTCTGATTTATTATTTTAGATATGGATAATATTTTGGTATAGTAGAAAAAAATTACCCAAGCTCATCCAAATTGAAAAATTTATTTTTATAGAAACTGATGATCATTGGGATAAAATTAATTCAACTAGATAAATCATTGAAATCCCTTATATGAAAAAAATAGAGGACCATAATGTGATAAATTCTATTGAAATCCATTTGGACCTATATACACAAATCATTCTATAAAAAAGATATGTTACCCTAATTGGGGTGATTACAGAATAAATTTTTGAAAAATTTAAATCCATTTTTTTATAAAAGTTAAATTCAAATATTCATGTACAAAATTGTTCATTCATATAGATAAATAAATTTGGATAAATTTAATAGTGTCGCTCATGTACCCCACATTTTCCATTGGTTTCTTTTGGATATATCCTGTATGAATTTCTAATTAATATTCTACTCCACTACATTATAGAAGTCTAATCAAGTATATAATGATATAAGAGAACCAATTTTCATAATGAGTTTATATTTGGTTTTTTCTCATAATATTGAGTCCAAAACTCTTTAAAATCGGGCGATGATGAACAATATTTAAATTAAAAGATTTTTTTTATTAATTTATTAATATTTGTAATTTAATGTTTATAAATTGTGTTGATTCATAATATAATTTTATTTCATTGAATTTTGAATTATTATTCAATGCTCTGAGTGTACATGGGATGAGAACCCTGAGTGTCTGGATGAGGCCCCCTAGGTTTGGGATGAAAATGATACATATGAAGAAGTTTCAAGGTAGGTGAAATAGCCAAAAAACATGGAATAGTTTGTCCCACGGAGGGACAGAAAGCTCAGGGAAAGACTAGTGTGGGTGGAGCAAAGTAATGGTGACGATCTTAGAGATATTAGTTTCCTATG
Source organism: Viscum album (assembly GCA_963277665.1). NCBI lineage: Eukaryota > Viridiplantae > Streptophyta > Magnoliopsida > Santalales > Viscaceae > Viscum > Viscum album. Next base: position 1,228,988,703 of record OY728123.1, read on the forward strand.
AAATATCTTAATCACTAGTTTCGGCAACAACAACCACAATTATTTTAGGGTGAGTGGGGACTAAACAAAAAATAAAATTTCATCAATTTATTGCCGATGATATTTTATCAGATAGAGACACTACAAGGGCCCAGGGTGAAGCTAGCTACATATATACTCATTGGACCAAAATGTTATTGTGGGACATATAAGGGAATATAATAAGAAGTAAAGGGATCATGTGAAAGGATTTTGACACCAGGTTTTTCAAGAATTTCATCGCCCAATACATTTGGAGAGGATCATGATCATGAGATCATGAGCCTATGGAAGGGGGATACATACTTCATGAACTATGAATAGATGCATACTGGTCTATCCTATTGTGTGACATCAATAGTAGGAGATGCCACTACTAGAGTGATGATACCGAGGGATGGTTTGTGACATACCATCAGTTTGTAAGTGAACATAATATTTTTTAACTAGTTCAAGTAAGTACTGAATCACAGATTGATAACTAATGGTAATCTAACTGACATGGACTATTCGAACAAGGGGTAAATGTTAATTTATACTAATATTGATTTTTTGTGTAGTAGGAAGAATGTCCATGAGGATTCTGACCATGGATTTCGAGCCATGGACTCAAGAATTCCGTTATGTACTAGGTCATCTACAATGTGATTCTAGTGTAGAAACATGGTAATGTTCTGACCCATTGTTATTGACCTCTAAACAAATATATGGAAATAGAAATAAGATATAGTTAGATAGTTTATTCAAAAAGAATTATTGGATAGAAAAGAGTGAGGGATCATGTCTGAATCAAGGATCTAATGTTGGACTGAGAGTGGTACTAGGAGTTGGAAACTGATACACAAATACACATGATGGTCATGGAAGGGTTATAGATGTCCAGTTTTGGGGTAAGTGGTAGGTAGCTAGTTCATCTTTATGCGTAATATATCAATTGGATAGTTGGGTTTCATCCATATGCATGCTGCTAAGATAGGATGTTCAGATCAAGCTGGAGAGTAAACCATATTTAGAGGTTTTCTATGATTTTTGGTATGTTAATTTTTTGGGTTATTAATTTTGGTGAACAAGGTGCACATGTGATGGCTGAGCTAACCAGATGATGGTCGGTATGTGATCGTTACAAATGATTCATTGCTTAAATGGATGTGTTATAATGGGGATGTTTTTTGGGTATTAAATATATATATATATATATATATATATGATAATGTATCACCTTTTAGCATCATGTGTGATGTTTTACTCTTTGGAATTAGTTGTGATGTCGGACTATATGGGTATCATCTGTGACACAATCATGAAATGAGAATATGAATAGATGTAGGATTTATTATATGTGGTAATCAGGACATGTTTTTTTGAAGAGTGATCGAGGTAAATTTTGGAATATTTGGAAATTAGGTTAGGAAGTGATAGAGTTTGAAATTAAAATTATGGGGTTTCACGAGATGAATTATCCAAAGAATGAGAAAACAAGGTAGATTGGGGTGATGTTAATTAGATGGGTATGATTAGTACCATATCAGTGTGAGATCACATAGCTCAGGAATAAACATTTATAAGGGTTGGATGTTGTAACATCTTGAGTTTTTTAATGGGGAAGAATTTAAAGGAAATGTGAACTTTTTTTGGTGGATGGGCCAAATTTTGAATTAGAAATTAGTGATTAATGTCCAGAATTAAAACATTTTTAGTATGAAAATTTGGATTGGATGTAATAATCAGGAAGTTAATTGGGGGTATAGTTGGATTTATGAAGCATTTCGATTCAATGACCAAAATCTGAGAGGCACAAAATGGGGCGCATGGTTGGCACATGGTAAGTGAATATAATGCCGCATAATTGTGTGGCTTATTTTTACAGGGGCATGGTTAATAGTAACAATGATAGGTGGCGAGAAAACTATTTGAGGAACAAACATATAATTGTTAAGGGGGGTGAATAGTGAAATGACCATGAATTCTACTGATGAAAATTTCCCATATTATTATTATTTCATATAGTATGAATCAGATAAAATCAAATAGAGAACGCAAAAAAATTAATAAATGAAGAAAAAAAATATGTGATATTTATAGAAATTAAGAAACCTAAAAAAATAAAATAGTAACATGTCATTTGGAGTAGTAATATACATCTTATAAAGAGTAAATAAGCCAATAGAATTGCAACCTCACCCCTAAAAGTATAAATAAAATTTCGCCATATTATAAATTAATATATTAAATATTTATGTATTTTAATAAGTAAATAAATTTATTATAAATATTAATTTTTTTTAATTTTTTTGAGACATAATTTTTCATTAAAAATTTTATATTTAATATAATGAATTAAAATAAAATTTATTTTCCTAAAATATATTTGTAAATAAATATTTATTGGTATTATGATTATAATTTAATGTTACCTTAATTAATTTTTAAATTTTTTATTAAACATATAGGATTATAAAATTGGTATTTTTAAAATAAGTGATGATTTTATTTAAAAACTAAATTTCACATATTAAGAAATTTTTTCCAAAAATGGATTCCATTATTGAATTTTAAATGCTAAAAAATGGTAGGGGTAATTTATTTCGATTTTTATAAAATAGATGAATTTTAGTGAATAATGAAATAAAATAATTTATGGTATAAGTTAAATACAAGAATTTTTGAGTCATAAATGATGTACTAATTATGTATGAACCCATGGTTCAAACCTAGATATATTATTTACTATAAATAGTCACATGAACCCATACAAGCCCTAGTAGTGAGATAAGATAATCTCCTCCACTATAAATACCACCCTTCACCACCCCTTATCCACACACATGAAAAGACTTGGATCCTATCCAAATTACTCCCAATAATACTCACATTTCTATCCCTAATATCTAGTATCCTTTTTAATGATAAAATACCAAACCCAATTCACCTAATGTGGTTCTCAAAAAGTTGAGTTCATGAGAAAAATTCCTCTTTCGCATTAATTATTTTATTTTCAAATTATTTTATTTTCATATAATCTCATAACATCCATGGTTAAAACATGCATGATTACACTAATATATTTTATATAATTTAATTTTATTATATCGATGTAAAATCCACCATCAATAATCTTATCTCATACTTTTATTCAAAAAATGAAAATATATCCCTATAGATGTTGATTTATCACCTTTGAGGAAGGAAAGTTTTAATTTTCTATTACCTCCTTAAAGGATATACATAAAAATATTATAATTGTGGGTACGGATTTTAAAATTTTTTTAAACCCTTTTTATGTTTTCAGTGGAATTTTTTATACACACTAATGAATAAGTAAATATGACTTGGTTATGATGATTAAAAGACAACCAACATAATATAAAAGATTATCATTAACATATTATATAATGATTTATCCATTCCCCATATAATCAAATGACTTATATAAAAATAATTTTTTTTGAATGATCATTAAAAACATACAATTTAAATTACTGACAACTATACTAATTTTACAAGATTTTCCCATATAAGAATACAAGTATATCGTTCCTAAAACCAATGAAATGAATGATCCAAAAATACAAAATTTTATCTTATAACTCATCAAAATGGGAATAAATGAACACAAAAAATAATAATATATAAAAAATATGTGTAAAAAATATGAAATAATTAATTATTTTATTTAATTTTATTATCCAGGATATTAAGATCAAGTACATAACACTGTCATACATAAGGTATGGGATTATCCGATCCATTATTTCTTCTTTCGAGTTACACTTTTTCTCTCAATACCCCAGTGTAGCTATTCATTATTTTAATAAATTTCATTAAAATTATGTGTATATGATCCAAAATCATGTATTGAGATCATTTCCACCATTTTTTGGATATAATTGTTTTAAAAAGGATCCCTTCTTAATACATCCCAGTAAGGTAGCCCTATTAAAGGGAACATCACAATTTCTTACAAATTTTTATGTTATTTATCTAATAGATTTTAAGAAACATTTATTTTCCTAATATCAATTATTTTATAAAGAAAAAATATGTTTCTTTATTTCTAGTTTTATATATAACAATTATTACATTTCCATTTTAAATTATATTTAATATTTTCATTAAATTGTATTAAATTTTTTTATTTCTCATGTATCTTAAGCACTATTTGTTACATATTTTCACTTCATTTTACTCCATATATCATTATATATTTCTATTATCCATTATGAATGTCCATATATGATTAATATCCATTATTTCATGGACACCATCATTATATGCCCTTTTTTAAGTATTATGAATTGATTATTATACCAAATTATTTCCATGGGTAACCCTTATGATTGATTCTTCATGTTCCACGTAGATTCATGAACATGTTATGATGGTACAACTAGATCATGCTCTAATTTATTTGGTACTTTTTAGTTTCATGAGACTCCATATTAGGATACAGAGTGAACCTTATTTTTAATTAGACTTTGTCCACCATATGTAGTGGTCTTGGAAATTTTCCTTGACTCCTCGTTATGTCAGTTGTGTGTTGTTTCCATATTACTATTATGCCTTAATTATATGTCCCCATGATCTTCATGTTATTTTTACTTATGTGTATTCATGTTCCATTCCATTTTATGTCATAATGTTATGCCTTCTAGCCCATGTTCATTTCCTTATTCCTACGTTTATATCCTTACCAGGATTTTTAGCTCATCTATTTTGTTAAATAATTATGAATTTTATTTAATGAAAATGTAGGATCTCAATGGAAATTGGTAGATCTTTCAGATGATTAAAAAAAGGATTTTTTTTAATTTCAATGTTTTCTGTTTTATGTACTTATTCATTCAAAGACACTATAATTTACAATCCTTAGATTTTAATTTGATTATTAATTATACTTAAAACCATGTAACAATATGTATAAAAGGCCAATATAACATTATACAAGCTATAGAATATTTGAAAAACTATGTTCATAGTTATTTAATTTTGGTGTTTCCTTGGGATAGTGGCGCCCCACAGTTCGCCCAATTTGCACAAGTAGACTAAACTATACAACCTAACCGTCTAGTTCATTTAATGGGATGAAATTAATAATTTTCCATTTGTTTGATTAGCCATTATTATCAAATTTTCTTCTCTTATTTACTTAACCTCTTCTAGTCATGGATCTCCCCTCCCCCCTCTATTTATGGAATATCTCCCTCATTTAATATTTTATTCGAGCTCCATTTTTCTTATTAAATAGCTAGCGTTAATGGTTTGTTTACTTTGGATATATTTTTCTTTAATCACACTATTTGAAAGAAATTTCCATTATATAAAATTTTAACTATTTCTATGGATTATTAGTTATTCATTGATTTTTTTATGTGTCTTGAATTAAAGGTTGGTTTTTGTTGAGTGAATTATTATGAGAATAAGGTGGCTATTATGATGATTTATCTTAATATTTAAACATGATATAGGTGGTTATTTAAATACACACATGTGGGGAGGTCACTGTTTTTCCCTAAAATTAATTAATTTTATTTCACTAGCATTAAAAAATGTTTTCTAAAATCTTAAAATATTTATTTAAAAGGTTTGTGCCTGAAATGGTTAGGTATGGGTGATGCATGGGTTAAATATTTGGATGGGAAAATTATTCAATTTGTTTAATTTAATTGATTTTCTATAAGATTTTGCGGGTTCTATTGGAACATGATAGGAATGGCCTTAGAGTATTGGGGTGCTGTTTATCACCATGTATGGGGAAAAATGATTTGTAATTTTGAGGTGGATAGTGATGACCATTAAGAGTTTTGGTGATTAGGTTCATGTGTGGTTATGGAGTTATACTATGTGGTATGGATTAGGTATTATTGGTTATTTCGACTCATAAAAAATTTCCAATAGAGTGATTTGATTTGTGTGCACATGGGAATGAATGTAGTGATGTAGTGTGGAAAACTATTCATGGGTGGAGTAATCTATTGATATTTTGTATTTGCAGGTGGTTCTTCCCATCAGTTATGGGGGAGGTTCTCACTATCGAAATCCATAGTTGTTAGTGGGGTAGAAAATAAATTTTGGGCTAAGCCTCACCCTATACGTTTGTAATGATGGGCCTAAAATATTAAAAGATGGATGTCTTTGTGAACTGGGATGTCAGGCATTTGATCTGATGGTGTTTCATCAAGTAGGAGTAGGAGGGAAATGTGGAAAAATTTGGGATGTCACGCTTTTGAGAAGACGATGTTTTAATGAAAACAATCCCGAAATTGATACATAATAACGATCATGCCGATGGGACTCCAATTATAGTTAACTTTTGATTCTTTGGTTTCTAGTTGGCACATGGTTTCAATGATCAACGAAATAGGATTCAATTGAGGGTTCTGTAAGGATAAATAAACATGGATACATCCTACCATTCACGGGTTATTCAATTTAGGTAAATTATATCTTGTTTTTATATAGAATAATTGAAGTTGTTTATGTATTTTATATGTGATTTGATAATGTTTGTTTTAATATTCATATATTTTTATAGTTATAGATGTAAGATAAGATCGCATTAGTGTTTTTATAATCAGATTATACTCACACCCTACATGATCCCAATGAAAGGAATGAAAACTATATGTCTTTGTGATTTGGCATGTCATAGTAAATTTTGGTTGGACCTTAGTGAGGTGGGATGTACCAATGTTCTTGTGTCGATTAGTATTCTGTCTGGGCAATTCTACCGTTACATGATGTAGTTTACTTTTGGATTGTGTATTTGTACTAATGTGATAGGCCCATCAGAGATCTATCTTATTTTACATGATTTGTATACGTTATATAACATTTTTTTAATTGTGTTACTTGTATAATTATTTCTACTTTTTATTATTACTACCACCAAGTTTGATTAAATTAATCCAAACTTTTTTTCTTCATTACTGTTATTATTATTATTATTATTATAACAATAGGGTATAGTGTCCCTAACATCATCGAATTAGACACACACATCTACATGGCATCATTTTGAAAATGAGGAGGTTCACCAAAGGCGTAGTGGATCTCCAGTCTAATGTATGGATTTATTGGACCTCAGGTTGGGGTGAAACAAATGGTATGTGAGCCTTAGGATTGATAAAAGTGTCAATGATGTTCACTAAGCATCCAAGTGGTATTAATGAAAATTTTAAAAATGGTTTCATATTTGTGCTATGGTAGATCGAAGACTAGGATCTAGTAAAAACCAATTAAAGATTTCATGTTTGGTGCTTGTAGCCTCATGCATAGTCGATAAACTAAGTTTACATATTGGGAAATGATGTTATTGTTTATTGGTTTCTTATTTTATTGGTTTCTACATTTAGTGGTTCCATTGGGTGTGATTTTTATGGTTAATGAGGTTATTCCCCCATTCCCTCATATGGTAAAAGAGGATTATGCGTGCATCATGGAAGGAACTTTGGTTCACATGACATGTGTATATGATTTTTATTATCACTGGGGACCCAAAATACATGAAAAGGCTTTGTACAATATTATTTTTTCAAAAGTTGATTGAAAAAATTTCCATCATATATTCATGGTGGGATTATACTCACTCGTAATGGGTATGTAGTTCTTGGTGTAGTTGGTTTGTGATCCTATGTGTATAAGTTGATTATGTGAATTAATGTTACGTGGGTAGTCAGGAATGGAATAATGAAAGGGGGGATATATTTAAAATATCAATAACAAACTAATTTTATCTTCCTAAATTTCTTCTTTGGTGCTATTCTATTCAGCCACCCTAGGATGATGATTTTTATTATACTTGATAAGTGATATTTGAATCTAATTTGGGTTGGAAATGGACCAAAAGTATAATGATATGAACCTAAATTTAGGTTTTCAACACATATAAATGATGTTTATTTTTTTATAAAAAAAACTGAACAAATAAAAATCATTTGTTATATACCATGAACATTTCAATTCATGTTTATAGAGAAATATATACATGTCATTGAAAAAGAAACTGTACAGAAAAGAATAAAATAAAACAAACGACTTCATGCGAGATAACTCTGTAATGTAATGAACGATGTTAGAAAACTATACTAAACCATTAATAAATAAATTAAACCAGGTGTGGGAAATAATTTTCCCAGTAAGGGGTTTTCTAAAATTCCAATGAAAATAAATTTTTAAAATATATTCATAAAATTTTAAAATTTATAGAAAATAATTGTACATTTATAATATTTTAAACTAATCAAGGGATTTTTCAGAAAATATCAAGTGATATCTTAAAAAAAATAAGACCACATGAAACATATAAGGTTGTCGGGACCTACAATTGTTTCTAAGAGATTGGTTTACTACCTACTCCCTATCATGTTTACCATGTCCAAGTGCTTATTTTTTTTAAAAAAATCATCTTATCTTACTTATGTATATATATATATATATGTTTCCTCATTGATGTTTTTGTTTTAAAAACATAAAAAACATTAAATACATATAAAATTATATTTATATATAAAGTTATAAATATAAAACTTCTCGAAAAAACACTTGTTAGACATGGAACGACCAAATATTTTTATACTCATATATTGTACATTTAAATGGAGAATTAACATATAAGTATATAAAATTTAATTTATAACATCATAACAATCCATCATTACTAGTAGATCAGATAACTAAAAAAGTTTATTCAATGAACATGATGACATGGGTATGTATATATAATTACATGTATTAAATTTTACCGACAACCAATGATGTGTCGAAATATTCATGATTTACACATGACATGCCTATAACATCATTCCATTTAAATATATTTTGGAATTATTAACATTGATTTTACTAAATAAATTCACACATATTTTTACCTACATAAATTATCAAAGTCAAATAGTTATTAATTATAAAAATATAATTTATATACATATGCTAGAAATTACATGAAACATTGAATAGTATATTCTTGTATAATTTTGAAATTTAGTAATTATAGTACACACATATATATATATCTAAATACACAGAATCATAAACATGAAATTTGGAGTCAAGTTATCTTGAACATTGAATAATTAATATATATATTTATATAATTATATACACTGTCATATACATATATATTTTTCATTAAAATAAATTCCGATTTATATTTCACAAATAAAAATATTGCTTACATGTCTTTCAAATATACAATTATGGGGTAAAAAAATACTACTCAGAAATATGTATATGTAGAGAATAAACATAAAAACATCATGTATACATAAATCATAAATAAAAATTATAACATGGAGAAAACAAATGAGGAATAAATTAGATTTGAAATTAATTATATATAATTGTTAAGAAATAAATTAACCATTCAAATACAACTTGTACCAAAATAAAGAAATAAATATAATAACACCCTAACATGATTGAAGAAGAAAAATACTAATGACTTTATACATCTATGACTTCACACACACACACTATCACAAGTACTGATAATTGTTTATAAATTTTTCTTTTTCTCCCAAGTGTATGAATTTATAGAAATAACCTCATATATGGAGTGATGAAAAATAATAAACAAATTAATGGAAATTTAGTTGTGGATCAGGTTGGAGGAGAATTTCAAATCTAAATACAGTGATAAAAAAAGCTTGATATAAAATATTGTTATACAGATACTTATTTCCAAACAAACTTTCTCAAAAATAATGAATAAAACATTATAAAATTAAGAATTTATTATAGAGATGAAAGATGATGCAAATTGAAAATTTTTAACAAGTGGCATGAGTTTTGAAGAAAGAGATTATGGTAATTGATTCAATAAATAGACCACACACAATGAAACAACTTGTGAAAATAATCTAATTCAATATTCAAACTCTATAAAATATAAAAATGAACTACCACAAAATAGATCAAGAATAATTAAACAATGAGGAAGAAGATTATGGTTTTTATCCCTCATAAAGAATAGGTATCCTTTGTGAGTGCTCGGTCCAACTGTCAATCCACCTTAACTGAGTCTTGAATCCTCACGCTTTGTTCATACATCCACTCAAAGTTGATCATCAAGAAACCATTAGTTGTGGTTGAACCCCACCGTTCTGATCTACTCATCATTACTCAGCTTTGAAGACCTCGGCTGAACAGAAGCCCCTTTCTCGCAAATTTAACTTGCACCCCAACCCTCAAAACACGATTTCTTATATATTTTTCTATTTTTTATCATTTCTTATAAAAACTAAATTTATATTTTGGTTTTTTAGAAATATTAATAATTATTATGTGCATAAAAATAATATCCATATTTCATTACTATTATTATAATTAAAAAAATTACTTTAAGAAAATATATTACATTAAAAAAAGATTTATTTGAATTATACTTCCTTTAATGCGAAGAAAATACTGTTATGATTTATTTTATCTTAATATATATTTAAATTCAAATATTTATAAGATATAAATAATTTTTTAAAATGTTAAATTAAAAAACATATAATTTAATTCTAATTTAAATGTTAGTCAATATAGAATATAATTTATATTTTAGAAGCATTTTATTATAATTCTATTGTTTTAAAAATAGTCTTATAATTGCTTCAAAAAGAACTAAAATTTTCTACTTAAAATATGAATCAAATAAATCCCTTTTTGATCAAATATTTTTTAAAATAATGCTATGTTTATTGAAACTGTAAAGTTTAAAATATTTATTTCATTTCACATATTATTTTTAATTTATGTAAAATATTTTAACACAAGGAAAAAACTTATAAATTACATGAATGGTTATATAATTTAATGTAATATAGAAAAATTATAAATATTAAACATAAATAACAATGATTTTATTCTTTATATTATGTAAAATAATATATAAAAAATTATGTGATGTTACAATCTTCTCCCCTTAAAGAGAATTATGGCCTCACAGTTCATTCTTTGGAATTTAGAGAATTCTAAATTCATATATTCTAATTTAAGAAAACTAGGGATTAAAACATCTAATATCCAATGTTTTCTATAAAATTTCTCTTATACAAACTATAATAACCCAACCCACATTTTCGGGATTAGCTCATATGAATGATTTTTATTTTTTTATAAAAACAAATTGAGAAAATACCCAACATTTTTTAAATACCAATATATTTTTTAGTATTGGTTATTGAGAATTAGATAAATGTTTTAAAACAAAACAAAACTATAATAAAGAAAAAAATAAATTAAAAGACATCTTTTGAGATAACATAGTAAGAAAAAAAACGTTTTAGATAAAATCTACTAAACAAATGAAAAATAATTTAAAATAAAGAGTGAGCATTAATTTTCCTAGTATGCGGTTTTCTAAAATGAGAGTAAAATAACTTTTTAAAATATATTTATAAAATATTATAACTATTTTTAGATAACTATACATTTAAAATTAATTAAAACTATTCTAGAGATTCTTTTGGAAAATATTATGCAATCTCCTAAAAATAATCCACATAAGGACACTTGAAACAAAAAAATCTATCTGGGACTACAAACATTCGTAATGGATGGGTTAACTCTCCACTCTCAATAATGTTTACCATTCCTAAGTGATTTCTTTTGTAAAAACCAATTCATCATTCCTTAATTATATATATATATATACACTTTCCCACTAGTGGTTTTTGTAAAACATGAAAAACAGTAAATACAGATAAAATTATATTTATATATAAATGTATAAATATTAACCTTCATTGCGTGGTGTGGCTGCTGGTGGGATCCCTACGGCCTTGGTTCCGGCGACGACGATTCGGGGACGGTGTTTTCTGTTCTCTGCTTCAGCAATCATGTGCGTGGTGGGATCCTTCTCGGGAGCTGGTGCAAGCTGGTGGTGTTGACATGAGTCGACTGGCCATCATGTGGGTACTGTGTTTTGGAAAGGGGAGGTGACGACCTCGATTTTTGGGAGGTGACGACTGTAGCGTGCAGGGTCGTAGGGAGCAGGTAAGGATGATGAGAATGTGGTACAGGATGTTAGGCATTGTTTTCCGGCGTCATGGATTGGCTATTTATTTAGCTGCTGTTTAGGCGATGCAGGCTGTTTAGGTGTTGTTTTGCTGGTATCGCCTGTTTTGCGGTACAGGCTGTTTTGGCACTATTTAGGTGTCGTTTTGCAGGCGATTCGTGGATGGTCATTTGTGTTTGGTGGTGAATACCACATGTATGTGGTTCTATTTGTATGTATATTTATTTTCGTTAATAAATTTTGGGACCCAGCATGCTGGGATCCTGAACTTTTCTGGTATAAATATTAACCTTCATAGAAAATCACTTTCTAGACTTGCTAAAACCAAATATATTGATATATATACTTTTCATATTTATATAAAAAAATTATTATCCACATAATTAAAGATGAATTAATAACTTCATAAAAGTAAATTTCTATAGAATGTTATGCTAAATGATAATGTTTATTCAATATCCATGCATACAAGGATAGGCATTTTTTTTTAAATTTATTAAATTTCATAGATAATAAATTATGTTTGGACACATTTATAATATATGAATGATATTCATATTACATGATTCCATTTCACAAAATTTTCTAAATCTTAACCATTATATTCATAAATAAATTCTTACATGTTTTTACCAGTATAAATAATCAAAATCAAATAGTTATATGTTTTGAAAATAATAATTATATACATAATCTTGAAATAACATGAATCATGGAATAATATAGTTATGTAAAATCAATAAATTCTTTAATTTGTGTACAAAATCACACACACAGACATATATCCAAATATACATAATCATACACATGTAATTATGAGTAAAGTGATCTCAAATATTAAATAATTCACATATATATATTTACCCTCATATATATATATATATATCTATGTGTGTGTGATGGTATAAAAAAAATATTACACCCATTAAACTAATACTTATATGAGATTGAGATATTGAAATATGGGGTATGAAATGCAATACATAAACATATTTATATCTTGAGAATAAATAAAAAAATTACTTATACATATAATTCATTAATTGATGTAATTATTTTGTTATAACTTATGTATAATATATTGGATTTGAAAACAAATATATATTATCATTTCACAGATAAATTCACCTTGCAAATATAGGATGAATGAAAATATGTAAATAAATATAATTACACAATTACTTGATTTATCCTTCTCCTTCATCACACACACCATCTCTCTCGCAAAAATAGACAATTGTTTACAAAATTTTCATTTCCTCATCGGTATATGTATTTTATATCTGTAACCTCATATTCTAAGTGATAATAATTAATAAGAAACATTTTAAATTCTTATGATTTGAGAGGTCCAGATGATATTTTTAATCTCAAAATAGTGAATAAAAAAATGCATCGAAATCTAGGTATAATGATGTTGATGTCTAAGTACAAAATCTCAAAAATAAGGATAGAAATGGTATTAAATGACCAATTGAAGATGAAGATAAATGGTGACCAGAAATTGATAAATTTGAACAAGGGAAATGAGTTTGTAGAAATTTATTATGGTAATAATGTATAAAAATAGACATCACCTGATAAAAAAACATGTAAAAAGAGTCTCCAACAAGATTCAAACACTAGAAATTAAAACACATACCTACCACAAAATAGATCTATAAAATAAAAATAATGTGGATGGTCATTTTGGTTTGAGACCCTGATGCATCTCAGATCTCCTTCACCAACACTTAATTCGTCAGTCAAACCTCCTAGATTGATTCTAGAATCCTCTATCATCATCAAGACCGCCACTCAGCCCTAATCAACATAAAACCTTCTTTTTCAGCGGAACCACACCGCTCCGATCTACTCAACTTCACTTTTCTTCAAATCCCCAGTCTAGACACAAACCCCTTTATCCCCAAAAATACAAACACCCCAACCCTAAAAATTATATCTCCCAATCATTTATCTCTTTTAGTTGGTTTATTTTAAAAAATTAATTTACTATTTGGTTTTTAAATAAAATTAATAATAAGTATGTGTAAAAAAATAAATATAGATTTCACAATTATTATCATAATTCAAAATATTTGTGAAAAATATATATTATATTATGAAAAATGATTAATGGAATTATGTTCCCTTTAATAAAATCATAATGTTTTTATGGTTTTTTTAAGTTATTGTGAATTAATATTTAAACATTTATAAGATTTAAATATTTTTTACTATTAAATTAAAATTCTCATAAATTATTTATAATCAAAATATTAAACAACATTGAAAGCCATTTTAGTTTCTAGAATAATTTTATTATATTTATATTATTTAAAAAATAATCTTATAATTCATTCACATAATGTTTTAAATTATTATATGAAAAATAAATCAAAAAATACATTTTTAACCAAATATTGTATTAAAAAAAATTGTTGAAATAGTGTAGTTGAAAATATAAATTTTAATTAATATTATATTTTTTTATTCATAAAAAAAATATAACATAAGGTTAAAAACAATAAACTGAAAAATTCTGATAAATTTAAATTAATATTATATAATTTTGAATATTTAATTTAACAAACTTTAATTGTTCTGATTTATTTGACATATAAAATATTTTATAAAAATTATAGGATGATACAATAAGGCTAGATAATATGTAATATGAGAATGGTATGGAAGGGTAATGTTGATGAGATGTTTTCCTATAATATATTTCCCAATTTGAGATATATAAAATGTTATTGTTACTACTAATCACTGTTTTTGTTCTTTAGATTGAGTCTACCAAGATGGGTTCTAGTGGAGAATTAGAAGGGCAGATATGTGGTACCATCAGAGCACACATGAGATTAGGTCCTTGAAGGTTGGGATGAGGACCCTAAGGGTTGGGATCAGCATGATCTACATGAAGAGGCTTCGAGGTAGGCAGGGAAGACACAACTATTTGTATTGTTTGGGCTATGGCTAGATGAATAGCTCAGGATGAACATGGTGAGGTTGGTGTGGAGTATTGAAAGAGGTTCTTATAGATCTAGGTTGTGAATAACATATCTGATATGCGAGTTTTAGTTACAACACCCAAATGTATTTCAAGGTGATAGTGGAACACACGATATAGAAAATCAAAATGATTTGGTGAAGATGATATTAAATTTAATCAAGAATCCCAAAAGGTAGAGGTTGAAGATAGCTATATATATTTTCAGGGAATAATAAAGATCCAGTGGGGTATATAGGTTCATTTACATAGGAACAAAGTTGTTACATAGAAGGATTTTGATACCAATTTATTCGAGCATTTATTCCAAGAGTTTTTGACATTAGATTGAGACCCTGATTTCATGAACCTGTATTAGGGGTATACATCTATTATGGACGATGCATGGAGGTTCAAAATCCTCTCTTATTTTGTGCTTTTTATGGATGTTGTTGAAATTTTAGGGAAATGCGATTAAAGGCTTGTTTGAATCTTATCATTAGGTTGTAGTTGAACACTTTCAGGTTGAACTCTTTCTATGATGTGGAGAATGAAAAAATGATAAATGATGTGAATTTGACTAAAAAAATTAATATATTAATGATGGAATTAGGTGAGTCTAGAAGTTATTCTTAATATAGATAGAAGTGAGTTTTGGATAAGTTTCAGTATGTAAGTTAGGCCAGAGACTTAGGAAGGCCACCAATGAGGAGGGCATCGAGAGTGTTAAATATTTTTGGTCAGTGATGACATGATGATATATATTGTGATTGACCTCCAACTGAGTGATGGGTATGTTGTTAGATGGTATATCATGAGATGTTCTCCAGGAAGACATATCAGACATTTGAGAGTTAGGGAATGAGTAAGACATACAAATCTCATGTCTGAATGAGAGTGGTACCAGATGATGGTAACCCAAATACTTCACTATTCACAGGCCATGGAAGGGAGAGTTAGACCAAATAGAGGGGTTTGTGGCTGGTAGATGGTGTATCTCTTTAGGGAGCACATGCACTGGGTAGTCGATCATTAGTCCAGATTCATTTAGTTGAGCTACCTGGTGTAGATATGGATGGAGATCCAACCATATTTATATGTATTCCGTGATTTCAGGAATATTCCTTTTGCTTTTTGTAGACCTATTTTGGTATAGAAGGTGCCTGTATGATGGCTCAACTGACCAACTGATCTTTGGTATGTTATCATATGGTATTAATCATAGATTGTATAAATACAATGGATCATCATGTCTTGTGGGTATTATATATATATATATATTAATGACATCACTGTTGATCATCATGTGAGACGAAGAACTATATGGGTATTCTGTGTAACAATTTCATGAAATTATAATATGATGATATGTTGTAATTGGGTCAATAAAGTCATGGGTGTGGTCAATAGATCCTTCAAAATATTTGAAAATTGGTTTGGGAAGTGATTATGTAGGAAATTACTAAGGTGTGGTGCCACAAGAGGAATTGACATTTGACTCAAAAGCCGTGCTAGACCGAGGTGATTTTGATGATATTTTTATCTTTAGAACCATATAATTATTAGAAAACATATCTTGAGTATGATCAATTGTTAGGAGATGAGGTTTTAACATCATGATTTTTTGAATGGTTCTGAATTTCAATGAAATATTACATTTATTTTGGTGTATGAGAAACCATTTGATTTGGGATTCAAAGATTAATTTTTTGAATTAAAATTCATTAAAATGTTCTTTTTTAGATGGTACATAATTTTAAATAAGTATTTTGTGGATTTTTTTGGCTTTTGGTGGCACTGGGCTTTGACAAAATAATCGAGAAACACCACACTGGATGTATGGTTGGTGCATGGTTAGTGGAAACAATGCGGAAAAATCATGCATCCCCTTTTCTAAAGGGGCATGTTTCCTTTTAACTGAGAAATGTGGGAAATAAAACATGTTAGGAAAAAACATAAAATTATAGGGGGTTTCATGAGATGCACATGATTTGAAAAAATATTCCTTTTTCCATTCAAGGGGTGTGCATTTAGACAATGTCACTGTATGGTTGGATCACTATTATTCAAAATGTAACACTCATTTAAGGGGATGAAATTATTATTTTTCCATTTATTACTTTAACAATTATTATCCCATTATCTATTATTATTTCTTGATACTCTTATATATGTGGAACTCCTCTCATTCCACCTCTAGGAATTTGGAATATCTATCATATCTGAGGTCTGATTTGAGCTCTTATTGACTTATTAGATAACTAATGGTTTGGATTCAATTCAATTTTCTCCAATTCACCATTAATAGATATTTTTGGAATGTTATTTATAACCAAGACAATTTTCCCTATTTCATGGATTTTTTCCCGACTCTTCTAATTATTCTAAAACAGAATAAATTGGAGGAAGGTATTTTACAAGTGAATGCATATAATCAGAATGTAGTTGGTTCCAATATTTATCATTATTTTTACATGTGGTATGAGAACAAAATTAATTAAACACATATGGGGTGGGTTGGTTGTGATATTTAAATTAAATGGTATTATAATTTTAGTATAAATGGATGATTTCTAAATTATTATCAATTTAATTTAAACGTGTTGAGCCTAAAATAGATTGGTATGGATGATGTAATTTTTAGGAATTTTTATGGGAACATTATTCATGTTTTTTAATTAATTTAATTTTGATTTGATTGTATGGGTTCCCATGGAATGCAATGGGAGTGACTTGAGGTACTTGGGATGATGTTGATAACCAAGTTTTAGGTGACATGGTTAATAAGGTTGAGGTTGTTGGTGATAACCATACTAGGATTAGGCAATTATGTTTTCATAAGGGGATATATTTCCACCCTGAGTCCTGTTTTAGGTATTTTTGTTTCTGATCTACACTCACGAATATTGGCCAGTAGATCTGTTGGAGTCATATTAACATAGGTAAGTACTAAGTGAGGTGGGATTTACCACTAATCTTGGGTGGATTCTTCTATAGTTACTGAATCATGGGGGGTGGTAATGACTCTTATTTATGGAGGAGGTCCTCATCATAAAAATAAACAATTGATAGTGTTATAGACCATCAATTAAGGGATGAACCGCAGTCTATGAATTTATTCCAATTTAATATAATTACTGAAAGATAGATATCATCGTGCCTTGGGAATTCTAGCTGGTGATGTGGATATGGATGATCAAGTAGAATTTTTTGGGACTTGTGAAAGAGTTTAATAATTCAGACTATTGAGAAAAAAAATGGTTTGAATTATTGATGTCCAAGGGATATGTGACATGATAATCGGAAAGATGATTGGATTCAATTTATATTTTTATAAGTGACAAATGGTGTATGGGTTTGAAGGTGCTTTTGCGGTGGAATAAAATTAGAAAAGACTAAGGTTTCTCAAAGGATAATTGACCATGAATACATAATTCCTTTCTAGAATTAGACATAGCAAGTAAGAACCCACTTTTGGATGTTTGTAACATGTGATGTGGGTTATTTATTTTACATATGTGTTGATTATTTTTATTAATATCTTCATACATAATTATAAATGTACATATAATACATGAACAAATTGTTGGGAACATACTATTTTCATACTTACATCCTACACGACCCCTCAGGACATGTGTAGAATTATTTCATTGATATCATGTAAGGTATTAGATACGTGGGATGGACCTCAGTGAGCTTGGATGTGTCGAGGTGAATCGGTTGATTGACAGTTGGGAAATGGGGTTGCACAAGGATATGTTTCCATTTATTTGGGCCTTTTCATTAATAATTGAATGATCACACCATGGAATATCCTATATATCATTTCATGATATTTATACACTCTTTAGGACATTTTAATTGTTTTTTTCTTGTTATTTCCATACCTTATTATTTATTTTAATGACATTGATTAAATGTTTCAATAGTTTAATCATTATTAACATTATTATTTTTAATATTACAACAAGATGGTATAGTCTCCCCAACATCATCTAATTAGACCTTAACTAATATTTGTAATCCTTTTGAATATGTGGTGGTGTTTCTATGGCCATGTGGCCCTTCGACCCAGAGCATAGGTTATGTAACTCCTAGGTGAGGGTACTACACAATGGTTTTAAATTACCCTATATATAATGAACACAAATATTGAGTCTTATGGGACTCAATAAATATCTTGTTCCAATGGGGAGTATGCAGTAAAACAAGTGGGTACCAGTCAATAGACACCCCATGGGCACCCTATGATTAATTTGTTTTACACATAACATTAGGGTTTCACTTTTTTTTATATTTTTTCATGTACTAATATTTCATAAACCAAAATAACATTCCTTCTATAATCTATTTCATTTCAATTATATATATTTTTCTTTTTTGGGTATTTATGGATTCATTGTAGAAGTCCTTGGGTTCCTTATATACTATATGAATTATTTTAAAACAAATAACTAGTTTTACATGTTCGAAAACAAGATCAAATTTTAGAACAACATCTAGGATCATTATATAATAACCCAAAATATAGTAACCCAATGATAGTGGATATTTATTATAGTAGCACAGAATATAGAAATCACAATGGAAAATTTCAAAATTTTATTATTCTTAATAGGCTAGAATCATATATGAATATTAGATGAAATTTTAAAACGTAATAAGAATCATAATATGAATTGGTGTAATGAGAAAAATTGGATTAAAAGCTTCCAATGAAGTGACTAGAGAATATAGGGTATGACAAAAAACAACCATTAGGTTTTATGCCTCATGCACCTTTTTATAGGGAAAGGAAAAGTCCAACAACATCATTGGTGGTGATAAATACTTATAAAATAGTAACTTTCTTGGGGTGTGGATTTGTTTCTAGATTTAATATGTAATAGACCACTCTTTCACTTGGACTTTGGGATATTTTCTATGGGAAATTTGTTTGTCTAAGAGTTACGACTTAATATAAGTAAATTTTTTATTATCTTAAAAAATATTGTTGAACATTATGCTAGAGGAAGAACTTCTAATCAATTTCTGTATTTCATAGAAAAATGGGTAATCAATATAAAGTGTGAGCTTAAAAACTCAATAATTATTAGAATATAGTACCATATAATATGGAATAAAAATGAAATACATATTATAAAATAAACAAACAATAAAATGAATCAATATAATTGATAAAATGAGAATTATATATATATATTTGTAATAAAGATAATAATCACATGGATAATAATATCTAATATCATAATTATGTAATGTATAGTTATAGATATCACAACCATACAATCAAGGCCTCATGAGTATACATTATACATAAAAGGTAGTCATATACCGAATACACATGATAGTTTAACTTGTGAGACCTATCGATTCATCGATGGTCTATATAACAATGATCCCCACAATGTATATAATAAATACAATGCAACCATAACATGAAAGGAATTGTTGAACAATATAATTGATATGGTTTTGTAAGGAACCACATACAGAAACATGGACATGTGATTAATAAAAATACATATATAACTTATATAAATTTCACTTTTTAAGGCTTCCCATTAAATTAAATAATATTTCTATCTATGTGAGTATCCAAATATATATTTATAAACTATTGGATATTCATAGTAAATGGAATGTAACCTTATATTCATAAATTTAATGATGTAATATGGTAGGGTAATTTAATTATATATGGACTTTAATAAGGATTAATAAATTATCATAATATTTTATTAATGGAATGAGTCTAAAAAATCATAGAAAAACACCCTATAAAAAGTTGGAGTACATAAAAAGCATAATTTATTTTCATTAGAAATAAAAAATATAATTAAGGAGAAAATTTCAGGGAAATATAATTTGATTGAAAAGGAAAAATAGTTCAAAAATGAGTTTGATTGACCAGGGGCCTGATAGAATCCCCACCAGGAATTTCACTATCATACCTTCATAACAAAAGACTCTCTTTTAGAAACAATATATACGTAATACCAAAAATACATGACATACATTGGGATTATGAGAATAATGTTTATTGTCATGTATGTATTTTATAGTGATATAGGAATGTTGTATTAAGATAAGGAATAATAATACCTCATTAATATTAAAATTATGGTTTTATAATAATAAATTATAATAATATTATATTTTAGAATTCAAGGAATTCAAAAGGAATGAAAAGGTAAATGAAAATAGGGTTCTAATAACCCTTAATTTGAAATAATTAAATCATTGGAAATAAACATAATGAGATAAAAAATATAAAACATGACTTAAAAAGTGATAATAAAAAATAATGATTATTATATGAAATGAGGGAACTAAGAACCCTTACTATTACATGTATCATACTATTACCTGAGAAAGTAATCAAAAAATAATTAAGTGAATATTTGAAAGGTTATTGATAGAGAAATTTAGTGATGAAAATAACTTAATGATTTTGGATTGGAGATGATTGAGAGTATGGATGGGTTTTATAGAAATCACTAGAGTGTTTTTTTTATATTATTTTTGGAACATAGGCTTTAGAAATTATGTTTTTGTAAAGATCAACACCATTGATCAATCCATGTTTTTAGATCATAGTATCCTATATTTATTAAACATGTTTTAAAATTTATATGTTATAGATATGTAACCAATTTTATTTTATTTTTTTGTTCAACAAAATATCATTTTTCTATATTTTGCTGTTGTTAAATTCATAAGTTACATTTTCGAATTTGGAATGTCCATTAAAAGTTTGAAAATGATTTTTGTAATTTGGAACAAATGTATTTAATATATTATCATATTTGAGGTCATGAATTCATTTATAATAATTATTATATTATTTTTTACATTGAAATTAATTCACAATAAAATGAATATACACATATCATATTTTATATTTCCTCAAAAAACACAACCATTTCATAAATATTAAAAAATTAGTAATTCTATAATTTCATAGCGACGATTGTAAAATAAAATTCATTTTTATGATAATAATTTACTATATAAGAGATATATAATTATTTAAAAATTATCTTAAATTATTTTAAAATCATGATTTTTTTGCAAAATAAAATAAAAATAGATATTGAGTAATTGTTTATATTATTCAAAGAGACAAGTATATAGGTACATATTTTTATATCAACAAATATATTGATATAAGTTATTAGTGATATTACATACAGATTATTCTCGATACTTTATTGGAAACATTTATATTACACATAATGGTCAGATTACTATAATAATGGCCATACTTCACTATCAATATTTGAATAGTCATATATCCCTTCTAATGATATTATTACCCATTATAAGTGAAAATAATTCATGTAACATCCCAGGTAATTATAGAATAATAAATTACCATATATATTAATTTTTATTAATTTTATAGTAATTTTACTTTAAATTGTATTCTATGTATGATAGAATACCCAAAATGTAACAATATGTTTCTCTAAAATCTTACATTGCACACTAGATAGAGTTACATCAAAAAAAAATATATTATTAATATTATTATTTTAAGTGGAAATTATCACCATGTTTTTGTATTTGTAGGAATTAATATAACTAACTATATTATGTTTGTACATGTATATGAAATATTTTTTTATTAATCCAATAATTTTATAATCTTGAAATGTGAATAAATCCAATTTTAAGAATAAAATACTCTAATATTTTTATAAGGTATCCTTGACTACTTTTGATGGGGAACACATTTTAAATATAGTTTTTGACACTTTATTAAGTAATATTTGAAAAAATAGACTTTGTTTTTGGATATGTGACATCAATATTTAGTTTTCTTAAAATTTTTGTTAATTTGTTTTCAATAAATTAATTTTTTAATAAATAATAAAAAATACTACGTTTTAATTAAAAAAGTATTTTTTCTTATAATTTATTTGAAATGATTATTTTTATTTTATTAAGTTTTAATGTATATTTGCGTATTATTTTTATAATATAATTCTATTTTTTTATATGGAATCAATGTCACATATAAATTATATATAAAAACATTGTGAACTTTTAAACGATGTTACTTTTAAAACCCACTCTATCCTTTCGTAAACAAAACTAATTTTAAATAGATTTTAGAAACATCTATGTTTTTTAATTTTCAAAAATGGACATACATGGTTTTTATATGTATGAGAAATTTTATCTAATATGATCAACTAAATTTTTGGTGAAGAGTTAATTTGGTAATTATTTGTATTTCTAAGGTCAAGGTTAAATCAGTTAATTAAATGTCAAAATAATATTATAAATGTTATGTAACTACCCTATAGGTTGCCATAATCTTACTATATGAGTAAATTTCTATAAATAATTTTTTTTTGGCTGAAATGAGTGCCTTTGGAAGCCACTTGGGTGTGATTATGACATTTACAAACATTTTATTTAAATTAAAGACCAATATGTCATAATCACATCCCTCATAAGTATAACAATTATAATATGGGGATATATTAGTGATATATTTAACTATAAATTGTATTTAGAAATATGAAATGATTACCTAAATAAATATATTATATTTATAATTTTTAGAAAATAATTAATTAAATTAAATGTTCAATCAAAGATGATGCAATAATTGCTTTATTAATGAAATAATCAAATAAATGTTCTTATAAATACAAAAATAAATTTATTATGATAAAATTGATAGAATATAAAAATATTAATGATTAATTTTACATGTTTTTTATAATTTAAATGAGGATTTTGAAATTATATTGTTGTTATGATATTTTTAACAAGTCAAATAATGCATAGTGTCAAAATTAACACTATTGGTATAATAAAATATAAAATATTTTATTAAATGCAATGATATTACTAAAAATATAAGATTCTATAAAATAATTAGTTTATGGATAAAAATTTCATTAATGACTCATTCATTTATGGTTTGGCATGTTATGGTAATTATTTTAACTCTTAGTGAGTAAATTACTTGATAAAATGGTAAGAGTTAAAATTGTTAAAACAAAAAGATAATTATTATAAATTATTTCAAACATTAATAATTTTTATTTTATGGTAATATTTAAACCCATAAAAATCTTATATTCAAAATAAAAATATTTTTACCCATTTGGAATGTAAAATGATTTTATATTAATTTAATACTTGTTATAATTCCAAGGCTGCCCCTCTTCTCTCATATAAAAGGGCACCCATCCCTCTCTATTAATCATATATGAAAAACAATTAATTTCTACCAAGATATACCTAATATAATTATTATAATCTCTACCAACATTTCTGAATCAATATTTTAGCTATAACACCAACCTTAGAGTCGTTAAGGTGTTATGAATGGTGATCATCAGAAAAAAGGAAATGTTTTTATTTAAGTACTTATATTTTATTTCTTCATAAATTTACTACCATTATTCTAAAATAAATATAAAAAAATAAATCCAACAACATCAATATATATATTTTATAATGATAATATCATCACTTAAATCCATATTCAATTTCATCAAATGGGAAAGGAAAATTTGTTCGTGTGTACAATGGACTACGACCTCGCGAAATGATATTTTTTGTCTTTCATTGCTGTCTCTAAAGACTCTTAATAATGATAGGATTAATTTCAATATATGATATCATGAAATATTTACCATTATAATAGTATAATAAATTAATAATGTTCTAACTTTCTATCCACATAAAATTAATAACGTTCTTAGTGGGAATGTGTGATCTATCACCTCCAATAAGTGAAGTGAATCGTTATTATTCACCGCATCACATTTATGATATGTATAAGTATATTTAAATTATTATTAATAATTTATTAGTATTATGATCATTCTTAAAATATAAAAATAATAACAACATTATTTCCATAATGATCGAGTAAAAATGAAAATGTTACTCATGTGTACATATGGATTACCATCTTCATGATTGTAACATTGTTCATTTTTTAAATCCATATTTAATTAATGAATTTAAAGGTATAATTGATATATAATAGTTATTATTATTTCATGAATTTTATTTTGTATATGATGGACTTATGACCACATAGACAATTTATATCATATAATTTCATTTTCATCTCAAGTACTGAATATCGAAAAATGTCTTATATGATGAAAAATAATTATATAATTATTACAACAAATAAATATGTGATACAAAATTAATAATAAACTTGAAAAAGGTTCCTAGGAATGTATAAATTATCATATATTTATTATTTAACAAAATAATGATTTTATGTGCTGGGTCAGACTCAAGGTAAGAGACTCCATCTCAATCACCTTTCAATGAGGCATATTTTGATGTTATACAACACCTTCTTTTATATTATGTATAATTATCTTATTTTAATTCTAATTTCTATAAAAGGTTTTGAAAAATAATAAATATATATGAAGTATTTTACTAAAAAAGGATTTTTTTTAATGTATACAATGATAACCACTTTTCTACTATTATTACCATTATTTAGTATATGGATTCCTCTATAATCCATAATGTTTTTGAAATATATATAAATAACATTTCCCCTTTAAAGGTATTTTGGTATTGAAAATTGTTTTGATAATTGATTGAATATAAAAATATCTTGAAGTGATACTTTTTTCTTGCAAATTGGACATGTTATTTTCCATGAAGCATGTTTTATGTTTTATGTTTATGTTATATATCATGAGTACTTCTTATGTGTATAGTTGGTTTCTTGATACAATAAGATTGGGTAATCCAATGATAACTCCCAAATGCATTGGGTAATGAGACTGAGTTAAATGGTATGGTTTCTCTAATGTGATTTAGGTAATAATCTGTGGTGGGTATTTCAAGTGTAACCATGAAGTTTACTCCATATTTTGCTATAAAAACTAAAATGTATGTATGATATGGATGAAAAAAGTGACCCTTATGATTTATTATGGCTATTTTTTAAATCTTATTATTTCATGAGTTATGTTAAATATATTTTGTTTTATGGGTGAAAATATGAATTTGGTGAAAATGTTTTCATGAGTTTAAAATATTCATGGTCTAATGGTTCCATTCCTTATTAAATTTCTTATATAGAGATTTCTGTTCTCATCTTACGTCTTTGATATGCTTTCCACATGTTATAAGGATGGGTATGAAAAAGGAATAAGTCCAGATGAATGTTATGAATATTTTTTTCCAGAAAAAAAAATCAAGTTTTATGTTAAATAGTTTTATTATGTGAAAAAATGGATAGTGAATAGAAGTTTCTACTTTGTAATATTTGAGTTTTTATGTAATAGTTATGTCCAAATACTCCAAAATTCTAAAACTAAAAAGATACCCAATGTTAATTATTTACTTAACTCAAGATTATATAATGTTTATGGATGGGGCCTTACAATTAAATCCTCTAAATTCATTAATTTCCCTCATCTATTTTATTATAGTGTCTAATATATTAGTTAATATTTTCATCCTAATGATAATATTTCATTTATTTTTTATTATTCATAGAATATATCACCTTAGAGTTTAGCATTACTGGGATACATTATCTTTTAATTTTTTATATTCCACTAGTTATATCCATTCATGTAAATATAACTATAGAGTGTTTGTTATACTATAATGATAGAATAAAATAGTTTTTATGGTGTGATTAATGTTTTAATGAAATGATTATTTATAGTATGATTTTGGGTCTTACATTCTACACCAATAAAAAAGTTCATCCTCAAAATTTTGGGTAAAAACAAATAAATTAAAATCTAGTTAATATATGATAATTTCATAGTATGTTCTTCATCTACTAATGTGACTTTGGCTATTTTGTGAGAGGCACCACTGTAGTATTATCATAATAAAGTGTGATGGGACCTGTACCGCTAGGGAAAACATCCATATCATGGACAATGTTCTATATCAAAACATCTTCTTTACCTACCTCAAATGTAGTGATATACTCAGACTCTGTTGTAAAATCTACGACCACACCTTTTATTGATCTCTTCCAACTCACAACACCTCCATTAAAAGTGAAGATGTATCACATTTTGACTTCATGCCACCTTGAATAGTGTCAAAACTAGAATCTATATATCCTCCGATGACTAGTTATTCATATGCCCTATATGCAATGAATATATCCTTATTAAACCATAGATACTTAAGGATAATGTTAACTACCATCCAAAGTCATTCACCAAGATCAGCTTGATATCTTCCTACTAGACACAATTCATAGGCGTCATCTAGATTTGAACATATCATATCATACATTATTGACCCAATCACTAATGTGGATGTAATAATTTTTATTATTTGAATTCTATTATGCATCTGAGGAAGAATTTTTTTGGATTGATGAATTCCACGTGACAATGGAAATAATATCTTATTAGATTATTCCATAAAAAATCTATTCAGAATATTATAAATGTTTTTACTTTGACATAGGCCTAGAAATATTATAGATCAATATCAATGGATCTTGATCCCATTAATATATACTGCCTCACCCAAGTCCTTTATGGACATGTATTTAATCAACCATTCCTTAACAAACTGTAAGACTGGTATTTCTTTTCCAATAAGTAATATTTCATCGTTATATTCTATTAGGAGAATGACTGCACCCCCACTAAACTATTTGTAGACACAAAGATCACATTATTTACTTATAAAAGAAAATTCCATCATGGATTCTTCAAAATGAATTTTTATGACCTATATGATTAAATTAATAAACAAATGTATGTTTAAAACATCTATATTTTATCGGAATCCTTTGAAGTCAGAAAACCTTCAGGTTGTGTCATATAGACAACTTCCTGATAGTTTCCATTGAGGAAGGATGTTTTGTCATCCATTTCAGAAATTCAATAGTCATGGTAATAGGAAATACCTAGTAAAATATAATGGATATTTTCATTACAACTGGTGAAAATGATTCATCGTAGTCAATTCCTTGATTCTTTTTAATTCATTTTACAAACAGTCATTCCTTATAAGTACTCACTTTTCCTTCCAAGTCCATTTTCTACTTGAATACCCATTTTCATTAAAAATTATTTAAATAAACTAGAGGATCTATATAAATCTCAACTTGGTTTTGGTACATGGAATCCATTTCATAATTCATTGATTTATGCCACTTGGCAATAAGTTTTCCACATAATACTTCCATGTAGGTTATAGTATCACTATTATCAAATAATAATGGGTCACCATCCTTAGTAACTAGAAAACTGTACCATTCTAGTTCTCTAACCTCTCTGGTACTCATACACAGTACTTTTGTCTCTTGAACAGATCTTTCATTCATAGGGGATTTGTGTAATCTACTCTTTTACCAACTCTTGTGTACCTTGTGCCTCAAATTCATAAAAGTCTACCGGATTCCCACTACCACTTTGGGATAAGTGATCCCTCTCAAGGAATATGGCATGTATTTCAACTATATCATTTTTGTTTCAGAGGGGTCCTATAGGTAATATCCCCTTGTTTATTTATAGTATCCGATGAAGGTACAATTTGTGCCTTGGGGTGCGAGTTTGTTACCTGCAGAGGCCTTAAGAAATGCTTCGCTTCCCCACACATTTAACATTGATAAAATGGATTTTCTTCCACTAAAAATCTTGAATGAAATACAATATATCGATTTAGTTACTACTTTGTTTAGTATGTGATACTTTTTTATTACACATATCCAAAAAAGGATAATGGAAGACCTTCATGAATCGTAATTGATTTCATCATATTCAACAAGGTGTTGTTCCTCTTTCACATACCCCATTACACCGGGAAGTGTAAGGAGGGGTGAGTTGGTATAGGATCTCAAGCTTCCATATGTAATCAATGAATCATTGATTATGATATTCTATACCTCGTTTTGAGCATAGTTTCTTAATCTTATTACCAAGATGGTTCTCAACATCATTATGGTATTCCTTGAGTATATCAAAAGAATATAACTGACACATCATTAAGTAGATATATCCATATTTAATGAAATCCTCAATAAATGTTTTGAAATATGAGTACCCACCGATTTCTTAAACTAGAAATGTTCCTCCCACATCGGTATGAACCAATTCATGAAACACTTTGGGCCTTTCACCATTCCCACTAAATGGGGATTTGTTCATTTTAACTTACAAATATGCATGAAATATGCCAGGTGGTTTTTGTTAGAAAATATCTATATATCCATCTTGATGTACAGTTATAAATCAATTCTTATTTAAATGAGCTAGCTGGAGATTATTATGTTGGATGTTGTTTGATTTATGTGAAGTAACTTTGATATCAATTTCCATTACTTGGTTTGTGTAATCTAACACGTAAAAACTATCATATAAATGTTCCCTTGCCAAAAAAATTATATCTTTATAAAAGAAGAAACATTCTTTTCTGAACATGAAAATAAATCCATTTGGATTTAGTTTTGATATAGAAATAATGTTTTTGGTTACAGAAGGAATACAATGATAACTTTTTAATAACAATATCATCCTAGTAGGAAACGTGGGTTTGTACTCCCTAACAGCTGCAACTACATGTCTAGATCCTTTGGTTTTGTGTAGATCTACCTCCCCTTGGTCAATTTTCTTAAACATAATTAGTTACATTATTTGGACACATATGTGAGTACAATAATCTATATCTAATAACCAATTCGTAGAAACATAAAAATTAAACTCGATATCAAACACACCTAAAGTATCCCCTTTCTTTGTTAACTAGGTGTAGTTTTTCTTCCAGTGGCCCTTCTTGCCACATGAGAAACAAACAACTTCATGTTACCTTTCATCCCCATTGATCTTCCTTTTAATGGAAGGTTGTGAAAAATCTTTAGACATAAAGACATTCACCTACCCTTTCCTCTTATTCACTATAAGGACATAATTCATTTCATGCTTCATGTCTTTGTCGACATGTAGAAGAAGGATAAGAAGATCTGGTAGGGACTTTTCAATATTGTACATATTTTAATCCACAATAAAACTAGAGAAGCACCGAGGAAGTGATGCGAGAATGATATCGGTACATAGTTCTTCAGGTATTTGAAAACCTAGAACCTCCATGAACACAATTTGGCCAATGATCTTGACAACGTGAGGCCCAACAAGGTCACCCTCTCTATGGTTACATTTAAATAGTTCCTTGGAGATCTCAAATTGTTCCAATATTTTTATCTCTTGGTAAAGGCCATGGAGGTTCTCAATCATTATATAATCATCAATGTTTTAGTGAGACTTCATGAGTTCACTAGGCATTGATGATAACATAAAAAATCAACATCTACGAAATAATTCATATTTTTCTCTATGACTAGGAACACTTCATCAATCACCTTGGGTAGGTGGATCAGGTGATGAGGACTCTAGTAAGTAAGATTCTCATTCATGGAATTGAATTACCTGAAAAATTATAAAACATTCATTGAAGATACTACAAGTGAGGATGTTTTCTTTATCCAATATAGATCATATGGATAGTTTGGTTGAAAATCCATACATTTTTAGTATATAATTAAAAGATAAGATAATTAGTACATTCGTGATTTCATTTTATCATAAATAATAATTGTTTTTATTAACTCTCTCTATATTTTATCATGTCCCAATGGCCCTCCCCATTGAACTTGGAATGTCTAGTTGATAGGACATTCTAGTGGAAAGGATCAATATTCCCCCTCACATAACCCCAATAAGGGTTGGTAAGGCTATTAGAATGTATTTAGATATTTACTTCTACTCTAATTTTGGGATTTTGTCCCCTTGATCCGTTGAGTGGACTCTCCAACCCTGAAATCCTGACATGGAATTCATTAACACTTATCTACAAATTTACTTAGAGTCTAGAATGGGTCCTCCTCTTGATGTAAATTGGTTAAGTCAACCGGAAAATGTCATAATTTATTCATGTATAAATGTAAGTGTCCCATCATGTGTTTGTCAAATACATAGTTTAATTGAGTCTTTACCTTAATCAAGTAATTGAAGTCTTAGTATGATTTAATATTTTATTGAGGGATTTTTATCTCCTAGGAAAAAATTTCCTTATTATCTTTATAATGTTATTGTTAATATAATGTGGATCTTACATAATTGATTAACCATGTCTTGATAATATTTACGAATAATAC
Source organism: Viscum album (assembly GCA_963277665.1). Lineage (NCBI taxonomy): Eukaryota > Viridiplantae > Streptophyta > Magnoliopsida > Santalales > Viscaceae > Viscum > Viscum album. Next base: position 1,229,019,846 of record OY728123.1, read on the forward strand.
TGGTTTATCTTAGTTCCACATATCTTGATTGTTAATTAATTAATTATGTAGTCAAGATAATACATCCATAATGAAATACCATGCAATTGATAAGAATAAAATAACGTAAACAGCATGATCATGAGATCCTCTAATGGTTAGTTTATCTAGCGACGGATAAACAAACTGCTCACCTAGGGGAGAAAAACCATGAACCAATTATGGTACGTGTCTACAATTCCCCACTTGTACACCTCTGTATCTACATAGATTGGTTTCACCTTAGGTCCTTATTTGAACCACCTCCACAAGTATGGGATCTCCATCCATTATATATTCTTTTTAACTCACATGAAGTTAAAGGGTAAAAATACCAGTTTACATAAAAGAACCCATGGGCATGTAGATCCTGCATATTAATGATAATGAAGGGAATTCAGACCAAAAATTTTAATTTAAAATAAATTATAAGAAAAAAAATCTCTAACAAATGTCTTTTTTAGAACATGATCATCTATATACTTGAAACAAATTACAGTTTTAATAAAACTAGCATTCAATTATTTAATAATTTTTATTAAGATAGATCATGCTTGAAAATATTATTTATAATCATTAAATAATCAGTCATATTATCTTAATATTTTATTAAATTTCCTTGAAATTATAATCCATAACCATGAAGGTAACAAGGTGGACACACATTCAAATCTATATGATATATAATTTTAAAGAATACACAATCATTAAAGTTTTTCTTCTATGTAAATTGGTAAATTAAACGACATGTTGTTCTAAATACATGGTGCATATTGACTTCACTGTCTCATCTGATGTAAATGCCTATGACCTTGGCGTGTGAGGCACAGTTTGAGTATATTGGAGTACACGGCATGTCCAGTGGGCCACACATCGTGTTTTATCTAGGTTACATGGTTACCGGTCAACTTATCCATGAATGGGATACATGGTTTTGTCCTTGACCCAATGTGACTACCCATGGTGTCCATTGGGCCACATGGAGTGTAATTCGGTACAACATGTGCTAGTTTGTCTTGGTCCACACGTGGTGTAATAATTAACTCCATTGCAGGTAATTAATTCACACGGATTGAGTAACTGAATAATTACTCTGGATGCATTGAACACAAATACACTCTGTGTCATCCGGATTACACAACATGTATGTAATATTACATGTTGTGTCAACATGAATAAACTACCTGTACAATTATGTTACCTAAAGAATATCGTTGGTGCATACAGATAAGATCCCCAATTTAATTTTAATTAAGAAATTATTCTATTATGTTAGATCTGTGAGAAATGAAAATAAGAAGAAAAAATCTCAAAAATTCATATTACAAGAATTATTAAACAAAAATTGGAAAAGAAAAATTTTAAAGCATAAATCATCAAATAATTCAATAAATAATATAATATGATGATGTGATCACTCTCATACAACATGAATGATCCAGACATTATGGATGTGGGACCATCGGTAGGGACCAACTTTTCATTTTCTGTATTTAATGTCTAATTCAGGATCAATACAACGATGAACGTCATTATCAATAGATTAGAATAAAATAATTTTACAAATAAAAGAAAAACATCATGTCTGAGAAATATGATCATGCACATAATTGGTATAAATAATTTATTATTTCTTGAAGAAATAAAATTCTCGGGTTTTTTGTACATTTTCTTTGATGATCATTGATCATCAGAAATGACCCTTCCATATTTTCATTATTGTTCTCATGAGGATCCAGGGTTGAATCCCTCTAGAGGAAATCCACACGTGCTCCAACATTCTTAGAACAATGCCATTCATTCCTACAGTCCTAGCACAGTGAAGTGTATATCTTGTGTTGAGCTTTCTTGATCTCCCTTTCTTTGATATTGAAGAACTTCTCTCATTCATGAGAAGAAGATATTAGAGGGGTTTGAAGAGAAGACGTTGGGATCAACAATTCTCACATCATCCAAGATTGGCACAATAAACATAGAATTATAATAATCGACATGGGGTTTCAGTTACAATATTAATTTGTGAAAGAACAATTAAATACAATTATACCTATTAGGGAAAACCCATACCACATAATAATAGAAACAAAACCATTATTTTTGGTGCACAAACTTGTGAAAATTGGAAACATAATTGAAATATCATTGTACATATTGATAAAAATATTACTATTATTTCTTGCTCCATCTGGATAAATATTATTAAATGACATGTAAATAATTAATTTATCAATAGACACATCCTTCATCCGTTTAAAATCCTCTCCAATATGTTGAAAACACGAATAAAAATACATTATTCTCTCACATTAATATTTCTATTTAAAAACTATTAAATAAATAGTAATTATATTTTCAATAATATAAATAAATATATTTTATTCATAATAAGGTGAAAAAAATTTATTTAATTTATGAGATAATATTAATTTTAATAAAATTATTTTTCAGTCTTGAGAATAATATTTATTTCATTAATTAAATTAAAATATAATTTAATCGATACCACCAGAAACACGTAGTGTGTGATCCTCTAGGATTATATCTCATTGGCATTAGGTGGGCTTGCAAAAAGTCCAAGATTATTTTCTAGTAATGGATTGAGGATCACAATAGAATGAACTTACATCCACAAAGATGACATCTAAATATGAACTCTCACTATGTAATTTAATACCTTTATCACAATATCTCATTAAGCAGATTTCATGATAGTGTCATCAACCTAAATGCTTGATATGTTATTCTTTTACTACCTTAAATAATCTTGTTATTACACAATTTCAATGTAATTTAGCACAAATTGTTTTCGATCAATTCTATAATATATCAACATCTATAACCGGAATAGACAAGACATCCTTGAATGATCCATTAATAACATGTCATTTGTGGCACAACCAACATACCCTACTTCCCCCAAAAATATGGCATGAAAGTTTTCTTCATCAAATATAAGTGTGTGAGTCATGATAGGTATTAATGATAATATCCAAGCCTATGGATGATTATAAATTCTCACATATAAGAATATCTGATGACACCAAAACATGAAAAATTCCTACCAGCAGATCTATTCTCATAATCTCCCTTCATGAAGATTAGCAAGTGAAAACATCATGGGAATAAGTCTCATCTTCATACGAGTCATCACACCATATGGTCTATATACTATGTGTCTTATCATAGTATGTCATCCAACCAGATAACTATATTTAATAATATTATCATAGAACTTCAAATTTATCATCATAGCGGGGAACTACTATGACATTATTAATGTGAAAAATATTATAGGACATTGTTACATTATTTTCTTGTATAAAAATGAAAAATATGTAAAAATATGTTTAATATTTCAATACATAAAATATCCATGTAATAAAAGTACAAAAACTACAATCTTAGATACTAACTCTAACACTATATTAATCAAAAATGGGATCTATACTCCCCAAGGAGAGACACTAGGCCATATAAATCCATTATTATGAATGTATTATATTTGTTTATTTAATTCCCCAAATTACACATTTCATATTCTAGAAGGAGGTTTTTATATGGATCATTTTACATGTAAAAAATGTATATAGATACTTCAACAATATGATTAGGTGGAAATCCAGGTCATTCCTAAGGAAATAAATCAATGGAATCATGGGAAATAGACAAAAAATCTATTCCAAATATATCATTTAGATTCATTGATTATATTTCATTTTAGATGATCCAATGTATGTAGTTTCATATGAGACATAAGTAAAGATTTCTCCTATATCAGGTTTGCAACTAGAAAACATCTGTAAATCCAAATAGAAATTACCCAATATATTTTTATTTAAATTTTATTTTGAATAGGGAATTCATAGATTTAAGAATCACCGATAAATTTAGTTGAAAAGGGGAATAAAGTTTAACATGAATTGAGGAATGGTTTATAAAACATTGATCTTATATTATAGTAAACATCCTAATGAACCATAACAAACAACATAACAAGACCAAATACTCAATAAATGTTTAATCTTCTATCGAGGGTGAACCAGAATCAACCTATGTCCAATATCACTTAGACTTCATTGTTCCTAAGGAACTAATATAAATGAGAAAAATAAAACCCAAAACCATCACAAGAATACCATAAAACATAAATATTATATATGTTTAATCTTACACAGCTGCAAGAGAACACAACATCCAGCACCATGAAAAAAACCCACATGACCAAAAATTGAAGCCTATGCTGAACATCTGAATCCATGATCGCAGAGATAATGGGCACCGCTGCTTGGAGGCAACACCACACATAGATCAGAACTCAAACCACTACAAAAGGATGTCGATAGCTGAGTCCCTCAGTACTGCCAATGAGCTAAAGACTGACCTCAAAGAAACCATGTTGTTGTCCCTCAATAAGAATTGATTCCTCTAGAGAAGTATTCGGAGGAAAAAGAGAATATCCTACTATCAAAATGAATTAAACCAACCACCAAAAGAACCGAGCCCACCTATGCAAGAAATCAAATGTTATATATGTGTTGTAGGATGAGAATGGATCCTTCCACATCAAAGAATGAACCCCTATAAAAGGGAGCGACGCCACAACATGATGGGAGCCGCTGACCTATATTTTAAAGAAACAAATCCCAAAAGGTCAACATGAATCAAAAAGATGAACCATTTGGAACTTATTTATTTTTAATTTTTTTAAGGATTCCGTATTACCTTGATATATGCTAATTATATTTGAAACTGTTAAAAATTTAGGTTTAATAAATTTTATTTTGGAATGTAAAAATTTTTCATTAATTTGATAATCTATTTGTTTAAATAATCGTTTGTTGATGGAAATAAATTGATTAAAATAAATAAATTATAATATTCAATGGTATAAATCCTTCCTTTTTCATCGAGCATCAGATATTGATTCCTATAGATCATTGATTTCAATGGAATATAAATAATTTAACAAAAGTATGAATTGAATGACTAGAAATTCCACTAGTGATATTAAATATTAAGTTATAACATATTGTCTCTTCATTTCCACATATTACATTTGTATAAAATATAGACCATAAAATCTTTTTTGGTTTTATGAGTGTTCACAATTGGATAATGTGAAGTATTTTTTAGGATCATCTGTGTTCGTATAATTTGTCAGTTCATTATATTCCATATTTAATGAATAGTGAGAGGAATGTTTTAAAAACATATTTTATACACTATTGAAACACTTAAAAATAGAATACATATTATTCAAGAAGGGTTAGATAATTACTTATTTTGTGCATATCCTAAAATTGATTATTTTGAAGATGAATGTTTAAAAAATTATATAAGAGAAAATAAGTTTATGCAATTTTTTGATTATTATTATTATTATTATTAAACTGGAGTAAATATTTTAGGTTTCTAGAAACATTGGCCTATGATATTCCTTATTTCATCATAAATGAACATTGGACTGAGTTAAAATGTCATGATTTTTATTTCATAATTCATATATTACTACATATTATGCTCATAAGGATGGTGAATTCTTTAACCTAGGATGTGTTGAATCGAATTGAATTTTTATTTTGATACATTTTCAAACTAATATAAATTATGATGAATTGGGTATGATTCAAAAATATATTTCTCTAATATTATATAAATTTGAAAGCAGATATTTCTATTGATGTTTTTTGATTCATGGTAACATATAATATTTCATGTGTTAAATGAAGCTATATTTAGAGGCTTGGTAAAATTATTATGGAAAAATCCCTTATATATATATGAAAAAATTATAGAATAAGGAATATAATAATGCGTCGGTTGAGGATTCAATTTTTGAATTTCACTTGTAGAAGACAATTTTAAATTTCTACTTGTATTATTTTTAATTTGAATATCTTTCAACATATAATCAAATGAGTTACCTAGAAGAAAATGTTTATTATGTCACAAAACACATATTGTTGTAATTTAATTTTCTTATGCTTATTTTTGGTGGACATTATAAATGATGGATTTATAATAAATTACTCTATTTATCTTATATATATTCTCTTGTAAATTACTATGAAATGACATTATTTTTGCAGTAAGTATTAATCAATTATATAATTTTAATAATTAAAAATATAAATATAAATTATTTATTTTGTATATTACATGATGATCATATTAAAAATGTCAAAAATTTCACCAACTACCCTTAATGAATGTGGATTGTGTAATTTTTATTAACATACTAAGATATTGATAAGATTAATTGGTTGTAATCAAACATATGAAATCATTTTTTTATTTATGTATTTTTAATTTGTTTTAATTCCAGTATCAATACCTAGGAAGAAAAAAATGATATTTGAACATATGGAAAAAGAAATATTCAATACAAATTGATAAAATATTATATTGTTTATATGGGGAATGGATTTAATATCACACACACACACACAGAGGATCAAAACAACCATTGAAATGTGTTGTTTTTTAAAGGATATCATCATAAAAAATATAAAAATATCATTCCTAGAATTATAGTTATATTAATTGAGTTATGATATCAAGGGATGAATTTTCTAAAAATTTGTAAAAGTCCATTTTGGTATACAGATCATGGTTTTCATCTTCTTCCAGGATTTGGAATCGTTGAATTAAATTAAAAATGTTTATGGTTGAAAATAACCATTTTTCCTATCATATCAAGCACTTCATGTTTTTTAAAGAAAATAATGATATTCATTGAGAGATTTCAATGACTAGTGAAGTGTAATAAACTAGAAAAACCATAATTATACAAATAAATATTCCATTCATTGTTTTTAAAATTATTTGTTTGTTTTCTCTAATACATACAGAAGCACCACAATAACATTGTGTAAACGTTCTAGGTAATTTTACAATCAATAAAATTAAAAAAATGAATATAATAAAAAATATTTAGTCACATGATAAAAATTGTAACAACATAAAACATCTTTTTATTCCTATGAAAACATTTTAAATATATTAAAATATAGTGGTATTTTGTAATTATAATTTAATTATAAAATTGATATAATCAAAATAATGTGATATGAAAATTTTATAGATTCAATGATAGGATTGTTTTTAAATATAATCATATGATGGAAAAATTATCTTTTTTGGTAGAGTTTAATACCTTGTCATATAGTTTAAAACCCATTTACCCATTTTAACCATTACCATAGTAAGAAACAATAATCAAAATTTCTATTCATTATAACAAAAAATGAAATTTAAAATATTAATTACATTGAATATTATGATTCCAAATCAGAATTAATTTTTTTGTTTTTAATTTCAAGAGGTGGTAGAAATTAATTTAAATATAAGTACATGAAATAGAATGAAAAACAATTTTTAGAAAAATGGATGTTTTAAGCATATAAATGATTTTATACCAAAATAATGACTAACATTTAATTAAATTTAATTAATTTGTTTATGGTTAATTAAATGTAACTAATTTAACATTAATAAAAATCCAACATATAATGTTAATCATTAAATACCATAAAGGAAGTATAATTTTTAATAAAAAATATTATTTTTACTATTCACCCAAAAATAAATATTTTTTGAAAAATCATAAAATTTAACCCTAATCAATATTAGATATGATTATATAAAAAATTATTTCCATTTTTTATACTAAAATTTCTAATACTCGATGAAATAAATTGTTCTTACTTCTCATAAAATGAAATAAATACCATTTTTAATAAACTATATTTTTTATGCATAAAATGACTTCATTTTAATTCCATTAATTATATCTATAATGAAATGAATGTAAATTAACACTAATAGATATATAATCTAAAAATTTCATTAAAATAATTCTTCTATTTTGATTAATTAAAAAAATAATAATATCTCTTTTTCCTTAAAATGAGTTTTAAAATTTCTATTCAATTTACAATCTTGGTATGAATGATTAATTATTTTATTAAACAAACACATTATTAATATACTCCATAAGGTGGATACTTATATTCATTCAAAAAAATAAAATTACATGGGTATTATGGTAATATTTAAATAAATTTTTAGTAGTTTATTTGATCTTTTTTTTAAGATTAGTATTACATGTGGAAAACCAAATAAAACATAGTTACTTTTAAAAAGAAAAAAAACAAAAATATTTTGTTGTCACATTCCCCCTTAGTGAAATATCATCCTCACAATTCACATAATAATTGATGAATAATGTATTTGATACTTTTAAATACAATTCCATGATGTCAATGATAAATCAAATGATTATAAAATTAATTTTATTAATATTTAATTATAAAATTATTGAAACACCACATTAAAAAATGATTATAAAACATCCTTCAGAATTGTGAGAAAACAATGTATAATGGTTACCAAGAATAAAATTAATAGGGTTTTTACATATGTATAACATTAGAAATAAGTGTAAATATACACCACTAAATAAAATACATTTAATATATAGCATCATAATTTTATGAAGAAAAAATCTTTTTCTTCAAAATGTGAAGCGACAATAAATACATTATAAAAAATTGAAAAATGATAAAATTAATATTTAGATTATTTTTTTAGAGTTAAGGGATTTTATTATAATCATTATAGTGAACATTATAAAATATACACACATTATTTATTTAAATCAATAAATAGAATTTCATCTATTTGTTTCATGTTTCATCTATCCTCTATTTCATCCAAAATTCTAATTTATGGACATCCATGATGGATTTTTGTATACATAATTTATGAAAATAAACTTATATACGATCATGATATATACAGAAGGATGAAATGTTATTACTTTTTTCTTTAGTTAATAAATGGTTTGAACAATATTTGTTAATATACATAAACAATAAACCATAGTAATAAGAAACTAAAAATTTATCTCCCAATTTTTTATTATGATATCCAATTTTCATCATGAATCATTCCATGAAAAACTAAACTCATATAAAAATTAATCATAATTACCTCAAAATAAATAAAAATATTATATTAAAATGATATTTTATAACTTCAACATACATTAAAAATGTAATAACATTTTTTGAAAATAACTTTAATTTATAATTTTGTGTTAATCCTAAGTCTTTCACATACCTACATAATCTATTAAAACATAATAAAACATATCCAAATATATTATTTTTCAATATAAAATCACATTACTGAAATCATAAAAAGTTATATACATTGTCATGCATATTATCAACTGTATATTTGTAAACCCATGATGTTATCTGTACCTCTTAAAATATCCTTGATCGATAACATTAAATCCTATTAAGTAATCTATATCCTTAACCTAATAGCAAAAATAATTCCCTAGATTTGTACACATCTATCTAGTTCTCAGAACATAATATTTACTATTAGAAATTTTATACTATCAAATGCGACTCAATTTTAACCAATAATAATTACATTATGAAACGAATATATTGAGTCTTTTAGAAACCTAAAAAAATGGTTTATAGTTATTGAGAATTTGGAAAACCCATTACATTACAAAACACATCCCTTTCCATCCAAATTTTAAATTTTCCTTTATACCTTGATTTTATTATTCTATTATGAGCCGTTAACATCTCCCTTAATATTCTAAACAAATGAATCCATTCTAGATGAAACATATATAACATCATTATTCATAACATGGAGAAATGGAAAAATATGGATGAAAAGGAAAAATAGTCATTTATGTTAACATTTTAATAAATAGAATATCATTAGTGAGAATAGGATAACAATATGGGTATGAGAAAATAATCAAAGTGCATGTGAATAATAAAAGAAAATTAATAATTCTATCAAAAAGTGGATAATAAAAAATTTGTCATTGAATAAGATAAGATTCATATTATTTAGCTATAATGAACATTGTAAAATGAATCTTGATCAAAATAAACATTAAAACTCATAAAACCCCTAGATAATATTTTGGTATCTTTGGATATCAAAATTTCATTATATAAAATCTTAAAGAGGATAATTTAAATATTCTATTTAGAGGAAATTTCATCTAGTTAACCCGATCATCTCTTGGTATTTAATTATATTCATTAATCTTTGTTGTCACTTAGAAGTAATCTCTATCTAGTTAACTCTATTTCCTTACTCTATGCATTGGAGAGATATACCAGGCTCACCCATTATCATGAGATATATTGGGTTCACCCAGATCATGAGAAATATCATTATCATCCATGATCATAAATAATTTCAAATAATTATAACATTAATAAAGTACGTGGATCATGAATTTTATCATAAAACTCCTAGAAACAACCATCATTCCCCTTAGAACTTCATTATCACAAGATAATTATTTCTTTAATTTTTTCACTAAAACATAATCTTAATCCATAAAATGAACATATGTGGATGGTATAACTATAGAATATATCCAGCTAAGAACTAAAAACATCCAAGATATTGAAACATATAAAAATTCATTTTAAATTAGTTTTTTAACATCTATTTAACAATAAGGAAAATATCCAATTATTTCATTATACTTTAAAACTAAAAAAATCATAAATACTATGCAAAAAATATATTTGAACATAACTATAGAAAAACTTAAAAGAATATTTCAATAAATTAGTGTTCTTGATGGTGGTAAAATTTATTAAATTGATAAATGTTTAAATACATATTTCAATCATTGTTTTTTTAATGTCCTTAAAAACCTATTTTTGAAATATTTTAAAAATTATTATTTAATAAATTAATATAATGAAATATATATTTCAAATTTAATTTAAATTATCATTGGATAATAATATTAAACATTCCTTAAAAAATTTGAAGGACGTGTATTTGGATGAAAAGAATTTCTTACTATATAGGAAACTATGCCACTTTTTTTAAAACAAAATCAATAATTTTAAGTACAAAATAGGTTATAATGAATCTAAAATCTGAAAACCATATAACTAACCATAATTGATGAAACAAATAAAAGTTTAATTTATAATTATCTTCTAAATCTCCCAGAGTGGATTCGAGAATAAAAAATACCAATTTCAAAAGAGATTTCATCATAATAGAATACCACATTAGTAATATTTGATTCAAAACCACATTAAAGAGAGAAACATTGATGGATTTTTAAATATAAAAAAATTTCATTCAAATAATCATAAAATAAATTCATGTGTATTGTACACGCAAAAAAAAGAAAAATGTTGTGAATATGAAATATGTCTCATATAAATAAAGGTGATACAATAAACCAATCAATGTTTTTAAAAATTATATTCCGATTAGATAACTGAAGTCATTATATGGGAGAAACAAAAATAGATATATAAATGTGTATATAAAATTTAGAAAATAATATTTAATTTCATAAAATATTTTGTTATAACAATATAAACAATGAAAGGATATGACCTAATGATAGAAAGTTGAGTTAAGGAACCCCTAACTAAAGTATTGACGTATCATGTATTTTTTTTATCTTTATGAATAATTAAAAAATATAAATTAAATATAGCATTAATATCATTACTATAGTTTATTCAATTATTATAATATTATTCTATTTCATTTTTACATTGTCTTATATAGTAACTAATTTGATTATGTTCTTGTTTTACTTTTTCATTATGTTGGAATCATAATAAAAAATGTTGGTAACATGAATATAGTATTTAGGTTTATGGATTCATTATCTATGTATTATTTGTCCTCAAATAATTATCATTATTTTAAATTAAATATAATTTTATAATCTCTTTTTAAATATGTACTTGAGAAATTATTCACATCACTTCTTTGGGGTGGTAGTCCACTCGTATTCATGTGATGAATTTTAATTTTACATCATAGATAAATTTAAGTGAATATGATATATATTTCAATGAAATAATCATAAAAAATTTATAATTTTAATATACATTAATTTTATGCATCATTTGATATAAACATATGACTTTTGTATGAAAAATATAACACATCGCATCGTGGAAGTTATTGTCCACACATATACATAAATAATATTTTCATTTCCCATTGGAAAGGAATGGAGATGAATAAGGAATTTACAATCAATATAATTACACAAAATTATATTTTATATACATGGTTTATTATATGATAAAAATTTAAAGTATTTAAAGGATTCAGATTTAGAAATAAACTTGAAAAAAATAAATTTAACAGTTATTCAACTTCTTTTAGAAACCTCATTTAGATTACACCTTAATTATGTTAGGATAGTATTTTTTTTAAAAACCACTATTATATTATATGAATTCTGTGAACGAATTTTGGTTAATATCGGATGAGAAAAATGTCTCAAGATCTACGACTAAGATAAGAGACGAGTATACATTTTTTGAGTGAGATGGGTTGTAATTAATCAAATACATGATATATTAATATATATTATGTATCCAATTTATTTAAAATATATTAAAAGTCCATATATTTTAATATAATTACTATAATTTACAAATAAATACAACCCATAAAATTTAGACATGTTTAAGGAGAATTTTGAAATTTTTCTTTTAGTTTGACACTATGTTAACCCTTTTAAACATTAATATAGTATCAAATATTTCTAACTTAATGGTTGAGGAAATTAATTTTAAAAATATAAAATGTGATAGTAATTAATCATTCATGATATACGAGAAACATTCCCCTACAATATTTATATTATATTATTTTTCTTATTTTATAATGATTTTAAAAATATTTTTCAAACATTAAATTCCATTTAAAGTAATATTCAGGACAACTCAAATATTTTTAATTAAAAGAAATAAATATTAAATAAAAATTATAATATTAATACTTTCACTATATAATATAATTACATGTATCTATGAAATTATTATAACACTTTAATTAATCCAACACAAATTATTTTCATTGTTTTTAAAGTCATTTACTTGATTTTTCTAATAATTTATTATATGCAGCATCAGCATTGTGAAAAAATTATTGATAACTATAACATAAATTAAAATTTGTAATAAATTAAAATAAATAAAAATACATTATTAAAATCTAAAATTTATAATTTTCAATTTTCATAACTCCTTTTTTATCCCTATAAAACATAATATTGATATAAACAGACATAGAGTGAAAAATTTTAATTATCCTTTACTTAAAATTGTATAAATTTTATAATCAAAGTAATGTAGAAACAAATTAACTTATATTAAAATATAAGATTATATTGGTTGATTTAAACACATCTATAGAAATAAGTAAACTATTTGGGTTGATTTTTATAACTTAACCCATTGTTTTTCCCTGTTTAAACAATTTTACCCATTACTATGATGATAAAACATTATCATGGTCACTATTTGTTATGTCTAAAACTGAAATAATTTTTTTACATAATTTGAATATGATTATTCAAAATATTTAATACATATAATAATATTTAATTTCCATATGTGGTAAAAGGTAATTTTAATATATTCTCACAAAACACAATGGAAATGTGTTTTTATAAAAATACTCGCTTAAATCATAAATAATATTTTATACCAAATCATAAATAAAGAATTCTCACATTAAATTAATTAGATCATGTTAAATAAAATTTGACTAATTTGATATTAAGATTAACCTAAAATATAGTGTATATTTTTAGAAACATTAAATGAAATTATAATTTTTATGAAATTTAATATTTAGGAGTGTTCTCCCAGAAATCAATCCTTTATGTAAAATTATATAAATTCAACATAAGATATATTTGAGATATGGATATAAAAAAATAATTCATATTTGATAATATTTTATTTCATAATTTAGTAAAAATTACATAAACAATTCTCTCAAAATTGGAAATACACATAATTTATTAAGAAGATGTGTTTTTGAAAAGTAAAATGGATTTATTATCATTCCATTCCTTGTAAGAAAAATTAAATGAATTTTAATTTAGTGATTGGATCTATATTTTACAAAATTCATTAAAATCATCTATCAGTGTTTATTAATTTATCAAATATGTATATATTTTGAGCCTTGAAAATATATCTTTTACAATAAAATGATTTCATATTATGTTCTAATCAATTGATAATCAATGTTTGAATTACTATTAATCTTATTAATGAATGAATATTTAAATATATTTATAATGTGGTTTCCCCTATTTATACCCTCCAATTAAATTAATTCATTATAATGTTCATATTGATATAATATAGTAACATTATATCATTGTTTTTTGAAATTCGACATTATGTGCAGAAAACCAAATCGAATATAGTATACGTTTAAAAGAAAATAAACTAAGTTATTTTACCATCACGTCCCCAATTCCCATTAATAAATGGTTCCCTAGTAGTATTTTTCAAATATATGATTGATAGCATAATAAATATGTAACAAATAAATTCCATGATGTGGAATACAAAACTTATGATCTTGTAAGGAAAACCTTTTGTGTATTTATAAATTCCATTGTTGAAATTTATTATCATAAATATTGATAATAAAACATCATTTTTAATATTTTGAAAAAGAATTTATAAAGGACACATTGAATTAAAGTAATTTGGATCCCAAAAAATGAGAACATTGGTGGGAAGTGATAATATAGTCTTGGAAAGATATGCAATTTAAGAGATAACAGAATATATTTTTTGAGAAGAATTTGTTTTTCCAATTTAAGATAATAAACCATCAACAGATTATAAATTGAATGAAAATTGATAGCCTTTCTATTTTAATTATTTTTTTTACATAGTTGAGGGATTATGTTACAATCAATACAAAGAACATGAGAACTCATACTTAATTTAATTTTTTAAATCAAAAATCCCAATATCAACCTTTGGTTTTATGTTGCAATAATTATTTATTTTATTATATATTCCAAATAATGATTATCAAAGAGGAAATATTTATACTATTAATGAATGAAATTAAACTTCTAGTGCATATTGAGATCCATAAATGGATGAAAATATATTATTCCTTTATTAACTAAATGCAAAATGGTTAAAACATGTTAAAATAATACCCAAATTAAAAAAAACCACATTTTATCAAAGAATATATTTATCTTCAAAATTTTGAGAATAATACAAAAATATTAACTTAAAAAAATTAAAAAATAAATAATTTCATATTCCAATAAAGCATAATTTTTTAAACAATATAAAATATATTAACCTCAAATGTTATATAATATCATTCAATCCTACATAAAAAATTATAATATAATTCATCTTAAATAATTCCAATATTAAATCATATGTTAATCTTAAGGGTTTCATATACCATATTCATCTATTAAAAAATAATAATGCCTCCCCTAGATATTATTGATCAATATAAAATCACATTATATCAACTGTTATAAGGGTATTCATGCCTTTAAGAATATGACCATCATTAGAATAATTAAACCTTGATGGTATCCGTAACACTTAAATTACCCAAAATTATAATATCTTAACCTATAATGTTATTTTAACCATTACTCTTACAAGAACTATAACACCCCAGACCTGTACACCCAAATCCTATGCTAAAAAACACACTCTCTACGATTATGGATTTGATACAAGTTGATGAGTATCAGTTTTATCCTTCCATAATTTAAACATAAGAAGAAAATATTCTCTCACTTACATACCCAAGACCGTTTAATTTTAGTGTTTTATAGAATTAGGACAACCCTATATGTAATTAAACCCATATATTTCTCTCTAAATTTAAAATTTTGAATTCTAAATTGATTTAATTATTCCACAACTTGTCATCATCATATTCTATAAAATTCTCAAAACATGAAACCCTTCTATAAATAACACACATAAAAACAATATTTATAACATGCTTAAATGGAAATATAAGAATTTTTGGGTAAGATCTCAGAAAGGGTAAACATAGGTGTCAATAAAATGTAATCAATCAGCATAATCTGATCATAAGTGAATGAGAACATAATCGTCATTCATGGGAATGACATAACAAAATTCAAACCCCATTTAAATCTTCAAACATAAAACATAATTCATCAAGTAAGATAATTGTAATATGAATTATAAATAATAAACCTTGTAAAATTAATCTTGTAAAAACAAACTATTAATATCATAGAAAGAATATGGAAAATGTGTTTTTATCAAGTGACATAATACTTTCACTATGGAATCACAGAAATACAATAATTCCAATATTCCCATCATATAAATTATATCCAGTCGAATATTTTGTCTCCTTAGAGTAACTTATAATCATTAAACATGTGTGTCTCTTTGGATTATCTTCTATCTAGTTAACTTCATCACATTATCTGATGTATTGGAGAGAATTTTCTAGGTCACCCATAACCATGACATATATTTGGATCTTCTTTCATCATCAACAATGCCTGAAAACCATAATGAGAAAAGAGTACATAGGGTATTCATTTCACCACAAAACTCGTAGAAAGATATATCATTACATTCATAACATTATTAACCCATGGAATATTTTTTTCAATTTTCATAAAAAATTTTAATACATATAAATAATATATTTTGATGGATCCTTAGTTCATATCCTTAGTGAATAATTGGAAAAATCAAGGATTGTTAAATAGATGAAAATTACTTTTAAAATTTTATTTGATCATTTATTTGAAAACATGGAAAAACACTCATTTAATTAACTTAAAAAATACTTATTTGTACATAATATTTATAAAAAAATTTATTTGAAAATAAATATGAAAACCTGTAAAATAGTTTTTAAAGGAAGTAACTTTAATGATGGAAGTAAAATCAATTTGTGAGGTATATTATTAAATAAATAATCCATTCACACATTATATAAAAATTTGTAAATAATTTGTTTGAATAAATTATGACTGTAAATTTTAAATACATTAAAATTATATTCAAATATAGTAGGAAAAAACATTAAAAAACCAACAGATTATAGAATAGAACGGTTCTATTTTTTTCAATGATATGGAAATTAATGAATATTTTCACTAACTAAAGAAGAAATATGGTTTTTTTGGAAACATTTTTTCAATCAAACTAATTACTAATGATTGGATAATGAATGGAAACAAGTAAACCTCAAAAATAACCTGATGAGATTAAAATAGATGGGTTATAATATAAAAATAACATATATTTCCCCTAAATGGTATTCAATTATAAACAATTCTAAATAAAAATGACATTGTAAAATAAACCCATAAAGTTTTAGTAAATATGAATCAATACCTCATAAAATAGATAACAATAAATGCATTTGTAAATCATCATAATATTAATTAAAATAACCAAAAAATATATTAATGGGTATTATATGCACTAAAAAAGGAAATATTTGTGAATATGGAATAATGTATATAAAAATAAATATGAGATGAGAAACCCATATAAAATAATAACATTTAATGTTGAATCAAATAAATGATGTGATAATGAAAAAATATTATAAATAAATATAAAAATTGTAAATACAACATAAAAATTTGGGGGTAAATTCACAAATATTTTTTTCATAACATAGTTAATATGGATGTGATATAAAATAGTGATAGGAAAATGAGATAAGAAACCTATTACATTGAGTCATGACTTGTAACATTTTTCATTATATATCTAAATAATAAACATATATTAGTTATATAAAAGAATATAAAGCCACCCATTGTTTATTTTTATGTTTTGATTCCATTCTCTTCATTAATTACTATGTCATATATAGATAGTAAAACAATTATGTACTTATTGTACGTTTTGATGACATTCAAGATCATTTTACCAAAAAGACTTTAGTAGGTTGAACATGTTTAATGGGGTCATGATTCCATCTTGTATAGAATATTAATAACTAACTAATTATATTTTTATATATTAAAAAATATTTTTTAAATATTCATGAAATATTAACATGATAAATGAATCTAATATCTTTGTAAAGGTGGTAGTCCTGATGTACACAAGAGTGACATTATAATTTTACAATTAATATAGAGGAATGAAATTAAGTAATTAATTATCCTTATAAAATAATAATTATGTCATTAATAACATATATTTTAATTTAATTCATTATTTCAACCATCCATATGATATTGTTATGAAAAATGATACACATCAATTCATGGAGGTGGTAGTCGAGACGTATGCATGAAGAATGTTATAATTTACCATAGGGTGTAAAATAAGATTAACAATGTTTATTAAATTAACATAATAACATATCGATATAAAAAATAAAATATATATATTTATGTTATAAGATAATCCTAATTATATATGTTTTAACTGATGTGGAATAATAACTAAAAAAGAATACACTTGGTTAATAGTTATATCTCTTCTTTGAGAGACCTGCTCAGATTATACATAAAGCCATATAGGTTGTTATTTTGGATAGAGCAGTACATCCAAGTCCCAGGGAAGAATTTTAGGGACGTATTTAGACATATATTATTTGATATAATGGTTTTAATATTTTTAAGGAAGAGTGGAGAGGATATTCCCTTTTTATAAATGAGGTATGTAGTAATTTAGTAAATTCATAAAATATTATTATACTAAATGTTTCTATCTAATGTTAAATTAATATAAATTTATATACGTCTGAAATTATACAAGTTGCATTTAAAATAAATTTATCCAATAAAATTCATATAGGTTTATGTGGAATTTCAAACCACATATCATAGCTTAACCCCATCGTTAACACTTTTAACCTTAACAATAGTAAAAAATTTATCAATATGTAAGGGTTATGAAAGTAATTTTAAAAACTCAATGTGGGAACAATTAAAAATAAATGTAGGATATATTAGAAAATATCCCATCAAATCGAGTTATGATTGGTTTTTTATGATTTTATAATGAAATTAAAAATTAATTTTTATGATTAAAGATTATTTGAAGTAAATTTCATGTGTACCCAAAAAAATTTACTTATGAATATTAAAAATTAATTATAATATTAAAAATGAATTATAATATTAAAAATTTAAAAATAAATAATATAAGAAAATTAATCATTAATATCATTATATACCACAAATCATCCAAATATTATTACTTTCTATGTTTTTAGAATCATTTACTATACTTTTCTACTATTAGAACAAGTTTTGTGTCGAAATTATGT
Source organism: Viscum album (assembly GCA_963277665.1). Taxonomy (NCBI): domain Eukaryota; kingdom Viridiplantae; phylum Streptophyta; class Magnoliopsida; order Santalales; family Viscaceae; genus Viscum; species Viscum album. Next base: position 1,229,039,001 of record OY728123.1, read on the forward strand.
AAAGGTTCCATATAATAATACCATAAATAAAAATTAAAAATAAATTAAAATAAAAAAACATAATTTATTAATATTTATAATAATCATTTTAATTACCCTAACTCCGGATACTTCGATCTCGTGCCATACATTATTACATTCATATAGATATATGTGATGAATCTAGGCAGACGGATTAGTTATGAAGTCTTTTAAAATAGATTATATACATGGACCATAGATTACAATTCAAAAAATATAATAAACCATATTTAATCTAATGAGAAAACTATTAATCTCTAAGATTATCCCTACATATCAGTCATAATAAACATATTGGAATCTCATAAAAAATACATAAGAAAGGGGAGATCTCAGATGCTTAATATGGGTAAGAATACATCATAAGCTATTACAAGTATATAAGATTAACCGTAATGAAAGGTGTATAAATGAAACATAATGCACTTAAAAATAATGTTGTGAATAATATAGAAACAATTAATCAAATAATTTCATGTTAAAAATTGACATGGATATTATACTCTTTGAATAAACATAGGTAATATCAATAAGAAATCACATAATGAATAAATGTATAATGTCATACATCATAAAAATAATGTCATGGATTCAGCCAAGACACCATAAATAAACCTATAAAAATGAAAAATAGTTTGACAAATGAGGCCTATCAATGTATAGAGAATATATTGAGGCCCCTGATCATCACTTACTATGTCCAACACATTCATCATTTTAAAAGGGTGAAACAAAACCAACATATTCATTCGTATTAAAACTAGCATATGAAATGTTAATTCATTAAAAATAAACCAGTAATGGTATATTAATATCATATCTACAATAAAACATATCATAAACCCTTAAATATAATATGATAGGGAATATCATAATAAATCAACTTCAATTAAGAATAAAATCCAACAAAGTATTTTTACATAGATGAAAATAATCTAACAAAAACAAAAAATAATTGTGAGAGAAATACTAATTTTTAAATTGAAACTATTTTAAAAGGGTAATTTTTTTATAAAAATTCAATGAAGATAATATTTTTATTCTTGTAGAGGAATTTTCATTGATTCCTCATAATTTTAAAAATTAACATTTAGTCTATATTTTGTTGAAAAGGTCATAAAGAACCATGTTTTAATCAAAATCAAAAATATTTCTTTAAAATAATATTATAAAAAGTAAAAAATTTGTTAAAAATGGATTAAAAAATTATAATATAATTGTAAAAATATTTTGAAATTCGTTTTTATAAAATATGTACATTGATGGTAAATATTTCCCAGTAAGTACTTACATATAAACAATACTAGAAAACAATGAGATTGTGATGTTAACATTGTACATTCCATTAGTTAAGGTTGTGTCAATCCCTTGTATAATGTCTAAGGAATGTTATTAAATTATACCTGAACTATATCCATATTTATGATAATATATATGATCTTCTTATATATATATTTTTTAATAATATTTCATTATTATTATTATCATTCTTTTCGGTGGTAACTGCTTTATTTTATTAAGTTTGTTTTTCTGCGTATGTCATGTTTTTTTATTACCATGATATAATTTATTCATATACAGAATGATATTATATTCATAAATTTTATAATAATAAATCATATATATATTTTATAATAATTATGGAATGGTTATCATGGAGAATGAATTGTATAGCATCGTGGAGATGGTTGGTCATATGTATACACGAGGGACAATATCATTCCCTTAATAGTAATATTATAAGTAATTGGAAGATATATTAGCTATAAATAGTCAATAGAACATTATATTTTAATTTTATGCATTATTTTAATTGTTATACTTTTTCATAAAATTTGGTAGTCAAAAAAATTATAGTACGACGTGCAGATGTTAATTCGTAAGTACGCATGCATGGTGATATATTTTTCAAATGGTGTATAAAATGAGGAACTTGTATTTCCCATAATAAAGATAGCATATTATAATATATATTAAATAATATTTATTACATTATTATGGAAAAAATATAGATTGTGGCAATGGAAAAAGAGATGAACTTAAATGAATTGGTATAACAATTACCTCTTCCTTAGTGTACTTCCTTTGGGTCTCATCTTAGGGACACTAGGGTTGTTCTTTATTGAATACTAGGACCTCTAGAAAAGAACTATAAATGTTTGAAGGTTAAATTTGGAGGGTTTTGTTGAGATATGGTTCTCAATGTGCTTTGAGGAAGTGGGAGAAGATGTTTTTTTATAAGAGAGCATAGGGGAACTCCAGGAATAATTTAAAATAATAAATTAATATAAATTTATTTTTGATTTCAAATAGATCAAAAATTGAATAAATTAGAATATAATTAGAGGATATGTAGAAATAAACTGAATTTTTATTTATAGACATTGTTAAGAAATAATATTAACATTATCTTTTGGATTTAACCATCAATTAAACACTTTAACTCTAACAATGAAAACATATCTTTTTTAAACATTTTGGATAAGGCAGTTCTTATAAAATTGAAAAAGAAACTCAATTTAATAATTAATGTCATAATTTACCTTATTTCAGTTTTTTACACTAATTTTTGAATTATATGAATTTTATATCATTTAATAAAATATTATTTATTTAACTTTATCATTTATGTCAATTGTGATAATATTCATTATTAAAAAAATTAAAACAACATGATAAATTCAAAAACAATTAAAATATATCAATAACATGTCTAATTTATCTATCAAATTATTTTATGTCAATAAATATGTCATATATGTTTTATTTTAATATATTTCAGATCATTTATTTTATATTTCCAATAATTAAGCTATTATTGCATTATTATTATGAAATCCATTAATTTAATTTTTTCATATCTAAAAATAAAATATAAATTATAATGTTTAATATATATCTATTATCGTTAAAATTACTATTTATAGTAGAACATATATTCTATATAACACTATATTAAAAACATAGTTATTTATTTAAAATATTAGTGTGATATTTTTAACATAAATTTAAATAAAATAAAATAAATGTTATATTATATCCAAAATTGTATAAAAAGGTTATACTTTATAAAAAAGGATTATTTTGGTAGAAAACCACTCTTCCAATAAAATTAGGACACGTTTTAGTGTAAATTTATAAATTTATAATATTATATTTACATTTAATTACTTGATTTAACCTTAACTATAGTAATTAAAATTTACTAAAGTTAATATTCCTAATATACAAAAAAATATGTTAATAATATTATATTCTAAATATAATAATTATTAAAAAAATTATTCATTTTTTGGCATATTTTATTCATAGATTTTTCTAAAATATGTTTAATACTAATCATGTAGATATGGAGAGAAGGCGTGTTAAAAGAAACATTCAAAAGATTAAGAAAGTTTTGATATCCAATTTCAATATAAAAATTACTCAAATGAACTAACTTTGATTAATAAATTTATAATTGACCTTTTTTTATTTGAATATAAACATTGAATATAATAATTATTTAAATAAATGGTATTTTTTAAGTACAATATAATAATTTTCACTATTCATGAAAAAATGAATCTTCACTGAAAAGATACCAGAAATTCACCCTAATATAATTTTTATGATCCAAATTCATAAATAAAGTATATTTAGAAGAATAAAATTTATATAATTTGTAAAAATCAATTTTTAAATAGTTGTACAATTAAAATTTGGTAAAAGTCCCTTTAATAAATATAGATTTATGAGTAAAAATATATTTGTTCAAATATAATTTTCTGATGAACACATAATATTAATGTTATGATTATGTAGAATATTTATATGTTTAATAATATTTTTAATACTATTCATAACATCTCATTTAACAGCTTGGTTATATCAATTTATAATAATATTTTAATATTATACTATTATTTGTTAAAACTCGATCTCACAAGCTATTGAGGAATGTTTGTCTTGAGTGTACCGTAAGATAACTCAGCCATTATTTCATGAAAAGATATAAAAATATATAAAATTATATTAAAAATAAATTTATTCTAAATTCTTAGGGTGTTACATTCTCCCCGCCTTAATTAAATTTCATCATTGAAATTTAAACATGATCCGAGTACAAAAGAGATGGAAATTTTTAAAAAATATGTTTGAAGCACCTACAATATAAATAGGTATAATAACACATATTTTTAAGATATACGAAAGGTAAAATTGACGATCACTAAAAAAACCAGGCATTTGAATATAATAACATTAGTGGAATGTTTCGATTCGTACATTAAGGAAATGATCAAATATTGTTATGGAGTAATTGGGCTCATAAGTCAAAAATAAGTGAATGATCAATATAAAATTGAGGGGTTCAAAGAAAAAAATCTATGATGATTCAAAATATGTTAATTTCAAAAAAATGAACATTTTTAGAATCTTTTCCTAGATTTGATGAATTCATTAACTCTATTACAATTTAAAGAAATATAATTAGATGATATGATTCTGTAAACACAATATTATCCATTCATCCTACCTTAAACTATTTATACATAATTTTATAACATAGGTTTCATTATATGGTGGTGGAATACGTTACACTCAAAAACTATTTCCAAATATCATCATAAACCATTTATTAAATGGTTAAATTTTACAAAATAAATTAATCATTAATCACTCCACAATAGGAAGAATATATTATTTTTCACATTCCAAACATGAGAATTTCTTCGTCCTACATTCTATTAAAACATATTAATAACATTAATTATAGTAAACCTTTATTTAAAACAAGCATTTTTTTTCCGTAAATAAAACTTATATTAATGGATATACTCCATAAATCAAATTTTTTAACTCCATCAATGATTAAAAACAACATTTTCAAAAGATAGTATTCAGTTCCATGGTATTAAATGATATCTAATTTAAATTTTATCCAAATCATCCATTTCTTTATTATGACATCATTATCTTAGTACTAGGATCATATAAATGTTTATCATTCCCTCAACTCTAAAATTCTTACCATGTTACAGAGCCAATTTTCTTGGTTAATAGTACCATTCAAAATATGATCTCAGATCCTTAACAAACTTTTATTGCTATACAGTCCTTATATATTCATTAATTCTTATAATGAGTACATCATTGTTAAAAAAACTCAAATTAAATAATATTTGATTCAAAAAATTAGAAAATTAATAATTCCTCCTATTTTGTGGTAATAGAATAATCATGACCATGATCTATTAGCATGGGGGGGGGGTTATTCCCTTAATACATGAAACATTGATTTTTTAGTGTCTTATGTCCTTAAAGATGAATAATTGTACAATATACACATTTTTCATATACTTGAAATCCCATTCATAGTGACCTTTATCTACACACTTGTAGAAAAATACCATTCCTTTTAAGAATGTATTTATAAGGCCCCAAACTTAAACCTTACTTAATCTTGAGTTATTACAAGATTATACAGTGAGGATCTTTTCAGGTTTAGAGTTTTAGAGAATTATATCATAAAACATGCATTACATTCCACATATAAAAAAGGTGGTTACATAAAGATAGTATTCTTCTTTCCCATCAATGGAAAAATATTTAAAATAAAATATGGATTGTTTCTTGAAACTTCCTTGAAACTATCATCATATCATGTGCCTTTCCCTTGACCTGTGAAAAGCATTTCAATAAAACTTGGGATGAGCATAAAAAGCTCAGTAAGGGATATAAAATTATGGAAAGGAAACATGGGTACATATATACATAAGAATGAAATAATACTTTACCCATAAAACATAAGCACTTTAACATACCTCCTCAAATCATGAATAAATCATAGAAATCATAAGACATAAAGGTAACTTGAGGCATTCATAACTTTCATATGTTGGGAGTATCCCTCTTGGTTACGTTTGGAATACCCGTCACAGTATATTCCCTAAATCTATTTGGAGAAACCTTAACGTTTCACTCCTTTGCATTACCCAATGCATTGGAGAGCTATATCGGGCTCACCTTCCCTTAGTCTATCATGGAACCAACCGTCTTCTTAATAATGCCCAAGAATCTCAACATAATCGTATCACATAAAACATGCATAAAGGAAACATAACATTTCCACCATTCAATCACAAGATATCAATTCAACACATTGATATAAAAACATTATGAAAACAGTTTTCAATACGAAAATAAAAGAAAAGTAAAACATGGTTTTTATTTTTCTTTTAAAAAAAGGTATGGCTTGTAGAGGAAGCTGAAACTCAAATAATGGTCACTGTGGAGGAGAAGTCATTGTCGCCGCATACGTACGGCAAAAACATTCCCTTTTGTCATTTAGTAAACTCTTCGTATAAAAAATATTCCTTTTGAATAAACGTAAAAGTCAAAGGGGTTTATACACCATATAAAAGAAGGTTGTGTATAAAACAAAATATGCCTCAATGAAAGGAGATTGAGACGAAGTCCCATACCTCAGGTCCGACTTGACTCGTTCGTTCTTTAATCTCCTGAATAATAAACTTGAGTTAATTTCTACTTGTTTAAGAACCTTTATCAAGTTCATTATTCCTTTTATATCACTTATTTCCATGTCATGAACACTATGTAATTATTTAAGTTAATAACGGTCATTTTAACGATCCTTGGTACTTGAGTAAAAAACAATCCCTTTATAATTACAAGTTGTTCATGTATCCATTATATCCAGAATGGTATTCATGATGTAGATATCATATATGTCATATATAACCAGTACATGCATGAATTTATTATATTACATAATCATTTAGAGGTAAGAAATGAAATGCACCGTTCATGGAGACGGTAAGCCGTACGTACGCATGAACGCTACTTTCATTTATATTTCGTATTTTATAGAATGGAATCATAATAATATAAAGGTATATTATAATTCCAGTATAATATCATATATAATATCATAGTTCCATCCTTTATACGTCCCACATATGGTATTTAACGAATCAAATCACTTTGAGGGGGCAGTAGTCCGCACTTCCTTAAATGAAGATATCGCGTTTACCCATAATGGAAACCATAAAGGTATGCCCAAAATGAAAAATACATAAGCTTAAGGAAAACATAAACATATTATATATCATATATAAATATAGTGACATCTTAATGTCCACCTTTGTAGGTGTTAAAAGAATGTTGAACAATCATCGTTTCGGGAGGCATAAATTCACCATCCACGGAAATAGTATGTCCTTTAACCATTAGATGTAGGTGTGTGTAAGTGTATCTCGAATACTTCTTATAAAAACATCCTAGTATGTTTAAGATACTGGAGTTGTTACAAAATAAATTAATAAAAAGAGGTTAGGGGGTTGGAGAATCAAAATAAAACAAAAGGACTCAAGTGAAGACATTACCTTAAAATCGGGTAACTCCCTTTGGTTTGAGCTCAAAGGCTTCCTTGGGAAGAATTCTGCCCAGATTTAGGCTTCAAGGTGTAAGAGAGGGATTTTGAGAGATAAAATGGGGAGGGTTTGGCCGATCCAAAGGCTTTGGGACTGTGGGTAAGGAGGTAGAGGTGGGGGCCTTTTATAAGAGGAGAGGAGGGGCACTCTTGGAAAGTAAAGAAATGTCACATTATTTTAAAATGTGTTTCGGATTCAAAAGGTCCGACATTGATATAATTCGAGGTTAAGGTGATAAGGGATCGAAATACACCCATAAAATAGGTTTTTGACATGTGTAGTTCATATATTTTACATTATCATTTCATTTAATTTAAATCCTTTATTAATGAGGTAATCGCTGCATCATCATGATGTCACAAATAATTTAATTTATTTAAAGTCTAAAAATTATAAAACAAATACAATGATGTATAAAATCGTTTTAGATTTCCAATGACTATTTATAACAAAAAATCTGACTTGTATTACCCCATGTAAAAATTGTTTTAGTAAAACATCTCATGTTTGTGTCATTTTTACTTTAACATTAAATAAAAATTTATTTATGTCATTTCCCAACAAAAGTGGCTCCATGGGGTCCCCAAGTTGACCCATGTATTTTCTTGGTCTGCCATGAAACATCCAATGAGGTTAGGACATGTGTCAAGCTCATCACATATTATTGAAAAATTATTTTTACCTTAAACTACACTAATTACCACTAATCGCGATTAAGAACTTAAAAGTTACTATTCACCAAAAAATTATTTTAATCTCATTGAACCACATATTACTTCTTAATGACAACCATGAATGTTGGATTTTTGAAAATCAAATCACAGAAGTGGCAAAGTTTCATTTAAACGAAAAATCAGTTTCTTTAACTACCACTTAGTGGTTTTACTATTCATCAAAAATTGATGTTTTTCAGAAAAATACCAAAACTTCACCCTAAGCTATATTTGATATTCTGAATTCAAAAATGATGTATATTTTACAAAATTCAAAACTTTTAAGTTGCATTAATTAATTTAATAACTAATTCTAGCTGTCATGACAAATAGCGTGTTTTTATGAAAAAATAAGTATCAAAAGATTGACACTAGTTTAAGTCCAATTTCAAAGTGAAATTGATTCCAATGACCACCATTGGATTAAATGGTAAAAATATATTCTAATTTCACTTCAAAACCAATTCAAAAGAGAATATAATCATATAAATAAATTAGATTAAAAAGAGGTTTTGAATTAAAATACAACATTTTTCACTATTCATTAAAAAATGAACTTTATCGGAAAAATACCAAAAATTCACACAAAGTAAATTTTGATGTCCCAATCATAAATAATAAGTTTATTTTGACAAACATAGCTTATAAAATTGTCAAAAGATAGATTTAAAAAGGGGTTTCCATCAAAAGGCAGTAAAATAATCTTTTATGAATATTAGTGTATTCCATGCATAATATTGTATTTATTTTCATTTTAAGCCTCTAAAACACTATCTTAATCATTAATAGACATAGATAAAAATATATATTATTCATTACTTACATGGGATGTTACAGTATTAGGGTTATTATTTACAAAATAATTACATGTGGAAAATAATTCTTCCCTTATTCCTTTTACCCATATATTTCCATGTCGTCCTCTAATTCTCCTGATTTCCTTCAAATCCATAACACTTAGTGTAATGTTTACCTATCCCTCTACCACTTGATACCACATCCTCAAACAATAATAATCCATGGGATACTAAACTATTCGAAATACTGGCTTAATAACATGAAATATATAATCCTTATTACTATTGGGATCATGGTCATCATTGGCGTTCACATTCCATCTACTATGATCCATTTAAAAATGATAACATGCACTAGGTTGGATCATATAATATTGAATATTCCCAAAAAAGAGTAAAATTACAAACAAAAATTGAAATTTTTTTGTGTATTCATTCTCATTATCATAAATATGATATCTTCGTTGAAATATTTACATTTAAATATATCATAATTATTTTTAATGAAATTGAAAAATATCCTAAGAATACACCTTGTTGTTTCAAACCATGTGCATATTACGGACCACTATCATATACCATGTTATTCCGAGGTAGTCCTGACAAACCTTGTTAGAGTGTTACCCCAAGGTTTATCATAGCCAGAACCATGTCAACTTTTAGTGTTCAGGAAGATATTTATTACTATGAAGACCCACATAATCACTTCTTGAGAAGAATTCATGGATATTCTAGTATACTTATTCTAAAAGTCTGTCATTGTTTTATGTTCACTAATCTATGTATCTAAATATTTCATCCAAGGATTATTTTAAACTATATTTGATATTAGTTGTAACAAACCGTACCCCTTTACCCTAATTTCGGTGACATAATTTATTACATTGGAATATATAAAAATACCAAATCTCAAAGTACTATTCTGCTTAGTAGTCTTGGAAAAGAGGATACATACATGATCCTTAAATTACAATTCAAAACATAAAATATATCATAGATAATACATTGATAATTCCATTAATTTTCCATATCAACCCTAAACATCAATCAAAATACACATATTGGTGTCGACGGAAATTAAGACATATGAAAGTGATGAAATAAGACACTAAGTAACAATAATCATACAACAAAAGCCGTTATATGTAAATAAGAATAAAATATAAGGAAAGTTGTATAATTAGATCTTATTCCACTTAAATAGAATATTAAGAATAATATGGAATGAATAAATAAAATAATTCCTTATAAACATTCACATTAATATTCTACTAATTTTACAATCACATTTCAAATCAATAACTAATCTCATATTGAGGGAATGCATAATGTCATACATCATAAACATTCTATCAAGGATTAATCCAAGACCCCAAAAATGAATATATAACAACCAAAAATTGTCTTCATCATGATACCTACTGATGTATCAAGGGGCTATTGTGGGCCCTTCTGGTAACATGATAAGTGAAACACATTCCTCATATCAAAAGGGTGAAACATAACCAAAATAACACTTCACACTAAAACTAGCATGAAAATGTTAACACATTAACCATAAACCATAAATGATATCATAATATCACATATATAGAAAAAAATATCAGAACCACTTCAATAAAATACAGAAGAGTGTATCATAATAAATCAACCACAATTACCCCTAAAAAACAACAAAGGATGTTGAAATAAATGAAAACTATATAATTAAAGCATCAACCTTTTTTTGAGAGATATACCAATTTTTATATTGAAATTATTTTAAAGGAAAAAAAATTTTTAAATGAAAATTTGTTCAATTAAATTAATCTTTTAAACATGCAAAAGAAGTTCTAGTGATACTAGAGAAGTTAAAAAAATAACTATCCTTTCATATTTTGTTGGGAACTTTATAAAGTTCATCATTTGGAAAATGAAAAAAATATATTCCTTTAAAAATGTTTTATAATAATTTAAATTTGGGTTATTAGAATGTAATAATTTTTAAAATAATATTATGAATATTTTGAAATACATTCCTAGGAAACATGAATATGAATGACAAAAATATATCGGTAGATGCTTACAGATAAATAATCCTGGATAATAATGAGATTGTATATTTAACCCTTAACTTGTACTTTTATTTAGATGAGAGTTATTTAACATATTTATAATGGTTTAATAAATTTATTATATTATACCATAAAAATATTAATATTTATGATATCATATACAAACCTTTTATACCATTTTATTAATAACATTTCATTATTGTAATTGTTTCAGGTGGTAACTGCTTCATTTTATTATGTTTGTTTTATCATGTAAGTCTTGATTCTTATTAAAATGAAATAAATTATTAACATAAATAATTATATTTAGGTTATAAATATTATATTAAATCATCATATATATTTTTTATAATCATTATCTTATTGTTAACGTGGAGATTAAATGTTATCGCGTCTTGGTGATGGTAGGTCATGTGTACACACAAGTGAGAGTATAAATACCTTTACGTTAAATTTGTAATGAATTGGATGATATATTAAATATATGGAATCAATATAATTTCATATTTATTATTTAATCCATAATATTCATCATTATAGTAATCCAAATAAAGAGGCAATGAAAAAAACATTACACCGCAGCATGGTGATGGTATGTTTTACGTACGCAAGAATGGGGATATTGTTTTATATTGGATGGATAAAATGAGGAATATGGTTTTTCCATAAAAAATAAGATATTTGAATATATATGAATACGTATTTATTACTTTTACATGGAAAAAATATTGTTAGAGTATGTATAAGAATAAATGAACTTAAATGAATTTGAAAAACAATTACCTCTTATTTCATGGATTTTTTTGGATCTCCTCAATAGGACATTAAGGTTGTTATTTTTTGAAGTCTATAACCTCTAAAACATAACTATAAATTATTGGAGGAGAAATTGGATGGTTATTATCGATCTATAAGACATAATGTGGAGTTAGGAAGGGAGGGATGATGTTTCGTTTATATAAGAGATGGTATTACCCTCTTAGAATCCTTTAAAATATTTTATTAATAAAAATTTATTTTCGATTTCAAATATATCTAAAGTGAATTATTTATAAAATAAGATGAGGATAGGTTGAAATACTCTCAAAAAATTATTTATATATATTTTTATGTAACAATATTAACATTATATTTTGAATTTTCCCCTTAGTTATACCCTTTAACTCTTACGGTGACAAGAATGTTTTTTATATGTTAGAGTTAATATAGATCCAATAATATGAAAAAAGATTTTAAAATGGATAATTAATGACATAATTATATTTATTTAAGTAATTTGGACTAATATTATATTGTTATGATTGTTATATCATTTCAATAAATATCATTTGTTTAAAATTATCATTTATTTCAATTTTGATACTATTCGTTATTTGTATTCATAAAAATATCAAAAAACATGAGAAATTAAAAAAAAAATTATAATATCTAAATTACATGTATATTTTATCTATAAAATTCCTTCACATCACTAATTATGTCAAATTATATTTATTTTAATATCTTTCTTATTATTTATTTGATATATCCATTAATTTAACAATTATTGCATCATTAATATGAAATCCTTTTATTTAATTTTTTTATACTATAAAAAATTATCATGTTGAAAATAAATTTATTATATTTGGAATTAATATTTAGAGTTTAATTTATATTGTTTGTAACAATATATTAAATGATTTTTAAAAATTATGAATATGAGTATGATATTTTTTAACTTATCAATAAATAAAATTTAATAAATGTCATATTCATACCAAAGATATTAATATTTTATAATTTCCACATATGTTTTATTTTGTTCTAAAAACACTCATAAAATAAAACTAAGAGAATTGTTTGGGTTAATTTTTAATATTATAATATTATTTTTACAATTATTTACATGATTTGCGATTAATTGTGGTCATAACAATTTACTAATGTTTATATTAATACTTACCAAAACAATTACATTGATGTTACTAGACTCTAAATATCATAAATATTAAAAATATATATGCCTATATTATATATTAAATTTATAGATATTTCTAAATTATGATTAATGGTAACCAAGTAGATGTGCAGAGAATGTGGGTAAAAAGAAACATTCAAAATATTTAATTAGTTTTTAAAACCAATTTCAATATAAAAATACTCTAATGAACTATATTGGATTAATATGCATATATGTTATGTTGTTTTACTTTAAAAATCAATTTAAAATATTATAATTATTTAAATGGAAAGGCATTTTTAACTACAATGCAAAAAAATTCACTATTCATCAAAAAAAGAAAATTCTCTGAAAAATACCAAATATTGACCCTAAGATAATTCAATATACCAAAATCATAAATTAATTATATTTATTAATATTTAAAAAGTTTCCAACATTCAGTTTTAAAATAGGTTCACCATTAAAAGGTGGTAAAATTTCCCAAAAAAATATAGTTTTTATGAGTAAAATCAGATTTGATTTTATATAATTGTCAAGGAATGACATAAGATGAATGTTAATATTATAAATTATATGCATAAGTTTCAAAATGTTTTTAATACTATTCATAACATCTAATTAAATGACTATGTTATATCTTATTATAATAGTAATTTAAAAATATACAGTTTTTTGGTAAAACTCGATCTCACAAGCTAGTAAGGAAAGTTGATCTAGAATATAATGAAATCCATATCAGTATAGATTATATTAAAAGATATGGAATATATGAAATTAATTTAAAAAAATTTGGAAATTATTGGGGTTTTACTTTCCCCACACAATAATTAAATCGTGTCCACGCAATTTAAACATGAACTTAGTAATCCAGAGCCCAATATTTTAAAATACTGTTATTGAAGAAAATACATTGTAAATAGGGATAATAAAACATATTCTTAATAAGTAGGAATCTTAAAATTTAATATCACTAGAAAAATGAGATTTTGAATAGGAAAGAATTAGCGTCATGTTGAGATACATACATGGAGGAAAAGTATAAATACTTGTATGGAGTGATTGAGGTCATCAAAAAAAGTGAATGATGATTGTAAAATTGAGGGTCAAAAATCCAAAAATATATGTTCATTTAAAATACGATCCTTCAATAAAAAAATAAAATACATTAAATTCTTTTCATAGAGTTGAGGAATTACTGAATCTATATGAATGTATGGAAATATGCTTACTTGAATGGTTTTTATAAACATAATCTTATCATTTGTTTCTGACATGACCTATTAATACTTCATTTCATAACCAAAGTTGCATCTTAGGGTTAATTAACGCATTAAACATTACAGACATGTCCAAATAATAACTTAATCCATTCCATAAATGGTTAAATTTTCCAAAAATATGTTTATAATTTATCATTACACAACATGAAGTATCTCTTATTTGTCAAATTTAAAAAATATGAGTACCTTTATCTTATATTATCATGATATATTGTAATAAAATTATTTATAGTAAAATATTATTGAAATCATTCGTGCATTCTTATTCCTTAAATAGAACATATAATATTGGATATACTCCTTAAATCTAAAAAATGTGTGAACTCCATCAATGATGAAAAAACCACTATTTCAAAAAACCATTAATCAGTTCCAAAGTATTTAGTGCTATCCAATTTAATTAGTCCATATCAATCATATATTTATTCGAACATAATTATCTCAACTTCATGAATATATCATGGATTATCTTTCCCTTGACTCTAAAATGTTCAACTTCATACTTTGTCACTTTTATTTCGCATCATTACCATTCTAAAAGTGATCTGAAATTTATAACAAATAGTACTATATCACAATCCATATATATTACAATATTCTTATAAATAGTCCATAATTTATAAAATACTAAAATGAAATAATTCCGGAAGCCAAACATAAGCACATTAATCATTCCTCTTTATCCATGGTAGTAGCATAATCCAAACCATGATCCATTATCCTATTTTGGGGTATATTTCTTTAACACATGACAACTCGATTATTGTAGTGTCACTTTTCCTTTTAGTTTAGGATCAGTAATTAGAAACCTTTCTATTATCCTTATAATCCTAATGAAAGTGACCTTTTTCTCCATGCTTGTAGAAAAATCCGATTCCTTTTAAGAATATACCCATGTGATTAATTACCCAATAATTACATGTGGGAAAAATACCAATTTCCCTAATTACCATTACACATATTTTTTACTGTTTTCCTCTTATTCTCATGCTTTCCTTGTAATCCATAATACTTAGAGTACTCTTCACCTATCCTGTTATCACTTGCTACCACATCCTCATATGATGAGAATTCATTTTTAACTATTCCATTATATTTATTGGTGTAATAACATCAATGATATGATCCTTATTACTCTTTGGATCATGTCCACTAGTGAGTTTCACATTAAATCTATTATGAGCCATTTCTAAATGATGAAATACACTATGTAAGACTAAATCACAATGTTTAATCCAAATATTTTAAAAATCATAACATAAATTGAGAAATATTTATGTATCAAGTATAATAATCAAAAAATTATTTCTTTGGGGAAATATTTACATTAAATACATTATAATGATTTATAAATGAAAGTTGAATTATCCTGAGACTATTCTCCAGGAGTTTCAAAACATGTGAGTTGTAAGGCCTATTGTTGTGTACCAGGATATGCCGAGGTAGGCCCAACAAACCTTATCGATGATGTTACCCCTTGGTACATCTGATTTAGTACCACATCAACTTGTATTATCCAAATAGATATGTATTTATATGAAGACCCACATAACCATATCCTCAAAAAAATTATATGATGTTCTTGTATATATATCCAAAATGTCAATCTTAGGGATATATTCCCCAATGTATGTTTTGAGAATCTAGGTTCCAAGGTTTCTACTAAAATTGATTTTATAAAAAACAATAATGACTCTAACCCTAGTAGGATAAAGCTTGTGACTTACATTATTACGTTGTTATAGACAAAAGTGTCGAATCCCAAAGGACTAATCATTTTATTAGTTTCGAAAAATAGATTATATACATGAGTCTTAAAATATAACACAAAACATAATTTACAACATATATAATCATTTGATAATTCCATTAATCTCATATATTAACCCTATATATCAGTAATAATACAAAGATTTTCATCTAGAGAAAATAAAACCTAATAATGGGGTGAGTTCAGATGCTCAGTAAGAGTAATCGTATAATGGAATCTATTATGAGTAAATAAGTATAAATTTTAAGGCAAGGTGAGTAATTGAAATATAATCATCCTAACCAAGATCTTGATCATAATATGGCATTAATAAAAAAATTCTTTATAAACATTCACATGTATATTATACAAATACAAAAATCATATGTAATTTCAATAACAACTCTCATTTTTAGTAAATAAATAATGCCACACATCATAAACATTCCATCATTTAATTGACCAAAGAAACATAAATAAATGGGAAAAAACCAAAACTAATTTTTCTCATGAGACCTATCAATGTATCAAGGGGATATATGTGGAAACTCTCATTACTTACTATGTCCAAAGCATTCATTATATGAAAATGGAAAAAAATGAAAAACATAAAAAAATTCATTAAAAATAACATATGAAATGTTATTACAGTAACCATAAACCATGAATGTTATCAAAATATCACATATATAGTCAAACATATAATAAAACCTTCAACATAATATGGTAGAGTGTATTATAATAAATCAACCACAATTATGCATGAAATCTAACAATTTATGTTAACTAGAAGAAAACAATCTAATAAAATCATTAAAAATTTCTTAAAGAAATACCATTTTTTATTTTTTAATTATTTTATAATGGGAGAAACATTTTCATAGAAATAATGTTTTGTGAATAGAATATTTTAATATTGTAGAATTTTTTTTTCATGGCATATAAGTTATAAAATGAACATTCCTTCCATATTTTGTTGAAAAGGTCATAAAGTACCTCATTTGGAAAATGACCAAAAAATCATTTCAAAAAGTATTATAAAATGTTACAAATGAGTAAAAATAACTCTAAAAATTGAATAATAATTGTATGAATATTTTGAAATATATCATTAAGAAAAACGAAAATGGATGATAAATTTGTCATAGTAAATACTTATGAACATACAATCACGGATAATAATGACATTGTGAAGTTATCCCTTAATATGTAATTAACATTAGATGAGGGTGTGTTAACCCCATTCAAAATGGTAAAATAATGTTATTAATTTATTCCTGAACTATATCCATATGTATGAAATCATATTTGATCCTCTTATATCATTTTGTTAATAATATTTAATTATTACTATTGTTTTAGGTGTTAACTGTGTCATTTTATATGGTTTATTTTTTCATGTATGTCATATTTCATATGTATAGGATATATTTTATTCATATACATAATTATATTATGTTCATGAATATTATATTAACTCATCAGATAGTTTTTATTATCATTCTTGAATTGTTGACTAGTACAATGAATTATATCACATCGTGGAGACTGTAGGGCATACGTTTACAAAAGTGACAATATCATTCCCTTAATTGTAAATTGGGAGGAAATTTTATGTTTTATTAATTATAATGACTGAACATAATGTAATATTTATTATTTTATCTATATTTTTTATTTTTATACCCATCCAAATTAAGTGGTGATGAAAAATAATTACACCATAGTGTGGAGACGGTAAGCCTTATATACACATGTATAATGATATTTTTTTTATTATAGGGATAAAAGAGGGAATATGGTTTTCACATAATCATTATCAAATATTAGAATATAACCTAAATATTGGGGTCAAGACCCTTTATTAAAAAAGAACAAAAATACAAGGTCCCTTTTAAAGGGGTAAGGGAAAACCCATTACATGCCCATGTGGCCAAAGGGATTATCCCCCCGAAAGCAAGAGAGCTATAACCCATACAATGCCCAAAGTCCAAAGACAAATCAATGATCTGAGACCCAAGAGGGATAGAACCCAATAAAAGTTGTTGATCCAATGGTCGCATTGAAAAACCTAGGAAACCCTAAAAAACACTACCATAAACATAAACATTTCATCTGCTAGGTCCTCCGCCACCACCACAGACCCGCACGAGGTTGCCGCCGCAAAATGAATTGAAATCCAACAGCCCAAAAAAATCCAGATTGGTGAACTGAGGCCACGAATATGGGAGAACATCAGATCATGACCTGACTGCACCGACCTGCCTCCAATCGCACCACCGTCGACTATCAGCACACCGCCAACACCCCACTGTCGCGCCGCCAGTCGAGAAGCCACCCCTGCCTCTTTATGTCGTCAACCCAGATCCCCACCGAGGGAAGACTACACATGAGGTGTGTGCAGGAGGTCTGGAAGAATCCGGACTTTCGATGCACTAGATCGATAGATTTAGATTAGATCTGAAGCCACAAGGCAACTGTCCCTGCCCGTGTCCAAGCCTGAAGCCCCCGATGAGATCCCACGCCGCTCGCAACGCCGCTGACCGAGACAAGCCCACACCTTCGTCGCAGCTCGAAGCCCTGTTGCGACTCACAATCGAGGCAAACACCGCCTATCACCACCCGAAGAAGCCGAAGAAGATAAAGAAGGAAAAGATGAATAATCCCACTCTTATCGCCAGGGGATTGAAACCGTAATCTTTGAGAGCTCTCGGTGGACTTTCATTGAATATACTCCTAGGGAAACTGGAGATGATATTTTTAGAAGACCAGGACAACAATAACATAAATAATAATGTTTTTAGGATATATTTTCATGGGTTTTTCAAGATATAATGCTCAATCTGGTGTGACTAAGTGAGGGGTAGGTTTCTTTTAGATGAGTGGGGAGGGGAACTCTTCGAATCGTTTATAATATTAAATTAATATATTTTGTTTTTCAATTAAAATAGATACAAATTGAGTTATTTATAATATAAGATGAGGACTAGTCTAAATACTATGAAAGAAATTTATACATGTTTAGGTCGCATTATTAACCATATATTTTGTTTTTACCCCTTAGTTAAACCCTTTAACTATTACCATGATAATATGCCTTCCTTACAAATTCAGATTAATATAGTATCTCTAAAAGGTGAAACGAATCATATATGAATAATATATGACATATTTAATCCTATTATAGGTATTTGGACGAATTATATATTTTTATTAATTTTACAACATTTAATAAATCATTTTTTATTTTATAGTATCATTTATTCCAATTTTGACACTAATCATTATTTTTTAAATATATATATATTTATTTAATGATAAATTCAATCAAAAAAGTATAATATATAAATAATATGTCATAATTGTCTATTAAATTCGTTTTTGTCACTAATTCGGTCAAATTAGTTTTATTTTAATATTTTTTATGTCATTTATTTTATATTTCCATTAATTAAATATTTACTACATTATTTTTATGAAAGCCTTTAATCAAATTATTTCTTCTCTAAAAATTGAACATAAATATTCAAGATGAAGATAAATTTATTATATTTTAAATTACTATTAATAGGAGAATTTATATTATTCATTACACTAATTTAAAAATGATTTATTTATTAAAAATAAGAGTATGACCTTTTTAACTTATCTTTTAATAAAATATAATTATTGTCATATTGTCACCCTAGGGGCTTAAAAATGTTAATTTCAATCTATTGATGATTTTAGTAGAAACCCACTCATCCTATTAAATTATGAAAAGTGTTAGGTAAATTTCATAATAATAAAATTTTATTGTTACCTTTGATTTTTTGATTTACCCATAATTGTGGTAAATAAAAATTTACTAATGGGACAATTCATAATATCAAAAAAATTACTTTGATCGTATTAGACATTAAATATCATAGTTTTTAAAACATTTAATATAATTGTTTCAAAATAAAACTAAAAAAGCTGCGAAATTATGTTTAATTCCAATCCCGAAGATGTGACAATAAAACGGTTAAAAAGAAACATTCCAAAGATTCATTAATTTATTATATAAAATTTCAAAATAGAAATGAATCAAATGAACTAAATTGTATTAATATATGTGTAATTATCTACATTGAATTAAAGAATCCATTTAAAATATACAAAATATTAATGAAAATTATTTTTAAATTATAGTGAAGTGTTTTCCACTATTCATCAGAAAATGAAACATCTTAAAAAATACAAAAATTTTGGCTGGAAATAATTTTGATATTCCAAAATAAAAAATTAATTGTATTTTTAGAAATAAATTCTTTAAAATTTCCAAAATTTATTTATAAAATAGGCGCACCATTAACAGGTGGTTAAATTCTCAAGAAAAAAAATATTTTTTTACGTTTAAAATTGAAATTCTTCTTATATAATTGTGTACAAATCACATAAGATAAATTTCAAATTTGTATGGAATATACTTGTGTTTCATAATGCGGTCAATACTATTACTGACATCTAATTTCATGGCCAGATTATCTATTATATTAATAATATTTTAATAATATACTGTTGTTTGGTAGGACACGTTCTCACAAGCTATCGAGGTATGTTTCTCTTTCCTGTAACAAAAGATAACCAAGTGTTGCATGAATTACAATTTATATAATTAATTAAATAAATTTAAAAATAAAAATATTGTATATTTTTTGTTTTATTATAATAATTTTAATTATTCATTAATTTTTATATCTATTAAAACATATTAGAGATATTAAAATACATAGAGTGACATTCTATAATTTTCATTTACTTAATATAATATAAAGTTTATAGTGAAATTAATGCTTCTCCAAAATGAAATATTTTAGAATATGGTACAATTATCAACTAAATACACAAAAAATTAAACTAAAGGGTTTTTGTGTGTTTATATTAAACATTATCTCATATTTGTAACCCTATTTAAAACATTTACCCATTACTATAGTCCCCAAATTTTATTATGTTGTCTATTTATTATAACAAAAAATGTAAATGAACTTATAAAATAATTATAATATGTTGATTCAAAATATAGAATAAATTTTGTATGATTAAATATTTATAAGTGCTAAAATTTAATATTGATATAACTTGCCAAAATGGAATGAAATATCGATTTTTGAGGAATACATTATTTTAGCACAAAAATTATTTTATACCAAAATAATGAATAACATTGATCCCCATTATGTTAATTATATTTTTATAACTAAATCAATCTAATTTTAAATTAATTACAAAAAAATATAATTCATCTTTTTAAATATTTTAATACAACTGAATAATTTTTGTAAAATCTGTATTGTTTATTATTTATCCAATATCAATAATATTAGTAAAATCCAAAAATTCACATAGAGATATATTTGATATGATGATATGACGAATTATTTCCATTTAATATTCCAAATTTTCTTAATTTTTTATATATTAATAATATCCACTCAAAAAATTAAATAAAACTTTATTTCAAAAAAATTATTTCTCAGTCATAAAATGTATTTATTCCCATTTTTTCCTAGTAACCACAATGAAAGGTATGTCAGTTCATTGAATAAGATTTGTAATATATATATCATTAAAATAACTCATCATTAGTGATTAATTTAATGTAAAAATATTACATTCTTCACATGAGTGATATCACTTTTACAATATAATGATTTTATCTTCATTTCCAAAAAATTGATAATCAATGAATGACTGATTATTTGATATATTAATTAAACAAGTACAATATATTTTTCATAATTAATTTACATCTCTTCATACCCACCAATTCGATAACATGATTATAATGATCATATTACAAAATATTTAAATTTTATATCATAGTTTTTTTATGATCTATATTTTCTTTAGAACATGAAATAAAAAATAATAATAATTAAATGATGATAATCTACAATATTCTAGTGTTTCAAGGATCATCACCATATCTTAGAGAAGAATTAATAACAGGATCATGAATACATTATTTTTTGAACTATACATCAATTATATATGTCAAAAACCACTATTGTCCAGTCACATATCCCTGGAATATTTTCAAGTTATTAGGGACATGTTGTGATGGTTGTTCAAGAGAAATACTGTATTTATATTATACATTAGTGCGTGGAAAATAATCAGCATAATCTAAGTAAAATCAAAATGTATGAACCCAGTACTTATCAATTTGATGATTCACATCCAAATATTCCTGGGAAAACACATGAGTTAACACTGAAGATTTCCACCTATGATGTTCTTTGTGAGAAAACATAGGAATTCAGATGATCAATAGAGATTATCCAAAAATAAATCACTCTACGGGAATCCCAATGATATGGAGCCAACATTTATCCATTATCAAATTTATACTTAAATTATTGAGGCCATTGAAATTTTTTTAATAGTTACATACAATCCCACTAATTCATTTTTTGAATGAGAAGTAATAAATAGTAATTAAAGTCCTCCCCATAATGTGGCACAAAATATCTTCGTAGTTACTCCTTAGAGAAACCACCTTAATGTTACAACCTATGAAGGAATCAAGAATTATCATAGGAACTTTTCTGATGATGATCACTCAAAAACACTCCTAATTTATAGAATATCAAATGTAAATAAGTTATTTCCCATCCCATTTTCTACCCTAAATCCCCCTGACAAATAAGGAATTTTTTATAGGAAATACCACTATAATGATACATCTATCAATGTTTTTGGTTTTCCCAATAAAAGGATCCGTTGATAAGGTCCTCTCCACAGAACACCTCATTTTAGTAAGAATGTATTCCCTTTAATGAATTAACTCTTAGAAATCCATCATAAGATATGGTGGTCGAATCAATTTGGAAAACTAAACATAAGGACATATATTGAATGTTTGATATCCTTTCCCAAATATAATATAACCTAAGGTAGTGGATAGTCTATGAACAACCTTTGGATCACTTAACATCCACTATATTGATGTATATTATAGTTAGCCTTTATTTCAAAATAAATGAAACTATTAAATTACCTCTATAGTAAGAAAAATTAAAGGAATATATCACACAATATGAAAATATTACCATTTTTATGTGGAAATAAATAACCAAACAAAACATATTGGTCAAGATTTTTCCCATTTCCACCTCTCAGAATATCATTTTGATAAATTTGATAGTGGAATATATATCTTATTTTTTAAAACTACTGGATTAATTGACATCACATAGAAGAGAAATATATACCTTACATGTATTTTAAAAACCCATATATGGGAAAAAATTTCATTGATCGATTTTTTGGCCAACCTTTTAGTGGAACAACATATAATGTTGGTATTATAGTGTGAAAATCATCAATTAACATTCCTTGAAACATTGAGGAATTTGTAATAAATGATTGTTGATGTTATATATAACATGAATATTAGAGGACAAGGTGTGGATTGAGTGTTAAATTTCATTTTCTTCCCCAATATATACTGCCCAGTGAGAATAATATATTATAACAAAATTATTTTAGGTCTAGGAGCCTCACATGAAAGTTTTTATACTCTAAAATGTTCTTCAATGTCCAAATATCAGATATTTAAATCCCGATGAAAGTTGGATACTAAAATAATCATACATCAGGCCTCTATAATTTTTTAACATGAATATCAATTAATAAATTTCAATAATTTATCTAGATTTTTTCTAGAAATAGTGAACGAATCATGCTCCAAGATGAACTACACACAACTCATGTTATGATAATGGACCATAAGACCAAGCGAGAATCTATGGTGGCCACTATCCTTGTAATACAATTGAAATCCCTACCCATTAGGATAATGGAATTTTTACCACTAATTCCACCCCACAGTCTTTATATCTTTAGTGAGTCCAAAATATTACATTAACAGAACAAGGTCAAACCTAGACCGTAAGGTTTAGAGACATTTTTCAACAATTACCTCCTATCCTATGGATGTAGTCCTTCTCCAAAATTTGAGGAATAAAATTGAGAAATGATTAAATCTCCCTCCCATTATATGAACCTTATTTATCCATGGGGACACATTCAATAGAGGATTTTGGGAAATCTGTCCAGAATATCATCTATAAATTCATCCATGGGATTTCATAAATGGAGAAGGTAAAGACTCCTAGGGACACAAAAAAATGATACCCTATAAGAGGATGAATAAACATGGGATTTGTGACATAATTCATTAAAAATACATCAAGGGTGATGAGTCTCAATATCCATGTGATGTAAACATGATATAGGTAGGGAATTTTGAATGATTATATTTAACTAGAGTGTCCCCTATATATTATTTAGATATTGATGCCCATATAAAAAAACATGAAGATGATGTTTCCATTCAGAATATGACATAGACTAGAGAGTTTATGATATACTTCATGCATGATACAAAAAAGAAATCATAATAATTTAGAGTCCCCTTGAATGATTACCTAACACCTATCAAGTTGGATTCAGAAAAAGGTAAAGGGAAAGGGTTTGGTTACATCGAACCCTTTAACTAACTAAGTTAAAAACCCTACAATTATAAGAAATATTTTATCAGCATGATTAAATTGTGATGGACTTATAGAGTTACATCATTGAGTTACTCATTAGATGTATTCCTGATGGGTATACCCTCTAGAAATAGACTCACATTCCACTTTCAACAAATACACCTAAACAAAAAGATCATGCTAGACCAGTTAGAGAATAACTACAACATCTCTCCAACAAGGGATCCTATAATCCTATTTATCTAGATACAATGGTATAATAATATCATTGTTTCCCACTATTATAGGGGAAACAAAATAAATATCTATAAGTTTTACCGAAATCTAACTCACAATTCTTATGAAAAACGAACACAGATTGTACCACATTGTTTGGGTACTCAAAATTTTACCAGTACTAAACATTACACAAAACTAACTATTACATAAAATCTTATTCAAACCATTACATGACTTATATCACAAATATAATCCATGGAGTTTTATTTTATACTAGTGAAACCAGAAAAAAACCATACCCCAAATGGGTATTTGTGATTTATTTTCTATTTATCATTAGAAATCCTACTTTCCCATCATTCAACAGCCCTGGGGACCTAAAAGTGAATTTCATAAAATTTATATCTTAAGGTGGAAATATGATGGAAAACCATAAAAAATAGAGAACTAATATTATATTCTTCATGAAGACTCTTGATGAAACAACATCTGTCTGGTTTATTGATCTACCAACCATTTGAATCAAGGTAGGGGAAGGCATCAATCAGTAATTACAAAAACAATTCATATCCACGATAAGTAATATGATATTCACTATCTTATAAATCTAAAAAAAACTATAATTAGAGATCTTGAGAATTTATTTTCAAGCGGTAGGGTTTGACCTATTCCTTGAACACAAAAATCCCTCATGAATTGTTTTTATGAATTTTTATTTGAAATATCATTGATGAGTTAGAAATTCCAATCATGTAGATAATATATTTTGGTGGGTTCCATGATATTTATACATTCACATAAATAATGGAATATTATATTCATGTATAATTACAAATCCTCATCCTTTTCTTATATTAATATGAAATAATACTAGAAAAGAGGAATGAAAAAATTTTACACTTAAGTCATATACAACACTATATAAAGAACCAAAACCTATTCATTATTATTAAATTGACACTAAAACTTAAAAAAAATAATGATAAATATCCAATATTAATAAGATAGAAAATATGATAGTCATACATTGTATTAATAACAAAGGAATAACAATTATTCTTTCTAAAATATCAAGTCCCTGGATACTTCAACATAGCATTTAAATGTTTTAAAAAAATATAGATCCTAGGTATCCAATTCAAGTTGGCCATAATGACCACTAAAATGACTACAGTGTCCAAATAATTTTGGGAAACACATTCATTGAGTGGTTTTTTTTTTAAAACATCATTTAAAAATTGGTTACACTGGAGAATTTATGTTATAAAAATTAACGAATGCAAGTGGATTATGTTACTATAATGTGACCAGAAAATTATGGGTAAGGGAAATAAGTTTTAAATATGGGTTTTCATAATTTTCATAATTGGATGAATTGAATGATAGTAAAAAAAAACTACTGACATCCTTAGAAAATAGATGAATTAACCAGTCGTGTCCCTAGTTTCCTCTTTAATGGTAGAACTAGATTTTTTATTTCCACATCATTCATTCAGTAGATCTTATATTGGATAGTTTAACATTAATTATATGAATATTTTCAATTAAAGTGGAAACATAATAATGAAAAATCATGTCTGAAACATCTATAATTTTATGCATTCAGTACTGAGATAATGAGAACCACTTCGTCCAATGAATCAATTGGAACTATCCTATGAAATTGAATCTCTTCAAATTATGTGTCTCTTTAAACCTCTATCAGTGTTATTAAACTAGTAAAATAAATTTTATGATGAATAATAAGAATCATATGAATCTTAATTATCCCCTATAAATCAAGGAGGAAAGGGTAGAGGCTTTTTTAGCTGATGGTGATGATGAATTTCTAAATTACATGGATCTAGTAATTCAGTACATATCCATTATAAAATCATATATGTTGTTTAACCCCAAAGACATTCACTTCACTAATCCCAATATGATAACCCAAATTTCTCCAAGGCATCCGTATATTTATCTATTACCTTCATATTGGAGGGATGATTGGGAAGAAATAATTCAACAACATAATTTCTAAATTTTTTAAGGAAGGATCTATGAATGTAAAAATTTAAAACTACATTCTCAAATTTTGATTAGAATGAATATTTTCCCGAATATTTCACTAAACATTCAAATACCCAATCGGTGATCACTATCAAGGTGGGTGGTGAAGGATTCTGGCTCAGAAACATGTCAACTTAAAGTAGTTATCATTCATTACTGGTAGAATCATGATCTTTTATGACCTTTATTAATTAAAAGAAAGATACAATGAACATGAAGAAGCCCTTTTAAGACCAATTGTGTTTCAATTTTAGATATCTTTTATTGATGTTTATCACAATGA
The DNA here is from genome assembly GCA_963277665.1 of Viscum album. Lineage (NCBI taxonomy): Eukaryota > Viridiplantae > Streptophyta > Magnoliopsida > Santalales > Viscaceae > Viscum > Viscum album. Next base: position 1,229,066,070 of record OY728123.1, read on the forward strand.
AATCAATATATCTAAATGTCGTGCAGTAATATCCATCACAAGAAAATAAAAATAGACTATTTGACAAGGAGACATCATGAAAAAATATGTATCTATAATATTTGAGACACCAATATCTATTGTGTTTTGAGTGAAAATGAATCTATAATCAATCTTTTTATTATTTGTTTTCTACAGTGATATGTCCATTGAGATTTTAATATATCTCCCTCACTATGAATGCCTTGGGGAATGACAAGAGTGAAAAAAAGAATCTTTGAGAAATCATTCATTTAGATGTATTTGAGGATCTCATCTATGACTCTTAATTCATCATTTTCCAACATGAAAAACATTCTGTATTCTATTATGATGAATTTTGTTTCATTAGAATATGACAGTTCATAGATAATATCGTTACTAGGTCAAATACACAATTGATGGATGAACTAGGTCATTATACTATGATATATCCCAATATAAATCCTCCATGTCTCAGTATATCAATGCAGAATATTACTAGAGAGAAGAAAAAAACATGAATAATAATTTATCTTGAGTTTCTACCTAAAATGTTTTGGATATAGACATAATAAACCCCCTAAATGATCATAGAGGTGAATATTTTCTAACCATAAATCATATTTAGGATGTAACGTCTGTTTGGAACATGGTTTTACATGTGTTCAAAGTATTTGTCCAATCAGTACAATATAGATATATTGACATTGGTGGAAATTAAAATAATGTAAATGTTGGTTCAGATATAAATTACACCTTTTCAACCATGAGGTCAAATATGGTCATCAAATCACCACCTATATTTAATGATACTTCCACATTACTAGTGAATAGGTATAATTCCCTTACATCCTATGAATATGAGTACATGATAACTTATTCCACTATTGATGTTCAATAATGAGGAGGGAATGTAAAATGTTTTTGAAAATGATCCCCATATATTGGAGCCCTTGTAATAAAAAAAATTCACCTAATATGTGATGAAAGAAGAAAATGTTCCTACATAAACACCATAATCCAAGGATTTCATCAAAACTTTTTTCAATGATAATAATAGAGTGGATCTAGTGTTATATTAATGTTTATGATCACCTAACACTTTATTTGAATTTGAGGATACTTTTTTGAAATACATATAATATTTTATAACCTCACAATATTATCGAAATTATAAAATTCCCTTTCATCACCAATTTTTTTCAGAAGGAGGTAGATGAAGAAGAATTGGAACACCTCATAGATACACCTTTTTTTATTTGAGGAATGAATATCTATCACTGATTATTTACTCAGATTGAAAAATATAGTTTTATAGGACGATCTGTATCCCACGTTAATGTGTTTCATCATGTATATTGAATATCAAGAGGAAACATCATTTTATGGAAACACAATCATAATTGTTTCACCTTTAATTTAAAAATATTCCATGAAATGATCCAATATGGACACCCATAATCTGAAACAACATAAGTATCGTGGTGGTTATAAGACAATGGCTAGGAGAATTCAACTGAATCATCATATCACGTTTTTTTTTAATTTAACAAGATTATCACAATTTAAATCATTATAGAGCCCTAGAACACATAATGGATTACCAATATTTTCCAAATCAAGATAAATAGAAAAAATATTAGATTAAACATTGATTTTTAGGATCTCAACTATAATTTCCCAAAGGGTCATTTCCCAATCCCAACTATAGAACTTTTTATTATTGAAACTATATACTATCAAGACCTCTAATTTTTTGATTTATATTGAATATATTAAAAACACTAAATGAATAATTATGATAAATATAACATTTATCTTAGCGCACCCCACATGGTGTAATCTTATCGAATTATTCCATTCATATTGAAGGAAATTATTCCCATATATTAATGTTCTATTCGCTATATTTTAAAACCATTATAAAGGAAGATTGTGTAATATTTTACAACTAACATGGTTTTTCAATACCATCATCCTTGTGATCATTTTTATAATATTTTGATAGTTTTTAAAAATTTACCAAAATATATCCATTAAATAAAATACTTGAAATGTTCATTTTGGGATACCTCATGATTGTTCCTCGATTTTGTCGTATTCCATAATAGTTTAGATTTTAACCCTAAGATTTCTATGTAATGATTTAATATGCCAACCGAGCAAAGTATCAAAGAATTAATAGATATTTAATGATTCCTTTCAGAAATAAGGAATATATATATGAAAAACATTGAAAAGTTATTAACTATTGACAATGTTTTGAACAAGGCATTGATTCACTAATGGGATGGGAATTTCCAAGAGGAATTTTAAAATACCAAGAAATACATCTTCACCCCAATATTGTATATTATTATAATAAAGGGGATGACACCCATAATATGTGTGGAAGATCTCAATTTTTCACTTTGTTATATTCTTATTCAAAATAATGATATGATAAAAAATAGTGTCTACTATCACAATCAAACCATTCAAAATAAATAAAATTATATTCTAATATTGAAAATAATTTTTTCCCACTAATATTTGTTTCCCAAAAATTGAGGTAGTATCTACAGCATCAAAATATCCATTTGGTCTCTCACATAAACCCATTGATGTAAATATTCAATCACATTATGTTAATTAGATATCTATAATAGAGGGAGGTCATACTCAAATAATTTGGCATTTTTTCATATCATAAAAGCCACTCAAAGGACAAGTAATGGTCAATATTATTTTAGAACATTCATGTATTGGAAACATACTAATTGATGATGAGTTTCTAGATTATGTGGTTTTATTTGTGTAGGATACTCCCCATACATGGGAGATATACTTTGATGGTGCCTCCCGAAGCCCAATTGGATAAATATAGAGAAACTAAAAATCTACATATTCCACCTAAGAATCAAGATAATTTCCCAATATAACGTAGTTTTTAATATTATTTATTATTTAGAAAAGGTTTCACAAATAATGAAGAATAATATAGATCCATCACTACATATTAAAAGTTTCCCTATAGATAATAGTGACCTACATAATATCATCAGTGACCCAAATATGGGGTTTTATAGATGTAATGGTAGATATTAAATGAAATAGTGGAATTTATTTAACAATTTAATTATGTATGAGGGTTTATGGAAGAATTAATTTTTTAGATGATATTGTACCATGATCCTCATTTAAAAAATTCTTTAGTGGAACAATTTCCAAATAAAAATAAAACTATATAATATGCCAAATGTGACAACAAAATTGTAAGTATTGTATACTGTAGTGCATTATCCCCTTCCAATAGAATTTTATGTGATGAGATTGATTACATTTTTTATTTTGGTGAGCCAAAATACTCACCAAATAAAACCATTATTTGATGGATGTTCCCCACATTTGGCTACCTCTAAAGATTAATTCTTCCATTGGACCAAGTAATGAAATATATCTGATTGTGGGAAGTGAACTTTACTCTTTTTGATGAACTGAATGATCAGATAGTTCCCCATAAACATTGATTTGATGAAGTCCGCCTCAGCTTCATTGAAGTTGAGGGGGAGACTCTCAATATAATGTCATAATTCCATGAAAGATAATTTTTTTTCATATTATTTAGAAACTGTGATCTATCAAAATATTATTATTATTACCAATTTTTAGTCGTCTATGACATAGGATTACCTAGATTTCACCAATCTTCATTCATAAAACTGAGAAATTTTAACATTCAACCAAATATTTTTTTACATTTATATCTAGGGAATATATTTCCTGAGCCCATATCCATCAAATTCATACAGGTTGTTTAAGTATGTCCTTACTTCCATTGATTTATAAACCATGTGGGAAGAAGCTATTTCATTTGAACAATTTTGGACAAATGTTTTCATTAGATTTGTAAGGGAATTTTTTGTATAGATTATGTATCCCTCAAACAATGATAAATGACAACAGAAAAACATTATGTTCTCTTGAGAATAAAAGTTTATATCAGAAATATATAATTAAATAATAAAAACTCTCCTAACTACCACTCTATATTGAATAGTCATGTATCTTTTTTATAAAATAACCTATCGTATATACTATAAAATAGAGTAGATATTGAAAATAAATCTTTACTAATAAAATATTTATGTTATATGGGATTATCACTCTATAACCTGTATGACTACGCAAGAAAACTCATACTCTATCATATATAGGATATAATTACTATTATATGTCAATCTTCATCTGCACTCACTTTAAATCACCATCTACCGTACCTCTCTAAAGATGTTCAGTCATGGAATTAGCTATATTATTTATATTTACTCATTAGAAAAAGATAATGAATATTAGATAACATCAAAATCCATCAAAAAACAAGTTTTATAAGCCCTCAAACAAATTTATATCTTATGTTTTTACCACTAAAGTGAGATAGTATTGGATGTTAGAACCAAAATGATGTTTGATAAAAACCCCCCAAAACATGAACTAAAGAAGGAAGCACATCATTTCATACCAAAATCCTATTTCAATTGTTCTTATTAGAAGATAATAATGGATATAAAGTGTATGATGATAATCACCAATGAAAATTTCATTATAAAATAATACACATAATCTTCACATTGGTTTATTTTAATACTTTCCATTCAATATTAAACAGTATTGGCAATGTTTCCATAGTAATAATTTAAACAACACAAGTCATTTACTATTTGAATGAAATAAAAATTCATGACAATGTCTTATTATCATGATGTACAACTACATAACAACACCATGGTCTAATTATGCTTAAATTTCAGAAATTTTAGTCCAAAAATCATGAATTAAAAATGAATTCCCATATAGTTCTATTTTACATAACCATAATTTTTATTTAATTATTGATAAATGGCCACATTATGTTGGCTTCCATCAAATAAAAATAACACCTCCCCTTATATGAGATTCGGATTCAAGTGGTAAAACATGTCGATGTTTTTTTACCAATCATCTGGATTACATTACTCTTAATATTACTCTATTTAATATATGTTTCATGAAATAAAACTATGTAATAATGTCACTACCATAGAAAATCGAATCGAATCGTGTGTTTCCCGATATGGCACCCTGTCAATGTTCATGTAATCTTTCATGTATTCTATTGTTTCTCACATCATGTGTGACTCATATGAGATTAGGGATCCAAGTTGATTACTCTGATTGAAATGACCAAACATCATCATTCTTAAGGAAATGAAATAATTTTTTCTATTAGATGTTACAATAAATAGTTTATATTGGTCAATGTCAAACAATGAAATTCTCTTGTGTAATAATCAAATATATGTAAATATTCAATGTACAAAACCTTCTTGTATCTATGAATGAAAATATCCTCACCACTATGAATAACCATGATCTGTATACATGATATCTCATTAGTAATATAGGTTACATGATTCCCATTTACTTTAAGATACATAGTCATCTGGGATCCTGTTAGGTCCACTAGGACAGATACCATGAGGGTGTGAATTAGGGGTAGAAAGATTAAAACAAATTCCCCTTTTGATATTGTTTTGATGTTAGAAAAAACCATCTTCTCCCTCCTTCCTGATGCAGAGTATGAATAAAACATAAAGAATTCATATGACACACTAATTTTTACTTGGTTCACCCTCACTGTTCTACATTCAAGGAGCATACACTGGCAGTGTGTCAATCTACCAATCCCACTATAAGCGCACTACTATTTACAAGTTCAAAGTGTACTCACTATCCCTCCTGGTACACAACCAATTACAATTTGAGAACTCACTGCTCTCTCAAATGAATTGAGCTCACTACTTCGTCAGAAGATCCACTCACAATTTATAGACTTTAGGTCTCTTCATTTGCATGAAATCATGCATCCTCAACTGCTGATAGATGATCTATTGAGGTTTAATGTTCATCCAATAATGAATACCACATTTTCCTTTGAACACTAGTCAATTCCTTTTGGAAATAACTTCACAAAGCTCCCTACTTCACAAGGGTCCCAATTTCGTGAAGCTCAAACTAGCCTTCGCGAAGCTCTTTCCTTTTCACAAAGCACTCTCATAAAGCACTCTCACGAAGCTCTCTTGTGAAGCTCAAGTCATCATAGAGAGACTTCCCTCATGAATCTCACTAAGCCAACACAGAGCTCGCAACCTTCATGGAGCTAGAATTTCCACCTTGAAGCTCCATCCTTTTTCAAATCACAGTGCCTTCACAAACTACCTTTGCTAACTGAGAGAAAATAATTTTTTTGAAAACTCCCTCTACTTCTCCTGAGGGGGTCAAGGCTTATTTATAAGAGATTCCACCTACCCTCAAACATTCTGCAAGAAGTCAATGCCATGTCATCTCAAATTGTGATGCTCCGATGTTCCCATCGAAATTCCTTAAAATTGTAATGCACCACAGAAATTTTCCAATCGCGGAGCTCGTCGTAATCACGAAGCATCCTGTCAATTCCTTCGCGCCTTCATGGAAAATCTCCCTCAAAAAACCCTTAACCTCTGCGATGCACTTCAACCTCTATTTTTTGTGAATCTTGATGTAATCGCGAAGAATTGTCACCTCCAGATCATCCGTTCATTTTTCATGGTTCTTTGTCAACATCGATTTTCATCAACATCTCTGGAACTCGACAATTCTCCATGGAAACCTGTTTTTTCAACAAACACAATCAACCCAAAAATGATGCAATGTTACCTTGAGGGATTTTTTCCCAACAGATCCCATATCAAAGCCCCAACCTTAATTTCAAAAATAATTACCTCTTCCTAGAATACGAGTATAATATATGATGGAGAAATATTTCAATACAATTATGTGCATTTTGATTCATATTCTAATAGGATGTGTAGCGATTGAATGATACCCTCTCATAGGTCAATCCAAAAACTCTAGTAAAAAGATTATATCTTTTTCAATATTCATATATTATATTTGAACTAGATCAATGAATGGAGAGCACATTAAAACTACATTTGGATTACTTTTTTTCTCAAAAATGGTATGTAGTGACACCCTGATCCATTATCTTTGGTCTAAATAAATATTATATTAGTGAAAATACCCTCTTATATTAAACATAAGAGTTTCTAGTAAAGATTAGTTTTCTATCATACATAGAATAATAAAATAAGATAAATAATACACTCATCCTAGAATTGGTCATTATCTATAGATTGATTCTTTGATAAATTGTACCCATATTTAGTCTTTATTATATCCAAACTCTTGGAGGCTTCCCTTTATTTTATGGAGTGTGAAAGGATTATTTCCATCTATCTCTAGATACATGTCAAAAATATTTGTTTTATACCATTCCATAATTCTATATTCACTTACAAACATCTTAATGGAATCATAAAAAACCATTCATGATGAGCTCCTTCCCAATATTCCCCCACCATGTTTTATAGATGTATCATTTTCCTGAACCAAAAATTTTTCATTAAGGAAAAAGGATATGAACGATCCATTTCATGGTTATTTGTAATAAGTTCATTTGTATCCAAAGGACACCTATAAATGATTATATATACTATACGCACAATATAGATTTCATGAGTTCATCCGATATGGCCTTCCACCCATATGTGTTATTGTCATGAAGTAGAATATCAAATAATATTATTACCCCATCAAAACATCGCTATGGGATCTATTATTTAAAAATTTTGTTTTCCCATTCATTGTATATTCCATCCACACCTCAAACCATTAACAAATTATAATAATATGTGTTTTAAAACATTATCACACCCTATTCAAAAGGTAATGGGGCATCGTTATCATTCGGTCCCAATTTTGGTTTTTATTCACATTAACCAGTTCTATGCATCATCACTATAAACTATGTACACCCAACTATTGATACATTCATAGTGGAAATTGGTTTTCCATTAATTTTAGGTCTATTTCCCCTATTGAAACTAAATGTCTTTTCTCATTCCCTTTTGGTCAAAGCTCGATGACCATAATCTATGTGCACATCCTTGATGGGATAATATACATTTACAATGGGATATCCATTCGTGATGGATTTTCATATCAACCTTGTCCTATATATTTTCCCACACCACATATGGGAAATGCATCATGAACTTAATAATAACATTTATAGGTCAAATATATATGTTTTTTTTAAAACAATCATTTAGTATCCTAGACCATAAGACCATACAATTTTGGTGAAAAAGAAAAAAACATTTTTTTCAAGAAAACATATAAAGGTAATCCAAAATTGAAATCTTGTACTTTTTAAAAAATGCATTGGCATTCAGTGTTTAGGTATATGTTATATCATGAGTAAAAATAATAAACAATTTGGTCCCACCATATGGCCTCAATAATGTCCAAGAATTCCTCACTAAACCAACTAGTTTAGGAAAAAGTTAGTGTTTTCACACATCATATTCCTTCCCCATTATTTAACATTTAATATTCCAGAACCACTATTGAAAATACCTTCCTTCCATGATCCTACTTCATTTCACAAATGTTTTAATCCTCACAAACTATTATATTACTATCAAAAATGAGTGAATTTAATTATAAAGAACATTTCTTCTAATGTATTCATATTATTTCCCTGATATATATATATATATATATAAGTGATCTCGATATGTCCCATATACTAAAGAAATATTCATATAGAAGTATAGAATACACTAATTTATATATTCCTTGAGTCCATTATAGATGAAACAACCATTCAAATATAGTAAATAACCATCCCCTACATATGAGTCTCATATCATGACTCTTGATTCATACTCCTTTAGTAATGACGTCCACTATTCATAATTCAAATATTAATCGGTGTCTAGTATCAATGATATTGAGAAATTTAGTATGAATAATTTATTTAGAGATATAGATTGATATATCATCCTTTAAACATTATGTTTTAAATATCATGTGTCCGTAAATCACATGACAAGATACTATTATATTCAAGACCATAAACTAAATTATCCTATTCAAAGGTGGTCACTGAAATGTCCAACCGGGGTAGTAAAATTGTGACATCCATTCTATCACCGCTTACATTGAATTTCAAAGAGTTTTTGTATATACCTCTTAAGGATTTATAATAAATAATTACAATACACATCAAAATTGAATGTCTAATGTCATGGATGAAAATGAATAGTGTGATGGGGTTAATTCTTATTGAATTACCACAAACAACATTCAAAACACTCTCAATGTATTCAATCTCATATTAACAAAAAAGACGGTATGTGTTATTGGGTTATAAAACCTTGAATTATATTCACCTATTTGTAATATTACAAAAAACTATAACACCAAACATAATAACTACATGTATGGTATACACTACATATTTCATTTAATATACAACCCAGATTATTTGGTAAAATCAATGTGACCATAAAATGTAGAAAAAATTGGTCAAATATGTTCAACATTAAACATCAGATGTATTATAATGACCATTAATAGAGTCATAATTTAAATATATTTTTTAATATAAATATAATTTATTTACACTTTAATTTAATAAACATTACAATATTTATTTGTTTGTGTCATTTATAGAAGGATACAAAAATTATTTATAAAAATTTCATAAAAGTGTTTATTTTATCTTGCTGAAGATACTTTGTGCCATGATGCGGTGAAAAACAATGAAATTTTGAATATTAAAGATGGAATCGAAAATAGATTTGATCAAACCAATAAATATAGACAAAAAACTGAAATTCCAAGACTAAGTCGAAGGCCTCAATGTGAATAACGGAGGTGAAATTGGGATCAGTCTACTAGAAATCCCGATTACACATGATGAGTGTCATTAATAATATATAACATGAAGAATTATAAGGCATGAAAATAAGACATGATGGAAAATGAGGGTTTCACAAATCGCACATGTTTCATGGTGTTACACATATGGTCATGCTATAATTCAACCTAAACTCTGCCTGAAATGAATTTAAATGATAAAAATTATTCTAAAACCCAATCATTACATGCTTTGAATCAATTAAATGATGTGAAAATCTCATATGGATCTGAAAAATACTAATTTATCATTATTGTTTGCTGAAACACCTATAACTGACACTAGAAGACCCATTATGACCCTAGAAAATTTAATGGACCATTTAAGATACCCAAGATATTGATCAATTATTATAATAAAGTGGCTTGGATAAATTTAAAATATACATACCCCTGATAATCGACCACTGCTCTGAGTTTTCAGGATATTACTGATTAAATTTTCATTCATGTTTACTTTTACGTTTATTTTTTTTTGAAATGTTTAAAAATAAATTTTTTATTAAACTATATCCCATTATCCATATGTTACCTCATCCATCACTATTTATCTTCAAACACAAATTTCATTTTATATCTATCTTCCACCATTAAATTGTGATCTATTTTCACATTTCAATTGTAAGTGACAACCTTGAGGTTTGGCCCTGGGAGAGTTTTCATGTCATTCATAATTAATTTACATTCATTCATGAATATCTTAATGTTATTAGAGGTGGATTTAAGATATTTACGTGGTTTAAGGGGTAATACAACATATATTTGGTCTCAAATCCATTTCTATATTCTAACAAGGATAGGTGACATTTGGATTGCCAAATAGGATTCTTAAGAATTAAAAAATCGTCATATAAGATAAAGTATCATATTCAATGTATGAAAAAGACTGTATTTTCAAATTTAATTTAATAATGAGGTAACCCAAGTTACCAAACCCAAGGATGAAGTCCATTCTTCCCTAATTTCATTCTGTTCACAATTACATGTTAGGATAGTGTTCTTTTGTTCCATTGAATTTATTTTTTAAAACCAAAAAACCTAAAATTTAACCCTTTTCATAAATAAATAGGTACAAGAAAAATAATTATATTTGGTGGAATAGAAATAATTATTCAACCAATTATGATAGTACTAATGTTAGATGACCATGGTCCACCTCTTTACTGCATTAAGAAATATAAAATTTATTTTTTCATTCCATAAAATAGGCACACAACATCATTTGCAACCGTAAGCAAACTATGTAAATTGAAATAGAACTAACCAAATTCAAGAACCTCAATGAGATCTATAGAAAACAAAATTGAGTCTATTGTCTGTGAACATGTGAATCACATATAATTTTGAAAAATGTATGTTTCAAATAAAATGACATAATAATTTTTAATTTGAAAACATGTAAAGGGATAGATAGGTAAATATATATTTTTTCCCAGTAAATTGTATAAATATATGGAATTATAAAAATTTAGTGAGATGAAATATAATATTAAAAACATGTAGGACTTATCATATTGTCCCAATTTTGTTTAAATTTATTCTCTCCAAGACTCCAGGATTAGGAAACATATAAACCATTTATTTAAACTTGAATGGTCTATTTATACATTGTTGTAATTCCTCACATGTGGTTTATTAAAAATTATTGAAGTCCTTTTCTAAATTTTAATACACATCCCACACTCACAATTCATGACCATAATCATATTATGTCAGATTACTCATATAAATAAAGAATATATATTGCTAAAGTGATGGTTCTTATGCCTTTACCCATCTATCAGCCTTTCCTAAAAGGATATCAGTCATATAAATAAATAAAATCTAGTGTTATGGTAATTTTAATTATGTCCATACCTATATATAATCCAAACCATAGAGAAAAAAACCTTAATTTATGTTGTTAGGATTCAAAATATCCATTACTGATTCTAAATTTATTAGTTGAGTGAGGTACAACTATATTGATTTCATTTCCTAAGGTATTGATATGTTGTTGAAATATGAACATTGAAAATAATGAATTTAAAAAATGAAAAAATTTAATTTTTTTAATATTATTTTAATTTATAAAAAATAATGAATAGTATACTCTAAAATGTAGAGCCCCACTACTTTATAAGGATCCATTAAAATATTCTGTCAAAATACTGATGCATTTACTAGATTTATAACCTATACTTTTGAAAATTATATTGAATATTTTATAGATCTATAACCCTATCCTCCTAAGAAATTTAACAAATTTCTATCACATCAGTAACAATATCTTTTCCTCAAATTTTGAATTGATTTAAGATACTGATGGAGTTGTATTAAATCCTTCTTGTCACCAACCAAATAATGTTGGAGAATGATATCCTAGGGATATTTATCCTCAAATTTGAATTGATATTCATCCAACAACATGTAGTATTATTTTCTTTATAATAAAATACATATAAAATACCATTGGATAATTTTAGAGACCCTGCCATGATAAGAATGCTTTGTGATTATTACACATTTTTTCACCATAAAATGTCATCTTTTATAGGATAATAGAAATTGTTAAAACCAAAACCATTTTATCCAAATCTGGTAAACATATTATAGAACCCTTTATGTTTTTATGGTAATTATTTTAGTGGTATCACGAAAAGTAATCTCCATATTGACTTCCAGAAAACATAATGGAATATATGAAAAGAGTTATGGGTGAAAAAGTTGAACATAGAATCACTCATATGGGAAATGATATACCCAAAAATAATTTCAATTAGAGAAAATATTTTTTCCATGACTAAATAGTTTTTAGGTTCTACAGTATTTAAATAGTTATGTACTTATGAAGGAAGAATTTGAGTTGAGAATAATTTTTGTAACCTGACCGTTGAATCTAAAACTAATAAGATTGATAAAACAATAATACATGGAAATTAATGGGGGTAACAGATAATATGAATTTGAAGATTAATCAAAATTTATGTAAATACTTATGAACGGGCTTATTAAATGGGGAGAATATGATTCCCTCTAAATTCATGACTTCATCAACCCACAAAAAAGGGAATCATTGAGGTATCATGATTTCTTGAGTATATTCAGGGATTACCTATGATACCCCTTTATAATTCACATTTTCATGATTTTTTCCTTTGATCCCTCTATATTAAGAGTATGTGATATATCGATCACATCTTGATGGATTAAAATAGAGACTTTATTTGAACATAAATCCACATAAGTCAAGTTTCTTGTTTAGAGCATCATGTGGCATATGATTAATTAAGCATGAATAAGAAGAATTAAATCATTATAAATCTTTATTTAAATAACTATACATTTTAATGATCCCTAGATAACATTATGTGTGATAATATCATCAAATTATAATATTTAATTGGTTAGATTATTTGAACTTGTAGCATCTTTATCGATTAAAACAACATTTTTGACACTTGAATCAAGATAAACATTTTTTATTTCTTCAACGCAGCCTACTATAGACCTAATGAGACACCCTTAAGATGTTTTAAAAACCATGAAACCCTAAAGTGTTGATGTTTCATGGATTTTGGGCATCAGAGAAATATCTTATCAAACCCATGTATCATTAGACATGTAACATTAAATGAAATTCGCATGAATGTATGTGTACTAATTACCTCTTAGTCATTGGAAAATATGGGGTTATAGTATCTTTTATTTCTTCTATTTTCATAAATCCTTGATGTATAATATTTTATAAGGAACAATAATAAATGTTATAGGGATCCCCTACTAAGATTTGATAGACACCACAACCATGAGACCTTTAAGACTAAAATCACCCCATAACGAGTCATTCTCTAACTATCTTGTATTTCCTAACATTATTATATAATGATATATTCCTTAATATTTTTTATATTAATTTCTATGTAGGTGATCCCATTGAAAGGTGGATCGTTAAATTTAGGATGATATATTGATTCTTTGTCATATTATTTTGGGATATTTATAGGGTTTGTAAAACATATGGATTATTGGAGATCAACCTATGTGTTTAAATGTTTAGAAAATATAATGAATATTTTTATTAAATGATAATTACAAAATCATTACATAACATCACAATCATGTATGTTTTTCATACCATGATTCCTTCTCCCCTTCATTGAAGGGTGAAACTGTGGTTCTCTATAATGATATATTTCCCACTAAAGGAGACATCCTATAAACATAAATATTATATCCACCTAAGGTATACATATATATACATATGATTCGATATACATCCCTTAAGTGAAGATAGATATGCATATTCTTCAACTAAGAAAAATGGTATTTTATATAATGAAAAATCACGAAAATGTTCAGAGAAGTAATAGTGATGAAAGATGGATGGGAAATTCATTCAAAAATATTGGTGTAGGATGAGACATATGAAAAGGTGAAATTATATTTAAATGGATGCCCAAATAAGAAATCTGAGTGCATTGTTGAGTTCATAGTAGCGAGTTTACCTTAGGCATGGCCTAACATCAATCAGCATGGGTCTGTTGTAAAAGTTAATTTCTGAATGTTTTAAAGGAAATAAAACAAATTAATAATTTATTTTATTCTAGACATTCAAATTAATGAAATGATGTTTTTATTGGTTATAAATAACTAGGAGCCCATGGTTTGGATCATAACCCTAAAAAACATTCCTAGGATGCTCTGGAGCATTGGAGAGGATCCATTCATAAAGGAATCAAGATGAATGATGATGAGAGACGACCTGAGGGTCATTGTACAGTGAGATCAAACTACAATAAATGGTGTCCGCTTTTAATCTCCATCGGAGATGGGCGTAGGGGTTGTTATATTAATAATGTTCTTCCCCATTCATGGATTTAAATACGGAGAACAGATCAACCCAAAAACAGGTCGACCCACAATTTGATCATTCTTTTGGGATGATTTTTTTTGCAGGATTGTTTTCGGGGATTAATTCATATTTATTCCATTTTTCTTGATCCCCATAATGGGAGTGAAATAACACTGTAATGAAAAAACACAGAGGATACTTCCTTGATTTTTTAATGAAATTATTCTCTTAACCCCTTGCATTCTTCACATTCACCAAGGTATTATAAAAAATATATCGTTGCACATTTTTCTCACAATGAAAATATCTGAAATTGTATATCAGACATTGTTATAACCAAGTGTATGTGTGATGATGAATGTGGTAGATAAATCAACATGGTTTGAAAGAAATCAGTCTTCATCATATCTTCATAGGGATGATTGAAATGAGTCTTAGGGGTGATTTAATACTTGAAACCTCCCAAAATGTTGATCACATGGTAGGGTCACCTCAGGTATTTAGTTTTGAGGGAAATGAATGGTTTTATTGAGAAATGTTAAATCAGCATTATCATTGGGTGAAAAACATAAATTTCGTAAAAAAATGAGATGAACACGGTGTATTCTATGTATACCACTATGTGTGGGGCAGGATCAGAGGCGTTTAGGGTTTTGCGATGCAGGAAGTGATGACATGATGTGTGACAACATTCACACGGAGGGTGGTTCCTTTCGTGGGACTCAATGTGTATCTTGGAAGACACACAGACACAGGGTGGAGTGCACAACATGTACTCCACCATAGTGCCAGACCCATCCTAATATGTGGGTTACCTTGTGTTTCATTACACAGGTTGGTATACACTGGTCAGACCCATGTATGGTCACATGGAAAGTGTACATGGAGCAACCCCAGGATAATTAAACCAGGCATGTGGCCATTACTAAATGTCATGTATGAACTTTTACCCGACATGTCTTCTAACTCATGTCGTTTCACATGGGAAGTACCCGAAGTCAAGGGATAGGACATGCGATATTTCTACATGCCATGTACTCTCTTCTACGTGGAATGATCTCCTTGTCAACCATTCCATGGACATGTTTCATTTGGATTGGTTCTTCTTTTCTAGTTACCCTATAGGCTAGTTATCATTTCCATCCACATGAGTGTGATTCCTTTATTAAGAATTTCTGAATAGAGTTAGAGTCCCTCCGAGAGTCCCAGATTGAGATCCTCTATAAATTAGTGGCCCCAGGTAGAGTCAGGTCTATATGAGACCAATCATACAAGAAACTGATCCACTATATAGATGGTGAATATGAATGATTCATGGTATACATCAAGGCCTGGGTAGTGATCACCATCCATGTATCATTATCTTTTCTCACATGAAGTGTGTTCTCCCAGAATAACATCATCTGTTCTCTCTTCATATCTATCAGCACATCAATTTCTCTCATGACACTCCCTGATGAATGGTACTTATCAGTTGGGTTTTATTAGAGCTATTAGACTTGTGGTGTGAGTTCTCTTAGATAAATGCTTCATGGAATATTTGGACTGAATCCCTTGCATGGGTATACAGTCTTTGTGACATACCTCTAGACTACAGGTCAGGGTTTCGAGTATATATGGATATTTCTCTTATTATTTGTTCTGAAGACATATAATATATAGAGTTTACTATACTAATAATATTTGTATTTATTTTTTGTTTTTAGGGTCCTCTAATGAGTATTGTTATACTCACCCCTGTACATGCTTTTCCCACACATGTCATGTCTTGTGTAGATTAGCGCCTTTTGGTGGAGTCTAGGGTGGACTAGGACCAGACCGATCTTTGTGAGCTTCCAAACTGGATGAGGTGTCCCTGAGGCTATGAGAAGTAGTCCCAGTACCTATTTCTTACTTACAATTTCGGCATCATGGTTTTTAGACTCTTTATTTTGGTCGGATCATATTCTGGAATAGCTTACTTTCTGCACATTACTTTTCATTGTACTCTATTAGATGTGTTTACATATATGCATTGATTTATTCCATAGTTATTTTTTACATTTTATCATCTGGAGGCTTGGACATGAGTGTATGTGCATAGGTACTTAGACAATGCCTCCTATGTTAGTGATATGCCTACTCAGTGCTAGTTACAAGACCCTATCCTATTAGATGCAGACTTGAGGAGTCGTGACATTGAGATTATATTATTAGCCACTAAATACCAACTTGAATTCAATATATTAAGTAAATTTTATAAAATTCAATTCAATGAAGCGGAAAAATTATATTAATGCTAATTGTGCAGACTAACAAATTCAACGGTTTGAGTAGAAAAATGTTCATAAGATTGTTATGTTTTTCTATTTAATTTCATTGTGAAATTTATTATAAAAAACAAAATTCTGTTAATATATGTATAATTTTTCTAATATGACTTCATAAAAATATTATATATAATTTACCATTAATAAATATTTAAATAAAAATATAGTTTTTAACTAAAATGTTGTATTTTCCCAATTTATAAAAAATGATGTTTTTTAGAAATATCCAAACAATTCACCATATGATAATTTTGATATTTTTAATTTATGAATGAATTTTATTATAAAAAATTCAATTGATAGATTTTTTAATATTCAGATTTAAAATACATGTGCAATTAAAAGTTGCTAAAAACTCCTTAATAGAAAAATATGTTTTTAGTTTAAAATTTGGATTTTTTCTTATCTTATGAATATGAAATATATTAGATTAATATCAAAAATCTATTATTGAATATATAACATTTAAATTTTATTATAATCATTAAATAATTGAATTTAAAATGGTGTATTAAGATAAAATTCATTTGGAAGCATAAAAATAAAAATATTTCTTTTTTGTATCCAATTGGTTCTTATTTTTGTTTATCATTAACTAATAACCCATAAATTAATTTTATATTTACATAAAAAACTATTTATATGTCAGTTTTTACTATTCATAACCACTAACATAATGACTGTTACATCATTTTACATAAAATAACAATATTTGTATAATACAATGTTATTTGGTAAAAAATAGCCTTACATGTAATGAAAAATATCGAGCAAAGTCTCTCTTACGTGTAATGCAAGATATCAATAAAGGTTGATCATGAATTTAATTTAATATTACATGGTTTTCATGCATATATAGAATCTATATTAAATATTAAATATATTATAAAGTAAACTGTTATTATATTCCCATACATTCTTGGTGTCGCGTTACATACACGCTATCAAATACAAGGTTCTTAAATTATAATATCATGGTGTTACAACATATGAATTTTAATTATAATACTTTATATGCACAAAATACTATATTATTTTTTGAAGTTGTGAACTGGGTAAGGATTTTCAATCTATGCATATGATTTTTATTAAACGTGTGAAAGACATTAATAAATGGAGTCTGATATTGAGGAAACACTTGAATATGGACTTCCGTGTAAGACTTATAATGTGGTCAGGTAATTATTCTTCTGAAAATCATTATAATTAAGAAACTTTATTACATAATAGAGAATGTTATTTTTTCTAATTATTTATACTGAGTGTAAATTTGAGGATCTTCATATTGATAACCTATGTTTCTATAATAAATTTATAAATTATAAAAACACATTTGATGATTTAAATGATGTTCTTTAAATTTTATGAATTCATGAATCTATTTTGAAAAGTGATTTCAGATATATATTACACATATTGTGTGATATAGAAAATGAAAGGAAATATTTTCCATTAATTTTTAATACCAAAGGAGATAAATAAATACTATAAATCATAATTAATATTAAATTTATATTATAGATGCACTATTATTTTTTGAATATAATATCATAAATAGAATTCAGATTTTCACTAAATGATTTGATAATGAAGATATATAATGGGACTAATTACATAGAATATTATTAATAAAAAAATTATGTAATTATTTATTAATTGATGTTATATATTTTGTGTCATGGGTTTTTAGATGTTCTTGAATGATTTGAATATTAAAAAAATTCTTTTCAACAATATTAATGAACTTATTTATAGAATATTATGGAAGAGCTACAATATAATGTTTTTAGACATATTCTTGAAGAGTATACTTTTTTTTCTGAAGCACTCGGGCCATAAAGAGAATATCCACAACCAAAATACTATATATATATTTATATATATTTATATGTCCGTTAAAAATAATTTTTGTTATAGTAATTTTGGTGGTGTAACAAGGAATAATATCCCAAACTCATAGGATTAAAAAATATAATATATGTTGATATAAAATGAGAATCAAATTAGAATAATGGTATTCCTGAAATTTATTGGGACCTATATAGAGGTAAAAATATTGTATGTTTTCAGAGAGAATGATTTACTATACATTGATAAATTACGATTTAGAGATGTGGGATCATTGAATGAAATATATCGTTAATGATATTCCATGATATTCATAAATTTTTTTCCTTTTTGGAAAAATGGAAATTGTATTCGATAGTAAAATATTTTAGGTCCATCTCATATAAAAAACCTTTTCCCTATAAATTTGATTACTTAGAACACATATGTATCTCTTTTGAATAAGTATAATCTAGTACTGGGGATAATAAATGACCACCTAATTATAGAGGAATAAGAAAAATATGTAATTGACTTTGTTCTAATTGTTAGATACTATCGAAGATAAATATTTCTAAGAGATTTAGACACTACTCTTTCCACTTCTATTATAATTGTTGAGATATATTATTTTTATTACATACATGGTTGATATTTTATTATTTATTGAGTTTGAGATATGGCAAGTTTTATTTTTGCGAATAATAATTAAATTTTATTTGATAACATATACCAAGATCCATGATGTTGATCTAATTTTTCTACAGGTATATGTGGAATTTTATTTGAGGATGATGATATATTATTGTGAAAGTGGTAAAATCATATCGTAAAATAATATTTACTTAAATATTTTATAATTAATGTTTTAAAACCATTCAGCATATTGATGGTTGTGGGACATAATATTCAACTATCTTTATTTTCGTATTATAGAGAACATAGTTATGGATGACACTATACCTCTTATGTAGTGGAGATAAATCCCATTTGTATAGAATGATCCAAAACTAACTCTACTTTTATTTATTATAATAATATTATGAAATTCATAAAACCTAGTTATCCTAATACCTATAAGTAGTAGGTTTCTAGATATAGGGTGAATCTTGTGAAAAAATACCATTTGTTTTCTTAAATTCCATTAATTATTTTCGTGTGGTTGATGTAATCATTGTAAAATATAAATATATCAATATATATCAACTTTTAATTGAGGTTTAAATACTATGAAGGATAAATACTAAAAAATAAACAAGAATATGGAAACATATTTTAGCCACACTCCACTCACACCCCCCTCAACAGTCTCCACTAAGACCATAGAGACCCAAAAAGAATACTCTCAAACTAATGGAATATATTTCAATTAGGCTTATGGTTTTTTTAAAATGATCGTAATGATTTTAATCATAAATTTGTTTTGGTATCAACATGAATAATTTTTTTTCCAAATAGATGTGAAGTCAAAATTACATAATGGTAATCTGGAGAAAGAAGT
The DNA here is from genome assembly GCA_963277665.1 of Viscum album. NCBI lineage: Eukaryota > Viridiplantae > Streptophyta > Magnoliopsida > Santalales > Viscaceae > Viscum > Viscum album. The sequence goes on from OY728123.1 coordinate 1,229,086,366, forward strand.
ATATAATGAATAAACATAAATATTTGTTCCCTGAAAGTATTATTCTCGAGCATAAAAGATAAACAAGGTATTATATGTCTTCAAACATGAAACTCATGAATGAAATTTAGTGATTGAAAATATCATAAAAAAAATTAATTTAATTAAATAAATAGTAGGTTAAAATCATCATGTTCAGTGATATAGGGAAAACATTCTCATTATAAATGGGCATGTCAATGAAATTATGTTTTCCAGAAATAAAGAATGGTACTTATAAGAATTTTCCACCCAAACTAGTGGAATTTTCAAAATGATAATGATTTGGGAGTTGAAATTTTTATTCTTTTTTAATGTTAAAAACACAATAGGATTTATATTTCTCTTATAAGACATGTATACTACTGAGTTAAATAATTTTTTTTAAAATATCATAGTCAAGAAATTTTTTCACATCAATAGTACATAGATGTAAACTATATTTCAATGGGGAATAAATACGTGTGAATCAAAAATATTTTTGATGGATTATTGGTAGTTTGAACTATTTTACAATGTTAATACCCAAAATGGTTTTTGTAGTTACACATTATTTCCAATTTTAAAGTAACACAAATTATTCACTTCTTATTATAGAAAAAATATCTTTCAATAAATCCAAGGAACAAATTATTATGGATGATTGTGTCAAAAATATAAATTATGACATCATTATATATATATATATGCATATATTAATTTATATTGGGAAAGATATATTTTCCTTAGAAAGTCAATATATAGAGGTGATTTATTTATCAGAAGAAGATGTGTTTCCTGGCACTCTAACAAGGTTAGTTTCTTCACCGTTATATAAATCATATATGAGTTTATTATTCCACCCAAAAAAATTTAAATTACATGGATTAAGTTATAAAATAATGATATGGGGTTTTATGTTACATACCCATTAGTAATTTTGTGTGATAATCAAATTGAAATAAATGTTTCAAAGAATCTAGTGAAACAATCAAGGTTAATGAATAGTGAAATCATGTATCACTTCATCAAAGTGAAGGTGGAGAGTGGTGATATTTTATTTTAATATGTGTTCTACCAAAGAGACTGATAAGAATATATTTATGAATCCTATGTTGAATTATTACTTCTGGTAGTTGATATTTTTATTAAGATTGAAAATATCCCTATAATTGTTCTTGATTATTTTCCCTCTTTAATTAATTTTTCCTTTTTGAAAATCTGAAAGAACAAAAAATATCTCTTATTATAAATAGGAAGAGAATATAGTATTTTAGGTGGCCACTAAGGGAGGTGGAGTTGATAATTATTACTCATTAGGTGGATCTTGAGGTTTTAGAGATTATGTTTAGGGAAGATAACATGTACTAATTCAATTTTTTCAAAAAAAATACCGATTTTAGAATAAATATCCCATAATTATATTAATGAATCACACATTATCTTAATTAATAATTGGTATATGATTTGATCCCAAATGATGCATGGTAAATATTATATTGATCTCAAATTTAGGTATGCTGTTATTTGATAATCACCAATCTATCATATGGTGTTGTTTTTAAATGAACATCATATTGTAGGAATGTTATGAAATGTTAATTTAGGTAATTCCTTTATTATTATTGGACTTTTTCGTGTTTTATTCGTTGGAAATATTAACTTATCTGAGTTAGAAACTATTTTGAGTTTACTATAGATTCTCATGAATTAAATGAATAATGTTTTAGTATAAATAATTAAATAATGGTGTGGAAAATGAATATTACACTACAATAATCCTAATTTAACCGTTTATAAAAGATACTTTATCATATGTGATAAAAATCACACCATGTTTTTAGTTTCACTATGAGGATGATAGTAAAATGAGTTAATCATACATATGATTTTTTCAATAATGAGTTTATATTAAATCACAAAGGAATATATCAAATATGAGAAGAACCATGATAATGTTGGATAGCATTCATGGTGAGAGTTCATTTGAGGGATTCTTAAGAAAACAATTCACTCTAAATAATAGCATGAGATAAATGGTTGTTGTTTTGGATTGGGAGTCAAGTTATCTCACACTATGAAATAATGGTTCACTCTCTGGGGTTTGATAAAGTTAATAATACGATGACATTGTAGGAGAAACCACATTACTAAAAACATATTGATAAACGTATGAGAATTTCCTAGTACTAGTGTTTCAAGGCATACCATGCCACTATGAATGTTCTACATTTCAATGAGGGTTGTGGTTTTATTTTGATAAGATATTGATTCATCATGTAATGTATAGATCATGCCTCAAAATTGTTTTTGTTCCACATGGTTGAAAAATTTAGTATTAGGAACTCTAAGATATTTTATATGTATACCCCAATATATTTCGTATTTTATGGTCAAAAAAACTCGAGGAATCACACATCTGTTCTACTTAAGTATATAAATATTTAATGGACCTTTTAGATCTCAATGTGTGTAAAAAATGGAGCAGATAATCTTAAATATACATATAGAATCTCAAGTTGGATATAGTAGGATATTGAGTATATGAATAATGTTGAACACTATGAACAAATTTTAGAGGCAATTAATTTAGCATCACTAACACAAATCAGAATAAAATCACCCAATTCAGAGATCTACTAACATCATTCATGCCTCTCTATATTTTAGGGGATTTTGACCAGTAACGTGGGTGTAAGAGGTGATCATAGGAACATTATACCCCTTAAATATAAAAAAAATTATAGTAGTGGATGAATAATAATAAACAATCAAAAATAATCCAAAATATATAAAACAATTACTATAGCTTTCAAGACATAAAATTTATAATGGGATCAATAATAGGATTCAAATATAAAAATAAGATTAAAAATGGTAATAATAAAAACAAAAATAAACAAATAAAAAGAACCAAAAAATTTAGTTCTATACATTGAAATCATTTATTATCAAAAACTACACATTCATCTACCAAAATTATGAAGTTAGTCCCTTTCCCATTTTTATATCATGAGGCATAATATCATTTAGCATCCATGGGATCCAATTTTTGGGGTGTGTTTTAACTGAGTAGGACACTAACAAGAGTGTACATACTTATTATTAATATCTAAACAAGTGTATAAAAAATTGTGTAGTATATCAACCCAATACAAGGATTCAAACCCCTCCACTCGTGAATAACCATCTACAAGGGGTATTGTACCTAATTTTTATAATACTAATGTATAACGACATTACCATAGTTTATCATACAGGAAGTTCCATAGGCCTTCCTACCTATTCTATAACACGTTCAATTATAATCCATCCATGAAACACAATACCATTCTAATTCAACAACATCTTCCAATGTACAACCCATATCACATTACATGTTTCATGATCATTTGAGCACTTTACCAACAAACTAACGTAACCACCCAACAAATCACAATGAATGGTAAATGTATATCTACCACTAACACTATTCCATTATCCCTATCATATCTAAAATTTATGGATATAATCATAATCTAAAATGGTGACCTCAATCACCCCATAGATTCCACAACCACTGATAATGTTTCCCTCCATGAAAACAATGGTAAATTATATCACCTATAATCTGATCAATCCATAGAGGATACCACCCACAAACAATTTTATATACCACATCATGGGCCTTGTTTAATGAGAAAACCACCTCAAAAGCCTCATCCTTATATTGGGTGGCTATAACTAACAACCAATATCCACAACACATCTAAATAACCTATTTTGACACACATAGGGAATGATATATCACCCCATTTCAAAGGATAATCCCATCACCACATGTCTAGTAAGAAATGTAAACACCATCTGATAAAAGTAATTAATACACCACCCATATCCACATCTAATGGGAATAATAATTAGTCAAACCCTATTCAAGTACCACAAGTATGTCTTCCCAAACAAGTAATTTGTCCAAAAACCATTATACCATAGAACATTGATGTAATATAACATATAGAAGAATGTAATATCCATAAGACACATTATAAAAACCATCAATTACCATATACCCTATATCATGTTCTAGTTTTTGTCAGTCGAAAAACCCATACACCTGCTTATATTTCACATAAACTATAAAAACATATATAACATAATAAATATATTAGAATCACCAAAATTATACTAGCATAGGCTAGAATTTTTTATTCCACTAACTAGTTCAACCTAAGGTGGAAAAATTGGAAAACCCTAGGAAAATCACAAAAATGGATTTATTATATGAGACAATACCCAATGATGAAAAAACCACAAATATCGAGAAGAATAATAAAAAAGATGGAATTCCTTACCTATAGTAAACCCTATGATATATGAAACCAGAAATGAAGAAATAAAATGATATTCATCCTTACAAGAGAAATAATATGAGGCGGAAGGGATTCCTTTTCATTTATGATTTAATAGGTCCTCCTATAATCAATTAATAACCTAAATAACTAATAAAAATGATATTTTTCTATATAATAATTGTATTAACTAACAATAACTCTTGCGGCCCAATTAATGTTTCTATTCATGAAAAATAAATGTTTATATTACACTGATAGTATCCACTCCCTCCACAACCAATAATCTACAAACTATCAAGTGGGGATTTTTGTGTGAAGTATTCTACATTGAGAATTGTTTATCCGCATATCATTTTCTGAAAACAAAATCCAAACCATTACAAACATCTACAATACCACAAATATATCCAAATAAATATTATTAGGCCTTGTTTTAAACCAAAATATATCCCCAAAAAACATAGGTTATCAAAGCATCCCCACCATAAACATATTTTTACAAAATATATTTGGTTGAGACATTTACAAATCAATATTGATTCCTCAGATTATCACTCACCACATAAATGAAAGGTCAATAAAATGTTGAACACATATATATATATTTCCAAATACCCATAAAACACATAAAAATTCTATAAATCTACCTTAATAACTCCAAAACATTGGATTCACCAACCCGATTACATTTTAACTAAACCATCCAATAAACTAATGGTACTTTTCCCAAGAGTTAACCCAAATTCCACACAGTGGATATTAATGAACAACAAGTAGTCATCAACCATAATTTTATGACTATCAGGAATTATACCCAATGCCTACACATCCCATAGTTACCACCCATTATGCATGATTATCATACTTCAACTAGTTCCTACCCAGGAAATTATACCCATATAAACATTGGGCCACAATGTTATCTCCCAAATCCTAGAAAACAATATCCTAATGATATACCTTTTTCTATTAATGTCTCTCCATTTTACTGATATTATATTTACATGAAAATTGAAACACACTCAATCCTCATATTCCTTATATTTTTTCATCTTATAGAGTCAAACTCAATGTTGGTCATTATCCCCTCTTCTCGGTATTCTATCCACTTATTTATAGCATATGTGTAGATAAACCCCATCCACCACCCCTCTAAACTACACCCATCCAAACAATAGATAGTTTAGTCTGACTTGATACAAAATATCATGAATATAATGAGCCTATATAAAAAATAACTCTAAAATCATTATCTGGACATAATATTTTCACTCCATTAATGCTCAATCAAACTGGTCCACAACATGACTTTTCTATCAACACTAGAAAGCATCTTGTTGATGATCCAATTAGTGACGGAAGCATTGATCCTATTATATGATATCTCTATTGGGTGTCCACATATCTGTGATTAATCATACTTAGTGCCCCAATACATTTCTCACCTAAAATCACTATAGAGTCCCATGAATTTTTACAATTATTGTTACATTATTTTGACCTTAAATATCCCTTATATAAAAAAAGGATCAAAAGTCGTATCCTCTTTTGAATACTATATATATAAAACATGAACATGAAAATAAAATTTATTTATTTTAATATATATTATGATCTCATAAATCTACTTGTGGTCATAAAATAGCATGGGATAACCCAGGGAATACATAGATAAAAGTGGAGATCTTATAATTCACGTAATGTAATAAACATGATAAAGATGTATAAAATGTAAGTCAAAGTTATAATAAGATATCATTAAAAATGATCCTGAATAATTAGAAGAATGTAACACATAAAGAACACTGTATAATAAGATAATGGAAATATAATAAATGCAAAAAAAATAAAATACTTTACATAAAAATATGATAAGGATGACTACCAAGAAAATATTACATGCTTAAAAGACTTTTATCATGGATTATGTTTACTCCTTAATCGCAGACATAATGTATTTTTGGTCTAAATAATTACATAATTTAATGGATAACAATCTAAGTATACCCATAAAAACATGAACAAGATTATGTGTTATATAATAATAAATCAATAATAAAGAATAATACAAAGAGTTATTGATGGAATTAAATGGGATGCAAGATCCTACCTCATTTTATAATTATGAAATTTTTAAATGATATTTTGAAGATGAAAAAATTAAATAATATGGATTTTTATATCTGAGTAGAAAATCCTAGTCCTCAAAATTGAGAGTTCATTTGGGAATTAATATTTTATGTAATCATCATATAAAATTTATATGGGAAGAAAATATCCCTTTAAATATGTTTTATTTAAAATATTAATTTAAGAAATGTACTTATGAAACATATTTTCTCCTCAAATAATAGTATAGTAATATAGGTATATATCTAATAGACATACATAAACAATTTTGAATTATTATATTACATCAAAATGATATAGAAATTTAGTTACAGAAATAATGGTTATAATATGATAAAAAACGGTGGATCAGAGAGATCCCTTACCTTATATATTTTATTAATTTATATGTGTTAGAAAAACATATATAATAAATCAATATTTATTATAAATTAATCTAAACCATACTAATATATGTGATACTATATATTATTTTCTTATTGTTAGGCCCAAGTGGTTTTTCTGTTATTTGTTCTCAATATATCAACATGTGTTGGTTGTGAGAGTTTTTGAAAAATGATGGAAAAGATATTGGTAGAAAATGTTTTTAGGGAATCCATAGTTCTTTAAAATCATTTAAGATAATGTTATATGGAAAAAACAATGAATATAGTTGGGAACATTCTTTATATAAGAATATTAGAATGTTCCTTAAGAGAATCATATGATGCAGTTTAGTTTATCAAATACCTTTATCACCATGATGATTTAATGATCAAAGAAATGCTTTTACACGTTTTTAAAATGTAAAAAATTCTAAAATTGTAGCACAATAGATAAGATAATGTTTTTAGAAAATCCCAATCAGAAAAAGATATTATGAAAAAAGTTATATGTAATGGTTTTTGTAATAAAATTTTTTATAATCCCATATGATAAACAGAGACAAAGAATTTCAGATGGAATAGAATGAATGAATATTTTTAGAAGAAATAAATTTTATATAGACAATATATCGAATATAGTTATTTTTAGGGGTATATATTTTTTGGGTAAAAACATTCTATGTGTAAAACCTATACCGTGAAATAAAATATGGAAAATTTATTATTAGATGGAGATCCGAGCTAAGATGAATTAATAAGAGGCTGTAAGAAATATTTAACTTTGTATTTTCATCCTTATAAAGAATGTTTTATATAATTTCTTATGTATAATTATAAAATATTGTTGACGCTCCTTTCATCACAAAATCAATTGATTGGAAAAAGGGATTATCTTAACTCAAAGTGATTCAACCTTTGGACTAATATCAAAAAATGACAAAGGAAGGAATAAGAAGAATATTGCACAAGGGTCGGAAAAGTTATACGATGGTCGCACAAGTACACTTGCGCACCGTAATGGTCGCGCAAGTACACTTGCGTGCCCTAAGTGATAACCGCCAGGGGTCTTCTCCAGCCTATAAATAGACCCTGTGGGCACCCCATTTAAAAAGGAATTTTTCTAGAAACTCGGATTTGAGCTCCCGGCGCCCTAGTCTCTTCTCAAAGTTCCGGAACACTTATAAGGTAACTTCTTACCTAGAACGGAAGATCTAAAGAGGGGTAGGAAGGCCTAAGTGTTGAAACTCATCAACACTTGTGCACCTGAGTGGAAAGCCCTTAATGGAAATGGCCACACTTGCGTGCCGCATAACTACTTCAATAGAACATGCGTGCCACTCTTCTGAAAGAACCTCAAGATGATTCTAAAGGCTTTAACAAAGAGTTTCTCAAGTATTACCCTGATGGTTAACCGTCGCGCAAGTACCCATGTGCCGCACAGATATACCTGCACGACTAGGAATTGTGCGCCCTGAAGTTCCCAATCAGGATCCAAGTATCACTGAGAGGGGGAGGGGCTGAATCAGTGATATATTTTTCTTTTTATTTTTCCTCTTTTTGAAACAACATTCGCCTCCTGTTAAAGATTTTCTTCCCTACTGAACACACACATCAACAATAACACTAGATTTACAAGGTTCACTACTCAACAAGAGTAGCTATGTCCTTGGTATGGTACGGAAACAATCCAGTACCACACAATCCACTAGAAAACAATTCTTTGATGTGGAATACAATGAGTAGGATATACCCTTACACTCGTGCAGCACTTTGAAAACAATCCAATAGTGTGTGTGCTCCCTCTTAGCACAAATAGGATAACACAATGTTTCAGTGCTTCTTTACAATTGAACAGATGTATTCTCTGATGTACAAATCATCACTTTATTACCAAGAAGCCGGTAAGAACTCTCTTACGCACTACTGAATACGTTCGAAGACCCAAAATCATTTGCGCAGCCTTTAGGGTGCCTTGCACACAATTCAAATGGCTTGCGCGTAAAACCCCTTTTGGCGTGAAAAACCATTTTTCGTGTAACTCCCCTTTTTCGTGCAACGTTTCACTTTTCGCACAGCCTCCCAATTTTTCACGCAAATTTATTTATTTCGCGAAAACATCTTTCTTTTCGCACAACTTACATAGTGTATGATTTTACGCGCACCAGAGCTCATAATTTCTCTAAGTGTGAATCATTAACAAATGAGAAGGGTTAGCCTCATATTTATTGGCATTTTTGACCCCGCGTGAAAACAACAAATCCGTGCGTTATGAAAAATCATATTTTGCGCCATGATTCAATATTTCAGGCACCTTATGCCTTTGACATTTTTCATCCTTCTAAGCATGATGCACCAATTGCGCGCAAAATTAGACACATCATTGCATATTGCACGCAAATTCATCCTTTCACGCGACATCGTATTTCGCGTAATGATCCAATTTTTTGCGCAGCTCATGCCTTTGAAAATTTTTGAGCTTCTGATATCGAAACATATTTTGCACGCAAATCATAATTCCTCTATTTTGCGCATCCCGCAGATATTTCACGCAACCCGCTACTATTTCGCGCACCACTTTATTTTTTCGCGCAACCTGCCTAAATTTCTGCGCACTCCATGCCTTTATCATTTTTCAATGTTCTGACCTTGAATCATGCCTTTCATGAAAAAATCTAAACTATCTTCAATCTTTCATGCTCCATCCATTCCCAAACACATTTCTTCATCTCCCGATTTTCCGGCCCTAAAATTTGGAAAACACTGGAAAACAGCGCCACCTTAAACTGTGCTTTTCTGTCGTCCCCATACTGTCTATTTCTTTGTCATTTTATCTCGTTCCTGCTTCCCATAACCATTCTTCTTCTCTTATAACGAATCCCACTATCGTGATATTTATCCTTTGATAGACCATCTTTAGCCTCGCCAGAGTTGCAATGGAAACTGAAACTTCCCTATCCTCTAGCAGCATCATTCCTTCCAATCAAAACGTTATATGATTAGAATCATCATTTATCCCCCTTTCCTTCATAAGGCTTGCATCACATGTTCTCCTAACTCATGATATATGTGAAATACATACCAGCAATGCATCGTCTGATTTGTGATCCTTCTACAAAGTGAATTGATTTATCTTCTTTGACATCAAAATACAACACTCTGCAAAGGAAAACTCTTCAAACTTCCTTCTCCATTCAACTTGGTCCCAACACGCCCACGCAGTACCTGCGCGCCTGCCAAGACTTGCATGCCTCTACCTTTTTTGGTGCCCTTCTTTCCCATTTCACCCCTCTTAAGCCATTCCACCTCTCCTATTCAAGATTCAGTCTTCAAGACACTCTTCAAATCCATTTATGGCATGATTTATTGATTTGAATTCCTTATCTGAAAGGAATTCTATGGAATATCACTCAAAACCTAGTGATTTACACATATTTATGTCACTAATGATTGATATTTCATTCATTCAACCTCATCCTTTAAGATGAGAGAACTCATTAACCTGGGCCTCCTTTTTAGGAATAAACCCCAGTCATAATTCTTAACATCGGCAACCATTTCAAGAATAATCCCCAGTCATAATCATTAACATGGTCCTCCTTTTCAAGAGTAAGCCCCAGTCTCAAATTTGGGAATCCTCTTCAGGAGTAAGCCCCAAGTCCAATAATATTTCAAATCTCTTGTCCTGGGCCTCATTTTCAGGAGTAAGCACCAGTCTCAATTTCTCTTAACCAGTCCTAATTTACCATTGATCTGGGATTCCTTATCAGGTGTAAAACCCAATCATAAGTCCTCTCCTAGTTTGGGCCTCCTTTTCAGGAGTAAGCCCCAAGTTAGAGTATTCAAATCTCCATGAAGCACATATACCTTTATGGACCTTGTTCCTGGATTTCTTCTCTGAAGTAGATCCTAATCTTCATTTATCCGGGCAGTCATACATACATAAGTCCCACATTATATCTTATGATTACATCATTCATGGAACAATTGTCATATTTTTACCAATACCTCTTGTTTCTCACATCGATCATGACTCACGTGATCTTAGAGTGTAAAATTAATTATGACATCATTCTTTGAGCCATCAATCATAAACATCATACTCCCTTACTCTAACTACGTGGGTTCTGATTCCTTTTCTAAACAAAGGATATGTAGTTAGTCCATCTGCGGGTTCGATACCAACTCTGAAATAATCCATGTCCTTCTGAATGAAAATAAACTTCAAGTGCCCCACTGAGTGGCTTTAAAACCATCATGGTCATCATAACGACCAAGAGACTTATATATAAATGTGTCGAAGGATACCATTGACCAAGAATCTCCAATAAATAAATATGATTCTCTATCATTGAAGAACCTCGAATACATATAAAAGATTCTCTAAATTTCCTACATAATTAATCATTGATTGTTCGATCAAAAGGAAATTTCATTTTATACTTGGTAATGTAATAAGGATTCATGAACATAACTTAAATCTATAAAGAGAGTCCCGGAGTAGACAATAATTCCCCTCAAAAAGGTGTGATGAGTCTGACCTCCCATCCTCTCGACCAATGAAAATTCCTAAGCCACATCAGTCCACAAACTAATGAGAACCTACCTTTGGAAAGTATGTCCAAATGGATGTGGAATCATTGGATGTTTCCGGTTCAATGAAAAAACCCGCTAGAAACTGATTGGAATGTTTGAACCTTCAATCAAGGCGGTCATCCCCAAATTCTAAGGGAAACAAAAAATTGTGAACCCAACGTGAATCCTTAACCAAGTTAAAATGATGTTTTACCTATTTGTTAGTCCCCTATATAAAACTCAATGGGAGGGCCAACAAAAAAAATCATTTACATATGTGATCATCCAAAAGATGTAGTGGCTGAATTTATCTTGATTACGTATGTTATATCAAACATGAACTCTTTTATAAAATATTTTTCATTTCCAAAATGGATGATCTCAATTTCACACCTGTGAATACTGCTGCTGCAAATTCCACGGCTGATACTCCTACTGGATCGTCATCCGTTCTAAGGATGACATCACCTATTTAGTGTCTTCAACACTGGGTATCAAATGCGTTGGTTAAGGAGTACCGTCAAAACGGTTCCATCCCAACTCTGGAGGCTTCCCGACAAGCCCTCCAAGTGAACAACTCCCACCGGTCATCCGAACAACGACGACCAGTTATCAAGAAGCAGGCGGTGCTAACCACCATCTCCAACCATTTCGGGTTGTTGTCCCTAGAACGCAATCACCATTCACTCCCATATTTTGGGGAGGTGAATGTGCAGGTACCTCAGGGCCTTAATTCAAGGAAGAAGGAGTCCTTTCCGGGGGCTCCCATCAACAATTTCCGCCAGACTCGTGCGGCAATGCACCCTCAACATGATGAGGGTGTCGACTCCAGGTGTTCGGAAAAGTATCCTCGAACCCAAGCAGGCAAGACGAATCACCATAGGCCAAATCCGGTTCATAGTGAGCAGGTTCTCATCTCTGCCATCTCCGAAGAAGTCCACCAACCTAACATGGTGGCAAGCAATGAGCGGAAACCCACACCTGCAAGTTTTAATTCTGCTGTCCAGCAGACTCGTCTGGCAGCAAAACGCTAATCCTGCTAGGAAATTTCGACGGAGTATTATAGGCTGGAACATACATCTGTTTATACATCATCAGCTAGTCAGCAGGCTCGTCTTACTACATGTGATGGAGCTCGTCAATCATCTTCGGAGAAGTGCAATCAGCAGGCACATACACCTTCTAGTATTAATCAAGCCTACCAATAGTATCTCTTGGTATCATTTGGAGAAGTTAGTCAGAAATCCCCGACAACAAACAGGAGGAAGACTCAACTCTATTCCCCCACAATTGAGTACTGTCAGGATTCACTGATAGGAAAAGGAGGACATGAGCAGGCGCATACACCTACTCCAATCACGGAATGGACGTATATCCCTGTTCTGGTAGCTGAAGTCACCAAGCATATTCTATCAATGGTGAAAGAGAAGAAGAAAATCCCTGATCATATTCTGGATGCTTGCCAGGATATTATAACAGCTTCCACAACATCTCAGGTAATGACACATAAATCTATCCCTACTAGTGGAGTGACACATCAACAGTTCACTTCGGAATATACACACACATTTGTTCCAGTCTAATAGGGTTGTGTGGCATACTCCCCCATATCATACAGACAACCAATTGAGGCACATACACCTGATTTGAGTGTAGATCGTTAGCCTAACCTAGCCATCTTTCCGGATCAGGAACATACACCTGCTCAGAGTATCCACTTTCGTCAACAAGTGGTTTCCAAAGTGAGTAAGAAGGCGTCTAAGAAAAAGACCCACCCCACACAGTCAAGAGATCAAGAGACAATCTTTAACAAGGCCTTGATCGATGTTGGAGTTCTTGAAGCCATCAGATAGTTATCTGTTGGAATTCAAGATTCTACTCCCTCATTTCCCAATAGTGGGAACATTAATATTGAAGGTCTTCAACAAAAATTTCTTCATTAAGGCTTTCTTCATGAAAATTCGATCGATCTCGAAGTTTCATCTTCAGATGAGAGCCACAGGAACCCTCTGTGTGGTCAGAAGACCAAGGAGCAAGGGATCTCATCTTTTGCTGTAACCTATCTTGGTGGTCCTCCCCATGATGATGAATTTCGCTGTGAAAGTCCTCTCTTCATTAGTGATGCACATTGCCCGGAAAATTCTCCAGTGTACAATGTAGTGCTGAGAAAGCCCTCTTCTCTTGAGGCACTTTCAAATGTGAAACCAGTCATTTCTGATGTTTCATCGCTAGTAGTTGAAATAATTTCTCAATCAAAAGATAGCCCATGGTGTAGGTAAATCTCCGAACCACCCCTAAGTAATGAATCTTCTAGTTTGATCAATGATTTCTCTACCAATCTTTTTGAATCCAATGAAGAAACAAGGAAACACCAACTCTAGTCAAATCAGGTAGAATAATCTTCATTGAATGATAAAGAGTAAATGCTGAGCATGAGAAAACAACTATCAAAAGGTGATGTACCAGTCATGTTTTGGCCTCTGGCTGACTCTCAGTATGACATTACAAAGATGTTGATGGAAGATGGACTTTATGATATTCATCTCAACATATGGAAAACTCTTTGTCAGTTGAAGAAGAAAGTATTATATTATGATGAATATGAATATCATCTTAAGATAATAGAAGGGTTACAACGTCAGATTTATTTGGCATCTCTATCAGTCTCTCGATATCCGTAGGCTGAAAAGAAGCAGAGATCCCTTCACCATTCATGCCTTGGCACACTAAGAAGATTGTGTCAGTTAATTGCCAATGCCACATCTGGTATTCATGTTAGAGGATGGGGTGTTCATGGAGCACTACATTTCACGGTGCTCTCCAGTCAGCAAAGCCCACCGAAAATGGTCTCATGAAATATTATTGCACATGGAAGGCCATAGTAAATTGGATTTGTTTGTAATCAAAAGCTTTCTCAATAATAGGCTTCAACAAGTTCCTCTCAAAATCAATCATACAGAGAACAAGTTGTTGAATTACTCCTGCATCAAGAAAACGAGAATATTGAATAGGCCTCTCGTATAGAGCAAGCACATCATCAAGTGACAGAAGTGTCGGAAATCATCCAACGGTCTTTTGAACCAGGTGATAAAAGTGGATATAGGTTAATGCATTCAGCTAATTTCCAGACTAATGTCCGGAAGATTAGGAGAGATTTTAAGAAAGTCTCGGACATAGCATGTCAAGAGCCACCCCATCTTGATAGACTGTGGAATCATTTAAATGAAACCTCAGAATCAACAAATAGGATTCGAGGAGTTGAGCGGGAATAGAAGGAACAGCCCCAGTCCACCGGACTGGGGACTTTTTCAAATCATCAATCCCCTCCTCAGAGAAATTTGGTCTTTTCATGATTGTGGAAGAAGCCTCAAGAGAAATGAAGTGCCAAATTATCAGGAGATTATCTCCAAATTACGGTTCGTTAAGAAGTTCCTGAGGGATCGAATCAACAAAAGGAAATGTCTCATCAAAGACATGGAAGAATAAAATATCATAGAAATGCTGATAGAAGGGATGTGATGAATTATGCATCAATCAATGTCATCAATGTTGTTGTTGCTGATCCACCAGATGAGGCTCACTCAGGGGACTCAGATGAAGAGGTTCCTGATCAAGAAGATGTACGCACCGACACAAATGAAGAAGGTGTGCGTACACAAAATAAAAGGGTTACTCAGAACCTATTTAATCCTTCAAGTAACCCACTTCACCCACTATGAAAAGGATCCAACAAAGGGAGGGGAAAGAATCAGGTTACATATCCTTCCTCTGGAGAAGGACAATTTCTCTCACTAGAGAAAAGGTTTGCACAATAGGAGGATGAAATGAATGAATTAAGGAGGTTGAATGCAGAACTACATCAGGGTATTCTTCTTAAGCGTGCTGGAGTCAGTCAGCCAAGGGAAATTCTTGTAGCTACTAAGATGGGTCAACAATATCCACCACTATCAGTACACCCTCACAGGTCTAATCTTACAGGTCAAGTGCAACAACAGTTGGCAGTGCTACAATCAGTTGCAGCACCGACCACCACATCTATCCAAGCTCCATTACTTGCACCTACCCAAGTCCAAGTTCAACCGGATGTTTCTAAAAAGTTAATAACTACCATTGAGTTATAAACACCTCAATTAGAAACTATGGAAGGGAAATGTGTGAAGGTTCAACCAGATATGAATGTTTACCCTGAATGGGTAGATTCAATCTGTAACGACACGAAATTTTGAATAAATCTTGCTTCCTAATTTTATGTTTTATTTTATTTTATTTTTATACTCAACAAAAAATTTTCATTTGATAACATGAGTATAATTAAAATGAGACCATTGGGTTTTGACTATTATATGACCATTGGTCAATATGACCATTGGAAACTAAAAGTTTTGATTTTTGTCTTTCAATACAAGTAATCTTGGTTAATTATTATAGAAAGAAGATTCGATGGCCTAACCCAGTAGTCTTGGACCGATTGAAGCCCATCAAATAGAACTTGGGAAGGATGTAGCACCATTGGGCTTTGCTCTGGACCTAACTCAAGCCGAACTTCATTGTGTGAAGCTAGAACGGAATCTCCTATGTGAGAAGTTCAAATTGATAGAAATTACTACTCATTTGATGTTGGCCGAGCCTCCCTCAGATTCTCTCACCTTAGCACACCTTACACTTAGGTCCTACGCTGGTGTGATAAGGGGCTATCTAAGGAGACCATAACTGCCTTGTGTAATCCTATGTTTTAAATAAAAATTGGGATTTCTTCTTATGATGATGTTTATGATTACACAAGGATTACAAAAATGTGACCAAATGGATAAGTAATCTCACTTTTAGAAAGTATTAATATAATATAGGCACCTTGATTAAGTAATGTGATTCAATAAAATGGTTAAATAACGGTTTCATAAATTATTATTCAAGTATTAGTTTTTTAGGGTGAATAGTGTTTTTTAAATTAAAAATTTAATTAAAAATATTTAGAAAATTATTTTTATAAAATAGATTTCATTTTTGAACTCAGAGCATCGATATTATGTTAAGGTAATTTTTGGGGATTTTTTTGAAAAAAATTAATTTTCGGTGAATAGTGTATTTATTTAAAAAATAAATTAAAAATATTTAGAAAATTATTTTTATAAAATGGAGTTCATTTTTGAAATAATATCATTGATATTTGGTTAAGGTGAAATTTTGGGATCTTTCTGAGAAAATTGAATTTTTAGTGAATAGTAAAAATATAGTTTTAGGGTTTCGGTATGTTTAATGACATCATAACTGTGTGATGGGGATGTCATGAGATATTTTAAAGGTTTTCCAACCAAAGGTGATTAATTATTGTATTGGGGGCCCCATGTGGCCTAACATCATGGGAAATACCACGGGAGAGCACATGGTTTTGAGAAAACTACTTTTTAGGTGTCCCTTGGCCATTAATGCCTTGTCCCCTCACATTTCCTATAAATACCAAGCCATCCTTTCATACATTTCGACTCCCCACTCTCCCCCAACGATGTTCTGGTCTCATTACCTCCCAAAGAGTCCTCCCATGGTTCCCCCAAGCCCTCAAGGACCCAACCTTTGAGTTTTAAGAGTTACGTTTTAAGGTAAGGGATCCGACCTCTCTCTTTCTTTTCAAGAAATCTCTTTTATGTAATTTATTTTATTCTCCATTTTATTATGTTAAAGTATGTTCTTTTATACTCCTATTACTTCCCTTTTCATGTTCATATAATTAGAGATCCCATCTTACTCTCATTATTTCGTTTTATGAAATTTTAAGTGGCGCCATTAGGCTGCCAAAATGTTTGTAACAGATTCTTTCTCCCTTCTCATTTTTCAAGATCTATTTTCATGTAAAGTATTTCGAGTTCCTTTTTATTATGTTGGGGTATGATCTCTAAATTTATCATACTGATATTTTATGATCATATGATAAGATACCCTATTTTATCACTTCAATTCAGTATTTTGAAGTTTTAAGTGGCGCCGTAAGGCTGCCGAATTTTTAAGTGGTTCATTCACCTTTCTCCTTTTTCAAAGTTCTAATTCCATGTCAATTATTTAAATCTCCTCTTAATTATGTTGGGGTATTATCTCTAAATCTATCATACTGATCTTTAATTTTCATATGATGAGAGACCGTATTTGATCTCTTCAATTCAGTATTTTGATGTTTTAAGTGGCGTCGTAGGCTGCCGAATTTTTAAGGGATTCTTTCACCCTTCTAATTTTCAAGATCTATTTTCATGTCATGTATTTAAAGTTCCTTTTTATTATGTTGGGGTATGATCTATATATCTATCATACTGATCATTTATTTTCATATGATGAGAGACCCTATTTGATCTCATCAATTCACTTTTGTTGAAGTTTAAGTGACGCCGTTAGGCTGCCAAATTTCTAAGGGGTTCTTTCACCCTTCTCGTTTTCAAGATCTATATTCATGTAAAGTATTTCAAGTTCCTTTTTATTATGTTGGGGTATGATCTATATATCTATAATACTTATCATTTATTTTCATATGATGAGAGACCCTATTTTATCTCATCAATCCATTTTTAGAAGTTTTAAGTGGCGTCATTAGGCTGCCGAATTCTCATAAGAGAAATCTTATTTTTTTGTCTTCCATTCAAGTTCTTCGTTTCATATGGTATATCATTAAAATTTCATTACCATGTTCTTAAATACTTAATATTATGTTCCCCTACTGCTTTATGTATCCTTTTTGAGTGGGTGACCCATGTCCCCTCTATTTTCAATGTTTTCTAAAACCATGTATCATACACGTTATGCTGCATAGTTTTCGTCTCAAAATGCCTCCCTCTTTATCTCAAAATTATTTTATGTTATTAAGTGAATAATAAAAGATCTTATTTCTACTGGGGTATTCACATATATATCAAAATGTTCTATTTTAAATTCTAGGATTTACATACATGAAACCCGCTTTCCCTTTTCCATGGGTTTAAAGTGACATAAAGATCATGTCTTTAAAGCAGTTTTTAAAACATTATGATTATGAAATGAAACCCATTTACTTTATGCTATATGGGTTTTTTATGAAATGATTGATGATGATATATGTGGATCACATGACAATAAAGACATGTCAAGGGTGTGCCCAGATAGCGCTCTAATGCATTGGGTAAAGACTTAATCTCTAGAGATGGCCTTTTTGACTGATACCTTGGTGAATAACCTTGGTAATTTTTTATAACACATTGGGGATGGACCTTGGTGAAACGAAATGATTGTCAATATTAAATGTTGTAGCCACATATTCAAGTAATAAAAAATTTTATTTTTATTATGATATATCTCATGATTTCTTTCTCATGCCTTAAAGTTCTTTTCATGACCTTATTGAAGTATCTCAAGTTCACATGTAAAATGTTTCTCTTGTTTCCCTTACTGGGCCTTATGCTCACCCTTTCTTTTGATGTATGTCCCCAGGTTATGAGATGCAGTAATTAACCTAGGATGAACATGAGGAGAATCCTTTCAAGTGTTTAAGAAGAATGTTTTATGTTTTCATGTTTTAAGTTCCTATTTTCCAAGACACAAAACCTTAAAGATTATCGGTTTTGTAAAATGTAATGAAAGTTTATGTGATAAAAGGCTGGATGCTATAGTTGGTATCAAAGGGAGGTTTAGTTATTTGTGAAAATTAGGATATGAAAACTTTAGGAATAAGGCTATAGAAAAGTTTATATATAGGAAATATTCCTGGTATTTTGGTGAGTATTGAGTAATTGGTTGCCAAGAAAATACATCTCGGTCTGGATACGAGTAGGTAGAGGTGGCTCTGGAATAGATGTACATAGGGGTAAAACCCAAAAACACCGCTTTGAGCTAGACTCGAACGAGAACTGGTACACGACAACGGGCCTTGCTGCACTCTTGGTTACGATACTCCTGGGGGATATGATTTGGTAAATTCATAAGTTTAGTATGAACCATTAAAGGAACAAAGACAAAATAAAATAAAGATTCACATAAGAATATATGATCATGGATAACCTAGTTTGAAACCTAGGGGATCACAAGTTAGGGTATAATTTTCTTCTATAAGTTATCCTTATATTCTTTATGTTCCTTTTCATGATTATTGGTTAGGTATTTAAGCCTCTAATTATACTTTCTCTTCTTAGTTAAAGGTGGGAAATGGAAGAACATGTCCCAACAACCATTGTGATAGGAAATGAGACGATTTCCGTATTAATATGACAGAGATGATTAGGGGATTAAAAGATGATTATTATTTTGGAAGACGTTCACTATTTTGGGGTACCTATATGATCGAGATAAATAGATTACTATGATATTTTTATTGAGGAGTAAGGTTGACTTATATTATGAAGAATTGATGAATTTAAGGTGGACTTATAGTAATTTATGTTACTTATAGAAATGATTAACCTATCTTTGGTAAAATATGTTAGGTTAGCTACTTTTGTTATAAGATGTTAGGAGTGGTTGATTTGTTTTGGAGATGAACAATTATGTTTATTTTGGAAGACTATGTTATCAAATTTTTCTTGTATTTGGTTTTCAATCTTAGTTTGGTTTATTTTGAGGAATTTTAAGAATAGTTATTTATAGAATGGTCTATGATGAACTTTTTGTAGTACCATGGATCTTTGAAGATTTAAAAGTAGTTTCCCTTCCTATGGGATTATTTCTTTTTTGAAGAGTTGTTTTATCTTACCCTTTCTTTTTTCAGGATAATGTTTAAAGGTAGAAGAAATTGATAGTTAATCTTTTTTCGATTAAGTGACTCTCAAGAAGATGATTATTTTGTTTTGATGAGACCAAGTGTTTTTGAATGCTCATCCTTTGGAGAAAATATTAGTTTTGGGTAGAAACTTATTAAAGTATGAAACTCTACATGAAGGTAGGTATATTTTCTTATGTTTTTGTTCTAAATTAATTCCTCAAAATTAGGAAAAGGAATGTAAAATAAAAACATTGTTGGTTTACGTTTCCTACTTGGTAATGAAAGACCATTTACACACATCATAAGTTTGGGATTTTCTTATGGTTAACGTTCTCCTAATCATGTTTTCTATCACTCTCCCTCAGAACATGACTCTATGTTTTCTCATCCATGTCCATGTTTTCCTATATGGAATCATAGTGTGGGTTAACTCAGGTGACCTTTGTACTTCCCTTTCTTTATTTTAAAGTAACAGTTTTACTGACTCCTTTTCCGATGTGGGACATTCAATGAAATTTCAAAACCCAATTTTAAAAATTGGGAGGACACAATTTCTTAAGGGGGGAAGATTGTAACGACCCAAAATTTTGAATAAATCTTGTTTCCTAATTTTATGTGTTATTTTATTTTATTTTTATACTCAACAAAAATGTTTCATTTGATAACATGAGTATAATAAAAATGAGACCATTGGGTTTTGACTGTTATATGACCATTGGTCTATATGACCATTGGAAACTAAACGTTTTTATTTTTGTCTTTAAATACATGTAATCTTGGTTAATTATTATAGAAAGAAGATTCAATGGCCTAACCCAGTAGTCTAGGACCGATTGAAACCCATCTAACAGAACTTCGGAAGGAGGTAGCACCACTGGGCTTTTCTCTGGACCAAACACAAGCCGAACTTCATCTTGTGAAGCTAGAATGAAATCGCCTTTGCGAGAAGTTCAAATTGATAGAAATTACTACTCGTGCGATGTTTGGCCGAGCCTCCCTCAGATTTTCTCAACATAGCACGCCTTACACATAGGTCCCACGCTAGTGTGATAAGGGGCTATTTAAGGAGACCGTAACTGCCTTGTGTAATCCTATGTTTTAAATAAAAATTGGGATTTCTTCTTATGATGAATTTTATGAATTTTCAAATGACCGGATAAATATAGTATGCATATTTTTGATGAATTTTAGAAAAAGGATATTTTAAAAATGTTTATGTAAATCTTAAATATTTAAAAATGTGTAATGATTTTCAAAAATTGGTCTTCTACAATTATGTTCAGAATGAAATTTAGAGTCTAATAAGATCAACTTGATTTTTGATGAATAGTAAATTATGAATAGTGATTTTATGCTTAGATTAGTAATGTGACCAAATGGATTAGTAATATCACTTAAAGAAAGTATTAATATAATATAGGCACCTTGATTAAGTAATGTGATTCAATAAAATGGTTAAATAACGGTTTCATAAATTATTATTCAAGTATTAGTTTTTTAGGGTGAATAGTGTTTTTTTAATTAAAAATTAAATTAAAAGTATTTAGAAAATTATTTTAATAAAATAGATTTCATTTTTGAACTCAGAGCATTGATATTATGTTAAGGTAATTTTTGGGGATTTTTCGGAAAAAAATGAATTTTCGGTGAAAAGTGTATTTATTTGAAAAATAAATTAAAAATATTTAGAAAATTATTTTTATAAAATGGAGTTCATTTTGGAAATCAGGGAATTGATATTTGGTTAAGGTGAAATTTTGGGATCTTTTTGAGAAAATTGAATTTGAGTGAATAGTAAAAATATAGTTTTAGGGTTTAGGTATGTTTAATGACATCATAATAGTGTCATGGTGATGTCATGATATATTTTAAGGGTTGGCTGAACAAAGGTGATGAAGTATTGAATTGGGGGCCCCATGTGGCCTAACATAACGGGAAATACCATGGGAGAGAACATGGTTTTGAGAAAACCACTTTTGAGGTGTCCCTTGGCCATTAATGTCTTATCCTCTCACTTTCCCAATAAATACCAAGCCATCCTCTCATTCATTTCGAATCCCCACTCTCCCCCAACGAAGTTCTGGTCTCATTACCTCCCAAAGAGTCCTCCCAAGTTTCCCCCAAGCCCTCAAGGACCCAACCTTTGAGTTTTATGAGTTACGTTTTAAGGTAAGGGATTCGACCTCTCTCTTTCTTTTCAAGAAATCTCTTTTATGTCATTTCTTTTATGCTCCATGTTCTTATGTTAAAGGGTTTTCTTTTATACTCCTATTACTTCCCATTTCATGTTCATATAATGAGAGATCCCCTCTTACTCTCATTATTTCGTTTTATAAAGTTTTAATTGGCGCCGTTAGGCTGCCAAAATATTTGTAACAGATTCTTTCTCCCTTCTCATTTTTCAAGATCTATTTTCATGTAAATTATTTCAAGTTCCTTTTTATTATGTTGGGGTATGATCTCCAAATTTTTCATACTTATATTTTATTATCATATGATGAGAGACCCCATTTGATCACTTCAATTCAGTATTTTTATGTTTTAAGTGGCGCCATTAGGCTACTGAATTTTTAAGTGGTTCTTTCACCTTTCTCCTTTTTCAATGTTCTAATTCCATGTCAAGTCGTGCAAGTTCGTTTTTATTATGTTGGGTTATGATATCTAAATCTATCATACTGATCTTTTATTTTCATATGATGAGATACCCTATTTGATCTTTTCAATTCAGTATTTTGATGTTTTAAGTGGCGCTGTTAGGCTGCCTAATGTTTAAGGGATTATTTTACCCTTCTCATTTTCAAGATCTATTTTCATGTCAAGTATTTCAAGTTCCTTTTTATTATGTTGGGGTACAATCTCTATATCTATCATACTGATAATTTATGTTCATATGATGAGAGACCCTATTTGATCTCATCTATTCACTTTTTTTGAAGTTTAAGTGACGCCGTTAGGCTGCCCAATTTCTAAGGGGTTCTTTCACCCTTCCCGTTTTCAAGATCTATTTTCATGTAACGTATTTCATGTTACTTTTTATTATGTTGGGGTTTGATATCTATATCTATCATACTGATCATTTATTTTCATATGATTAGAGACCCTATTTGATCTCGTAAATCCATTTTTAGAAGTTTTAAGTGGCGTCGTTAGGCTGCTGAATTCTCATAAGAGAAATCTTATTATTTTGTCTTCCTTTCATGTTCTGAGTTTCATATGGTATATCATTCAAATTTCATTACCATGTTCTTAAATACATTATATTCTATTCCCCTACGACTTTATGTATCATTTTTGAGTGGGTGACCCATGTCCCCTCTCTTTTCAATTTTTTCTAAAACCATGTATCATAGACGTTATGATGCATAGTTTTCGTCTCAAAATGCCTCCCTCTTTATCTCAAAATTATTTTATGTTATTAAGTGAATACTCAATGCTCTTATTTATATAGGGGTATTCACATATATATCAAAATGTTCTATTTTAAATTCTGGGATTTACATACATGAATCCCGCTTTCCCTTTTCCATGAGTTTAAAGTAACATAAAGATCATGTCTTTAAAGCAGTTTTTAAAACGATATGATTATGAAATGAAACCCATTTCCTTTATTCTATATGGGTTGTTTATGAAATGATTGATGATGATATATGTGGCACACATTATAATAAATACATGTCAAGGGTGCTCCCAGATAGCGCTCCAATACATTAGGTAAAGACTTAATCTCTAGAGATGACCTTTTAGGCTGATACCTTGGTGAATAACCTTGGTAATTTTTTTATGACACCTTGGGGATGGACCTTGGTGAAACGAAATGATTTTCGATATTAAATATTGTAGCCACATCTTCAAGTTATGAAAAATGTTATTTTTATTATGATATATCTCGTGATTTCTTTCTCATGCCTTAAAGTTCTTTTCATGACCTTATTGAAGTATCTCAAGTTCACATGTAAAATGTTTCTCTTGATTCCCTTACTGGGCCTTCTTCTCACCTTTTCTTTTGATTATGTCCCCAGGTTATGAGATGCAGTAATTAACCTAGGATGAAATTTAGGAGAATCCTTTCAAGTGTTTAAGAAGAATGTTTTATGTTTTCATGTTTTAAGTTCCTGGTTTCCAAGACACTAAACCTTAAAGATCCTCAGTTTTTTAAAATGTAATGAAACTTTATGTGATAAAAATGCAGGATTCTATACAATCTCTCCTCCATCCAGTTTTGGAGACCATGTATTCCCTATTTTCAATGGATCAGGCGACCCTGAACAGCATTTGACGCATTACATGTCTTGTTGTGATCCTATGATGGGAACTCTAGAGCAGCAAGAAGTAGTAAAACTCAGATTCATCATACGGACCTTGCAAGGACCATCCTTTGTCTGGTATAAAAGCTTGCAATCTCGGTCAATTATAGGATGGGAAGATCTCTGTCAACAATTACTTCTTCAGTTCAGCCCAACTTTTCCAAAGACAATAGTTTTTGATCTTACAAACTGTAAGAAAAGGGAGAATGAAAGGGTCTCAGATTTCATTGCTCGCTGGAAGGGATTAACATATTCCCTAATATTAGCACTCCCTCAAGAAGAATTGTTTCCAATCTATGTGTCAAATATGGGTGATGATTTACGCACGCCGTTGATACTTGTGAAATATACAGCAGGGTTTCGAGACCTTACTTCAATCACTCAACAGATTGAAGATTACCTTATACAGGCTAAGGCTAAATCTCATGTAATTCCATCAGTTCCGGGAAGGAAAATGGGTAAAGAAGAAACTGCTATAGTTATGCTTAATCAAGCACCTGTACCCATTTCTACATCAAAACCATCATCTTCTCAAAGGTCTCCACCTCCTGAGTGCCAACAACAAAGGTTGTTTCGTCCAAATGATCAAATAGATCAAAGACAAAAACAATTTGAGTATCTTAAGACAAAAACATACTATTTAAAAAATGAACAAGTTCTTGGTTACTTCATTTTGGCTCTAGAAAATAATCTTCTTTAATTGCCAAGGCCTATGAGGCCATATAAGGAAGGAGATGAAGACCGTCCCAATTATCTCCATTTTCATCAAATGTTGGGGCATACCATCTAGGAATGTTTTGTAATCAAAGAACTCCTGCAAAAGATGGTTGACTCAGGAAAAGTCAAAATGAAATGTTCTTTAGCTTAGGTAGCATGTGTTACTACTACAGTTCCAGAGGAGGAAGGAGAATTGCAAGAATTCAAAAGAAAAAAATCACAAAATTATGATGATTGGATGGTCAGAATGAAAATAAACCGAACTCTTTCTATTTTGCGAACACAATTAAAGAAACTGATTGTGTCTTCTGCCATGAATGTTGCGGCAAAACCCTCTTCATCAGAGGGAAAGTCCTCAAAGAAACTGCATGATTCAAAGAATGAAAAAGAATCAGAAGAAGATGAGTATGTGTCAAAGCCTAAGTTGTCTTTGACTCTGGAATACTTCATGACATCTACTTCAAATCCACGGGCACTGCCCCACCAAACGGTACAGCCTAAACAGGCTAATCAGGAAGAGTCTTCATCAGACAATGAGTTAATCTTCTGTTCTGTTAATATGATTCAATTAACATATCCATATGCCAGTTGCAGTATTGATTTTGATGAGCCTGAATTCCCTGTATCAAATAGGGTAATCCGAGGAAGTTCCATAGGCTCAGGATACAGGGGAATACGTGGATCCTTCAGAAGCCTCTATTCCAATTCTACCCCTACTAGAACTTTGTATACAGAAGAAACTCATAGTAGAGCCATTCAGCGAGCTCAGCAAGAACAAGAAAGTTCTTCTACCAATAGAAAATTCAGTCCTGGCACAGTTATTTTGGAAGACCGGTTGAAGGTTCTATATTCTTTATCTCAGAAAGTAAATGGCTCTAATCGGTCTAATCTTCCAAAACCATTAATATTGCCAACATCTATCCCAATACAAGATGCATCAACATCCAAAGCACTTTCTTCCATGGTACCTGCAAAACCACATATTCCTGTCAGGAAACGCAGACCTCTGGGTCAGAAGTATGATGTATTGAAACACTTAGCCCAATTACCAGCCAAGTTATCAATTCTGTATACTTTGATTCTGTCAAAAGTTCTTCGGGAAGAACTCATCGAGGCTTTGTCATGTCCTCAGTAGTTTGAAACTGAAATTTTTGCAGGTGAAGTCTATCACATAGAGAATAATCCTACAGAATTCCATGCAATAATATCTTTTACTGATGAAGATGAAGATGATGTTGTGCATGGGAATATTAGACCTTTGTACTTATCTGGAATGTTCAATGGAGTAGACGTCCAAAGAGCATTCATTGACAATGGTTTAGGAGTCACCCTCATGCCCATTTTTAAAATTTGTCGATTCGGCCTCACGGAATCTGATTTATCTCCTTTTACCATGATGTTACAATGATATGATAAAAATGAACAATAACCACTGGAAGAATATACACTCAGAACTCAGTTTAGAGATCATGTACCCCATTCGGATTTCAAGGTTGTTGATCAAGACTCAGCTTTCAACATCTTGCTTTGAAGACCCTGGAAACATCAACCTGCGGTTATCCCTTCATCAAACCATAAATTTCTCAAATATTGTTTCGATGGTCAAGTTGGGACATTTTATGGTGATAAGGCCCAGTTCAAGATATGTGAGTCTCAATAAATTGAGGCGGAATTCTATCACATGAAGGGAATGGAGAAATCCACAGCACAGGAGATTACCAAAGTTAATGCTCTATATGGTTTGGATAAGATATTAGTAAATCCATTTACACATGTCAGTACAGATTATGTGTTTCCTATCAGTAAAATTGACAAGATAGACCCAAATCAAAATACTCTTATGGAAAGATCCATAATTTCAGTTACGGAAATCGATCCAGACAATATGGGAGAAATTGGTAACCCATCATGAAGCGATGAAAGCACAAATGGTGACGTCTTCATTTCATCTACTGAGATCCAACAAGTCTATACTTATCCAATTAGGCCAGAAGAAGTTATATCAACATCGAAGGTGAACAATGATGTCGATTCTCAATCCATCATCTCCTCTTTATTACCCAAAGAAGACCCTTCATCATTAATCAGGTTGGAAATGGAATCTTCTTCTTCAAGATGTGCAAATTTTGACAGCACTTCTAATCATGAAAATTCTACTTTATCATATACTATGAAAGTAGAAACGGAAGAAATAACACATGAAGAAGAAGAAGAGGAAGATCTCAGAGATGCTCCTCCAGCATTTGAAGAGGGTATCTCTACCGCAATGGATGAACTCATAGATATAAATCTGGGTACAAAAGAAGAACCACGCCCCACTTTAATCAGTGCGGACATGACTCTTGAAGATCAAGAGATTTATATTTCTTTCCTAAACCAAAATAAAGATATATTTTCTTGGAACTATACTGAAATTCCCGGGCTTGATCCTGATATTGCTACTCATCATTTGGGTTTACCAGAAAAACATCTAGGATTTAAGCAAGCCGCGAGAAGAACACACCCAACTTATTCATCCAAAATTGAGGCTGAATTGGATAAGCTTATCAAAGCTAACTTCGTTAGAGAAGTTCAATATCCCATGTGGTTGGCTAATATTGTCCCTATAAAGAAGAATAATGAACAAATTAGAGTTTTCATCGATTTTAGTGATCTCAATCGGCATTTTCCTAAGGATGACTTCCCAATTCCAATTAGAGAACATTTAATTGATGCAACAGCAAGTAATAAAGCACTTTCCTCCATGGATGGATATTTCATATATAATTAGATCTGAATGACCCCAGAAGATGAGGAATCCACAGCCTTCAAATCCCCTCAGGGTGTGTTTTTCTACTGGGTAATGCCCTTTGGCTTAAAGAATGTAGGTGCATCCTATCAGCGTGCCATGAATCATATTTTCAAACCCTTCTTAGGGAAGTTAGTTGAATGATATGTAGACGATTTGGTGGTTAAATCCAAACAACGTTCTAATCACATGGCTGATTTGGAAGTCATATTCTGCAAGCTTCGACAACATAATTTGATGATGAACCCCTTAAAATGTGCTTTGGGGTAGCCTCAGGAAAATTTCTCGGCTTTGTTGTACACCATCATGGTATTGAAGTATATCTTGAGAAGAAAAAATCGATCCTTGGTATGTCACCTCCTCGAAATTTGAAATAATTAAGAGGACTTCAAGAACACTTAGCCTATATTCGGCGTTTCATCTCTAATTTGGAAGGAAAAAGTTTACCCTTTACCAAATTGATGAATAAGGGTGTCACTTACCATTGGACTGAAGAATGTCAAGAAGAATTCGATATTCTCACGAAATACCTTTTGAGTCCACCGGTAATCATGCCACCTATTGAAGGAAGACCACTTATCCTCTACGTGACAGCTCTAGAAAGATCAATGGGTTCCTTTATTGCTCAAAAGAATGATGCTGGGAATCAAAATAGCCTCTACTATCTCAGTCGAACTATGCTTAAAGCAGAAACCCAGTATTCAAGCATTGAGAAGTGCTTCCTGGATTTGATCTTTGCAGTTTAGAAGTGGAGACACAACCTGCAATATCACAAATTCCAATTGGTATCTCGCAATAACCCTCTCAAATTCATCCTTAGTTGTCCAATGCTTACAGGATGTCTGGAAAGGTGGGCAGTTATTTTGCAGTAGTTCGACATTCAGTATGTGTCTCAAAAGGTGATTAAGGTCCATGCTCTGACTGATTTCTTGGCTGAACACCCTTCAGTGGAAGACACATCTTCAGATATTGAACTCCCTGATGAGGAAGTCATCTATATTCAAGAATGTCCTCATGCATGGGAAATGAATTTTGAGGGTGCTTCCATAAGTCCAATAGGGAGTAAAATGGAAAATCCTAAATTCAACAAAGTTGGCTTAGGAATTATGCTCATTTATCCAGAAAATGAACTGTTACCTTATTCCTTCTTATTTTGTGAAGGTGGTACCAATAATGAAACAGAATACCAAGCTCTCATTGCAGGCTTGGAATTAGCGCTTCAAGAACAAGTGAATAACATAAAGGTGAAAGGTGATTCAGACCTGGTAATCAAACAATTCAATGGGGATTATGCCATCAGAAAAGAAGAACTAATCTCTTTGTATGATTACTGTAACCCCCAGGCAAATAAAGAATATGATATTTTTATATTTAACCCTATTTGTGAAAAAACAATTTTTTAAAGGGAACGCTATGCTCGATGGCGTACCTAATACGCAACAACGAGTTTCATGGGAATCTTACATTGCACTCTAATAATAAGATAACATTATTTTAAATCGTAGTTAACGCCTAGCCATTGTAATGGCGGGAATGAACAGAACTAAATACAAAATGATTATATATGTTTGTCAAATATTTTTTACTTTTTACAATAAATGTTAGAGGATTAAAAATGTGAATGAATCCAATTTTAATTGTAAACATTCTAATATTCTTTAAAGGGTCGATTAACCGCCTTTTGATGGGGAACCTCTTTTAAATCCACTTTTTGACAATTTTATGTGTTATATTTGACAAAATAAAATTCTTCTTTAGAATCGGGACATCAAAATTTACTTTGTGTAAATTTTTGGTATTTTTCCGATAAAGTTCATTTTTTAATGAATAGTGAAAACTGTTGTATTTTAATTCAAAACCACTTTTTAATCTAATTTATTTATATGGTTAGATTATATTTTGAATTACTTTTAAAGTTAAATTAGAATATATTTTTACCATTTAATCCAATAGTGGTCATTGTAATTAATTTCTTCTTGAAATTGGACTTAAACTAGAGTCAATCTTTTGATACTTATTGTTTCTTAAAAACATGCTATTTGTTTTGACAGTGGGAATTAATTATTAAATTAATTAATGCAACTTATATGTTATGAATTTTTTAAAATAGACATCATTTTTTAATTTGGAATATCAAATAAATCCTAGGGTGAATTTTCGGTAATTTTCTGAAAAACATCAATTTTTGATGAATAGTGAAACCACTAAGTGGTACTTATAAAATCTGATTTTCCGTTTAAAAGAAATTTTGCCACCTTTATGTTTTGAATTTCAAAAAATCCGACATACATGGTTTTCATTAATCAGTAAAATGTGGTTCAATGAGATTAAAATAATTTTTTTGGTGAATAGTAACTTATTATGTTTTTAATCGCGATTAGAGGTAATCAGTGTAGTTTAAGGTAAAAATAATGTTTTAATAATATTAAATGACCTAGACACACGTCCTACCCTCATTGGATGAGTCATGGCCGACCAAGACAATCCATGGGTCAACTTGGGGACCCCATGGAGCCACTTTGGTTGGAAAATGACATAAATACCATTTTATTTAATGTTAAATTTAAAATGACACAAACATGAGTTGTTTTACTAAAACAATTTTTGCATGGGGTTATACAAGTCAGTGGTTTGACTATAAATAGTAATTGGAAAGCTAAAACGATTTCCTACATCATGATTGTTTTTTATAATTTTCAAAAATTAAATAAATAAAATTATTTATGACATCATAATGATGCAGCGATTACCTCATTAATAAAGGATTTAAATAAACTGAAAATATAATGTAAAATATATGCCTATACATGTCCAAAACCTATTGTATTTGTGGATTTCGAAACCTTATCACCTTATCCTCGAATTATATCAATGTGGGACCTTTTAAATCTGAAACGCATTTTCAAATAAAGTTTCATTTCTTTACTTTCCAAGAGTGCCCCTCCTCTCCTCTTATAAAAGGCCCCCAACCATACCTCCTTACCCACACTTCTAAAGCCTTTGGCTCGGCCACACCCTGCCCATTTTGTCTCTCCATATACCTATATAACTCCTTGAAGCCTCACTTTGGGCAGAAGTCTTACCATGGAAGCCTTTTAGCTCAAACCGAAGGGAGTTACCCGATTTTAAGGTAATGTCTTCACTTGAGTCCTTTTGTTTTATTTTGCTTCTCCAACCCCTAAACTCTTTTTATTCATTTCTTTTGTAACAAATAAAGTATCTTAAATATACTAGGATGTTGTTATAATAAGTATTCGAGCTACACTTACACAAACCTTCATCTAATGGTTAAAGAACATACTGTTTCTGTGGTTGGCGATTTTCTGCCTCACGAAACGATGATTGTTCAATATTCTTTTAACACCTTTAAAGTTGGCCATTATGATGTCACTATATTTTATATATGATATATATGGTATTTATGTTTAATATAGGCTTATTTATTTTATATTTAAACCATACCTTTATTCTTTTCATGTTGTGTAAATGCGATAATTTCATATGAGGAAGTGCGGACTACCGCCCCCTCAAGTGATGTGACTCATACATGCAGTACATGGAATGTATAAAGAATGAAATTAATGAAAATATGAGACATATATAACACATATATTATACTGGAATTATAATATATATATATATATATATATATATATATATCATTTATTAATAATTCCATTAATATGAAAAAGAAAAAAATGAAAGTAGCGTTCATGCGTACGTACGGCCTACCGTCTCCATGGACGGTGCATTTCGTTTTTTATCTCCAAATGATATGGAATAGTATAAAATTAGTATGTACTGGATATATATGATATATATGATATATACATCATGATTATAACTCTGGATATAATGGATACATGAACCACTTGTAATTATAAAGAGCATATTTTGACTCAAGTACCAATGATCGTTTAAACGACCGTTATTAACTAAAATAATTATATAGTGTTCATGAAATGGTAATAAGTGATATAAAAGGAATAATGAACTTGAAAAGGGTTCTTAAGGAAGTATAAATTAACTCAAGTTTATTTTTTAGGAGATCAAAGAACGATCGAGTCAAGTCTGACCCGAGGTAAGGGATCCTACTCCTCTCTTTCTTTTTAAGTACACCCTTTTATGTCATTCCTTTTAAGCTCATATTTCTTGTGATTTGGATGTTATTTTATATTAATCATACTGTAATTTTAATTTTAATATGATGAGACACCCTATTTCCTCTCATCAACTCATTTTATGAGTTTTGAAGTGATGTCATTAGGCTGCCGAGTTTTCGTAAGGGATTTTTCATCTCACTTTTATTCCCGTGAGATTTATGCTACATTTGCCACAATTTCCTTTGAGTGGTGTATGTACTGCACATTATTATACAATTTGTGTAGTATAATTTAATTTATGGGTATTCACATCTTTATTGTATGACCCTTATTCCATGGGGTGTACGTTTTGAAAGTTACCCAACTCGGTAAGGGGACCTTTCACCCTCCTCTTTTTAAAAGACTTCTTTTGTTATGTCTTTTAATTCACATACTATTATGTTGGGATATGTTCTTTTATATCCTTATTGATGTAAATTTTATATCCAATGATGATATTCCCTTTTTATCTCTCATCAACTCATTTTCTGAATTTTGAAGTGATGCCGTTAGGCTGTCGAATTTTACCAAGGGATCTTTTTAAACCAATTTTGATTTCTTTGGGTTCAACATGTAGTTATTGAATATGTCATCATTGAAATATGTGTGAATGAACTTTTATTGTTTTACACTTAATATCCACTTATATTGGGTGTATTTATATTTTTCACGCATAATTTTGAGATTGAATTATCCTTAATTTAAGGATACCTTCTTTATAAGGGAATTCATCACATTTTACATTTCTATTGAGACTTCATTGTTGTTATGCACCAATTCACTCTTATATGGTGTATATACTGTCCTTTCGAATATTATATCATGAATCCATTTATTCTCATGATATTATAAATTTCTGACTAAATGTTATTCCTCAATTATTGTATTCATGTGTCTAAAATTTTGGTAGAACCCCTTTAACCAAAATATCGCTTTAAATGTTTTAATTATTTGTTCTTATTAATATCCATGTTTTCAAAATGATTTTAAGGATTTATTTACATGGATATTAATGGTTTAAAATTTTAAAAGCTTCAAGGTGGTATGGGACACTTTGATTCAAAAATCTCTTTATTAAATGTTTTAAATAGTTTTGGAAATGGTTTCTTTTTGAATGGATTCATTATTTCAATATACGAAAATGTTATATTGTGATTGAAATGTGGAA
This sequence comes from Viscum album, assembly GCA_963277665.1. Taxonomy (NCBI): domain Eukaryota; kingdom Viridiplantae; phylum Streptophyta; class Magnoliopsida; order Santalales; family Viscaceae; genus Viscum; species Viscum album. Next base: position 1,229,119,593 of record OY728123.1, read on the forward strand.
ATGTTATGTTTCCTTTATGAATGTTTTATGTGATACGTTTATGTTATGGTTCTTGTTCATTGTTATGAAAACGGGTGGTTCTGTGATAAACTAAGGGCGGGTGAGCCCGATATAGCTCTCCAATGCATTGGGTAACGTGAAGGAGTGAAACGTTAAGGTTTCTCTGAAGCGATTTAGGGATTATACTATGGTGGATATTCAAAACGTAACCAAGAGGGTTACTACCTATGTAAGAATGTTATGAATGCCTCAAGTTACCTTTTATGTCTTATGATATCTATTATTTATTCATGATTTTATAAGGTATGTTAAAGTGCTTATGTTTTATGGGTAAAGTATGATTTCATTCTTATGTATACATGTACTCATGTTTCCTTTCCAAATTTTTATATACCTTACTGAGCTTTTTATGCTCATCCCAAGTTTTTGAAATGTTTTTCACAGGTCAAGGGAAGGTTACATGATATGATGATAGTGTCAAGGAAGTGTCAAGAAAGAATAATTGTTTTATTTTAAATATGTTTCCGTTGATGGGAAAAATGAATACTATGTTTTATGTAACCACTTTGTTTAAATGTTGAATGTAATGCAAGTTTTATGATCTAATTCACTAAAACTCTAAACCTGAAAATATCCTCAATGTGTAATCTTGTAATAACTCAAGATTAAGTAACGTTTATGGTCGGGGCCTTATAGTTGGTATCAAAGGTCGGTTTAGATAACTTTATAGGTTAGGGTATTCTTTAAGCATAAGTGACATTACCATAATGGTTAGGATTTCAGAAAGAGCCCTTGTTTTAGATAAATTGAATGAGTAAGTATATATTAGTGTTTATCTTTCTCATTAGTACATGATTGTTTTATTGATATACTCACACTGACCTTTTTGGTTTTAGTAAATGGCAGGATCTAGTAGGTACCAAAGTAACTGTGGATGTGAAGGAAACTGTGACAGTTTTTTGAGCAAGCAACTGAATGATATGGGAGCTGCAATGAGAACTCTTGTGATTATCCTCAACCAACTACCTGGAGTCATGATTGACCACCTAAACATTGGTGATTTCTCTAAGGCATCATATATGCGAGAAACAAATCACTACGGAACTACAGGTAATAATCATAAAGGTAAGTGTGTTCAAAAACATATGTGTCAAAAATGTGGAAAGAAACACCTAGGAAAATGTTTCAAAGGGACAGAAATATGCTATAGATGTGGAAATGAAGGCCATAAAGCAAGAACCTGCCATGGTAAAATGAAGCATCCATTTGACTCGAGGAAAGGGAAAGAAGTTCTTTCTGAGGGATCAATTGAATGTTTTAAATGTGGTGTGCATGGTCATTATGCAAACACATGTCCTATGAAGAAGTTTTGTGAATGGGATCACCAAGATCGTACAAATTTTCGTTTACCAATACCTAATGCCATTCCGATTGAGGATGAAGAAACTAAAAATGACCAATCAAAGGTTTGGATTATTTTATGACTATTGTTTTCCTATTTTGGAATCCTAGGATATGATTCATGATTTTGTTTGTAGGAAAGAAGTATTTTAGAATAAGTTGGAAAGGAATGGTTAATGGATCATGATGAATGATGAATGAGTAAGATGTCAACATATAAGGGCTTCAAGAGTTATGGTGAAATTCTTAAGAGTATTAAGTCTCTTTTGATGATGGTGTTACATTAGAAGACTATTTATATTATGTGTAACCCTGATGTTTAATATATGAAAATTTTATTCAAGGAATAGTTATCTGTTCTTTTGTGGACATAGTTATAAAGAACCATTTGGGTTTATATGGTCCTTACTTTTGAGGTAATTATGGGTTACTATATGTTATGATGGAAGTAAAAGGCATGAGATAAAATTGATGTTAAATTATGTTATGCTTATTTTTGATGATTTTATCTCTTTTTGGGGAATGATTTGAGAATTATATAGTTTTGGAAAAAGGAAAAAACGCAGACCGTGTGACAACCCGTCGTGTCGGACAAAGCTGTGGGAATCGAACCCACAACCAAAGTACAACTGGTATTTATCGCCTACCACTGGACTACGTGAAGTCCCTGGTTAGTTTGACTGATTCCTTTTAGTTATATGATTTTATGAATTAAGAGTAATTTGATTTTGGGTTTTTTATGGAAATATATTAACTTATCATGGAGGATATGTGATTAGGTTAATTACTTTTCAATACGAGACTTTAAGAGCAACTGATGTTGTTTGGAGATAAATGCTATGATTTAACTTGGAAGACTATGTGACTAAATCCTTCAAATATTTGTGTTTCAATGTTAGTTTGGTTTACATTGAAGAATTTTATGGACAAATTGTTTCTCGAATGGTCCTCGTTGAACTTTGGGTTCTGTTGGAAAAAGTTTGGAGATTAAGAATAGATTTTCTTTTTATAAAGGGTTATCCTTTTTTGGATTATCTGATCTTGTACTACCCTTTTTGGTTTTGGTTTTTGTTAATGTCTAAAGACATGGGAAGTATATAGTTCTCTTTTGTGGATTAGGTGATTCTATAGAAGTTTATTATAGTGAACAAGTCTTCTTAAATACTTGTCTTTTGGAGAAAATATGAGTTTCTGTAAGAAAGCTAATAAAAGTTGAAAGTCAAAATGATAAGTAATTATGTTTCCTTATGAATAAATTCCTCAATAAAAAAACAACAAAAATGTTGTCTATTAACTTTTCCTACTGGGGAATCGAATACCGTTTAACCCACCACAAGTTTTTGATTTTCTTATGGTTAACTTTCTCCTAGACATGTTTACTATCACTCTCCCTCAGAACATGACCCTTTGTTTTTTTCTTCCATGTCCATGTTTTCCTACATGGAATCCTAGTATGGGTAAACTCGGGTGACCTTTGTAATTCTATTTCATTATTTTAAAGTGATAGTTTTACTGACTATTGTTCCGATGTGGGATTTTCAATGAAGTTTCCAAGCCCAATTTTAAAAATTGCGAGGACGCAATTCCCCAAAGGGGGGAAGGATGTAACACCCCAGGTAAATAAAGAATATGAAATTTTTATATTTAACCCTATTTTAGAAAAAAACAATGTTTTAAAGGGAACGTTATGCTCGATGGCGTACCTAATACGCAACAACGAGTTTCTTGGGAATCTTACATTTTACTCTAATAATAAGATAATATTATTTTAAATGGTAGTTAACGCCTAGCCATTGTAATGGCGGAAATGAACAGAACTAACTACAAAATGATTATATATGTTTGTCAAATACATTTACTTTTTACAATAAATTATAGAGGATTAAAAATGTGAATGAATCCAATTTTAATCGTAAACATTCTAATATTCTTTCAAGGGTTGATTAACCGCCTTTTGATGGCGAACCTCTTTTAAATCCACTTTTTGACAATTTTATGTTTTATATTTGAAAAACTAAAATTCTTCTTTAGAATCGGGACATCAAAATTTTCTTTGTGTAAATTTTTGTTATTTTTCCGATAAAGTTCAATTTTTAATGAATAGTGAAAAATGTTGTATTTTAATTCAAAACCTCTTTTTTATCTAATTTATTTATATGATTATATTATCTTTTTAATTGGTTTTAAAGTTAAATTAGAATATATTTTTACCATTTAATACAATAGTGGTCGTTGGAATTAATTTTATCTTGAATTTGGACTTAAACTAGAGTCAATATTTTGATACTTATTGTTTCTTAAAAACATGCTATTTGTTTTGACAGCGGGAGTTAATTATTAAATTAATTAATGCAACTTATATGTTATGAATTTTTTAAAATAGGCATCATTTTTGAATTTGGAATATCAAATATAGCCTAGGGTGATTTTTTGGTAATTTTCTGAAAAACTTCAATTTTTGATGAATAGTGAAACCACTAAGTGGTACTTATAAAAACTGATTTTCTGTTTAAATGAAATTTTGCCACCTTTGTGTTTTGAATTTCAAAAATATGACATACATGGTTTTCATTAAGAAGTAAAATTTGGTTCAGTGGGATTAAAATAATTTTTTGGTGAATAGTAACTTATTAAGTTTTTAATCGCGATTAGAGGTAATTAGTGTAGTTTAAGGCAAAAATAATGTTTTAATAATATGAAATGACCTAGACACATGTCCTACCCTCATTAGATGAGTCATTGCCGCCCACGAAAATCCATGGGTCAACTTGGGGACCCCATGGAGCCACTTTGGTTGGAAAATGACATAAACACCTTTTTATTTAATGTAAAAATTAAAATTACACAAACATGAGTTGTTTTACTAAAACAATTTTTACATGGGGTTATACAAGTCAGCATCGTGACTATAAATAGTAATTGGAAATATAAGAATATTTCATACATCATGATAGTTTTTTATAATTTTTTGAAATTAAATAAATAAATTTATTTATGACACTATAATGATGCAGTGATTACCTCATTAATAAAGGATTTAAATAAACTGAAAAGATAATGTAAAATATATGACCTAAACATGTCCAAAACCTATTGTATTGGTGGATTTAGAAAACTTATCACCTTATCCTTGAATTATATCAATTTTAGACCTTTTAAATCTGAAACTCATTTTCAAATAAAGTAACATTTCTTTACTTTCCAAGAGTGCCCCTCCTCTCCTCTTATAAAAGGCCCCCACCCCTACATCATTACCTACACTTCCAAAGCATTTGGCTCGGCCAAACACTGCCCATTGTGTCTCTAAAAATCCCCATCTAAATCCTTGAAGCCTCACTTTGGGAATAAGTCTTCCCAAGAAATCCTTTTAGCTCAAACCAAAGGGAGTTACCCGATTTTAAGGTAATGTCTTCACTTGAGTCCTTTTGTTTTATTTTTCTTCTCCAACCCCTAAACTCTTTTTATTCATTTATTTTGTAACAACTCCAGTATCTTCAATATACTAGGATGTTTTTATAATAAGTATTCTAGCTACACTTACACACACCTTCGTCTAATGGTTAACGAACATACTGTTTCTGTGGTTGGCGATTTTCTGCCTCACGAAACGATGATTGTTCAATATTCTTTTAACACCTTTAAAGGTGGCCATTATGATGTCACTATATTTTATAAATGATATATATGGTATTTATTTTTACTATATGCTTCTTTATTTTATATTTAAACCATAACATTATTCTTTTCATGTTGTGTAAATGCGATAATTTCATATGAGGGAGTGCGGACTACCGCCCCCTCAAGTGATGTGACTCGTACATACAATACATGGAATGTATATAGAATGAAATTAATGAAAATATGAGACCTATATAACATATATATTATACTGGAATTATAATATATATATATATATATCATTTATTTTTAATTCCATTAATATGAAAAAGAAAAAAATGAAAGTAGCGTTCATGTGTACGTACGACCTACCGTCTCCATGAACGGTGATTTTCGTTTATTATCTCCAAATGATATGGAATAGTATAAAATGAATATGTACTGGATATATATGATATATATGATATATACATCATGATTATAACTATGGATATAATTGATACATGAACAACTTATAATTATAAAGATCATATTTTGACTCAAGTACCAATGATCGTTTAAACGACCGTTATTAACTAAAATAATTACATAGTGTTCATGACATGGTAATAAGTGATATAAAAGGAAGAATGAACTTGAAAAAGGTTATTAAGGAAGTATAAATTAACTCAAGTTTATTTTTCAGGAGATCAAGGAACGATCGAGTCAAGTCGGAACCGAGGTAAGGGATCCTACTCCTCTCTTTCTTTTTAAGTACACACTTTTATGTCATTCCATTTAAACTCATATTTCCTGTGATTGGGATGTTATTTTATATTAATAATACTGTAATTTTTATGTTCATATAATGAGAGACCCTATTTCCTCTCATCAACTCATTTTATGGGTTTTGAAGTGATGCCGTTAGGCTGCCGAGTTTTCGTAAGAGATTTTTCATCTCACTTTTATTCCCGTGAGATTTATGCAACATTTGCCACAATTTCCTTTGAGTGGTGTATGTACTTCCCATTATTATACACATTATGTAGTATAATTTCATTTATTGGTATTCACATCTTCACTGTATGACCCTTCTTCCATGGGGTGTACGTTTCGAAAGTTACCCAACTCGGTAAGGGGACCTTTCACCCTCCTCTTTTTAAAAGACTTCTTTTGATATGTCTTTTAATTCACATAATATTATGTTGGGATATGTTCCTTTATATCCTTATTGATGTAAATTTTATGTCCAAGTGATGATATGCCCTTTTTATCTCTCATCAACTCATTTTCTGAATTTTTAAGTGATGCCGTTAGGCTGTCGAATTTTACCAAGGGAACTTTTTAACCCAATTTCGATTTCTTTGGGTTCAACATGTAGTTATTGAATATGTCATCTTTGAAATATGTGTGAATGACCTTTTATTTTTTTAGACGTAATATCCTCTTATATTGGGTGTATTTATATTTGTCACACATAATTTGGAGATTGAATTATCCTTAATTGTAGGATACATTCTTTATAAGGGAATTCATCACATTTGACATTTCTATTGAGACTTCATTGTTGTAATGCACCAATTCACACTTATATGGTGTATATACTGTCTTTTGGAATATTATATCATGAATCCATTTATTCTCATGATATTATAATGTTATGACTAAATTTTATTCCTCAATTATTGTATTCAAGTGTCTCTAATTTTGGTAGAACCCCTTTAACCAAAATATCGCTTTAAATGTTTTAATTATTTGTTCTTATTAATATCCATATTTTCAAAATGGTTTTAAGGATTTATTTATATGGATATTAATAGTTTAAAATTTTAAAAGCTTCAATGTGGTATGGGACAGTTTGATTAAAAAATCTCTTTATTAAATGTTTTAAGTGGTTTTGGAAATAGTTTCTTTTTGAATGGATTCATTATTTCAATATACTAAAATGTTATATTGTGATTGAAATGTGGAAATGTTATGTTTCCTTTATGCATGTTTTATGTGATAGGTTTATGTTATGGTTCTTGGGAATTGTTATGAAAACGGGTGGTTCCATGATAAACTAAGGGCGGGTGAGCCCGATATAGCTCTCCAATGCATTGGGTAACGCGAAGGAGCGAAACGTTAAGGTTTCTCCGAAGAGATTTAGGGAATATACTATGGTGGGTATTTCAAACGTAACCAAGAGGGTTACTCCCTACGTAAGAATGTTATGAATGCCTCAAGTTACCTTTTATGTCTTGTGATTTCTATGAGTTTTTCATGATTTTATGAGGTATGTTAAAGTGCTTATGTTTTATGGGTAAAGTATGATTTCATTATTATTTATACATGTACTCATGTTTCCTTTCCATATTTTTATATCCCTTACTGAGCTTTTTATGCTCATCCCAAGTTTTTGAATTGTTTTTCACAGGTCAAGGGAAGCGTACATGATATGATGATAGTGTCAAGGAAGTGTCAAGAACGAATCCATGTTTTATTTTAAATATGTTTCTTTTGCTGGGAAAAGTGAATAATATCTTTTATGTAACCACTTTGTTTAAATGTGGAATTTAATGCAAGTTTTATGATCTAATTCTCTAAAAATCTAAACCGGAAAAGATCCTAAATGTGTAATCTTGTAATAACTCAAGATTAAGTAAGGTTTAAGGCTGGGGCCTTATAATTACTTCAGAGAATTAATGGCGGAATTCCCTTCGGAACTGAAATTTTCTTATGTCCCATGATCATAAAATGCTCAAGCTGATGTACTGGCTAATATAGCCACATATCTAGAAGATCCAAATCGGGATGAGACAACCATCAGTATTTCCCACCGTCGTGCAATTTCACCTTATGTTCGAATCAGAACATAGGAAATTAATGAAATTAGTCCCATTAATGAATTGTATGATCATACTACAAGATGGATGTCACTTATAAGGGAATCCATTCAAAATGGAACACTTCCACATGATAGAGCTGAGAAAGAACAAATCCGGCGACATGTGGTCAATTTTACTCTTTATGATATCCCATTTCACCTAGAGAAAATTCTCTTCAAACGTGGTTTTGATGGAGTTCTCTTCAGATTCATTGATGGTGAAGAGACAATGGATGTCATGAAAGAAGTGCATGATGGAGTCTGTGGTGCCCACCATTCTGGACATAGACTGTCTGATCAGATTCGAAGGCTTGGATACTTTTGGCCTTCAATGATGCATGATTGTGTTGATTTCACAAAGAAGTGTCATTCATGCCATGTACATGCCAACTTCATTCATCAACCTCCAGAGTTGCTTCGTACAGCTAAATACTCATGGCCATTTTCCACATGGGGAATGGATGTGGTGGGACCTTACCCATCGGCTACGACCAAGCTGTTTAAGTACATTATTACTGCTACTGAATTCATTTCCAAATGGGCAGAGGCAATACCTCTCAAGAATGTCAGTTCTAAATGTGTTTTTAGCTTCATCAAGTCTAACATCATTACCAAATTTTGTGTCCCTCATAACATATTGATGGACAATGGCACCAACTTCTGTTCATCCGAGGTGAAGAAATTGTATCAAGAATACAACATCAAATCCAACCATTCATCTCGGTATCATGCAGTGGACAATGGCCAGATAGAAGCTTTCAACAAGACATTGTCAAATATACTGCAAAAGATGGTGGATAAAGATAAGAAATCATGTCCTGATAAACTCTTTCCTACTTCATGGGATTATCTGACTACCACCCGCTATGCAACTCGGTTAAATCCATATTAATTGGTATATGGAACAGAAGCAGTCTTGCCAATTGAAGTTCAACTACACTCCCTCAGAGTTTCCATTTGTGATCAATAATCTACAGATGAACAATCTCAAAAGAGAATGATTGATTTGGAACGTTTAGATGAGAAAATATTGTGCACTTTTCACCACTTGGAAGTCTATCAGAATCGAATAGCTCGAGATTTTAACAAAAAAGTTCATCTTCGTCCATTCACTCAGGGAGAATTGTTATTAGTTCTTAGAAATCCAATGATACCAGGAAAGAAACCTCCCAAGTTTTATCCAAAATGGGAAAGACCTTACTCAATACATAGGGTCTACTCCAATGGATCTTATTCATTAATCTCGATGGATGGAGAACTCATCACTACTCCAACCAATGAGAGATTTTGGAAGAATTATTTTTTATAAACACAAAATAATTCATCTGTGGTCCTGTATGACCTTAAACTGCACCACCATCCAACAAGACGTTAAACTGCATCATCAACGGTCCATGCATATGACCCTAAACTATTTGCACATATGTCCAACATGACGTTAAACTGTGTCCCCTTCATCTTCCTTGCTATATGACGTTAAACTATACAGAAACGGTCCATACATATGAAATTAAACTATTTATATTCCATTCATCTCACATGAAGTTAAACTGTGACGTCCTAACTACATGACGCTAAGCCGTACAGAAGTCCCTTACGTCACCATGACATTAAACTGCACCACCCATGGTCCATGAATATGACCTTAAACTATTCGCACTTTCTTCCAACAAGACACTAAACTGTATTGTCCCTTTTTTATCCAACATAACGTTAAACTGCGAAAAAATTCCCCAATACGTCCAACATGTCGTTAAATGGTGTAATCTATTTTCCTTACTACATGACATTAAACTGCAGAGTCATATTTTTGTCCAATATGACGTTAAATTGTGTTGTCTCTATTGTCCTAACTACATGACACTAAACTGTACAGAAAGTCCTTTGATACATCCTACACGACATTAAACTATACTTTGTTCCTGCTACATGACACTAAATTGTGCAGCACCAATAGTCCTAACTGTAAGACTTTAATCTGCATAGTCCCTTTATATGTCCTACATGACATTAAACTATGCATCGTTAAGGTTGTTGTTACCTCTTATTTCTCACACCGATTATGACTCACATGAGCTTAGAGCAAACCTCAACAGTAACACTCTCTCTGGGCTACTAACCATGTGTAAGTCCCAACAACATCTTTTTTAGGTCATTGTCCCCAAGAACAACTTGATCGTTAATTCATTCTTTAATTAAACTATGCGGACTTCGATCCTTGCCTTCCATGTTGGGTAAGTAGGCATCCTCCCAAGGTTCAAGGCCAAAACCAATCTCTTCACATCGGTTCACCTCGATCTCATACAGCGTTGATTCGTGAAATCTCCCCTAGAATCAATATCTTTACATTGATTCAGTTATTTCCTTGTTATACGACATTAAACTATACAGCACTTTTGTCTCGTATGACAATAAACTACAATATTCTTTGATACCCTCACCTGAGAGGGAACCATTATTTACATTGATTTTTTCAATCATGTTTCATTACAAAGACTACGTACATACATAGAAATTCCAAAACCTTTTATCTTGGGTTAAAAAATCATTGCACTAAAGTCCCCTTTCACCCTTCACATGTATGAACCGAATTTGTATAGAGGATATTTCAAGAAACACGTGGGATCCATTCCCATCCTTACGGGATACGTAGGAACATTAGAGTGTCCCACGAATTCATCCCCAAGACTTTTGGGCCAATCCCCAAATTCCACTTACAGTCCCTTGGCTGAAAAGTCCCCATGAAAACACACACTGCGTATTTCTTACAATGGTCCAAGATCTATGACCCTAAACTAAGATCTCTAATCCTTTTGTCTCACACGAAGGTAAACTGTAATTTAAGAACTACGTATGGCTTGATTCCCATCCTTATGGGATACGTAGTGAAGTCCAACATTTTAATTCAGGACTCATCCACAACATGATTATGGTAATCATTGATCTGTGTATCTTTTTATACATTGGACAATACCCATATTTATGTGTCATAATCCTAACCTTAAATATTTTTAGATCTTCATAACCCTATTCTTGGATTTTAGTCTCAATAATGTCAAATTTCTGAGAGTTCATTTACCTGACTATGCAGCACATGCCCTTAGGTGGCCTTACATAAACAGTCTACATAACAAACTTCTCAGCCAAAAGATACTATTATTTGACTATGTAGCCAATGCCCTTAGGTGGCCCAACATAATTGAACCCCCTAATGGGTTTGTAAAATAATGGTAACTTCATTCTTGGGAAGAAAGCATCTTTTGTCCTTATTCGTCTTAAATGACAGTATGTAGGGATCCGCAAAAATAGCCATCCATAACATATTTGTCCGATATCCTTTTTCATGATCTGAAATTATTCAAGTCTATGGTTTATATTCTCCTTCCCTACGTTTGGGTCAGTCCTTCGTAGAAGTGATATCCATCCAGTTCTTCGATAATCTTGTTCATAAATATCTTCTCCATATTCAAGTACCTCTTTCCATACAACAAAATATATACGTTGGAAAATTTGAATCTCCATAAACGTTCACTGGCATTTAGCAGTAGAATGGTAAATTTCTGAGAGTTCTTTTGCCTGACTATACAACACGTGCCCTTATGTGGCCTTGCATAAACAGTCTACATAACAAACTTTTCAGCCAAAAGATACTATTATTTGACTATGCAGCCAATGCCCTTAGGTGGCCCTGCATAATTCAACCCCCTAACGGGTTTGTTAAATAACGGTAACTTAATTCTTGGGAACTACTTCCACTAATGACTTTTAGCTCTTTTTCATATCATTTCTCCGATTCAAATATACTTTAGTCATAGTTTACATATTTTTTCCATCATACATGAGTATGGTAATATGTAGTCAGATAAATTGTCAATGAATTGAGTCAATTTTAATTCATTCAGTCAAAGCTATTTCGACTTTAAACATTAGCCTCCTTTGTCTGATGTGCATGACATTAAACTGCCCACAAAAGATAAAGGAACTCTGAATAAAAGTCAAGTTCCAGCTCACTAAACATAAATTTTTAATGATTTATGTAATATTGAGCAATTAAAAGATTCAAAGTTTGTAGGGTTATTTACATTAATCCTAGTAAAAATCAAACTATGCTTACTAGGCCCATTGGATTAGGTAGAATTTAAATCATGTAGAAAAATAATGAAGGTACAAATGATTGAAGATGAAAGTGTTTTTCATTGATACACATGAGATAGAAGGACATCCACAGACTGGAGTCTCTTGACTTTTTCAGGAATTACAAGAGGCTTTCAACACAACTCTTCATTTGATTTACGGCATCCCGAGATTCATCAGCAACCACCTGGAATTAATTCATTCAACTAGATACAATAAAATATGCAGTGATACCAGCTCTTCTTGGAAAAATTGTAAAAGGATGTTCTTGAGTGTGGTTTGAGAAAATTTTCTGCTGATCAAACAGTTACTATGTTTCTGTCCAAGAGACATGGAAGATGGATACATGTATTTGAGAATGGAGCATTGGACGTAAAGATCCATTTGGAGAGAGCACTCTTTTCATATATTTCTCTAATGCCATGTTTGTATTCTCTCCACCAACCGGTAGTAGAAAAAATTTCGGCCCATGGGTTTTCCATTTTCATAACTGCAAGGATATTACATTGAGGAAAAATTTGAAAGTTCACACCAATGTTGTTGCTCTTAATTCACAACATAATCGAAATAGAGGAGTAGTGATGTAGTTGCATCTCAGGCATATAGTTCTTTTCATTTGGAACATTGACTCCTTGCAGATGACCATGACCATACGGAGGTAGGTAGATGCTCTGTGTGAAATTAAGATGATATTTCTTCAAGTATTTAGCCAAATATGGGAAATTGTTGTCGTAGATATCATAGTAATCATGGCCGACAATGTGCATCATGTCATCAATTTGCTTGCTAGCCAGTTCATCAGCCGTTCCGATTCTGTTGGGATCCATTGAATCTGCACCATGGTTGAATAATTTACTCTTAAGTAAGTTGTTTTTTCATAGAATTTGTGAAACAATTCGAAAAAATGGAAAACTCATTAAGGCGCACAAGTCTAAACATGGCGCACAAGTATGGATGTTCCGTGAAAGTATTTGGCGTGCAAGTATCACTGCGAAAGTCCAAATACCTAACAGAAGCATGACACAAGAAATAAGAAGCGCGAAATAGCGGAAATCACTTCCGCGGATGAGCAAAAGCCGAGAGCCAAGCGGCGCGCCAAGAGCAAGAAATCTGTGAGATCCGAGTTCTTTGTGCGGAATGAAGCCCCTATTTATATACGAGGTCGTACCCCTGTGGGCCAGAACTTGCGCGCCCAAAGCCCATTTGTGTGCCATACCCTGCACGCCCCAATTTCCTTTGGATTCTCGATTTCCTCGGAGTCAAATACTCATTTCTTTTGGATCCAAATCTGAGGGGGGGATTTTGTTGACGCTCCTTTCGTCACAAAATCTAAAGATTGTAAAAAGGGATTATCTTAACTCAAAGTGATTCAACCTTTGGACAAATTTCAAAAATTGACAAAGGAAGGAATAAGAAGAATATTTCACAAGGGTCGTGCAAGTTCTACGATGGTTGCGCAAGTACACATGCGCGCCGCAATGGTCGCGCAAGTACACTTGCACGCCCTAAGTGATAACCACCCAGGGTCTTCTCCATCCTATAAATAGACCCTTTGGGACCCCCATTTAAAAGGGAATTTTTTCAGAAACTCAGATTTGATATCTCGGCACCCTAGTCTCTTATCAAAGCTTCTGAAACACTTATAAGGTAATTTCTTACCTAGAACGGAAGATCTAAAGAGGTTGAGGAAGGCCTAAGTGTTGAAACTCATCAAAACTTGCGCGCCTGAGTGGAAAGCCCTTAAGGGAAATGGCCACACTTGCGCACCACCTAACTCCTTCAAAAGAACTTGCGAGCCACTCTTCGAGAGGAACCTCAAGATGATTCTAAAGGATTTAACCAAGACTTGATCATGTATTACCCTGCTGGTTAACCATTGCGCAAGTACCCATGTGCCGCGCAGATATATCTGTGCGACCAGGACTTGCTTGCCCACGCAGTACCAGCGCGCCTGCCAGGACTTGCGCGTCCCTGCCTTTTTGGGTGCCCTTCTTGCCCATTTCACCCCTCTTAATCCATTCCACCTCTCCTATTCAAGATTCATTCTTGAAGACACTCTTCAGAGCCATTGATGGCATGATTTCTTCATTTGACTTTCTTATCTGAAAGGAATTATGTGGAATATCACTCAAAACCTAGGGATTTACACATCTTTATGTCACTAAATATTGAAATTTCATTAATCCAACCTCATCCTTCATGATGAGATAACTCATTAACCTGTGCCTCCTTTTCAGGAATAATCCCCAATGATAACTCTTAACTCGGGTCTCCTTTTCAGGAATAATCCCCAGTCATAATCATTAACCTAGGCCTCCTTTTCATGAGTAAGCCCTGGTCTCAAGTATGGGCATCCTCTTCAGGAGTAAGCCCCAAGTCCTTTAATTTTTCAAGTCTCTTAACCTAGGCCTCATTTTCAAGAGTAAGCCACAGTCTTAATTTCTCTTAACCATTCCTAATTTACCTTTGATCTGGGATTCCTTCTCAAGTGTAAAACCCAATCATAAGTCCTCTCCAAATTGGGGCCTCCTTTTCAGGAGTAAGCTCCAAGTTAGAGTATTCAAATCACCATGAAGCTTATATACCTTTATGGACCATGTTCCTGGATTTCTTCCCTGAATTAAATCCTAATATTTATTTATCTGGGCAGTATACATACATAAGTCCCACATTATTTCATATGATTGCATTTTTCATGGCACAATTGTCTGATTTTTACCAATACCTCTTGTTTCTCACACCGAGCATGACTCATGTGAGCTTAGAGTGTAAAAGTAATTATGACATCATTCTTTGAGCCATCAATCATAAACATTATACTCCCTTAATTGAACTACGTGGGTCCTGATTCCTTTTCTAAACAAAGGATACTTAGGTAGCCCATCTGTGGGTTCGATCCCAACTCTGAAATAATCCATGTCCTTATGAATGACAATAAACTTCAAATGCACCACTGAGTGGCTTTAAAACCAGAATGGTCATCATAATGACCAAGAGACATATATATAAATTTGTCGAAGGATACCATTGACAAAGAATCTCTAATAAATACAGATGATTCTCTATCGATGAAGAACCTCGAATACATATAAAAGATTCTCTAAATTTCCTATATATTTAATCATTTATTGTCATATATGAATGAAATCTCATTTTATACTTGGTAATATAATAAGGATTCACGAACATAACTTAAATCTATAAAGAGAGTCCCGGAGTAGACAATAATTCTCCTAAAAAAGGTGTTATGAGTCTGAACTCCCATCCTCCCGACCAATTAAAATTCTTAAGCATCATCAGTCCACAATCTAATAAGAGCCTACCTTTGGAAAGTAGGTCCAAATTGATGTGGAATCATTGGATGTTTCCGTTTCTACGAACAAACCCATTAGAAATCTATTGGAATGTTTGAACCTTGAATCAAGGAGGTCATCCCAAATTCTGAGGGAAACAAATATAGAAAATGAAATGTTCTGATTTTTCAATATAATTATTTGACAGAATATATGATAGAGAAATAAAGATAAAAAATTACAGTAAATGAAATATATCTTATTAGTGTAATAAAATGGAACATATCCTAATAAATAATTAAATTTTAATATTAAAAATCTTGAAATATTATATGAATCACAGAATATATTTTGGAAACATCAAATAAATAAGATGTATAATGTATTTCATACAGATAAATTTGAAGGAACTCCTTGTAAAAATGATGCATGAAGATTGAGTTATCATATAACATAGATATAACTAAGAACGTTTGAAAATAGTTTTATAATAACATAATCTTGTATGATGGTGCATGAAACATTGAATGTTTATGAGTCCATCAGATGTAGGTATCAAGGATGTACCATCTGATAGATATATCTGGACACCCAAACACTAGGGAGGGGAATTTGAAATATTTTTAGAGAAACTATTTAAATTCATTGAATATATTAATTATGATGAAATTAGATCAATGTTTTTTATATAGAAAATATTAATAATATGTATATAAGGTCCTTAATGACTAGTTTTTAGAAATTCTAATAATATGGATGATTATATATTTTCATGAATATTTAAGGGTATTCTTGAATATTTGAGAAATATTGGTAAATAAATTGTGAATTAAAAATTGGTGGGAATTCTCACCATTGAGATATAAATTAGTACGAAACTGATTTTTGGATCACGCATTTTGTACAATGGTATAACATATATAAAGGGGGGAAGAATAATTTTACATAACCTTGTTCATGCATACAAAATATTAAAATCTAATGATTTGTGACAGGATGAGTTTCCAAACAGGGTTTCTTTCCGCATAATGTGGAGATAGTGGTAGAACATCCATCGAATGGAGAACAAATGACTAGAGTTTAATCAGATGAAATAATGGTTAGAGTTTCTAATTTATTTTATATTTAGTCAATGTAGGATGCACCCATAAACATACATTCTTTATCAGAAAAAGGTCACCAGATTAGAAGAAAGTACAATGAACATAACATGGTAGACAGATGAATAATAAGGAGTATAAAATATAGACCATTGGATCGATTCCAGAATATAAAGGATACTAGATATTGGTTTGATTTGTGAACAATTACTAAAATGATGTTATCATATAAAAAGTTGAAATGTAAAAATTCAGTCAATCAATATCTACTAAATCTCAAAAATAAATTTGAAGGGAAAAATATTAAGTTGGTTGTTGAAGATCATGATGATTTCAAATTCCTTGGGTTTATCCAGCATTGTTATAGAGGAATTAATGAAATGTCTACAGTGGAAATAAAAAAAGAATTGATGAGCTTGTTGATGGGGGTATAAGAAGATGGAGAAGAATCTTTTTGACTGAGGTATAACCATAATTTATAATAGTGGAAACTAAAAATAATAGTATGTGAGGTTAACCCAAATTGATATAAGATATAATTTTTGTACGATAGAACCATGGTTTTCTAGAGGATGGATAAAAATGGGTATGACCAGTTTTTACATGATCCTTAGTATAATGGAATTATGTTAGAAATGTAATCCATGTTTGGGGGAATAACCAACATATGAAGGAGTACGACATTGTGATTAACCTTGTAAATATCTTCTGTTTCTTCTTGTTTATATTCTTTTTATAAAAATGCTAATGGAATGATTTATATTCTATAGGATCATTACTATAAAAAATTTTATATGTTAATAATGTTCCCTTAAGATGTTTATAAGTAGTCCTATAAAAATAAATGTGATAATTGATTCACTCCTCCCCCTCTCAGGGATCTCATATATTGATTCAAGGGAACTATAATTATGAGAAAAGCATATATTTCTTATGAAAGATAAAAATATTAAAATGTATAATTCTATATAATTTAACAACAAGGGTGTTATTGATTTAAATGGATGAAACAATCACATATAGAAGAAGAAGATAACCAATCTTCTATCAATTGGATTTGATATTAGAGACACCCAAACTGTGGGATTTTCTCTCATTAATGATGTTAAAATGGTAATGGATGAAAAGAAAAATTTATAATACCAAGGAAATATATAATTCAAGGATTATAGATCACAAAACATATGTATATGTTATTGGGTTTTAATTAGAAGTAAAGGGAGCGTTATATTTATAAGAATCTATGAAGGAAATGAGAATGTTATTGAAGAAAATCATAACATTTGGGTGAAATTTTTTTAGATATTAAAATGGATGATGAAGAAACTATTGATGAATATTTTAAAAGATATAATAGGATTGTGAGTAATATAAAAGGTTTTGTTATAGGGCTATAATACTCTTCTATTATTAAGAAACATATGAGAAACATTCTACACCAATTGAATCCCAATGAATCAATATTAAATGATCAAGAAGATTTACCCTTGGATGAACATCAAAATATTATTAATGAAAATTAATTTTGAAATATTTAGTCATTATGATAAAGGTTAAAAACAAAATAGTTATTGATGATTTCATAAAAGGTAATAGTAGAGAAAAGGAATCTAAAGATGAATCATGTGATTTAGATTTGGGTGATGATGTTGAATATTTCAATGAAAACATCATCAAACATCCTTCCAAAAAATTAAATAAATGATATATGAAAGGAAAAGGTAAAAATTATCTAAAATTATAGAATTTTATTAAAAATTTACATTTTTTGGGATCTCTTCCTATGGTTAGTTATGACTATTCTGACTCAAAATAATAATATAATAAGTCTTAAGAAAAATAAGTATAAAGAAAATAAAAACAATTTACCTAAAATTAAAAGAAATTTTTATTGAGCAGATGAGTGTATGATTATAATTTTTTTGTTATGAAACTAATCATCACATAAACTTTTTACGTGAGTCATAAATAAAAAAATTCACCAAATAATGATAAAAATGGTGAAAAAATAAAAAACATTATGTAAATTCTACTAGAAAATATAAACTCATGACATGAGGAAAATAATATACTTTATAAGGAAGGAATAATGGAAAAGATTTAATTTAAGGAAATAACTATTGAGAATAATGATTGAATAAGAAATTAAATGATCATCCTCAATGTTATTAATTCTCAAAAAATGATTGTTTGTGAGATGGAAAGGAATATGAAATAGTATAATAAAAAAGATATTGATGAGAATATACACATGGTAGAAACTAAACATGTTAATAAATTCTAGTATAATAGGTTGATGTTCGATGAATGTGAAAACGAGGTAAATGTTCTTAAATAAGGTTTAGATGAAAATGGAAAAGTGTTTTTTAAAACAAAATCAATGTTTCAGAAAACAATATGGGTTATGAAATACATGATTGGAAATTACTAAAGTAGTTAAATTTTAATATGAAACTTCTCAGTATGGTTGAAAAAAATCTATATAGAAGTATGTTGTTTCGATTCCAAAATTATCAAAATAAAAATATAAATTTACTAATATTGAATTTTTGAAAGTTACATTTTTTGTCAAATCATCTCCAGATAATAAATTTTTGATTTCTTCTTCAAATTTTATCCCTGAAAAAAACATCTCAAATAATTTGTAAATATAAAACAAAAACAAACAAAGGAATTGTATTACTATTAGAATGAATGAAAAAATATTCAAGGGGAACTTCTGGTATTGTGATTTTTCTTAGAACTGAACTTATTGTTTTGGTAAAATGTGATTATAAAATAATACATGTATGAATCAAGGGGGAGGGAAAATTATAATAATAAAAAAATCAATAAGGACTATATTGGGAGATAATCATGTTAAGAAAGTGGAAATTTCTTAAGTCTGAATAAAGAAAAATAAAAATTTTATGTATGTTTAGTTTCATGAGAATGATCATAAGTTTAAAAAGTTTGATAAGGGGAATAAATAATTCATAGTTATTTGGAAAATGAAAATGGCTATGGATAGAAAATTAGTGGAATCAAAAAAGTATTATAAAAAAGGGTAAGAATCATGTTTTTGAAGATGTGAGAAAATTTTAGAAAAAATCATTATTCCAAAAGATGAAAATTCAAGAAAATGAATGAGGTGATCATAAGATGTTAATTTAACAAAACATTTCGTGAGTATTCATCCACTCCAATAATAAACCATTAAGAAGATATAACAAACTCATGGAATAACATAAGTAACTAAAGAGGAATAAAATTTGAAAACATGGTATGATTATTATACATATGGGAAGAAATATGTTGCAAAATTTTGGAATGATGAAGTATACAGGGAAACACATCCAATGAAAAATACAATAAGAAGAATTAGCTGATTCTGAGACAATATCATCATTTATATCATTTCTTATGAGTAAATAATAAGGTTCATCCATATTCAAAATATACTTATTTTTATACTAACATATAGGTTATTGAATTAATGTATGTAATATTGTTGTCTGTGTGATATAGAATATTCACAATAATAAAAATGTATACCATATAATTTTTTCATCCATGATGAGAAATGGAGTGATACCCTTAAAACGGAAAAAAGAAAAATATGTTGATATATGAATATAATAATATAATTAAAAATAATGTTTGAATTAATAAAAATATTGGATGTTAGGTAAATTCTATTTACAAACATGAACAATTTTTATATGTTTTATAAGATCAGTGAAGGATTTATATTAAAAAAATAAATAGATTTCCATATATATAATGTGGTAATAATGAGTTTTAGGAAAGTATTATAATAATGTAGTGTTTATAAATAATGTTGAACACATTTATTATAGACTCTTGATTTCTATACTATTTTTAATATTTACATAAAGTTGCATAATTAAAGGATCTTCATTTGGAAAATCATGTGATACTTCTTTTCTCACAGAAAAAAATTTCATGATTTTGGAATGATATAATATAATCATGGGATAAACCGTGAAATTTTAATATTAATAATGGGATGAATAAATTATGGGGGGAAATTATATGTAAACACCATGTTGGGATAAATTTTTAGTTATCATATTGATAAAAATATGTTTTATATTTTTATGGGTATTAATAAATAGTAGGATATTGTTATGCCCATGAATGTTTGGGTACATTTGTTTTCAATATATAAATATGTGTTGGATTGGAATTTTTATGAACAAATTTTGTAATGTTTCAAGAAGAAAGGATCCATAAAGAAGACTGATTTCAATATATAATTTTTGGATATTGATTTCTGGAAAAATGTTATAGATAATGAATTTATAGTATCATTTTAGGGAGTGTTTTTAGATACTTTAATAAGGAAATAAAATTATTCAATTTTTTCATCACTGTTACTAATTATCCTAAAGATGTTATGATGCAAGCATTGTTTTTACACATCTGTACAATGTCGGAAATGTCCATAATGAAGTACAAAAATAAAATTTATGTTTCTAGAAATACCAAATCAGGAAAAAGGTATATTGAAAATTTTATATATGTTTATTTTTTTAAGAAATATGTATAATTCTATCATACATACAAAAACAAACACTTTCATTTGGAATATAACTGATGAATATTTCTACACACAGGGAACCTAAATTAGGTAGATGGTGGAATATACATTATGTTCTGGATGAAGATTTATTTGATACATAATTTTTATGAGCATAGAATATGTTACATGAAATATAATTGGGATAATTTATTATTGAATAGATATCTGAGATAATAATAATGAAGAATCATATATAAACAAATTGATTGATATAGTTTTACCTTTACAAATATTGAGTTACAATATTTTGATGTAGAAATATCATACTCATGAAATGGATTTTCTTGGACAGGTCGAAGTAAATTGGTGATTATACATTATAAAGTGAATATAAGAATAAAAATTAAACTTAAAAGATGATATCTTGTTAATGATATATGATAAAAGAAATCTAAATAGGGATCTTGATGGAAATTTCAACAAATATGAAATGTTTTATGAACGATAAAAAACATGAAATATCAGATGAAAAAAACTGTAATTTTCATATGATAGAGAAATATGAATATAAGCTATATAGAAATGAGTTTATAATGATTGAGATATAATCATACATAGATAACGTTCATAAAATCATAGGAAAGTTTACTAACAAAGGAATAATTGAATGAGATATGTTCAATGATGAATTATTTAAAGTTCATCTGCTGAAGGTTGTTGAGGATATACCATCATACACATATGTCTAGAAATAAAATCACCAGATAGATAAATTTTATTTTGATTTAAAAACAATGTAATGTTTTTAGATATTTTTACTTTTAAGTGTTCTAATAAAAATTTATTATCATTCAATATTTTAGAAATTTAATGATGTTCCGTAATACTGAGTCTATGAAAACTTGATTAAGATAGATTATGCTGGAGTTTCATAAAGAACCAAGAGTATTCATGAATATTCAACAAGAATTAAGAATAATTTTATGAATTAAATATGAGGTTGAGATCTCGTGTTTTAGTTTTAGTTATGGGGATAATGATTTTGAGTCCTCACTTTTTTTATTATTGGAGAACCTGTATAAATAGAATGATGTAGGATTGTATATAACAATTCTATTGATTATAAAATCTGAAACTATAATGATTTTTTGACAGGTTATGTTTCCATACATGTTTTATTTCAGGTTTATTTTGAACTAGTGTGTATGTATCTGTTGGACAGAGGATATTTTAGTAGAGTTCCATCAGATCAGTGAAAGGTGATAGTTTATGAATGAGTGTTAACTATATCAAATTATGAATCATTCCTGGACAAAAATTATTCATCGTGTATAGGTCATTGGATGAAGTCTTAAAATGAATCTACTAATAACTTAAATGTGCTAACTAATTAAAAATTAAGTGAATAATATAGTGGCTATCAAACATAGGATACTTGGAGGATGTAGAAAAAATGAATATATGCTGTGGAAGTTCTCAAAAAAATGTTTAAAAAGTATTGAGCATGTAAATTCGTGTATAAAAACTATCAGGAGAACTTTTTTTAAAAAAAATATTGTTCATAGGGTTGTTAAAGAATGAAGATTTTACATTGGTGACATTGATATAGCTTTCATGTGGAGGAAGTGAAGAAATTTACAAAGTTGATATAAAAAAAGAATAAAATTGTATATTTTGGGTAAAAACAATTTTCGAAAAGAAGTGTATTATTGGGGTTATCACCATATATGAATTTATTTGATATAATAAATTGAAATTAGGATATAACCAACTATGGAATAAAATTTGATTAATGGTGGATAACACATGGGATTATCAGCGGATGAATACTGGGGATATATCGTATTTTTTGTTTGATTTTATTGTGGACATATGTTATTAAAAGAATCCATAAAGGGGTAGAATAACAACATGAAATACATTAGGTCATTTTAGTTACCCTTTTAATGATCATGTGATGCACTCTCTTCATATTTGTTTCATAAAAATGTTAGACTAAGATTTATATTTTAATAGATTATAAATATAACATGTTTTCATAGCTTGAAAAAGGTTCCTTAAGATGGTAATAAATTCTATTATAAAAAATAAAAATGACCAATGATTCCTCAATCCCATTAGTAGTGATCTTAAAAATTTATCCAAGTTAACTAAACTTATAACATCTCAACACCAATTTATTAACAAGTCTGTATTAAAATCATTGTTCCATGTGATAACTACATTATTTTCATGGATGTTTTGTTTATGATGTCTTCATTTTTTTAAAATTAATATTTGTTTACTATTATCCAAAAAATTATCCGTGATATAAAAATATAATATATTAAATATATAAAGTTATACATAAAAATTAGATATTATAAAAATATATTATACTGTTTATAGAGACCATAAGTCCTACATACACATAAATTCACATTCCATTTTCAATGGATGGAATGAAAGATAGGTAAATAATAGGTCACCATTAAAGAATCATAATAAAATCATAGATAACATATATATTTATAAAATAAATCATTATAACCAGCCGCGATAAGTGTTGATGAAAAATGAATTACATTAGTTATTGAGGTGGTTGTCCATCGTTAACATTAATAGTGATTTTATTTTTCAACAATTTTAAAAGGAGATGGATCTAGGTTATCAAATTTAAAAAATAAAATATATTGTATGTTTAATATTATTATTTAATTATTTTATAATTTTTGAAGAATATTTTTATGATGCATAAGAATAAATAAAACTAAATCCTTGTGTTTATGACTATACATTTTCTTCAAAAAAACATCCCATCCTTTATAACATAAACCCTCAAGAATGGTATTATTCCAAATATAAGAGCACTGTAACATATGATGGATGTTGGTTTAGGAGTTGAGTTTTTTTTGGGTGAAATAAAAGGTTAATAATGTGTTATTGAAAAAGTATATGTGGTACAAGTTTGTATGTGAGGGGAGGGGAACTATTAAAATTACTTGAAATATTAAATTAATAGAAAATTTATTTTCAATGAACACATAATATAAACTAATATAATTGAAAAAAGGATGAATATGGGTTGGAATAATACCATCTAAAAAAATTTGTATATGTTTATATAAGGTTTTTACAATTATCTATTTTTAACGAAACATTTACCCTTATTGACAATTATCATGATAAAGATGTTTTTTACACATTTGGTGTTACTATTGTAACTATAAAAGGATAATTGGCACATTAATGGGCCAAAATTAAATTTTTAGTCATATAAAAAACATATTACTTATTATCAGATTTAAAATAATTCTAAATAATTAAATAAATTATTATTTATTATAAAATGACATATATTTCACATTTAAAACTATTCATTTAATTTCACTATGAAAAAATTGAAAAACAATTAAATTACAATACAATCCATTAAAAAATATTTAATAATTTTTTGGCATAAAAAATGCATATAGAAAAGAAATCATTAAAATAATATTACTTATTACTTTGATATAACCATTAATTGTTTTTTATTACTAATTGAATAAATATTATATGGTGTTGCAATAGATTTTAAGATAATTATTTCATCCCTAAAAAATTTAAAATAAACTACCATGTTAAGAAATAATTTATTAATTATATAATTATTTATAATCAAACCAAATCTCTCTTAATCCTTATCAAGTATGATTATAGAAATTAAATTCAATAAATTGAAATTTTTGCATTACTTTTAGTAAAATTTAGTGAATGTCAAATTCAAAAACATATGGGACAATGTTGACATTTTTTCCAAAAATTGATTACATTATTTAACTGAAATCATAAATTGTAATAAAATATTGTTATACAATAATGTTTTTCATTATCACTGTATTTTTAACCACAATTACCCAATTTACCCTTACATTAGTGAAAAATAATTTCTAATGATTAAATTGATATTGAAAAAAATAAAGGGACATATTTTCCAAATTTAGGACCCTTATTCCCAAAACTAAATCAATGTTTTCAATAAATATTTGATTGATGTGGAAAAATTAATTTAAGATAAAATGTAAAACACAATAAATTTTTTTTTTTAAAAAAATTATTTTTATGTATAAAAAATATTTTTATATGAAATTGAAGTATAAAATTCAATCCGAATTAAATAGTTGTATTATTTTTAATAAAAAAACATCAAACTAATTTTCAAAAATATATTTAAATTGTATTTTACTATGTATGTACAAGAAAATAATATTATACTTCCAATAATAATTAGTATTTTTACTATTCATTGAAAAAGAAATGTTTTCAAATAAATCAAACAAAATCATCCTAATATAATATTAATAATATTAATTTAAAAATGATTTTAATTTTATATAATACATTTACTAAATCGTCATAAATTAATTATAATAGTTCCTGACAAAAAAAGTGTAATTTTTCTAAAATAAATGAATGTTTTTAATGAACAAAGTGTATTTATTAAATATCTTATGTGTATTTAAAAATAATGAATCAAAAAAATTAAAATTATTAAGTAAATATATATATATATATAAAAATTGGGTTAATACTATTCAGAACAAACAATTTAACGAGTAGGTTATATTATAAGAATATTTCATGGTTTGTTTAACCTCGGTCTTTCATGACGTATATGTTATCGAACATAATGTTCATTGAAAATATCAGGGTGTTACATTCTTCCTCCATTAAGATATTTCTCTCTCTATATTGTTTATTACAAACTATAGTGTAAATATGTGGGGGTAATTCTGTTTCATGGTTTTTTATAGTTACCATGTTCCCTCCTTATATTTATGGTTTTTCCATAGTACAATGACTGGATGTGTAGTATTCTTTTATATAACTTAAAAACTATGTTACATGATCATATATAGATACTATTCAAATGATTGATCATTTTATTACTACACAACTTATATATTTAGAATATTTTTGAGATTTGGTATGTACTTCCTCAAGATGGAAATGATGAATATAGCGTGTAAATTAGATAGGTTTTTGGGAGTGCTAGTCGATTGGATACAACCTCAACGTAATCAAGGATACTGAATTGGAAAATGTGCCTATGAATTATGTTACACCCTATTAAAAATATCCTTACTTTATATGTGTATATAAAAAATTCATCTTTGACCTTATATTTCAGGTCTCATCGATTATTGTTAGTATAACTCTTTTGTCCACTCTACGCTACCCTGATGTGTTGCTGAATGGAATTGAAATTTTCTGAACATTTATCAATCAATTTAGGTTACAATATCATTCATAAAACAACATCAAACAAAAATAAAATTATTAAATATATATTCTGATAAAGTTATTTATTAGGATCCTTTTGTATGATTGAGTGAAAGCTATTATTATATTAGAAATAAATTAGTGGAATATTTTGATCACATCCTCCTTTTATGTTTATTATATATGCTTAAAAATTCCAATCATTTTTCCGGATAGTCCGCTCATAATGAAACTCAGTTTGGGTTTGATAATATATAATAATGTTAAACTCAATATTCATAGCATGTTGCACACCCATTTAAGAACATTGAGTTAAATATCAGTTCTCATTTAGATACTATTGATTATAGTGTTCCTGGAAAACTCTGTACTTCTATAATGTAAATCCTAAATTTTTGATCTAGTTATAAGTCCTATGTAATTGAAATTAATTGACCAGTCATTGTATGATGGTCGACCAAAATCCATGTATATTTATTTCTACTATATTGTCCCACCAATATTGTTCATCGAGATCTTGATACATCATTTAGTTCCATGGGTGGTTTGATCAAGTATATATATATATATATTATTCAATAAATCTTTATTTATCTCAAGAATAGATAATTTAGATATTCATGACACAAATCATACATTTCCATATTAATCAATTTTGATCCATTAGTATTTCTTATTTCTCATCACTTCAACCTCCTTCAAAATTTATACAAAATATTTTTGATTATCCTTTATCTCATCCAAAAGGGAAGGTTGAGAAATCATTTGAAAAATGAATGATTATGTAACATCCTTTTTTATTAACATTTACATCCTCATCATGTCTAATAAAATTATTTCATTATAAATTGTTATCATTGATAATGATTATAGAATCCTTTCTATATATATATTCCACTACAATGTTTTCATTCCCAGGATTTTAATGGATCGAGAAGTTATAATTCTTCCTTATCTACATCATATTCAATAGTGCATATTAAGATCTTTTTATGTGAATATATATTTAAGGATCTTATAATAAAAATATATTTTACACTTCTCCTCAGAGAGATAATAACGACAAATTTTCAACAAAAAAATCACTACACCTAAATCCCAATCTTCTTTTTGATAGTTATACTCACGAACATTCAACTCTCTTGAGGTGTATATTATCACTTTTTTATTTTTCATTACTGCATATACCAAACCCTTATTAGAATAAAATACATATACCATGAAATTTTTTTCACTTAATGGCACTGTGAGGACTCAAAAATGGATAAGACTATTTTTCAAATTTTTTACCTATCTTAAAATTCAATTCTATATAATAACATTACTTCCTTATATGTTATCTTAGTTGAATGTTTGAAAATTATGAGAATTTACTCAGAAATCATTAATAACAACCATCTTTTCTTGGGAAGATGTTTATCTCTATTATAGATAGAGGTATATGACAATCCTTAATTTCCTTTTTCATAGAAGGGTCCATATGTATCCCTTTACATGTGATAACATTAATCATAAATGATAAATCGTTTATATAGAACTTATATTTACTATACATTTCATATAAGTTCTCATTTCACAACGTCTTTAGCATAATATTCAATCATTCATCACAATCTTCTTTTCTTTGGATGTATATACAAATATCCATTATAAATTATACTAATGATTTTTCAAGGTAATCTCTAATGCCTATATTAATTATATCTATAAATTTTTTATTTTCATTAGTGAGTTAAAGGGCATCACTATGAACTCATAGTTTCCATAACATTTTTTAAATTCAGATTTGGAAACATCATTATTTGTTACCTTTATTCGGTGATATCCTAGTCGAATGTCAACCATAGAGAAATATTGGGCCCTATGTAGTTGATCAAATAATTCATCGATCAATTAAAGGGAATTATTTTTTTCTTTCATTATTCTATTAAGTTCATGATAATCAATATAGTGGCACATTATCCCATCATTATTTTTGACGGAGTGGAACATACCACCCCACATTGAATCACTTAGGTATATAAAACACTTTTCTAGATTAAATTCTAACATTATTTTCCATATTTCAACTCAATTTTTTCAGCTTGATAAGGTTTATGGTATTTTAAAAGATAGATAGATAATTTTATTTGTGAATTCAACCTCTTGGTCAGGAGGATGATGAGGAAACTACTTAGGAAATATATCTATATAATCCCTCATAATGGGTATGTGTCTAAACATGATTATATCTTTAAAATAAAATACTCAACATATATATTTATACATATAAGTAAATAATATCCATGCATTAGTATAATATTCCAAGAGATAATGATCCACCTCCTTACAATAGTAGAGAATCAATGGATGACTTGGGATGTGAAGAGTGATACACTCTCAAAAACAATTATTTTGTATTTATATAAGTACATCTATTCCATGACCAAATACTATTAAACCATACAAATTGATGTAATGCATGATTTTCTAGAATCATCTGTAAATAAAAATTGATCTTGGAAGAGTTATATACATCAGATGAAAAATATTCTCTACTAACTATTGACATAGATTACCCATCTCGATGTTTTGAGGTGGTGTTTGAATAGTTAAACTAAAATTTTGAGAAATTATACTATGTATTTACCAGAATAAAGAAGAACATTCTATATTATTGAATGAATTAATAACATACCTATCACTACTTGACTGACATGATCCATCTCAATAGTGATGATATCATATTAACTTCCTTGATCTCTACGCTTCAGAGGTCATTATCATGGATTATCATTGAAAATACTTGTATTAAGGAATGGATTTTATAATGACTATGTTTTTTAAATATTAATAACATTACCACATGTTGAGTGTTGATCTATGAATTGTTTTCCTCTTTTAAATTATGGGTTATTCATCTTTATTTGGAACTGATTTTCCTAATTCCACTCTTTTCTTTAAATTAATTATCTTATAGTTCCCTTTAAATATATTTTAGGTTGATTATTCCTAGACATTTGATACATTGGATAATGGTTTTTAATTCATCCAAAATATTTATCTGTTGATATTCCTATATACAACTCAGTTATTTTATTCTTATCATCGGACGGATGAGACCACTATTTTTATCAAATCATCATCCATATCTTGAAGAAAAAATGATAAATCTCTTCACAATAATCAATGTATTAAATCAGCTAATGTTTTTATAGAGCTTTATTTAGTCCACTAAATAATCTTACCCCTTTACATTTAATATAGATAAAGTATTCAACGATATAACATGAAATCCTTGTTAATTTTCCTCATACTATTTGATAGAATCATATATATTTTCTATCAATCATAGGAACCACCTATTCATTTTATGAAAGAGAGTATGCCGAAAAATATATTCATAAATATTTTCCAAAATTATTCCCATTCCATGTAATAATTATATTAGAAAGATCTCTCTTCGTGATATCTTCAGCGATTCTGTGATGTTCCAACCCTAGGTGGTGATTGAGATCATGGCAGCCCCTCTCTCCACGAGGGAGCGGCCTCATAACCCTCAGGAGTGCCAGTGAAATTCTCATCTCCCCTCAGATTGTAGTCTCATGCCCTGTATACGCATCACACCAAGGGTTCCGGGGTGCTTCAATGGTCATCTGGTTGTTCTAGTCTCTGTGAATTAATTCACTAATGCCTCTTAAATGTTCTCCAATGCTTTGGTTGCAAGATTTGTGCGGCGCCCACCCTCAATTGAAGAGTTTGAAAAGTATGTTAACGAGTCTTGAGGTTTGAATCGTAGGGCAGTCATCAGGATCTTGGGTCCGAAGAAGTTCTTGATATGCTTTGATGATGAAGAGGACTTGATCCGTGCCTGGTCCAGAGCAAGTTGATCCTTACGTGGGGATATCTTTCATCTCCTTCGTTGGTCATTTGACCTACATATGAATAGAGATCCTCCCAACATGGCGATTTGGATTCAACTACCGGGCCTCCCACTACCCTTTCAGAATATCGGTCTTCTTTGGTCGATTGGCCATTCTCGGGGTCGTTTCCAGTGTTGTGATCAACGTATAGAGAGCCCCAATTTCCCAATGGATGCTCGATTGTGCGTTGAAATGGACACTTCCAAGCCGCCTCTTGAGCTTGTCTGGATTGTTGGGGAAGGGGAATACAGATATTCCCAAGTAATAAGGTATGAAACTTAGAGCCATTTCTATAATTTCTATTACAAAAAAGGGACACTGCAGCTCTGATTTCCGCAAGAGGAAGAATTTTTCTTTCCCCTGCATTAATGAGCCTCCTGAACTATTTTTACACTGAGAGGAGATTAACCCAAGTGAGATTCCTTGTGGCAGCTGCAAGGAGGTTGGTGCTTCTAAGAAAACAAGTGGGAAGGTGAAGACCATACTTCCCTCTATGGTGCCAGCCCCTGCGTCTCCAAATGTGGTGATTCCTATTTCACTGGGGGCTAGCAGGGATGTCCTGAAGGAATCCTCACTAAATGGATCTGAGGTAAGAATTCCTAATGTTTTCTCACGACTTAAAAGTGATCTTGGTTTACCTTGGTCTGGTGAGTTAGGGGAGGATTCAAAGGCATTCTCCACTAGGATTGAGAACCTCGAAGGGGAGGGTGATCAGGGCTGGCAGAATAAAAAAACCGGCTTGAAAGAGGTCAATGGGTGATGTCCTCATGTGATCTGTGAAGAGCTTATGGTCACAATGAAGTCACACCGGGATTTGTAAGTGGGAAGTGAGCATACTAGACATCCAGAGGCCTCTACTCTGGCTAAAAAATCTGCTTCTCCCTTGAATGATGAAAAGTTAGAAGGTTGTTCAAGAATATTGTCCAAAAATAGCTTTGATGTGCTAGGTGAGCAACATGATATGTTTAACAGGATGGAGGGAGAACAACCATGTCTGGGTGGAGATGCTATTGATGTCAACCCATCAGATGATGTCCTGGTAACCCCTGATCCAAAATGCTCAGAGATGGGGATGGGAATGGGAGGTTAAAAGGAGAATTTTACTCCAAGAGCCTCGTATAGAGATATCACGAAAAATGGATGCAAAACGACCCTGAGTAAAGATGCGAGATACAGAACTCCACCCAAAAGAAGGACGAGGAAAGACTACTATGATCTTCCGAAGCCCATGGAAACCAGATCTGTCAATAGATCAAGAGGAGTATCCACCCATATTATGGACAAAGAACCTAGTAGAAAACGTCCACCAAAGGAGATCATTTCAAAGTAAATGCTCCAAAAGAAAATGATGTATCTTAAGATGATGTGGAAGTACGAGTCTTCTAAATGGGAGTCATCTGATCCTGACGATGATAGATCTGACTACGGGGACAGGGATGGGGAGAAGGATGAGTATGGGTTTGATGTAATGTAATGATGCAGTTTGTCTACTACTTTTATCTGTAATCTTGTTTCTTAATAAATTTCTGGGACCAGGCTTTCTCCTGGTTCAGAATTTCCTAGTATATTATGTGGACTTTTTTTCTAAATGACCACCTATAACAAACTAGTTTCTCTAACCGTATGATAAATGCAATCTGAATCAATATATAATTCTGATAATAGTAGGATATAAAATATATTTTTAATGGTTTAAATCCATTTTTACGTGATGAGGTTATTATAAGATTCACTAATGGAAGTAGGACATTATCATAATATAGAGTCAATAACAACTATATATTTCTCATAACATGGATGGTGTTCCACGTGATTGAAGATAATATCCCTAGAATGAGTCATATGAACTAGTAAATCCATGAATTTACATACTCCCTCTATATAAGGTTAGGAATATCATTAGGGTAATCATCATATTTTTTATCACATTAGTTGTTGCCCTGATTTCTAATATTAAACCAAATTAATTATAAACTAATATATGAGAATACTTCAACTAATAAACATTTAAAAGGGAAAATTATGAACAAATATGAAATAACTTTTAAATAATAAGTATATATGAACTTATGATTCTCTAGGTTTCAATATTGGTTATCCATGGTAATTTTCCTATTAATGTTTTTAAATTAAAAATATATTCAAGTCCTTCATAATTATTTTTGAAGAGTTTGGTAATTTATCAAAGCATTTCCCTGGAGAGTATATTCCCAGGATAATAATTATCCCCCCCTTATCAAGAACTAATTGATGATTGATTTAATAACCAATTTTATTATTTCATATATTTTACGCATAGCTACAACTATTCTAAAATCCACATCCACTTGTAATATTTAGAGAGGATGTAATTTCTTAGAAACCACTCCCTCTACCCTTCACCAATATTCTAGGATATTTTACTATAAATTGTCTTATCCATAGGTTTCTTACTAAATAAAGAATTTCAAAATCATTAGAAATATCAATCACTTGTAGTTGATACCAACTATTGAGAACCAATCCCTTTCACAAATATTGTTAAATTATTTTTATCACAATGATTGATTGCATAAAAAAGGATTGAAATGACTTGTGTATGTGGG
The DNA here is from genome assembly GCA_963277665.1 of Viscum album. Lineage (NCBI taxonomy): Eukaryota > Viridiplantae > Streptophyta > Magnoliopsida > Santalales > Viscaceae > Viscum > Viscum album. The sequence continues at coordinate 1,229,152,240 of OY728123.1, forward strand.
TGATTGGGTAAAGAAAACAATTTTGAAAATAAAACTTTTTTATATCAATATCCATGTATCGATTTCTCACAAAAATACATTTCGTCTCTCAAAATATCATGGAATAACCTATATGATACATATCCAAAAGGTGTAATATAAAAATCCTTGTAGGGGAATAAAATAGATAAAGAAGCATAACTTATGGGTCATGGGTGTGACATGCCATCATAGAAAAATATCAAGAGTAATAAAAGGTTATAATAACATAAATAACATTGTATAATAAGACAATATAAACACCTGATATTTTTCATAAACATAGAACATGACATGAGTACATGTCAAGGATAATGGCTAAGACCATATCACATTGTAGACAAAGTCCCTCTATGGATTAGTTTTGACACCTAATATAATAAGTACTGTGTCATCGATCCAAACCATTACCTATAAATTGGTATTATATCTGGTAAGAAACATAATAACACATTCATTATTATGTATGGCACAACATGAAATCAATGACAATGAATAATTACAAGAATTATCCTTTGAAATAAATGGGTTTCATAATCTTTCCTTTTGTCATAATTAAAGGAAGTTTTTTAAATATTACAAAGTGAAGAAGAAATAAAATCTAATTTATTTTAATTTATGATTATATTAAATTAATATATAAAATAAGTTTGTTCATTTGGGCATAATATCATTAAATAATCATTATAAAAAATGATTCAATCATAGATATGTTTCCCTTAATCGGGGTTGATTTTAATGAAGGAATTTGATAAATGAACCTATGTTGTATTATACCATCAAAGGAATAGTGAATTATCATGGTATATATATAAGGGACATATATTCATAATTTATAACTAATATATAACATCCTTGGGAGATGGAAGGTGAGTGAGAGATACTATGGTCATAACTCGAAGATAAAGGGTGTTTGGAGAGATCCCTTACATTAAGTCATGTATTTAATTAAAAAATATTAGAAAATACTATAATATATATATAATATATTATAGAACCATAGTCATATATATATATAATATCATATATTATTTTCTTAGAGAATCATAAACCCTATTTATTAAAAATTATTTATTCAAATCACTATTTCTAGTGATTGCTTCTTTATTTGTCATGCATGTTTTAGTTCGGCAGTTTTAGTCTTTATAACATCATAATGGTTAAAATTATATAAAATGATAAAAATGAAATTAAAATAATATATTATATATGGATATTTATTTATGTTCATCCATAAAAGTTTGAGAATATTAAAATGAATTACACTATTCCCAGTGACCGTATGTCGTACATATTTATAATTGTTTTTCCGTTTTTTGATAGAGGGAAAGAAAAAAAGGAAAATATTAATTTAAGATTATTGATTTATAATAATATCTTAAATAAAATTTATTTTTATTTGACATTTTATTATAAATAGGTCAGATAGGCGGTGATAGAAAACTAGTTACATCGATTCAAAAGGTGTTAGTCGACCATACTCATGAATGATGATTTGTTTCCTATTAGATAGAAGAGTAGATAGATATAGTTGAAATACATAAAATAATAATATATCTTTATATGTAATTTACTAGTTTTATTATTTTATAATGTCTAAATAATTGTTCAAAAAGATATATAGAAGGAATAAAACTACAACATTCATTTAAAAACGATACCTATTATAATGACAAATTCCATTACATAATACTTTATACCGTCTATGGATGGTATTATTACCAAGATAATATATTTTAAATTTGTGTAGGGATGAAAGGAAAGGATTTATGTGGGTATATTCTAAAATAAAATTCTTCTTAAGTGTTATGAAAAAATGTTATGTGGTTTCCCTTTTTAATTGAGGGGATGTGCACTATTGGAATTACATAAAATATTAAATCAATATAAATTAATTTTCATATAATTTTTTTAAATATATATAATTATAATATAGGATAATTTTGGCTCAATATAATATCATCAAATAACATTTGGACAAATTTATACTTGTTTTCTACCCTTTTTATTTCGTTTTAACCGTTTTTAACAATTTTTAAAAATTATCACAATAACGAAGAGTTTACTCTTTTCGGGACAATATAGTTAATACTAAAAGAAAAAATGGTAATTAAATAAAACAAAGTTGATATTTAAAAACATTTACCAATTACTTGGATGAAGATAAATGTTTTAGGAATTTAAAATCATTTAATGAAATATTATTAATTTTAAAATAGTATTAATATCATATTTTGAACTATTCATTAAATTTTATATTGAAAACTACATGATGAAAACAGAAATAGTATATAATACATTAAAAATAAACAATATGTTACTTTTTTCATAGAAAGTTTTAAAATATAATTCATTCGAGTTATATCTTTTAATGTGTTTAAAATCATTTATTTAATTTTCCATTTATATAATAAATATTATTATAGAGTAGCGTAATAATTTATATTAATTTTTTCATCCCTAAAAAATATAAATTACCATGATAAAAATAAAATAATTTAACTTTAAATTAATTATTCATATTTGAACACATGTTTCCAATATCCCTATTACCAAATAATGAAGAAATTAAAAGTAGAAAGTTACATTTATAACTTTATCTCTTACATAAATACTATAAACGTCCAAATCAAAGACACATGGAAAAATGACATATTTTCTAAACATTACTGTATATTAATGAAATAAACTCACATAATGGAAGAAAATGAAATTTTATGGTCATTTTCTAGTTAATATAATTAATTTTCAAACCATAACTATCCAATTTATCCATTCCATAGAAACTATTATTTAATACGGGTCCTATTCATAATGTGGAAAAATAAAAGTGTAAATATTTAACCAATTTGGAACACGTTATTCAAAATATGTAATCAAATTTGTATGATTTATTTTATAGAAGTGTAAGAAATTTATTTATGATAAAAACACCAAATGAAATGAAATTAGTTTTTCAAAAAATATCTCTTTGGTATTATAATTTTTTTTACCAAATTCATGTTACAAATTTGGTAAAAATATTAAATGCATAATATTATTAATCCAAATTATTAAATTATACTTTAGAACAATTTAAAAATATAATTTGACTATGTAAATACTTGATTAGAAAATATAGTTTCTACTAAAAATTAATATATTTCACTATTTATTAAAAAATGTTTCTTTTCATAAATTAAAAAAAAATCTACCTATGTTAATTTAAATAAATTGACATAATAATGGATTTTTATTTTATCAAACTAAATTTCTAAAATTTTGTTAAATAAAATATAATATTTTTTCACAAAAATAAATAAACATAATTTGGAAGAATAAATAATTTTTGATGAATAGAATTACAATAATAAATTATGTTCTTATTTACTAACAATTAATAAATAATTTTATATGTAGTAAATGTTTATATATTTCATAATGTTTTTAATCGTTTTATTCCCAAAAAATTTAACAGTTTGGTTATATTAAAAAAAAGGTTTGTTTAGGATATGTGTTTCATAATGTATGCACCATGGAATGTGGTGTTTTATAAAATCTGGGTGTGTTACAACAAACATCTGACTCACTATACTCCCAATATTCATGTTCTGATATTGAACTGGCTTCTCATTCAGTACCTCAAAATATTATGTCAACCAAAAGATATTCACCTTTACCTTGATACCATACCATAATAATTCCTCGAGTATCAACACTTTTTTGGTCTCGTCTCCCACTAAAATCAAAAAAACTCTCAATTGGACTATATGACTCATGAAATATTTCATAAAAATTCCTTTTATTTTCCCCAAATTCTTGAAATTGTGGTATTTTTCCAGCCACAACATTTCATGTAAAAATTATTCTATGAACATCACATAAAATTCCTTTTATGTATTCACATCTTATCAACCTGCATGTATCTATACAACCCAATATTGTTTTCCTGGTTCCCTAAGAATAAATATCTATAATTATACTATTAAATCTTGTGAAATATCCTTATGATTGAAGATATTCAAGAATGAATCAATCCAATAATAATATTTGTGTTCTCTATCCTCTCCCTAAAACATCAGAGGTTTCAATAATTGGAAATCATGTTTATGGGGTTCCATGGATGAACCGACTTCTTTATCACCCTAATTATTTCATTGAATTAACCGTGCTAGGATCACTCTATGTTTCTCGTGAAACTACATCCACAGATCCACTATCCTTGCTTGTAGACTTTCCCACCCCTAAACCTCTACTAGTATATCATTCATGTCTTGGCCATTATGTTCCTCAACCTTCTCATTCATTAATAGAACAACATATCAGCCTTCATGATACTATATATGATTCTGTCTAAGTGTAATGATAATTAGAAAAAAATTCCATGATTAATAACGATATTAAATTTTACATATCACAAATAAGAAAAAATTTAATGGTAAATGCTTCACACTCACCCATACACTTCCATTGTTGCACCCATGTCTAGTATCATCATAGTTTGAGACATTCCTACCCTTATAAAGATTAGTTACCCCACACCCCATGGATATATGATCCTTATTATCAATTACACCATGTATGACATTCCTAGATCAACTAGCCATAATTACAGTGAAATAAATATTAGAAAACCCAATATATAATTTATGTAGAGACATTAAACCAAAAAAATCCTTCATATTCCAGATCTAGAATCATAATGAAAACCAAAAGTAGACACATCCTTGTCATTTATTTCTTACCCACATCTCTTGATGAATGGGGAACACCTATTTCCTCTTAGAGAATTGTGTCTAGGAGAAATATCAATAATCGAAAATAATAAATAATCCAAATAAAATAATACAATAAAAAAGGAAAAAAATAAATACCCTCCATTATATCAAGATATATAGACTTCTTCCCACACTTGTGTTGTCTTGATACGTAACATGACATCAATCCCAAGACTCAGCACATCCGTAAAATGATATATAAAATAACAAAAAAAAACCATTGAATATCAATTTTATTAACTCAATATGATAGTAATTTCTATATTTCTGAACCAATATTTATTATACGACACTGAATCTAGAGACGCTATCAACTCTGTTTCACCTCCACATATGATCGAGGATGCAGACTAACTATGATGGTCTAATGGTTGATCATTGGGAGGCCATAACCATTAAATATAAAAATGACAATAATAAAGAAGCATAATAACAAACAAGGAAAGTACATTAAGGAATATAAAATTAAATTAAAATTTATTATGCAATGAATATTATAAAACAAATAAAAAAGATCACTGGTAGGATAATCATATACATGTATGATCAAAATTGTATCATAAATAACCTATATTAATACTGAATATCTACCTATTCCACATATAACAATAGGTATGAAGCTTGTAGGACAACTATACCACCATAAACCATGCTCTAGACATCAGTTCCTTCTTGTTTCCTACATCATGAGACATAAAGGTTTTATGCATCCTAGAGGGAACATACATGATTTGATTATGAACTTATAAGACCGCAAAAAATTATATCACTTGTTAATATCTATATCTGTATGATTTTATGAAAATATAAATTAATGAAAATGATGTAAACCATTCCAACCTATAAATATAGTTTCTACCATCCATGAGTGTGACATTACCTATTTTGGCTTGTGCTGAAGTTGGAAAAGATACCCATGATATATCATATGAGAAGTTCGATCGAACATCTTAAGTAGTCCATATCATCTATATTTACATGACAACCATAACCTATAAATCAGTTTTAGCGCAACCATTACACCCTAGGTAACATCCCTATATAACTTCATATGTTTCATAATCTCCCAACCACTTTACCGCCCAATAATATGAAAAACTTGTGCAATCCCAAGCCATAGGGATCATACTTCTTTCACAAAGCATAACCCAAATAAACATTATATCTAACATTTATGGTAAGAAATATTCTTTTAACATAATACCTCAATCACCCTTAATATCATATTGCCACCAACATTGAATCCCTCCTGCAAAACGCTGGTCAACACCATCAACACTAAGCCGATGAAACAATAGATGATAACACCAACAATTAGTGTTATAAATCAACTCATGGTGTTATTATATGTTCATGAAATCCCAATGGCCCCATCCATATAGTATGTGGATACAAAAAAATACAAAAACAAATCCACAAATATTATATTTTCCACAATGGTTAATGATATATCATCCCCATTTCACAAGAGAATCATATCTCGACATATATTGTGAGTAAATTATCTTTTGTGTGATAATGATGTATAAAACACCCACTATATGTATATTATATGTCAATAAAGACTACAAAAACTCATTTAAATTACTTTGAGCATGACCTCTAGAAAAATGCATTAGCCTAATGACTGCCATACAATAGCTCACCGATAAAACTAAACACTCCAAACCTCCTATCTTGGATTTAGTGTTAGAAATAAAAAACACTATGAATATACATTGATACACATTTATATGAACTAAATAAAACTCAGATATATTTTTATCATGTATATATTTTAAAATTTAAACTCATAATTAAAAATAATCATATTCCCCAAAGGATAATGTATTTGGAGATTAGCTACATGATCTTATAATTTTACAATAGTCATTTCACATTTTCCACAAATTTTTTTCCCATTTTATACCCTTTAAAAAACATATAAAATATCTTTCTTCATATCCAAGGAAATTGAATGATAAGAAAAGGGACAATTAAAAATACATGTATGTGTAGGAATAAGAGATAATTATTGAGTATCATACGTGAGTATAAGTTGATCATGATTGTACGAGAAAAAATATAGGTGCATGATCATAACATAAGAAAATAATACCCAATAAAACATATATCATAAATAATGAGTCCAAGAATAAGACACAATAATACCCTAAAACATGATTAGTATGAGTGTGAAAACAAGAGTCGACAGTCATGAGTTATAATAACATAACATATGAATAATGTTTTTGTAACACCCCGAGATTTTATGAAAAATATTCTATTTAATTTTATTGATGTCTTGTGTTATACGCTACACCAAAATGATCTTTCACTACACGCATCCCTGACTTGGCTTTCATTACACGCAATCACGACCTTCCATGATAGCATGTGTTGTACGCAAGACCGAGATTCACTAAACAACGATATGTTATATTAAAAATCCGTTATGAATAGTAATACCCACTTTTTGAAAGTTTATAAATTTAATCTTTCAAAATGGACTTCATTTTTGGATTCGGAATATTGAAATTAGCCTAGGGTGAAAATTTGGTATTTTTTGAAAACATTCAATTTTTGATGAATAATGAAAACACTTGGTTACTATAAAAAACCGACTTTTAATTTTAATAATTATGTATTTTATTTAAATTTATTTTAGGTAAAAATTGATATATAATACCTATATAAGTTCAATTTAATTCATTGGAGTCATTTTATAATAATTTTAGATATATAAAACTTTTATTGAACTTTTCACCGTCTTTTACCCACCTCCTAGGAGAATTTGGAAATTCATATAAAACATAATTTTACCACTTCTGTGAGTGGAATATAGAAAATATGAGAAACACAGTTAATATCAAGGACTAAAATTTGGTTCAATGAGATGAGAATAATTTTTGGTGAATAGTAACTTTTTACTTTTATTTACCATGGTTAAAAGTAAATAGGGTAATTAAGGGTAAAAATGATATTATTATTACTCTAACACATGTCCTAATTCTATTGGATAAATCTAATTCGACCAAAAACAACCTTAGGAATAAAATATTACAATTTTGGTCCACTTGGAATAGATTAGGAAATTTATTATTAATTTATTTAAAGAAGGGTTAAAATAGTTAAAATCAATGTTTAATAAATAAATAATTTTTATTATAGGGTTGTACATAAGATAAATTCAACTATTAATATTAATTATAAATCTATAATATTTCCTACCTAATGTTATTTTATTTATAATTTTTAGATATTATATAATTTATGTTATTTATAACACAATGGTGATGTAGTAATTACCTAAATAATGAAATATTTAAATAATTGATATTATAAATACCCAAATAAAAGTAATTTGAGACTTTTTTTGAATGAAAATAATTTTCAAGGTAAATATGATATGTTAGTATTGATTTAATTAAAGTTTTTCTAACTAATCATGGTTTTATGATTTTTACAAAAATCAATTACCAAATAGTGTCAAAATTGACATAAAATAGTTTTTAAAGCAAATATTATATTATTAATTGTTATTTTATTCCTAAAAAATATAAAGATCGGCCAAATGCCTTAGATAAGGATATATATATTAATAATGAACCACTTTGGGTTCGTTTGTCTTGTTATAGTATGTTTATTAACAAAATAGTGTAAGAAATCAAGAAGACACTGTAAGAGTTAAATTATTTAACATAGGGTGAAATCTAAATGATAAGGTTACAATGGTAACCTAAACTTGTATAAATTATATTGGTTGAGAGAATTTCGAACCATATCCACTTTAGCTTCGAAATAAATTAATTTTAAGCTATTATAAACAGAATATTACTTTATTATAAAATAATATTTTAAGCTTTTCGAAACATTCCCCTCTCCTCCCTTATAAAAAGGGCACCCTTCCCTCTTCTCCTCACACCCTTTTGAGCCATGAAGATCGGCCAAACCCTGCCCATTTCTCTTCTGCACTTCCCTATAAACATTCAGGTGGTTATGTTCCTCTCAAAATACCAACTCTACTTCCATAAGAAGAAGATTAAAGGAGGTGCGTCGAAGAAGAGGTAATCTCTTCTTCCGATTATTTCAAGTTTATTTCTTCTTCTAATTCTTATTATTTAGTTTTCTCATTATAAATTAATAACATCAGTATTACTTATATACTGATACATTATTATAAATGTGAAAAACCCTAATACACCTTCTAATCCATACTACAGAAAATGGAATGACCACGCGTGCGTACTTATGGAATACCGTCTCCATGTCGTGGTGTAATATGTTTTTCCACCACCACCTTACTTGGATGGGTATAATGGTGTAAATAATAACTATATATGAATAATATAATATCATAATGATTATGATATATTATATCATCCCCTCCAATTACATTCAATAATTATGGGAATGATATCATCGCTCATGCGTACGTACGGATTACCGTCTCCACGACGCGATGAGATTCAATCTCCATGTTAACCATTAAAGAATGATTATAAAGTATATATAATGACATATAATGAAACATATGACATAATAATAATATTGTATTTATGTATATATATATATATATGTATGTCATCTAATTAATTATATTCAATTTAATAAGGAAACGAAAACAGCGTTCATGCGTACGTACGGCCTACCGTCTCCATGAATGGTGTATTTCATTCCATTTATCGATCAATCATATATATTTATATGCTGAATATATATTATATATAAATCATGTTCAAAATTTTGGAATTATTTAAATTAAGATATAAGTAATAATATCAAGATCAAAAATTCGAAACTCATATGATAAATCAAACGATTTTACCCAAAACGGTGCATTAACATGGAATTTACAAAAGAACGGGTTGTATAAAGTCATAAGTGAATCATATATGATATCATAACAATGAATATGATTCTGTAATAATCCAATGACATTTTTTAAATCATTATACAGGTGGTTCGGAAACATATGAAGCATATCTGACATAATTTATGGAAAAAATATTCCAATCTCGTTCTTATCAGAGATTTTTTATTCGCAAGTATTTACTGGGGATATTGTTATCATCCATGTATATGTTTTCTAAAAATATTTTCATGTATTTTTAATGTCCTTTTTACCCATTTTTGACTTTTACCACATGTTATGAAAGGAATATTTCTTTTCTTTACCATATGAGTTACTCTTTGACTTTTCCGACAAAAGTACGAGGAGATTGTTTCTTTAACTTATACGGCATGAAATGAATTTTACGGTTTTATAAAGCCTTATTTTCATGAAGCTTCCTCCAAAATATTTCATGAATATTTTAAACAAAATCTTTTATCTTTAAAATTTTCATGATGTTTTGTGAAAATAAATTGATTTTGAAGAAGAAAGGATATTTTAGTCATGAATTCATTTCAAGTGTTTTATCAAAACCATTTTCCATCTATGATGACATTATTTCATATGTGAATGTTTCAAGTATAAAGTCTCTATGATTTACATGGTATCACATTTCTTATTATGAAATGATATCAATTTCATTTATATGGATTATGTGATGATGTAATGATGTTTATGAAACCCATTTTATTCGTTGGGTTATTATGAATGATGTATGTTTATTTTGAGGAAAAAGTAAGAATGATTTCATTATTAGATGGGTGGGACCTATATCTCCCTCCAATTCATTGGGTAAATATTTATATCTCATGAGATTGACATGGCTGGAATGGTAAGTTAATATAGTTCAGTATTACAGGACTGAAACGAGGAGTGAACTTGATTTAGAATGGGACTTTGTCCACTAAGATGGTCTTCTCAGCAATACCTTGGATACCATGGAAATCATATCATGTGCTTAATGTTTTTCCACAATTACAAGTTTTATTTCGAAGCTATTTTATCTTGATTGATGATCTACTATGATTTATGCCTTACATACTACCATGTTTTATGTCATTTCTCAAGATTTCGATGTTTAGACATTATGTTCATGTTTTTATGTTCAAATGTATATGGTTTATTTTATTTTCTCCATGCTTACCATTATTGAGCATTTGAGATCACCATTTATATGTTTTCTTTTCCCTAGGATATAAGGAAAGGATTCAGGTAAGAAAACAAAAGGGGATGTTCCTCATGGGAGATGATGAAGATCTTTCACCAAGATTAGAATATTACGTGCCGAATTTCCAAAGACACTAAACTATTACGATCCATGAGTTTTGGTTTTTGTTATGTATAAAGTATTCCGAAAAAGTAATGTATTGTCCATGTACGTCAAGTTATGGGTCTCTACAGTTGGTATCAGAGGAAAGGTTTACTTAAAATTTGGAAACTAGGATGCGAAAACTTTAGTGAGATCCCTAGATATATTTCTATGATAAGTCTAGGGATGTCCCGAAGATTAAGTATAAGTATAGGTTATAGTCCTAGAATTATTGTAACGATATTAGAATTAAACCTAAGATGTTAGATATTGAAGGTACTCCCCCTTTATTATGTTGTTTTCCTAGCATGATTTTTGCCTCTCACACTGTTCTTTTTGGGGTTTAGAAAATGGATGGAACCCGAAGGAACCATGTTGATCAATGTAATGGAAAATGCAATGATTGTCCTCCCGAGAAACTAGATGTGATGCAAGATAGAGTGAAAAATATTATTTCTATACTTACACAAGCTATGACTCATTCTGGATTTCCAAATGATCAGAGAAGGGATCAATATTCTATTGAGTCCTTCATGAGGCAACGTCCACCGTCTTTCAATGGGTCTTCTGATCCACTTATTCCTGAACAATGGTTCAGTACCATTGAAAGGATATTTTCTATACATATTTGTTCAGAACATGAAAAATTCATTTTACCTATTTACTTTTTAGAAGGTGAAGTAGACCAGTGGTGGACTCTAATTATGAATACAAGGCCCTATGATTAAATTGAATCTATGGAATGGGACGAGTTCAAGAAAATGTTTTTCAATAATTACTTCCCTCGTATTCTTTGAAAAAAAGTGGAAAAGGAGTTCCTTGAGATTAAGAAAAAGGATGATGAATCTGTTGGTATATACGAGGTGAATTTAACAAGGCTTGCAAGGTATGCATCTGGCTTTATCATTCTACATGAAAGTAAAGTGGATCGATTCATCAGTGGCATAAAACCAAGTCTTCAAAGGGCATTAGGTATAAGAGACTTCAGTAGCTATGAAGAAATTGTGCGTTGTTCTATTAAGGTAGAACTAGAAGTAGGTGTTACATATCCATCTCATAGTTTTGACAAGATACGAAAGATGGAGTTCAAGGAGAAATCTCAAAATAATGGTGAAAAGAAGATGAATGTTTCTTTATGCTCAAAGTGTGGAAAGATGCATGGTGGAGATTTTCTTAATGGGACTAGAAAATTTTTTAAGTGTGGAGAAGAAGGTTATCGAGAAGCTGAGTGTCGAAGTAATGTAAAAAGGGTTTCTAATAATGCGAATAAAGAAAAGACTGCAGAGAACACACAACCAACATTTCAATGCTTCAAGTGAACTGAAATGGGGAATTATGCTAATCAATGCCCTAATCCAAGGGTTAATGATGATCGACATGAGAAACCACTTAAGGAAAAGGACAAAGGGAAGTCACATGCGATCACTATTAGCGATGTTGAATATGAAAACGATGTGGTGGAATGATTAAGTGTTAATGTAAGGGGATTCCAAAATAATGTTGTATATAGTATCGTAGAATATTGGAATATTTATGTATTGGTCTATTGTAGTTTTCAATAATTTTACGGTACCGGAAACCATGGAAAGTGATTGAGATATTTTTGGAAATAAGATGATATGCGCATAATGAAGGAATAAGGGGAAAATGAAATGATTGATAGTATTCATGAGCTCGTGACTGATATAAGGAGAAAGTTATATCATTGTTTGAGTATATAGAATTTTTGGATTTTTTTATGTGGAAAGAGTTAAATTTTGATAGCATTCATGTTTTCACTAAGATTCAATGGGTATTCATTTTTAAAAATAATACATGATTAAGGTATTCACATGTTTGGAATGTGACCAAAAAGATATATCTTATATGGGGGATAAATGATGGTATTCACGTACTTGTTATGTGACCTCTCAAGTAATCATTTTCTTTACACTATGAGATTGGACAAATGTATTTTCGATAAGCTTAAAGGTTGGAATGGATAAAGTTGGACCTCAGATAGAATTGTTTAACGCAAAAAAAAATTTCGATATTATTTATGATAATGTAGTTTTAGAAAAAGGTCAACCGGCAGTATGGGTGACAACCCGTCATATCGGAAAATACTGTGGGAATTGAACCCAAAACCGAAGTGCAACATGCCTTTATTGCATACTACTTTCCTACAGGAAGTCCCTAGTTAGTAGAAACTAGTTTAATTTTATTAAGAGGTATGATAGATGAAGTATAAGTCCATTGTTGGAATCATATACGATTAATCTCACCATAGATAGACTTATGTATATTTAATAACTTATGCTAACCATTCTGTGATAAAAACAGATGGGATGACTTATCATTTTATCGCATGATCTGTTAACACTTCATGAATGAAAAATTCAGCTTCATTTCATTAAATAGAGATGAAGTGGAATTTGTTCATGGAATGACCAACAATGATATTACACTAGAATCAGGTATGTATTTCTCTTTATGTAAAAGTTCATCAACGTTAGGGAAATGATCTTGAAAAAGAAAAATGTTGTCCTAGTGCCCTTATATCCGATGAATCAGATGGTACCTTAGATAATCACGAATATATGGCTTTGTGATTGTTGGATTTTTCATAAACATGTTCTCTACCACTATCCATCAGAACATGATGGTTATATTTATCTTTCATATCCATATTTTCACCTATGTTCTTCTATGTGGAGACCCAATGATTAGTTAATTTGGGTAACCGTTACGTTTCATACTTTAGTTATTAAATATTGGTTTCGGTATTCCTTTTTACGATGTGGGATCCTATTAAAGAAACTCACAAGTAGTAAACCATTTATAACCCCGACGAATTTCGATGGGGAAATTCATTTTAAGGGGGGTAGAATGTAACACCTCAAGATTTTATGGAAAATAATATTTTTAATTTTATTTATGTCTTGTTTTGTACGCTACACCAAAAGGATCTTTCACTACATGCATCCCTGACTTGGCTTGCATTGCACACAATCACAACCTTCCATGATAGCGTGTGTTGTACGCAATACCGAGTTTCACTAAACAACGATATGTTATATAAACTAGCCGGTATGAATAGTAATACCAACTTTTTGAAATTTTATAAATTTTATCTTTCAAAACTGACTTCATTTTTGTATTCGGAATATCGAAATTATCCTAGGGTGAAAATTTGGTATTTTTCTGAAAACATTCAATTTTTGATGAATATTTAAAACACTGTGTTACTATGTAAAAACCGACTTTTTATTTAAATAATTATTTATTTTATTTAAATTTATATTATGTGAAAATTGATATATAATACCTATATAAGTTCAATGTAATTCATTGGAGTCATTTTATAATAATTTTTGATATATATAAATTTTATTGAACTTTTCATCGTCTTTTACCCACCTCCTAGGAGAATTTGGCAATTCACAAAAAACCTAATTTTACCACCTCTGTGAGTGGAATTTCAAAAATCCGAGAGACACGGTTAATATCAAGGAATAAAATGTGGTTCAATGAGATGAAAATAATTTTTGGTGAATAGTAACTTTTTACTTTTATTTACCACGGTTAAACGTAAATTGGGTAATTAAGGGTAAAAATGATATTATTATTATCCTAACATGTGTCCTAATTCTATTGGATAAGTGTAATTCGACCAAAAAAACCATAGGAACAAAATATGACCATTTAGGTCCACTTGGATTAGATTAGGACATTTATTATTAATTTATTTAAAGAAGTGTTAAAGTAGATAAAATCATAGTTTAATAAATAAATAATTTTTAATATAGTGTTGTACATAAGATAAATTCAACTATTAGTATTAATTAGGAATATAAAAATATTTACTAACTAATGGTATTTTGTTTATAATTTTTAGATATTAAATAATTTATGTTATTTATAACACAATGGTGATGCAGTAATTACCTAAATAATGAAATATTTAAATAATTGATATTATAAATACCCAAATATATGTAATTTGAGTCTTTTTTTGAATTCCACTAATTTTAAAGGTTAATAGGGTGTGTTAGTATTGATTTAATTAACTTTGGTCAAAATTATCATGCTTTTATGATTTTTACAAAAATCAATTTCCAAATAGTGTCAAAATTGCCATAAAATAGTATTTAAAACAAATATTATATTATTAATTGTTATTTTATTTCTAAAAAACTAAGGTTCCGACAAATGGATTAGATAAGGATATATATATTAATTATAAACCACTTGGGGTTCATTTTTCCAGTTATACTAAGTTTATTAACCATATAGTGTAAGAAAACCAGAAGACACGGTAAAAGTTAAATTATTTAACTTAGAGTTAAATCTAAATGATAAGGTTACAATTGTAACCTAAACATGTCTAAAATATATTGGTTGAGATAATTTAGACCCATCCCTACTTTAAATTATAAATAAATTAATTTGGATCTATTATAAACAGAATATGACTTTATTATAAAATAATATTTTATGTTTTTCGAAAGGTGCCCCTCTCATCCCTTATAAAAGGGCACCCCTTCCCTCTTCTCTCCACACCAATGATACTGCAACCCCACTGAAACCACGCACTTAGTAGGGGATCGTATATTCAAGGATACCACAACCCTACCATAATCCTCATGCTCAGTAGGGTTGTGGCATCGTCTTTAAATGTTTTAAATGTGGAATGTATGGGAATTATTCACACCAATTCCCTAAAGGAAAATCTCATGAAGAGAATCAGTATGGTCTTATGGGTTGTATTTATATTAATGTTGATGAAGAGACTACAAATGATATGTGAGATGAATGAATTGTTCAACATCCGTCAATGGATTAAGAAGGTAGTGGAATGATTACATGTTTATCAAGATTAATGTTATATAAGAAATATCATGGTACTATGGAATAAAGAGACATCTATGGATTTTTACACTGTGGTTTTTCCTTAAGTTTTTGAAAGAATATGTTGAATGGTACTGGTAACCATGAAAGGTTACTCAGATATTTTTGGAATGTAGATGAGATGCGCATAAATAATGGATAAATAAAAAAATGAAATGAGCTCATGAATGATATAAGGACAAAGTTATATCATGGTATGAGTATATCGATTTTTTGGGATTTTGGTATGTGGAAAGAGTTACCTTTTGACAGTATCCATTTTTTCACTAAGATTCTATGGTAATTTATGTTTCAATATAATACATGATTAAAGAATTCACATGTTTGGAATGTGACCAACAATATATAGCGTATGATAAATTATGTATTCATGTTCTTGTTATGTGAACCTTCCAGTAATCATTTTCTTTATACTATGAGATTAGAAAGATGTATTTTGGATTTGTCTAAAGATTGGAAAGGGTTATATCGGACATCAGATAGTATTTTTTAAAGCTATAACTTTTTTTTGAAATTATTTCTGTAATGTTATAACAGTGTAGTTTTAGAAAAAGGACAACCTGCAGGATGAGCAACAACCTGTCACGTCGGACAAGGCTATGGGAATCGAACCCACAACCGAAGTGTGAAATTCCATTATCGCCTACCAATGAAATACAGAAAGTCCCTGGTTAGTAGAAACTATTTTTATTTTATTAAGCAGGATGATAGATGAATTATAAGTCTATTTTGGAACCATATCTGATTAATCTCACCATAGATGGAATTATTTATATAAATTTTTCTAACTTATGTTTGAGACAGATGGAATGACCTATCATTCTATCGCATGATCTGCTAAAACATCGCGAAAGAAAAATTCAACTTCATTTATTTAAGAGATGATGTGGAAATTGTTCTAAGAATGCACAACGTTGAGATTGTACCAAAATCAAGTAAGTATTTCTTTTAATTCAAAAATTCATCAACATTTGGTAAATGATCTTGAAAACCAAAAATGTTGTCCTGGTGCTCTAATATCTGATGAGTCAGATGGTACCTTAGATCATCACAAATTTATGGAATTGTGACTAATGGATTTTTTCATAGCCCTGTTCTCTACTACTCTCTATCAAAACATGACGGTTAGATTTCTCTTCCATATACATATTTTCACATACGTTCTCTTATATGGAAACCCAGTGATGAGTCAATTTGGGTAACCGATATGTTTCATAAATCACTTTTTTAAAATTAATTTTTATTATTCCTTTTTATGATGTGGGTTTCTATGAATGAAACTTTCAAGATGTAAACCATTTATATCCTCGACGAATTTCGAGGGAAAAATTCATTTTAAGGGGGGTAGAATGTAACAAACTGAGATTTTATAAGAATAATTCCTTTTAATTTCATTTATGTATTGTGTTGTACGCTACAAAAAAGGGATCTTTCACTACACACATCCCAGATTTGGCTTGCATTAAACGCAATTACGACCTTCCTCGATAGCGTGTGTAGTACACAATATCAGGTTTCACTAAACAATGATATATTGTTATAATATTATTATGGAATAGCCATTATGAATTTTATTAACTAAATTTTTAATTTTATAACACTATTATTCATTTTACACATTTTCTAGAACATGGTATGAGAACAAAATAAAATTTTCGTGTAAAATAAGTATTTTTTAAAAAATGCAGTTTTGCCGCCTTTTGATGGAGCACCCACTTTAATATAGTTTTTTCCAATGTTTATAAGTTCAATTTGAGAAAATAAAATTCTTATATGGAATCAGGATATAAAAATTTACTTTGGATAAATGTTTCATATTATTCTGATAGATTTCATATTTTAATGAATAGTAAAAACACACTCTATTTTAATTAAAAATAACTTTTTTCATCGCAGTAATTTATATGGATAGAGTGTCTTTTTAATTGGTTTTAAAGTGTAATTATAATACATTTTTACCATTTAATCCAATGTTGGTCATTGGAATTAATTTCACTTTGAATTTGGACATAAATAAGTGTCGATCTTTTGAAAGTTATTGTTTCTTAAAAACAGGCTATTTTTTTGATAACAGGAATTAATTTTAAAATTAATTAAATAAACTTATATGTTTTGAATTTTGAAAAATAGACATCATTTTTTAATTTGGAATATCAAATATTTCATAGGCTGATTTTTTGGTATTTTTCTGAAAAACATCAATTTTTGATGAATAGTGAAACCACTTAGTGGTAGTTAAAAACTGACTCTTTCATTTAAATGAAAATTTACCACTTCTATGAATTGAATTTAAAAAATCCTACATACATGGTTGTTATCAAGAAGTAAAATATAGTTCAATTAGTTGAAAATAATTTTTGTTGAATAGTACCTTTTGACTTTTATTTACCGCGGTTAAAGGAAAATAGGGTAATTCAAGGTTAAAAGAATATTATAATAATTAAAAATTACCTTAACACTTGTCCTAACCTTATCGGATGAGTAGTGAATGACCATGGGCATACTTGGGTCGATTTCGGGACCCCATTGATCCACTTGTTAGTGAAAATGACAATTTGGATTAATTAATTTAATGTAAATACAAAAATGAAATTAACAAAAAACTTTTAGTAATTAATTTTTATAAGGAGTTATATAAATTATATAATTTAGACTATAAATATTCATTGGAATGATAATAATATTTACTACATGATGGAATTTGTTTTATAATTTTTAGACATCAAATAAAATAAATTATTTATGATAGAAGAATGATGCAGCATTTACCTCATTAATAAATGATTTAAATAAATAAGTTTATAGTGATTAAAATATTATCCAAAACATGTCCATTTCGGAATGGATGATTTTATTTCTACCACGAGTCATCTTACCTTAATCTTTAATGATTTTTGGACCTTTTGAAACCGAATATACGTTTATACTAAAATAATAGTTTCACACTTTCCGAAGGTGCACATCTCCTCCCTTATAAAAGGGCACCTCATCCCCCTTCTCTTCACAACACATTGAGCCATCAAGATCATCCAAACCCTTCCCATTTCACTTCTATGCTACCCTAGAAACATCATGGAGGTCTGGACTTTTCAAAAGACCCACTCTAATTCCTTAATAGGAATCTTAAATGAGGTGCGTCGAAGAAGAGGTAATCTATTCTAACGATTCTTTCAAGTTTCTTTCTTCTTCAACTTCTTCTTCTAGAGATGTTTCAATATAAATTAATAAAATTAGTATAAATAATATACTTATATGTTATTATAAATATGAAACAACCATATTTTAACCTCTATCCATCCTATGGAAAACGAAATCACCGCTCGTGCGTACGTATGGAATACCGTCTCCACGCTGTGGTGTGATATGTTTTTCCACCACCACCTTACATGGATGGGTATAATGGTGTAAATAATAACTATATATGATTATTATAACATCATACGGATTCTAAGATATTATATCATCCTCTCCAATTCTATTAAATAAATATGGAAATGATATCATCACTCGTGCGTACGTACAGATTACCATCTCCACAACATGATGCAATTCATTTTCCATGTAAACAATTCAAGAATGATTATAAAGTATATATAATAAGTAATCATGAAATATATGACAAAATTTTTCTACTATATTTATGTATATATATATGTATCATCTACTTACTTCCATTAAATTCATTATGGAAATAAAAACAGCATTCATGCGTAAGTACGACCTACCGTCTCCATGAACGGTGTATTTCATTTCATGTATCTATATTATATATATATATAATGAATATATATGATATATAAATCATGTATTACATTATTGAAGTAATTAAATCATAATATAAGTAATAATATAAAGAAAAACTAGTCCAAACACGTACGATAAATGAAACAATTTTATCAAAAACACTGCGTTAACATGGAATTTATAAAATAACGGGTAATATAAAGTCATATGTGAACCATATATGATATAATAACAATGAATATGATTCTTTAATTATTTAATGACATTATTTAAATCAGGATGTTCGGATACGTACGAAGCATATCAGATCTAAGGTAAGGGATAATTATTCCAATCTCGTTCTTATCCAAGATTGTTTATTCATATGTATTTACTGGGGTTATTGTTTTCATCCATGTCCATGTTTTCTAAAAGAATTTTAATGTATGTTTAAATTCCTTTTTACCTATATTCTACTTTTACCTTGTGTTATGGAAGGAATCTTTCTTTTTTTTACCATACATAGTACTTTTTGACTTTTCCAACAAAATTACGAGAAGAATGTTTTTTAACTTATACGGCGTGAATGGATTTTTACGGTTTTATAACGCCTTATTTTCATGAGGATTACTCTACAAGACTTCATGATTATTTTGGACAAAATTATTTTCTTTTAAAATTTATTGGCAATTTGTGAAAAGAAAATTATTTTGATGAAGAAAGGATATTTTTCCTCAAGAAATCATTTCAAGTGTTTTGTCAAAACTGTTTTCCGTCTAAGATGACATCATTTTGTATGATTATGTTTCAAGTATAATATCTCTATTATTTACATGGTTTGATTTCTTATGATGAAATGATATCAATTTGTTTTATATGAATTACGTTATTATGGGATGTGGTTTATGAAACCGATTTTATTCTTTAGGTTATGATGAAGGATTTATGTTTATTTTGTGGAAAATTTAAGAATGATTTCATTATGAGATGGGTGGAACCTATATCTCCCTCCAATGAATTGGGTAATGATTTATATCTCATGATATAGACATGGTTAGAATGATAATTTAATCTGTTTCAGTATTATAGGACTGGAATGAGGAGTGAACTCGATTCAGAAAGGGACTTTGTCCACTAAGATGGTCTTAGCAACAATGCCTTGGCTACTATGGAATTCATATCATGTGTTTAATGGTTTTCCACAATTACAAGTTTTATTCCCATACAATTTTATCATGATTGATGATCCATTATGATCAATGCCCTACGTACTTCTATGTTTCATGTCATCGCTCAAGATTTTGATGTTTAAATATTATGTTCATGTTTTGAAGTTCAAATGAATATGGTTCATTTTATTTTGTCCATGCTTACCATTTATGAGCATTTGAGCTCACCCTTTTTATGTTTTCTTTTCCCCAGGATATAAAGAATGGTTTTAGGTAACAAAAAAAAGTGGATGATCTTTATGAGAGATCTTGAAGATCTTTCACAATGATTATAAGATTATGTTCCGAGTTTCCAAAGACACTAAACTATTATAGTCCTTGAGTGTTGGTTTTTGTTATGTATTAAGTATTTAGAAAAAGTAATGTAATGTCCATGTATGTCATGCTTTGGGTATCTAAATTGAGGGTCTTGGGGTCCCTACTAAGTATCATTATACTCACCCCTGCACGGGCTATGCCCGCACCTTGTTGTGTTGGATGCAGATGACAGACATAACTGAATCAGGCTGAGAGTACCAGGAATGGACAGTACCCAGAGGTGGACCTTATGACGAGTCTGTACATGGAGGAGATGTATGGAAGTGGAGTGATAAGGAGGATATTTGTACCTACCATTCATGTAGGAATACCAGAGGAAAAACCAATAGATCTTTTCCCATTCTTCAGTTCTTCTTGTACTTTTAGTTCTTTGTACTTTATAGTTGTGTTTGTATTTCTAGCCCCTTTTACATTCAGCACTCTTTTGTTATACAATTTGACTTAGTGTTTCTTATCCAACTATGTGCTCTATTCTGTTTGTTTACAGTTTATATAGGCAATGCCTTCCCATTTTTAGGGAATTGTGCCTTTGGTGCTAGTCGCACGCCCCTGGCATTTGGAAGGCGGGCTTGGGGTAGTCACAACATGGGCCTCAGGGGACGGGTCATGAAAAATTGGTAACATAGGAGTTAGTTCTACCGTAGAACTTAGGACTCTGATATTTTCTCTGAAGAAATAGTGTTAAGTGTAGTGAGTGCAGTTTTCAGTTCAGGGAGCCCAATGTTGGTGAGGCGACCTACATATCCATACACCAGGACCCTGACTTATGATTTCTGACTATGTAAACAAAAACACTAATTGTGTTTGTGTTTTCTTTGTGATTTATTAAGTCAACTCCACAAGTCAGCTCACCAGGTATAATCTTTTGACTGTGTCACATCTATCTCTATCGGGATGCCTCCTTGCAGACATCGAGTTAGATTTCTGAGAGTTGTACGCACTGACAGCCCATCGAGCGATGATGCTCCAGTGCAGGGCCCTCTTACTATGTTGCAACCTTCGGGTGGTGTAGCAGCAGCACCACCACCCATTGGGAAGAATATACCACCATCCACACTGGTGGACGGTGCATGCCGACTGAGCGTTTTGCACGTGTTCCAGTAGCAGAGGACTCTGAGGTTTCGATGCGAGACGGATTCCCACACAACTGAGGGCTGCATGTAGGCAATTGCTAAGGTTTCCTGTCTAGTTGAGACACCATTAGAGAAGACGGTGATCTTAAATACTATTATTTTTTATTGAGTGACCATGGGGACGTTCCTCTTAGTGATGAGGCTTTGGTATCCGAACTGTTTCCTGAGAGAGTACCTTCAGGTACTGTGCTAGCTATATCACTACTCGTTGGTCAGCAGTTACAATCGGTGGTACCAGTAGAGGACACATGTAGGTTTAGTGCCTTACACGTGGTTCATCATCAGATACCCTCATGTTCTGAGGAGAGACGGACTCACAAGTGGATAAGTACTGGCTCGAGGAGGTGGCTGAGAGTTCTCTAGAACTTTAATAGCTTTCGCAGGATGACATGTCGGTAGCTGAGTATACATCAAGGCATACCGATATTTCCTGGTACTCAATTAATACGATACGATCAATGCTTCAGGGCTCGAACATCTGAGCAAGGTGTGTTTAAAGGAAATCCGAGATAATATTATTCCTTTATGAATTCCTACTTACGTTAGGGTACTAGAGTGAACCTTTTATGTTGAATGTTCTTTGGATGAGCGGAGACAGCTAGTGAATGTTAGCAGTGGGAAAGTAAGAAATTGGTGCCAGTCTCATAGACTTGTGCATGTAAAATGTTTTAGGAAGAAGAAGTGTTGGGGATAGATGAGTCTTTAGGGAAGCATTCATATAAGTAGAGCTAGGAGAGTAGCATGAGGTGGTTTACTTTTTGACATGTTACAACCACACTTTTTTGTGGACCCCTCCAGGCTCAGGGAGCTGGAGGACAGGGGAAAAGATTAGTTGCATGAGGTCAAGGAATGAAACCCAAGGGATATAAGAATGATTATAGGAATGGTCTATATCTACTACTAGCTGCCATTTCAATAGACATAGGTACCAATCATTCCTTCCTTCTACGAATCTTGTCCAAGATCTAGAGTTTCTAGTTAAACCGTTGACTTAACCCTCACATCTGGAGATACCTTTGGAAGAAGACATGATAATCACACATACACTGATGGTGTGATATTACCCTTGAGGTGAGAGTTTCAGTTGGATCCACTTGGTGGAAGCGTCGAGGCCTTACGACGTTAGTTTGGGTTTGGACTTGACATCCACAGTTCACACTGACATTGAATGTATTAAGAAAAGAGGTTCTGGTTTATCTACAACGTTGGGATGGGGTTTTCCTTATTTGGTGAAAAAGGAAACCCAAGAAGCACAGTATAAACTCATGCGTAGGTGGTTGCAACTAATCACTCATGATTCATAAAATGTTAACCTCGTGGCAGCAGAAATTGACTTTGACATAGTCTATACTTCTCAGAAGTGTAACATGGTAGCAGACGCACTGATCAGGAGGTCTGGCCTACATTTGCTGAGTGAGGCGACAAAGAATCTTTCATCTTTACAGATAAACTTTTTGGATCAAGAAGAAGATGCTTTCCTTATGTCTCTTATATTCACTCCCCCACTCCTTTAGTGAGTCAGGGAGGCATAACACGGAGAAGCTGACTGCGAGACACAACGTGCTCATATATCCACAGGACATGCACCTTATAGATTTTATGATGGTGGGTAGCATGCCATTTTATTCAGGGGATGTTCCATGGTACCAATGTCACATCAGGAGGATGTGTTGAGGGATTTCAACAAATCCCCTCTAGCACTACATCCAAAGTGGAGAAGATTTAACAGGATCTCCGATGACAGAACTGGTGGCTAGTAATGAAGAAAGTAGTCGCAGAGTTTGTCTCTTGATGCCTCACTTGTCAGCAAGTGAAGGTGAAGAATCAGGTACCAATAGGCCTAGTTCAACATTTAGAGGTCGCAGAGTAGAAGTGGGATGTGATATACATGGACTTTGTGATGGGTCTTCCACATACATCCAGGGGACATGACTTGATTTGGGTGGTTGTCGACTGACTCACCATGTCAGGCCACTTCCTTCCAATTAGAGAACATGGTTCTGTAGAGAGCATGTGACTCATATATGTGAAGGAAATTGTGCGGAAATATGGAGTACCTTTGATTATTTTCTCTTATCATGATGCAAGTTTTACATCCTGGCTATGGAAGGGGTGGCAGGTGGCTTTCGGGACGCAGCTTCGTTTCAGCACCGCCTTCCATCTGTTGATGGATGGCTAGACTGAGTGGACCATTCAGATCCTCGAGGACATGTTGCACGCTTCTGTCCTTGACTTCAGTCATAGCTGGGAGGATCACTTACCTTTGGTGGTGTTTTAATACGACAACATATATCACTCCACCATTGGTATGGAACCTTTTGATGCATTATACGGTCGACCTTGTAGACCACCTTTGTGCTGGACAGACCCAGGGGATTCAGCACTAGTGGGACCAATGTTAGTATAGGCTACCACAGAGAAGGTATAGATCATCTAGGAGCGGATGAAGACAACATAGAGTAGGAAGAAGTCTTATGCTGTCATTAGACAGATACCTCTGGATTTTGAGGATGGGAACCACGTCTTTATATGAGTCTCACCCCGATGAGGCCTACAGAGATTTGGCCAAGGCAGGAAGTTATCTTTGAGATTCATCAGACATTTTCTGGTCCTCATCAGAGTTATAATGGTGGCATAACGCTTAGCTCTTCAACCTCAGTTTCACTGGGTTCACGATGTATTCCACGTATCTCAGTTTAGGAGATACGTGTATGATCCTTCTCACATCATAGAGCATGGAGAGCTAGACATCGATGATGGGGAAACATTTACAAAGGTTCCAGTGGAGATTTAGGATCAACAGGATCAGGTCCTTAATGGACTGTCGATACCTCTGGTGCGCATTTGTTGGTAGCACATGAACCTCCAGGAGAGAAAAAGTGAGTGGGAGGCTCATATGCGTGCTCAGTATGCCCACTAGTTCCCTTATTTGAGTTGTGTCTAATGGGGATGTAGATCTCTGATGTGGGTTGAATGTAATGACCTAGAATGTCTATGAATTTTTTTTATAAATAATAATTTTATGGGTCCATGAAATCTGACGGCGCACTTGAGGGCCTGAGTGCCCGAAATGATCCATCGAAGTTTTGTTAAGCTTAAGTAAATGCACTTAAGCAGTTTTCCTAAAAAAGTGTAACATCTCTTAAATGGTTACTCAGAGAAAAAATATTTGGGCACCATTGAGCTCATGATAGTAGGTTCACCCTAAGAGCGACATAAGATTATTTGGCAGGAGCATCCTCTGAGAAATCCAAAAAATGGCATAATCATAAATAAAATATTTAAATATAATTTTTTATTATTCAAATTCTTATAAATTAGAAATGGTAGGATTAAAAATATGAGACCACTGGTGAACTCACGAGTGTATGATTTCATTAAATAGATACAAACATTGGATGGCGTGGGAAACTAGAGAAAGATGGTTTTTGGTCGCAAATAAAATTATTAAGTGACAATTATTTTATTGTCAAATTCATAACATAAAAATGGAAACTCAGATTGAAAATATGAGAGTACGGTTGGGTTTTTTGGTGCGTGTTTCACCTAGGAAGAGCCTTAACTCAACCAATACAGGTCGATGGTTTCTAATAATAAGTTTCCTAACTTTTTTTCAGGTACATTCAGCAAATGTATGAGCTAGTTTTTCTACGTTTTGAACCAGTGCGTAGAATTGAAATCTGAGGGCATTGTTGAACTCACAGCACCAGTTTTCACTTAAGAAGACTTTCAACTTGATGGCAGTTGGTCGAGGGTGAATGTTATTTTTTGGGTTTTTCATGGAAATAATAAAATAAAATAAACACATCTTTTAATTTATTTTATCCATTATAACCACCCATGTGGAAGTTGTAGGTGGGGACCGCCATAGATTAACCTCCCATGAGAGGTTATGGTGGTGGGGCCACCTATGGCCTAAACATCCTCTTCATGTTTAACTATGGTGGGGACCACCTGAGTTCTCAAAACCTCCCAATTTGAATTTTGGAGCGGGGACCACCCGACCCCACATTAATGGGGGGAGGGAGGAAAATCTCTAAACTCCCTCATTATTGTGAAGGAGCCTCTTTAGCTTCCTCCACACTAATTCTGCCAACGCACCAATTGATTTTGATAACTCTACCTTAATAAATTCAACCATTTCAAATATTATTCCAACAACTTAATCTATTATTTGGAGGCTATTATTTCATTTTGGTGAAATTTGGGAGAGAAGAGTGTTTGTGAGAAAGAAAGTTATCCAACGAAGAACATCATCTTCCAACGAAGAACGCACAACTGATGAAGAATGACCTCCTTCGACTTCATCCTCGGAAGAAACATGCAGAGGCAACCGACGTGGGACGTCTTCGATGACTGACCTTCCCACCTCATCGTTTTCAACGAACCGACGCAGGTGCTCGGAATTGGAGGAGTGTGGCAGACACGATGAATGACGGCAACTCAGTTTTCTTCTTCACGACTCTGTTGACGTATCAACCCTAGGTAGGGGATTAATTTTATTTTAATTATGATATTTTTCCCTTGATTCTTTCCTTCTAAAACAAATAACACAGACCAACTTATTATCAAGTTGATCCATGAATTCTTTTCCTTACGAGTTGAGAATATTTTGTTAAATGATGGATTATGTGAATTGATGTTTTAAAGATATATTCTGTGACGTTGTGTTGCTTTGTTCTTGATGAATAGATTACTAAAACCATAAACGTAGAGGGTGCAGGCCAAACATACATGTCCCAACCCCTACCGATCATCTTCGTGGGGTTCTTTGAAACAACGACGAAGGCGACGAAGGCAACGACTGCACCACCTGCAGCCTCAGCGACCTGCGCCACCCCATGGCATTCCGACTACCGACCGAACTGGACCTTTCACCCCGGCCGCGCCGCTCCCCGGCCACACCGCCCTAAATGGTCGTGCTCCAGCGCCAGACCTTCCCCCACGCCCCGGCCGAACCGGCAGTGCCCTCGCGGTGCACCAGCCGAACCACCCCGTCGTGGCGCCTTTCCGGGTTGAGCCACCCATGTTGGGCCGAGTTGCTCCGCACCATTGCGGCTATCCGTGGTTCCTCACAGCTGACTAGGCTAGGCATAGTGGGTCAGTCTAGGCCAGACCCAATGAGATAGGCCGGGGGGACTCCAACAGGGTCCGCCTAGGTGAGGTCGGGCTAGGTCGGTACGACCGGGTTGGACCGGACCTAGGCCCACTACGACCCTTTACTTTATTTTGTCCACATCCTTGGCACCAGAAGTCCGTTTGAAAAAACATCAGTGGTGCTTGTAATCATGGAGTGTGGAGTTCCATTTGAGTATATTCCACATGAGTTTGGGGTAAATTAGAGATATGGTCAGGTTGGATCATGCACTAATCCTACCGTGACCTCGAGACTAAAAGGATAATACCTCACAGACTGGGCGTCCGATTGACGTGCTGTCAGTTGCGTTGAGACCCCTATAACATGGAGGACATTTGTTAAACATCATGGAGGGACTTTGTGGCAGTAGAGTATCAACCAGTAGCTTGTGGAGAGGATCTTCCTGAGAAGAGCGGGCATTTGTGTGGGATCCTTGTAGCTGGAATAGACTTAATAACTGCTGACCGATTGACTCGGAGTGACTCGACTAGCCCTATGGGGAGCGCCTTGATGTGAAGGAAGACCCACAGTGGAGGAGAGTCTGGTTGTGGTGGCACACCCATGATACTTGACAGGAGGAATACCTATGTAGGCTATGAGGGGTAGCGCCTGGTTGTGGTGGCAGACCCATCATGGGGAGCGCCTTTGTGTGACACAACAGACCCACAATACTCGACATGAGGAGTACCTCAGTAGTCCAAGGTTAGTGGGAAGCGCCTGGTTATGGTGGGAGGCCCACTGTACTAGATTGAGTAGGAGTTATCCAGTAGACGGGGGTTACAAATTTTTAACAACTAGAATAATATCCTGGTTGAGTTGAGTCAGTAACTTTTTTGATTTCTTCATAATTGAGATAGATTACTTGATAACATAGGTATATGTATGGGCATATACCTAAGTGGGGTTATCTACTGATTTCATACTTTTTGGTATATCCTTATTGGATTTTGTGAGACCCTGAGGGTCTCGGGGTCCATACTAAGTATCTTTATACTCACCCCTGCATGGGATATGCCCCCACCTTGTTGTGTTGGATGCAGATGACAGACAACATTGACTAAGGCTGAGAGTACCAGGACTAGAAGGTACCCGGAGGTGGACCTTATGATGAGTCGGGACACGGAGGAGACTGATAGAAGTGGAGTGCTGAGGAGGCTATCTATATCTACCCTGTAGGTAGGAATCCCGGAGGGTGACCCAACATCTATTTTTCCTTTCTTCAGTTTACTTGTACTTCTAGTTCCTTGTACTTTACAGTTTGGATTGTATTTTCGAACCGTTTTACTTTTAGTACTCTTTTGTTATACGATTTTACTAAGTGTTTCATATCCACCTATGTGCTCTGTTGTGTTTGTTTACAATTTATAAAGGCCATTCTTTCCTAGTTTTAGGAAATTTCACCTTTGGTGCTAGTCGTCAGCCCCTGGACTATGGAAGGTGGGCTTGGGGTAGTCACGACATGGGACCTAGGGGATGGGTCGTGAAATTTTATAATGGTTATTTGAGTCCTTATTCCCTAATTCCAATTTAATTATTACAAAATTTTAAAAGTTATTAGAATAAATGTTTTCATCATTTTTTTCCATGTTTAGATTATAAATGGTTTAGGTGTGGTTTTTTAGAATGGACTACAAAACTTTCTTGTTTCATGAAATTCACATGTACTAAAAATCAAATATATTATGAAAATTAATTATTCTGTCATCATTATAGATTAATTTTCACAAAATATATTAATTACTAATATCTTATATAGCCAATATTAATTAATTGATAATAATTGATGATGAAAATGATGATGTTCGTAAATAATAATTCATATAAATGGTTGAAGAAACCCAAACAAGAACAAATTATACTAATCAAAGAGTATGAATTTGGGGTTATATAATAGTAATATCAGTTTATCAACATAATAATGATGTTTTTATAAAATCATAATAATAGATAATGAAATTTTCCATCCGTAGATATGATAACTTCTATGATTATTATTGTGAAAAACTATTTAGGTTTATTTATTCTCTCGTTCGCGAAACAAGTTCCATCAAAATAAAGTATTTAGGACTTATTAATTCAACTGAAAGATACCCAAATGAGTAAAATTAAATTTGGAGTGGGGAAAAATTAATTACAGATATATTCAAAATAAAATAGTGGTTTTGATGGTATAAAGGAGCGTTTATTTCATAGGATAGTTTTGTTTCGTATTTCTTCAAAATTATATTCTTTAATTTACGAGGTTGGAATTTAAACATAAAAGTTCCTAATTAGTGGAATATAATGAACATGGGTCATGAATCCAGTCATCCAAAAAAATGTAGATATATATATTTTTGGATATTTTGAGTCATTAACACATAGTCAAACCCTTTTATCATCATATCTCATTTTTCATGGTGACAAAGTTTTTTCATTTGTATCTCTGTTTTATGCATAATATTCAATTTACCTTAATAACTTTTTAAAATTTGATTATTAAAATTTTGGAATAAATTTAATATAATTCAATTTAAAAATATAGGATATCTATATTTTAATTCAAAACATAAAACATATTTCACTGATTATTTATATAAAAAATAATTTTTTTATCATTATGTCTTCTAAATCCTATTTCAAATGATTTAAAATCACTCATTGTTAATATTTTAATTTAAAAATTTAAATATTATATTATAAAAATTCTTTAGAATTAACCCATTTGATTTATTAATATAAATATAACCAATGCATTAAAAAATACTTTGAAATTTTCACTTATAATAATTTAATTATTTTAATTGTATTTATATTAAATGAATTATTTATCTCATAAGAATTAAATTTTAGCAATAAATGAAAATGGCCATTTATTTTTTTAAATAAATCATATCAATATTTAAAAATAATAACACTTAATTTTTTTAATAATATATTATTTATAGAAAAATATTATAATTATTTTTTATCATTTGGAATTTATTATTTATCAATGATTACTTATATTATTTTTAATTTGTTAATAAACATTACACGTATTCAATATACCTAATAGAAACATTCATACCCAAATGTCTATATATCCACTAACCATATTTTAGATTATCATAATTCTATTTATATATGTTAATAAAAAATATATATATTGGTTTTATTTAATTCATATATATAGATTTAGATTAATAACTAAAATAATTTATCTTATTCATTTAATTACCTCTCAACATGTCTGTTAAATTTATATCTAATTTACCTCTTTATATATTTATAATCAATGGTGTGATCTTCAATGCGGACTATGGGGAATAATATTTCATGTTCATGCTCATTTTATCTACTTATGGATTTATCCATCTTGTAGTTTATTAATTATGATTAATATTTTATTATCATAGTGTATTAATGTTTATCATTCATTTTAATATTATATCCTATAAAAATATTTATTGTTTCCTTTTACTATGATGTTTCATATGAAATAATCTATTCAATAAAATTTATAATTAAAGGTAAATTCATATGAAAATATTTTGGTTTTATAGTAACCTAGCCCATATCTACATGTAACATCACTGGACCACCTTAAAAAATTCCTAATACTCCATGGAGCCTCTAACAAGATCTAATTTTAATATCATGTAGAACCCCTAACATCTTTTCATTTAACATGAAGCATAAGCACACATATAACACATAGTATATCGTAGATCTACAAACCAAATGTAATTAATTTCGTGTATGATTATTTCCTCCAGATGATTCTACATAAGAGGGAAGAAATTCAGAAAACATAGAAAAATATTAAAGACAAAATTTTATATGAAACTCTCCATTATGGTCACAATACTAGAAACAATTATATAAGAACACAAAATGAGTTTATTACTTACCTATAGAAAACCTATGAGATATATTGAAAAATAAAAAGACAACTGAATGGTAAAATCACTATTTTTAAGAGAAAAAGAGATAAATAGGTTAATCCCAATATATTCTAATTGAATTTGGTCACAACTCTCAAATAAAAATCTAATTAATAAATTATTTATTAAAACCCTAAAATTTGAAAAAAACTAAACATCATGACCCCATTGTAACTCTAGTGTCCCCATAAAAACTCTAGTTACCAAAATGATATTCAACTACACTCCCAATGGGGTTCCACTAGTAGTATAAATATATACCTCCTCCATAACATTAAATAAATTTCTTATCTAGTGGGGTTAATGCGGGAAGTATTTTACATTAAAAATATTCTATCACAAACCTGTATCCTTGATACATGATACCATAACTCAATAGACCCCTCTAACAAGTAAAATATCCCAAAATACACATTTTTGAGACTTGTTTAAATCCAAAATAACTCACTCCAAATCAGAGGACATCACACCTAAGGTACAGGAAGTGAGAATTGTTTAAATATTTTATGCACATTCATTATATTTTAACCAGAGTTTAAGAAATTTATCTTAATCCATTCCCTATTAATTTTATATTAAATTAGAATATTGGTAGTCGTATCACTGATCTGGCACATTGATGATTAACCAATTGATAATAGTTGTGATTGAACCTCATAAATACCATTTTTTCTAGTATTTTATAAATCTATCCCACATAATCACATATTCACCATTGAGACATGTTTTCACTAATCGCTAATTAAAATCACATAGTTAAATGTTCATGTTTTTAAAAACCACTAATTCCCGACACACTCAATGTCGATATATTCTTCTCAAGGCTCAATTATCATTTCTATTATTTTAAAATAAAAAAAATTTCAATTAAAGTTGATTTTCCAAAAAACGGAATATAATTAATGGTATCATGAATTACACCATTCGTTATAGATCACGTATATAATTCATATGGATTAATTAAAAATAAATATCTATAATCCTATATATTCAAGACATATTTCAAAAAACATTAAGGGTCTATCAAAGAGTTATGGTCACTGACTATGATAATATAATTTCACTTTTGAGGGTATTACAGAACATTCATTGGTAAAAAATACAAAAAATAAGTTTATATTATTCCAAATCCATTGATTATTAATTATAATGACATCCAATATATACGATCAATAAATAAATTATCCCAAATTTGGTATTTTAATAATATGAGATATATACATGAACATTAAATTATATTTTCAAACCTAAAGTACATCATAAAAATTCATGAATAATAGTTATTTCTCCTCGATTTAATAATATGCAACAAATACAATTAATTATGGTTACCTATGAAAATGGGAAATGAAAAAAATATGAGATTAATAATTATTAAGGGTTATGGTAAAATAAATAGTACATTCCATAAAATGACTTATATAATTGGTTTTTACTCAAAATATTCCCACATTGGTTTTGAGTTGGTTCAATAATTATTACTAATGGAATGAAATCTATAGGACTTTACATATGATGCATTGATATACATATTATTCTAGAAAATGGACGTCCAATCTCATCTCACCCTTTTTTTGGTAATTATATCCAACCATAAGAATTGTTTAATTATTTAATACATTATCATGAATTCTTCTTAGTATCAATATTTCTAGTGATTATCTTCATATAAGTAATAGAATTATGGCATATAGTGAGTTGAACATTTGTATGAAATATAGGTTCTTATTATTTCTATTACAATTTATTATACAATGGTTTAATACCATACAGTTAAACACTCTAAAATTTATCAAAAAACTCGATGGTACATGTGTTGTGAAATTATGATCAATCCTATGAGTTGGGATTCTTACATATCCCTGTCATAGGGTATCAAAACCTATAGAGTTTGGTTTTACATAATTGGATATGTCCTACCTTTTATGCTTATTTTACCTGGACTAATTTGGTTAATTTTATGGTCATGAATCCATGACTATTGGGACTATAAGATTGAACTTTATAGAGGTTTCCCAAGTACTCTGGTTTATATAAATCCAAAAGAATATAGTTTGAGATAGAAAATTTATGTCATTTGATAGGAACTATCCATTCAGTTTAACATAATTATATATGGACATATTCTTTTTAAAATAATGATGTTTAACATAGAATAATAGGAGAACCGAGACAAAAAATCACTAGTGGTGGACATATTCATGAGTTATCCTTTCCAGTATATCCTTTTTATTCCTAATTAAATATTAGAAGATATGGTTGGAATCAAATAAAAAATTGACCACTAAGGTTGGTTGGATTCAATGGAATATGACCCATTGAGGTATGATGACTCAGAGTGAATATGTAATATTGGGGTAGGATATATCATGAAGATTATAAATCATTAAGGAAGGTTTTTTGATATAGAATATGACCTAGTAAGGATGATCTAGGACTTACTACGGGGATATGCCTTTATATATATGGATCACTAATAACTCATAGATTAATTATCATTAATGAGAGTATGATTGAGAAATACTCCTAATATGACTCCATAAATTTACTTTGTATTAGGAAGGATACAAGTGAATATTATTCCTATGTTTCCCAATGATGTGTAACATAGTCAGTAACTTAGGTTATAAAAGAGTTTAATGATTAAACATAGAAAAAGTCCATAATATGTTATGTGATCATTGAGTATAAAAAATTGGAAAACTCAATCCTCGATTAGATCATATGTCAATTATGGAGAAGCCAACATAAGAAGCATACACCAAATGATATTTTTCCAATATCATCATGATAGGGACCCCTATTATCATGGGAATTAATGATCATAATTTCTATGCGGTTTCTGTTGGTTAAGAAGGAAAACAATGGGATGTACTTTTATTGGAGGAATAATCCCTCTTGCTACTCGAATATATTATCTAAAGGGTTCACACTATAGTTCCAAACCAAATAATATTTCTTTAGTTTCCATAGAGAATAAATCGATTGATGGGAACTATAGTACAATACCAGGGAAAGACTGGTGACTAGTATGATACATGTGTGAGGTTGGAACCCAAGTAAGAAACATGGAAAAGAAAAGTGACCAGTAAATAGATAGGGTAAGACTGGTGCATAATCCGAAGGCATGGGTGGGTGTACTTCATTACACAAGATCATAGTGAGTTTAACATCATTATATAGGGGTGTGGGAAAGGGTTTCCCTTCGTATTTGGCATATGAATTTTTATTACCTTAGTAGATGTCCAAGAGTTACATAATGTGCATAAACATATAGTATATATCATTGAATGAATATTTTTAATACAACTTCATATTGTGTATTCCTCAAAGATTAAAAAGGTCAATGGTTCCCTAGTACAATTAATTTGGGATTTCTTGGGTAGGTGACACCATAGTAATTATTTTTAAGATACCTATGGATTTTTGTTACCATTTCAATACTTATATTAGGTTTAATATTTTTATTGACCATAAATGATAGTGATGTTATAACACATTTACTTCTTACTTCAGGGCATATGGGTCTCCAATATCATATTCATGTGCATTCCTTTTAAATACCCCCTTAAATGAGATGGATAAGAGTATATTTATATACCAATTGGGATTAGGAAACTTAGATATTAGACAACCACATCATTCAAGATATTCAATATGTTAATATCATAAGAAATATGTTGATCATGATAATTGGGAGGAGCATAGTTTCATACCACCATATGACTATGTTGGATTGGAAGTTCATGTGAAAGATTCACATGTAGATGATGAGATTCTATGTTCTTCAGGAATGAGGCCTGCATGTGGGGGTAAAGAAACCAAGTATAATACACTAGATGAAATTAGGGTATAGTATGATGAATGGAAAATATCCACATTAGAGAATAGGGTGAACATGAGGTAGGGAGGGCATGCAATGATCATATTGGAAATAAAATTATTTGGTAAGAACACCATCAAACATTAAATAGCTAAAAAATTTATCTGGGTGATAATTTGGGATCCATGAGAATAAAAATTGATGCTAGAAAAATAAAATAATCCCTTATTCATTGGGTTCCCCCATGAAAGAAATATTTTGAGGCCAAAATGTTTATAAAATACCCATTAATATCGGTTTAAGGTATCAATAACTCTTTTTTGAATAATGGATGATATACATGGCCTAATCCTAGTGAGATGTTCTAACCACCACATCAGCAAAATGAGAAATTTATTTTGAGGAATCACCATCAATATGTACATGTGTAATCATGCAATACATGGTGATCCCATTAGTGTATTATTCACACATAGATAAACTTTTCTTCCGACACATTAGTTCTCTTTTCTGAGTAAGGATTGTATCATGATTTTTTTAGAAAACAATTTATAACACATTTTGTGGTTGAAATAAAATTTCCACACATATAATTATATATTTTTTGAAATGAAACAAATCTTTTTATGAGGAATCTTAGGGTACTTAACTACATATCAGGAAAATCTACTATAACTTTTTATCTTACTCAATAAATTGAAGATACTCACAAGGAGAAAGATTTTTACTCAATGTGTTTGTGATTCCTCTACCCATCAATTCCTGAAAATATTAAAAAATAATAAATGGTAATATCATGGAAAAATAATCAATTTTAAAATCATATAGTTTTATTTAAAATACATTATGGTATTAAAATTCTATGTCTATTTATGAAAGAGGTATCAATCAAATAAATTCTAAAAAGGTGTCCTTAAAAGGATATATGTGGGCTTGATATTGGGGAATATGTACCATCACTATAATATGAGGACACTCTATGAGATCATTGACAATGGAATTTTGTTTCCTCATAATCCTGTACACATACATGGGTATAGTAACACCTGATATAGAAGAACATAAACCATAATCATTATCCAATGATATATCTATAGAGTATAATAAATGGTTTTCTTATATATTTATTCTATAAGATATGTATTCAAATAACATATTTGAGTGATAATATATAATTAAAATAATTTAAGGCTTCTCCATTAAAATATCGTATAGTTGAATTACTTAACATGATGACTGTAATGATGTAGAATTTTGGAATGAGGACTCCAATTTTTTAGGGTGTGTTGTACATTAAAACTACACATTAATGTATTTCACGTGGACTATGTAAAGAAACATTTGGGAACAAAGTGCAGAACTTATGTTTTGACATGATTATGTAGATTTAGAAAATGAATTGAATTCTTATTAGTTTATATTATAGATTCAAAAGGTATTTTGTATGTTTTGAGCCCACAATTCTACCTAAGCCTCATATGGGGAAGATTAGTTGAAAAAATCGTGGATTTTTCTCAATCCATCCTTTTTTGGGTTTTAAAACATACATGTTTTAAACATTTAAATACATTTAAAATTTGAATATTATACCAATATTATGTGAGGTTCATGTATACTGGTAGGTGACAAGACATATAATTACTGTTACATTTTTAGTGTTTCATCCTGGTTAGTATTATTTCTCTTCTACTATATAGTTTAGGGTCATGGAACACATTCCAATGAAGAAAAATTTTATTATCTAAAATCATTGAATAAAATAAGGGGAAATCTATATAATATAAAGGGTGGATTAATCATGAGTTTAATAAATTACCAAAACCACTAATATAGATAGCCTCCATGACATGTTCATGTATTTTAAGATCATAATTATTATACCATTGTGTCATGTGATTTATAGTTACAGGCTGGGGACCAATAATGTTTTTATAATAAGATATCACAATCCTTCATTAAAAGTGTATATAATTCCAAAATGTGTGAAAAAACATGTATTAGAATCCTCTAAATAGTTGGATTAGGTAGTGTGTAAATCAAAACGGGTGATATATGAATTTGGAAATAATGGGATGGAACATGTATGTGAGGGATGAATGTTGACCAAAATTGAATTAGAAGTCCCAATGCAATGATGTTTAGGGTATATTAGTTTTAAAGATCTTATTATTATGAAAAATAACATGCCCCTACTCGGATGTTCCAAATATGTAAGAAATCATATCACTACCAATAATAAGATTCCATTAGAGATGATTGTAATAATTATCCATATCCATGATTATTTCTAGAGGATTAAAACACTTATTGAATGAATTAGGTTTATAGATAAATTATATTCAATAATGGTTTATATGTAACACAAAAAATAATATACAATATTTTTAGCTATAAATAAGTTAATGAGTTCATTAGCTTGCTTCACATACAAAACCGAACTAAAATGAAACAGAGATATGTTTAATCTGTTAAAAACAATACAATGAATATATATGAATGATTAATAGTTAACTATATGTGAAATTTTAAATAAGAGAAAATAAATTCTAATTTCAATAAGAATGACATCAGTGGGTTAAATAAAATTATGAATACTATCATTTAATTCAATCATAATTATTTTTCTAAGTATTTACTTTTTATTTGAAATGAATTTCAATTAAACGTAACTTATGATAAATTATTCTAGAATATATTTGATATAAGTCATTTTGAAAAACCAATTTATTTATAAAATTATAGTACATATAAATGATAATGGTCAATATTCTTAAAACAATTATTCTTAAAATAGTTTTTTATAAAATATTACCTTCTCTAGAAAAATTATATTTATAAAATTTAGAATGAAATTAAAAGAAACCATTATTTTTTGATTCTTCATATAAATATTTTCTTACAATTAATTTTTTTTATTTTTCAAAAAAGACGGATTTATAGGTTTATAGTTTAGAATATCCTTATTTTACAAATATCATGAATTTTATGACATTACACTGTATAAGAATAATTTGGAAATAAATGGAACATATTTAAAAGATTATATATGTTTTTAATATGTTCATTTATAATGTTAATAATATTTAATTTAATTTAGTTCCCCATATTTTAAATTTTAGAACATAATTTTTTAATTTCAATAGAAAAATTAACACTTTATATATTTAGTATTTTTATAATTATTATATTTTACATTTAAAAATTTAATAAAATAAAATGTATTTAAATACATTATTCATTATGTAATAATTATGTATCATTGATAATTTTATTTTTATGGAATAAATATATGTTACATTTGGTAAACAATAATTACCTCTATACATACTATAATGTTTAATGTAATAATTCAAGGGATAAAAGGCTAGAAACATGATGAACAATATCTATAATTGGGTGGATTAGGGTTGGATAGAACATATCTATTCACCACAAAATTATTTCTCAATTTTTAATACTCATTTCTTGATATTTAGTTCCCATTATTAAAATATGATGGGTATTGACCGAATTTTATCTATTTTAACATAATATAGAAGATCTATTATCCTCACTTCCTCTCACACATAAACACAACTTATTTCAGCCCAACATAGACCCCATCCACTCCTCATAATTCCTAGAAACCTTCAACATGTTTTTTCCAATATACTACCCCTTGAGGCTTAACACCATTTACAGAGGAGATAATCGATATAGTGTGGAATAAATTTCTAACTTCTCATTTATCAGTTCCATTTATTTACGTGAAAATATTTATCCCCAAATTAAATTAAACCATATTAAATTAATACAACCATAATATTTTTATACATATATTTTATTACAATTAAGGTTAAAGAATTTTATACTTTTGGCTTTTTTATCATGAAAAATTAAAACTATCATTTGCTCATTATTTGGACTACCGCCACCAAGAAGTAACCTATAAATTTTCATTTACTACAAGAAATAATTTTATAATATATAAATTTAATAAATAATTATTTTAATAATATTATAATTATAATTCTTAAAAATAATCAATACTACTCATTCTACTCATTCTAAGAAAATTCTTTATTTATCCTTGCAAACGTGTGGACAATCGTCTCCGCGGAACAATGTATTCCATTTATCATTACAACCTTTCATGGATGGATATAAGTTTGGAATTAGAGGATAAATGTTATATTTATTAAATTATTACGGTTATAGTATAAAATTATTTAGAAAATATTAATGATATGTTCAAAAAATGATTATCGTTAATTCAATCATTTAAAAAAAGTAATAAGCAGAAAAGGATATCTTATTTATAAGTAATTTTATTATTTAAATTATCTAAACATTATAATAGATTAAAATTATTAAATATCACTATAATAAACTCAAATTAGGATGATTATTCATTTATTATAATTTTGTTATAACTAAACTTCCTCATAATCATCGATTAACTAGAGTTTGTTCCTATTTTGGTTGGTTTAATCACATGTTTGAACTATGAAATAAATTTTTATCATTGATGAATATGGGAGTTTAATTTAATTTAATATATGATATAAATAATTAAATAATTAAATTTTATTTAATTATTACATTATTTTTAAAAGCATTCATTTAGGAAACACGATTCATTTTATAAGAATCATCGAAACATGATCATCACCTATTTCATCCACATTTAAAAGAACCAAAAATTCCCTGTATTGAAATTATATATTTATAAATTATCATAAAAAATATATTACAAAACGTTATATGTTCTAATATTTATTTATGTTGGAAAAATAATATATACCGACACTACTTTTATGAAACAAGCTCAAATCATCAATGATTATATAATCTTGATGATGAAAATAGGTAAAATCAAACAGATATATATTTAATGATCTTACATATGGATTATAGTTTGATATAATTGTTAATATGGTTACTAGGAATATATTTAATGAACTAAATTTAATTATTATGAAATTTTATTCTAATTTCATACAGATCAAGATCGGGGCAAGGGTTTCCCTCTCAAAATCATGTATCTATGTCATTTTAGGTATTGTGAACCTCATTAATTTATGTGATGGATATAATACCTTTTGGAGATATCACATCAAAAAATTATTTTTCAATCATTGTTTTTGAATTTCAATTAAAATACCACTCATTCCAGGGGGTTTGATTAAAATACTACTCAAGTCGAAAGGGTTCACTATTTCAAAAATTAATTCCATGATACACATTTATATCACAAAAATATTTTTTTTTTAATATTTTTTTTCACTTCCCACATATTTTTATTTATTTTATATTTTAATTTTTATGGATATATAATAAAAAATAGGTTCTCTTTCATCAAATTGATATCGAATCGTTTGTTACCATAGTTGTAATGAATTTTGGTAACTCAATGTTCACTCATTCCGTTATCATCAATTCCCTTGAAATTATTTCATATAAGTTGGGTAAATTATAAAAATTTAATACAATATGTGGTATTTTAATTATTTAAATTAATACTAGATCAAACTTATTTTTTAAATATTTCTTACATCAAGTAGTATGTTTATTATAAGAGATATTTATAACTAAAATTTCCTTTCCCAGATTTATATTATTTCATTATTAACATATTTCATAAATTATTGAGTCCACGCACCATAAAGTTTTATTATTTGTTAATTTATCTACCACTAATATATTTTACTAGGGAAATTTACTTTAGAAATAATCCACTATGTTTATCATAATAAAGCGTGTTTATGTTTTTATGATATTGACTAAAGTGTATATTCAATACATGATATGGTTTAAACATATCATTTTATAAAATTCATAAAGTAGGATGTTCCCCAAGGAAGAAATATTATTATTTTTCTAGGGATGTATTTAAATTATTGATTTTATTTATTTTCAATTTAATATTACTATGTATTGAAATTTGTTTTATTATTTATGAGGATATCAATTTGTTTTTCATTGATCTAGATGTTCCTTAGGGAATGGTATAGAATTTATTGTTGAATATTATGTTTAATGTATTGTAGATACTCAAGTTATGGGTGGGGATCCAAATTTTAGATCCCCTTGATACCGAGACATGTATCATGAGGAAACAAATATTGGATTTAAATGTATATATATCCCCATATTATTATAATTTATTTCCAAAATCCCTTGACCAAATTTTATTGATATAAAGTGTAATGTATTCCATAAGAATGAGACAAATGATTATTTTTATTGATGTCTTCATTTATTTATATGGATATAGAATAATGTTTGTTTTATTTTATTATTTAATTATAGTGAATATTTATTGGTTCCATATATGTAAACCATTTTTAATTTATCGGCTTATTCATTTTTATGTTTCCCTTACAGTGTGTTTGAGCTCACCAATTTCTTATGTTCATATCCCCAAAGTTATGAAGGGTCTTTTACACATATTATGGATAAATGTAATACATTGATAAATTTTTTAGTGTTTTGTGAGGATTATCATTATTTATGATTTTTTTATGTAGGGG
The DNA here is from genome assembly GCA_963277665.1 of Viscum album. Lineage (NCBI taxonomy): Eukaryota > Viridiplantae > Streptophyta > Magnoliopsida > Santalales > Viscaceae > Viscum > Viscum album. Next base: position 1,229,193,867 of record OY728123.1, read on the forward strand.
ATAGAAATATCCATTAGTAGAGAAAGGCATAAGATTTATTATTTCTTTATTTTTACTAACTATATAATTCCCTAAATCTAAAAGGTCTTGGGAAAGTATGGAATGATATTTTTTGTTTAGGATATTTTATTATGAGATCATTATATATGTGAATATATAGTTGGTATCAAAAACAATAAATAATGAATGTGTTTGTGGGATCAGATATCAAAGTGTGGATCAAGACATTCACATTATTTATTAGAGTGGGGTTTAAAAAAATAATAGATAAGGATATTTTTGGAAATTATAAGGATTGATAGGTAATGGATTATCACAATTTTAATGGAAGAAATATCCATTTGGGTTTTAATAAGATTTAATGTTATGTTAGTAATTCACATTTTATTTGGGGACTACACTAAGAGAACAGTCATAAAAAACAAATGGATAAGTCTATGTGGGAATTAAATATACATGATAATATGATGATGTTTTCATAAAGTATAAATAGTGTGATTATTCTCGAAAATAAATACTAGTCTAGATACTAAAATTGGATGAAGTTTACTGTATAGATGTTCTATTGTGTAATAACCTGAAAAGAAGAAGATTGGGTATTAACTCGATCATCATATGGTGTATTCTAAAAAGGTCAAACTGCACAACTGGAATGAAACTAATAAGCGATGTGATTACATTAATCCAATTATTTTTCGGACAACAAAAATGTATTTATCTGTACAGTTAATATATTATGTTATATAAACCTATAAAATGGATCATTGATAACAAAGGATTGAACAAATAGGGTCATTGGATGAACCATAGTTAGCATATGTTAAATCTGTAGATATCATATCGGAATAAATATTCATATTGATGTTTTGATATTAATATTTTGGATATTATCATAACTGTTTCAGTGATAGTATATTGGTCAAAACTAGATAACAACGATGATGATGAGAAATATATGTATCTTGAAACCATTATGTCTTATAAATGAAAAAAGTGAGCATACTTAAATAGTTATAATTCTAGTTTATGACTTTTGGGAGGGAAAATGTGAGTTTCATAAACATACCTAAGGTAGTGAGATTGATATCTTAATTGAAACATAAATATGAAATTATTAGCTTTTTTTATTACTGATTCATATTTTTAAGTGATATTTTTATATATTCATAAATTTTATCATTATAATGTGAAACATATAGCAATTGTTCTTGAATATTTATTCCTCAAATCTTTAGAAATATATATTTATTATTATCAATAATAATTAAATATCATTTTATATCAATGTTTTATTTTTTAGGATAACAATTAGAGTACACAGGATTGAGATATGGATAACACTTAGGTATAATATTTGTATGATGTTGACATTAAAATAATTTATTGATTTGGAATAAGTATGTTATGAAGTATCGATATCCTTGGGTTTGATAAATGATTCATGATATTTTTAGTGAAGTTTGTTTCATGTTTAGATCTGTGGAATATAATGAATTTGATGTGATATTTTTATATTTGAGGGTTGAAGATAATGTTAATTTCTAGAAGGATATATAAAATCACTATGGTTTAATTTATTGTAGATTAAAATGTTATTAGGAAAATTATGTTATGGAAAATATATTATTTAGGTATGTGCATAGTTTGTTATATGATTTTATGAATGGGCAATGTTTTTTGAATAATCAAAAGTAACTTGATGTATCCTACTAAAGTAATATTGATTTAATAAAAGAGGTTATACCCTAGATGTTGAATACGATAATAATTCCCTCATATAAATTCATTAGTGAGTAAAAATTTATCTTTTTGGGATTTAATTTATCTAAGGGAGGTAGAATGAAACACCCTAACATTATAATGTATGATTACCTTTAATTAATTCAATTTTTCAAATAGATTTCTCTACATAAAACAACTAACAAAAATGTAGTCATGATATGTTTAGACCATTAAATCCTTTCTAATAAAGTATCGAGACTGAATATGAGAAACTAATTTATTAGATATTTATTAAATGAAAATAAATTCTTCTTTTAATATGAATGAAAATGAATTCATATAACTAAAATAACTAATGTGATCATTTTATAATTAGAAACATGTTTCTCTAAATATTTCATTTTTAGGTGATATTAATTTCCATTCAAATAAACTTGTGATGAATAATTATTTGGTTGTTATGATTAATTGGTTAATAATAATTTAATTATTAAATAAAATGTAATATATTGAAATTTTTATAATATTCTAAAAAATAAATTTTCCATGAAAATAAATTTTCATTATATATAAAATTATATGTAAGATTTAAATTTATAAAATATTGAAATTAAATTTGAAAAAAATAGTTTACAATAAAAATTAGTAATATATTGTTAATATTAAGTTATGTTTTTTTAAAAGATTGATTTTAATGTCAACAGAGAGAAATTTTATTTTTAAAAATAACATGAATTTTATGTCATTATTTGTATATAATTATGAACATTAAATAAAAATAAAATTTATAGGAGTAAAATTCATTCATATGTGAAATTTAAATTTTAGAAATTATTTCTTAAATTTGGAAATTTATATTTCATATTTTAAAATATATGTTATATTTTTTTTAATTTTTTTAAATCAATATAAATATAGTAATTTAAAATAACATTTTAACACTTCTAGAATTTTCTTAAAATAAAATTGATTTACCAGATGGAATCATTATATTACAACTATTTAATATGGTCTGTTTTATTATTTAGGAATAAAGATATGTAACCTTATGTTAAAACAGATTATCGCGGGAAAATAAAAAAAATGGTAAGAGTAATAATTCAATTGGTAATGGATTTGAAAACTGCAAAAAACGTACCTAGTATTTAATTTATGAGGTATTGATCAAATATATCTCTTTAATACTCCATTATTTCTCTATTATTTGTGTCACATTAGTTGATTGTGACTTCCCATTCCTAAAATTTTTCTGGTATTTAAAAAAATATCATGCATTTTCACTTATAAAAGGGGTTATCATATACTCACACCCATTCAAACCACATCACAATAATTTTAGAAAAAGAATTATTATCAAACCAATAATTAACATTCCTATATACCTTATCTATATTCTGGTATTTTCAAAATACCATGACTCCAAGGCACAACCACCTTTTCATAGGAGATAATCTAAGAAGTGAGTTATAAATTCTGGAATACCCTTTCACATTTCTATTTAATTACATGTACATATTAATAAAAACATTACATTAATAAACTTTAAAAATGTTATATAACTATCATTGTTATACTGTTATATTATTATAATGATATTTCAATCATTATCCATCATTCCATATTCTATTAATAATAGTTACTGTGGGCATTGGTGTGTTGTGAGGATTGACTATTTCATGAAGTAATGCGTTTTTTCCTCCAATACATAAAAAGTCCAGTGAAGAAGTTATATTTTGAAAAATATTTCATGTATTTATATAATTTTTATTATACTATAATAATAATCCATTTTACAACTTATTCCCTTTTTACAAAAATAAAATCATAATCCATGAGTACGTGTGGACTACCACATACATGGAATCTTACTTTCTTTTTATCATTTCTACCTTCATGGATGGATTTAAAAATTAGATTATTATATAAATTTTGTATTTATGATATCATTAAGGTTATGTAATAATAATTTAAATGAACTATTAGAGATGTTCTCAAAAAAATATTATCATTAATTCAATCATTTAAAAATGGTGTACTAAGAGGAAAATGATAACATCCTTCACTATAATATATTTATATGAGTTTTTTCACCATAAAAATATTCATTCTAATGGTATATAATACTAATATTTATAAAATAATATAATTATGATTTGTGTAAAATGATATTATAACTAAACAACGAAATAATTATCCATTAGTAAATGTACATTCTTTTTTGGCCTCAATAAACCACTCATATGAACTATACTATAGATTCATTTCATGGATTAATAAGAGAAACTAATTTATGTCAATATATGATATAAATAAGTAAATAATTAGTTTTTTAATGGTAACATTTTTATGAAGCTCATTAATTAATAAAAACATTCGTCCATTAAGAATCATTAAAATATGATCACCACTCATTTAAACCTAATGGATCGTAAATAAAACATTAATGAAATGAAATTATTGCTTCCTAAAAAATAATGAATCATTTTTTTATTAACCTATATGATCTAATTGTGATTAAATTTGAAAAAAAACAAATACAATCATCTAATTTATGATACTATTTTAAATTGAGAAAAATTACTTACACCCTATATTGAAAAATGGAAAAAATATTTAATATATATTTTTAGAATGATTTTAAATTAGTTGCATAAATTTTTAAAATCATTAATATGGTTTTTAGGTATATATTTAATGAACCATATTTTACTATTCAATATTATTTGGTGCATGTTCAAAACCAATCGGGACTGAGGTATGTGTGTTCATATCAAATTCTTCTATATGAGACTTGTTGGGTATTATGAAACTAATATCACTTATTTTATGTATATATTACCTATTTTATATATAATATAATTAATTAAAATTTAATATTTGTATTTTATGTTAAATATGAAGACCTTACATTCACGAGTATGTATTAAAATGTTACCCAATCCGAATCGGTATTTTGTCTCAAAAAGTAATTCCTTGAGACATTTTTATGTTAGTAACAATTTATAATTTGAATGGATAATTAAATACCCATGGATTAATCATTATCATATATTTTTAATTCATAAAAAATAATTATAAAAATCAGTTTTTTTTCCTCAAATTCAATTTGACTCATTTTTACCATTGTTGATTATTTTTAGGAACTCAATTCTCATTCATTGAGTTATTATTTTTTCTCTTGAACATGTTTAATATATGTATGGTAAATTATAACCATTAATTATATTATGTTTTATTTTATTTATTACCATTTAAAACACATAAAAGTACTTTTTTAAATATTTATCATTTGATGAATTATATTGCTTATAAGGGATATTGATTACTCAACTCTCCTTTTCGTGAGTCATATTATTTCATCATTAACACATATCAAAAAATATTGGTTTATTACACACTAATATTTTATTATATATTAATTTATATATTTATATGGGAAAATAAGATATTTTGAGAAAAATAAATTTTAACTTCACTTTTTACTATGTGAGGTTTGAAAATTATTATTTTGAAATCAATATAATGGGGTATCCTTTCACATTAATATGTTTTAAATTTATCATATAATTTCTAAAATATTAAATTTATCCATTTTAAAGTATCCATTATTGGACAAAATGATTTAAAAAAGCGGGTTTAAAAAGTATTTTCATCAAAATTTCAAAAGATACATATGAAAAAGACATTTAATTTTTTATTTTATATCAATGACTAAAATGTTTTATAAATGATCACTTGAGTTTTCACAACCATTTCCCACATAATTTTCAAAAAAATTTATAATAAATTGGATTATGTTTCATGATATATACACTAATATAAATATATATATCCTTTGGAGGATTGAACTCATGTTATTAATCAATTCAAATATTGATCCCTTATTTAGTGATATCATTTGAAGCATTATTTTTGAGAGAGTGATTTTCATTTTTTCAACACCTTTCCTTGTATCCTTTATTGAAGTGGATAATATTATTGGTAAACCATCCAAAATATCTCCTTGTATTTATTATGATCATGTTATTCCATTTTTAAATTTAATGTATAATCATTATCCTATATTTCATGGACTTCTCATTTTACACAATCCATATTGAAGATTGTTCATGTAGAATGAATTAGTATTTATTATAAAGGTATATATTGAAATTATTAATTATTATTAACTAATAACTCATGTTGATTATATATTGTTTTTTTTAAAATTTACTATGTTATATTTTTTATTCATCCATATGTTCCTTAACAATTGGTATGAAGTTTTTGGTTTATGTATATGGTGAATAAAATGGAATTGATCAAGTGAAGAGTGAGGCCCAAAATTATATACCCCCTCAATACATAGATTGGAATCATGTGAAAAATGTTCTTGGATTTTGGTCTATACCACTCCCAAAATATACATAATGTCTTGGTATAAGGCCGTGAAATCATGTTTTTGATGTCCAAAATTGTTAATTCCAATATTATAAGATCAATAATTATTGATATTCATATTTTTATTTAATTTAATGGATATAACAAACTATGAATTTTAGTTCACTATGGAATTATTCAAGTTATTTATTACTACTATATTATGTATTACATGATAATGTTTTTTGAAGATTTAGTAATATTATTACTTTATTTTTTGTTTGAGATCACCCCTTAATCATTTTTTCATTCCTATGTTTTATGAAGAAAATTAGAAGAAAATAATGGTAGAAAATATATCTATTTAGAATTTGTGGCAGATGTTTAAAATTAACATAACATAAATTTTTTCATATATGCTAGAAAAATCTCTAATTATTGAGAAATAAATTAGAATTATTATTTTATGATTTGTATGAATTCACTAAATCTCTAAAAGTAAAAGGGATTGTGAATGTAGATAATGATATTTTTGGTTTTTATCATGTAATTATGGGATATAAATGTTAGGGAATCTGTAGTTGGTATAAAATATTGTACATAATGTATGTTTTTTATGGAACCAGATTAGTAAGAAATAGTTTTTTCTATCACATTAAGTTACAAAAAGTTTATATCATTTTATAATAAACACATTCTCAGGGGAAATGGTTATAACATGAAATTTGAAGAACATGAATATAGAATAAAAAGAGATATTTCTAATATAAAATTTTATTTTAATAGTTAGTCTTTAGAGAATGGTTTCATTTTTTTAGAGGAATATGACTGTCCCCACACATTTTTCACAATTTTTATCTCTTTAATATTTCTATGTAAGGAATGGAAATGATTTAGTGATGAGGGACATAGATTTTTTTATTAGGGATACATTTGTGGATTTTTGACCTAACAATACATTATTCCAATATCCTTTGTTGTTTATGGTATTTTAAATTAGATATGGGAAGAAAATATTTATATTAAAATATCATTCACCATGTTCTATAGAATATTAAGCTCATATTATTATTCCCTAGACCCTCACTCCAGGTTCCTTTGGGAAAACACATACTTTCAAATTACATTTTTTTCAGATGGTTTTCAAATTCAAAATATGATACCTGATTTAGATATTAAATATTGTAAGATAACCAAATAACATTGAGTCACTATATACTATAGACTAATTAGAGGTCAAGATATTTAATTAATTAGGTACTCTATTACACATAAAAACTCATATTATTGCATTTTTAATGGTTATTATCACCATTAAGAAAATCTCATAGAATACTACTCCATGTTTACTTAGGATCAATGTCATATTCTAGTCCAAAATATATATTTAATCATACTCATTAATAATCCCAATGAAAACATTTAAAAATTAATTATGAGAACAAAATCTAAATATGGTTATCTAAATAACAATAAACCCACTTTTTTGGACTTATTGAATTAAAACTAAAATTGATTTCTATAAAAACAATACATTGATGTTGATAAAACATTAATTTAATATTAAAATTAAAATTTTAAAAGAGAAACAATGCTTATAAAATAATTCAATAGAATAGTATACTTCCAAAAACTATCCACGAGAATACATAAAATTTCTGAATACATCTTTTGTTAAAAGACAATACATTCAAATATATTGTGAAAATAAATAGATCCCATTTAAACTAAAATTTATATTTTAACAAATATAACCATATTTACTTATATAATTAAATCTAATGATATTATTTAAAAATATGAATATTTATATAGAATCCTAGAACATATAAAGGCTATACAGGGCCCACCCATTACATTAGTGGGCAATTTCCCTTAGGGGTATGTTGTTACTCCCTATCCACCACAATCATTTATAATTATCATGTTCCAAATTTGAGAAAAACAATTTAATATATTTATTTTTCATCAGAAATTATTTTAATCAATAGTTAAAGAAATATTTATCATCAATGTAGAAAATTGTTTTTTTAAAAAGAATGGTATATTAATAAATTCCTGGTTTGACAATAAGGACACAAAAAAATGTTTTTTAGGAAATATATATATTATTTCATGAAATAAAATTATTAATCTATTGCTACTCACAATTCTTATAGAACAAAATTGTGTGAATATATAAATTGAAACAATATAAAAATTCATTTTCAAATTATCAGGGTATGTTGATGAATATAAATAGAAATGAGTACTTTTCCAAGAATATGTTTAAACATGTATGATTAATGTGAGTTTATATAATAAAAAGATGTTTTTTAAAGAAAAATATAGTTTAAAAATATCAAGAGTCTTTTACTTCTAAAAACAATAAAAATAAGGGAATCCTTCTTCAAATTAGAATAATTTTTTTTTTAAAATATCTTACCACCCATTAAAAACCAAACCATATTGAACCCTCTTTTATAGAACTTCTTTCCTTAAATAATCTCCTAAAACATATTCTCCTCCTCCATAATTTCTATCTCCAACAAAAAATTATATAAAATAAATGTATTCCATATTAGTAGTGTCTTTCCAAAAAATGCTCAAATATATCCTTTATATATTAAAATATTATATGAATATAAATAAAAATATAATTTTATGGAAATATTTTCAATTGAAAATGTTATTGGTGATGGAGATGCAATATTAAGTGTCCTTTATAATGTAATGGTTTCATTCTTATTCATCATATGTCCTCTATATAAAGAAAATCCATTAAATGAATTACCATAGAATCGTAAAATTATTTATCCCAACCTCGAGCTACCATCCCCATGGAATCCATTCAATTAAAAATGTGTATATATATATGATCACACCATTAAAACACCATTATTATATATTAAATGGAATGGATTTAATTTTTGGAAGACCCCAAGATCTTTTTGGAATATATTTTAATAGAATTCAGGAAGAAACATTTCATAACAAGAACATTAAAAAATAAATTGGGCACTTCAAGTGAATATCCATTTTTTCTAGATAAGTTGGATTCCTAAATATAAACTCCTATTTCACTCAATAAAATTTATTAATTTTAGAATGAATATCAATAATATAAATATATATAATATTATAGTTAGTACTCACCCACAAGCCCTATAAAAATCATTTGAAAACATGTAATGGGTAGAAAACTATCCATAAAGGAAATAAATATAAAAAACTGTTAATATATTTTAAACATTAAAAAAACTGATTTATGTTTTTCCAATTAAATAATTAACCATAGGAACAAAATAATCAATTATGTTTGAATAAAAAAATTATATATCCTGGTGATTTTAATAATAAATTTCTTACTCAATCGTAAAGATAAAATCATAATCATTAGATATTATATTTAAATTTGTTTGCTTAAGAAATCATTTTTCTAGTATAACATACTTTTCCTCATTTAATGGGGTATAAAATATTATTAATAATAAAATCAGAATATTACCTTATAAAATAACGATACTTAAATTAAAACTCATTTTGAATCCTAGAAATTATATGAATTTACTATATGATAGTATTTTTATATCACTCTTAAATTGACTCTAACAAATGTATCAACCTAAAAGGTTTGTTGAAACATATATTCCCCGGAGAAAAACAAATTATTACCTAATGCATTGAATTGATATATAGAGATCACCCGTCCTCATGAAAAATGTATAAGGCTAAAAAAAATACATAAAAGGCAAATAATTTTTTATTTCAGTCATAAAAACATTGAAAATATACTTTTGAACTCATATATTGAAGCACATATATAATTCATGTAAAAATACAGATGAAAGTAATTTTCCTTTTAAAAATATTATAATTTAAAATTCGTAAAAGAATAGGAAATAAAAATTCCAATGGAAGCCCATAAATCATAATAAAATAATCATATTATATAATAATATTTTTGGTGGTTGTAAAATTAACTATATTTTTAGATATAATAAAATTTCCATTTACACTTTTATGAAGCTTAAAACCAACATTTTTGGAAAATGTTAAAAAAATATTTCATTCAAATTCTTTGTAGAGAATGTAAATAATTGATTAAAATGAATTTGAAAATAAATTTATATATTGTAATATGGCTTTTAAATCATTTTATACAATATATATTTGGAGAAATTAGAGAATAAAAAAATATAATGTTTGAAAATAAGGCTTCAATGAATAATCTCACAGCACTTTTGTGACTTTTGAATCCAAATTTATTTTATGAACATAACATTGAAATCATTTATAAACTACTTAAATTTTATTAAATTATTTATAAAATAAATCCATATGTTAGTAAATAATCAATAAAAAACAGGTTTTGAAATTTACATGAGTCATAATGAAAGGAAATTGTGATGATAAATCCTTTAAATTATATCCCAAATCACTATGTACAATTTTTAGTTTTCTTATTAATAAATATTAATTAATATTAAAAATGTTTACGAAAAATTATCATCTTTATTAATTTATCATAATCCATTTTTTCATTCATTTTTATGTCTTATATAGTCACTAAATTATATAAATTTATGCCATATGTTTTAAAAAGTTCTGTTCATAATCCAAAATTGCATTTGTTGGTTGACCATGGTAAATGTTTTCATTATTTCATCATTTATATAGTGTTAATAATGAAATATATATAATTTTCATAAATTAAATATAATTTTAGAATCATCAATATAAAGATGTTATGAAAATATAGGCATGCCATTTCAATGAGAAAGTACTCTCTATGAACACATGAATGGCATTTCCTTTATTCTATTGGGTGTAAATTAAACAATGTATATAATATTTAATATTCAATAATCATAAATACCTTATAAATTCTGTATTGATTCATTATTTCGGTCCCTATGACCATCCAAGGAATATTGTATTGAGAAACGAGTCTCTTGGCTTCATGGAGGTTGTAGTCCACAATTCCACACAAACGATCATATAATTTCCAAAAGTATGGTAGGGTAAAACGGAAAATAATATATTATCATTAATTATCAAAATAATTTCATGAAAATAATATATATTTATTTTATCCACCATTTTAAACAAGTATATGAAATGATGATAAAAAAGACACATTTCTTAATAGATGTTGTAGTGCACACATACACATGAGAAAAGTGTTGATATTCCATTGGATAAAATGGTGATGAAAAAGTTAAACCATAAACATAATAAAATTATATTTTATCATTGGTGATGTTGTTATTATATATGAATGTTCATTAATTATTTGAAGGGGTCGATGAAAAATAAACAGAAACAAAATCCCTTAAAACCTATACATCTTATTTTGATATCATCCCTTGGATTGACCTTAATTCATTTGAATAATAGAACTATAGTAATTGAAAATTCATAGGGTTGTGTGAAATAAAGTCTAGAGATGAATTGGATGTTTTTATAGTAATCTAAACATGCTTTATAATTTTAAAAGGATGATATTAGTCCCTTTTTAACTGAAAATTTCAATTGAAGTTTCTAAATTTTCAAATCATTGAAGGTCTGAATTTAAGTTTTTATGAATTAAAAGTGGAATATACAACAATAATCCGTTATATAGTTGATAATTTACAAACTATTTGAGTAAATATTGCATTTATATGTTTTTTAATGATATAAAATTAATTTTAAACTATAAATTTCATTTAATGTACTTATCACGACTATTCACATATCTAGACATTAAAGGAATCAAGTTAAAATTTTATTTAGAATATAAATAATTTTACCATAATTGTTTATTTTTAATTATATATTAAATTAATTTGACACCATAATTCATAATTTTGTTTATTTGTAAAATAAGTTACATGAATTTTTAATTACTTGAAAAAAATGTATCAATGTTATGTTATCAATAATTGTATTTATAAAATCTTGAAAAAATATTGATAAAATAATCATATAAATATATTTATATGATATTAAATTAAACTATTTATAATAATTTATAAGTTTATTTTACAACATGAAATCATAAAATAGATATTAAAATAAAGAGAGTGTTATTTTTAATTATCATATAATTAAAATGATATAATGGTTATAATCAAAGTAAAGTGGCAGCAAAATTATATATTTTTAATTAAAGGAATATTATGTTTGATTACACTCTTCCAGTGAAATAAAAGAAAGATTTTGATTTATTTTTTTCTCTTATCCCAATGTTTTAACCCCCTTAAATAAATTTTACCATTTTATTTAGTGAAAAACATTAACTATGGTTACTATTAATATAGAATACATTGTCTATTATTTTATATCCAAAATTCTTTAAGATAATTTGGACATGATGATTTAAAAAATTATTTCCATTTTACCAAATGAAATTCAAAATGTTTTATAATTTAATTATAGCATCTGCACAATAAATTAAATAAATTTTTTTTGAAGAAAATGATTTTTTCAAGTATAACATGTCATAAATATCATTACTTGTTTAATAAATATATTTATATGAATTATAATTACTTTTATTTGATATTTAATATATTAGTTTTATTATAATGTTTTATCAATAGTGATTAATTTAATATATTATGCTAAAAATATATTTCAACTATAAAAACATTTTTATAAAAAATATATCGTTCACATTCAAATGATTTTACCTTCATTTTTTACGAATCAATGTTTTACTGATTATTATTTTTATTAATGAAATATTTTTCACATATATTTCACAATTAAATAGCCTTAATCATATAATGTTACCAAAATATATTAATTTTTTTTGAAATATATTTAATAACATATTATCCAAATGACATTTCAATCTCTTGGTTATCTACAAGATAAAATACATGTTCCTAGATTTTAAGAACCCACTATCCTAATTAACCATAATTACCGTAATATTAATGATCACATTTTCCCAAAATAAAACCACACCTTGTTGGTTTTGTCTTCAATATAGAAATATTCTTCCCAAATAAAATTCAGGATCATTAACAAATTAATTTTCCTAAAAACACTTGTTTTTTATTATTTGATTCATACAAAAATCACATGTGATGAGGTTGTTAAATCATAACATAGACTAGATAATTGGGAATAAGCACAGGAGTTTCCTATCCAACTCCTATCTAGTATGATTTATCCTTCTAGAAATTTACATATTGTCTTTAAAATATACTATTATAAAGGGTTTTATTAGCTAAATCAATTTATTAAAACCTAAAAAATTCATTGTTAAATAAAATAATGACAAACAATAATATAAATAGTATAAACAAAATATTTCATTAACCATGCGATATATTATTAAAATAATTCGATTAAAAAAAATAACAATTTTTATTCATAACATGATAAAGGGTAATGTTATCATATACTTTAATCTTGTAATACAAAACCATAGTTTTCTTAACTCTTGATGGAATAACAAAAATATAAATTTTCATATTCTAGAAACCTCTTTACCTCTAAATTTAACTAAATATTCTGACAAACAGACACTATAATATATAATACCTTTGAAGACCCATGAAAATGTGTTAAATTGAATCTTTTAATTTTATTACTATACCATGATCATTAGGGTTAATATTTTTAGGGAAATTGGACAAAATGCATATCAAATGATTATAAGAAATGTATACACTTCCACTCATTATTGTTTTTTCACACAAAATCAAGATTCTTAAATTTTGATTCCCATTTCATTCCAAAGATATACGATTATTTTAGTATGAATAACCAATTTGGAAGGATATACCTTTCTATAGTTCTTACTCATCCATAGTACATGTGAAAAACATTTTAAAATATGGGAGGAGTATAAATATTTTAATAATGTATAACAAAATAATGATAACCATTATTCAATTTTGAAAATAATGAAATCCCAATGAAATAATCCTCTAATTTAATTAATAGTGAACTAAATATAATGATTTAATTACTCAATAAGTAAACTTCCCTTCACCAATTTTTTCCTAAAAAATACAATAAGTAATCATAAAGGTAAAATTATAGTCATTGTGTTCTCTTAAAAAACATACACACTCTTGAAAATATTATCTAAAATAACTTAGATTTAACCATTAATGGGGAATGAAATTTATTTTAAAATTAAGATAATTAGATTACCCTATTAAATAAAAATGATTCCATGATAACTTATTCAAAAGAATATATAATTGATGTATGTACATTGGGATATAATCTTCATACAACTCTTAAAATATCTCATTACTAGTGAGATGTGTCATACCCTTCTTCCTTAACCAAATAGTATAGAAAACAAACATACTTTATGTAAAAGTTTTCCTACACTAATAATCACTTTACCTAAATAAAACACATTGATATTTTAGAATTTATGTTCCTTAAATAATACAATCAATAGTGTGCAGTATAAATTATATTAATCTTAAACAAACCATAATATACCAATATTTAAATATGACCATTATAACCTATTTTACAATTTAATGTGTATGAATAGTAATATAAGTAATAAAAAAAATATATTTTTTTATTAAATTTAATAAGAAATCATGTATTTAATATTTACTTCTTGGAAATGATGATAAAATATAATTTTGGTAAATGAATAGTTTTCTAAAAAAAAGTTGTCTTTATATAAAGATTGTATTATTATAATAACAGATTAAAATTTTCCCTACTCGTATATGATTAAATTGAAATAATTATTTTGTTTAAAATTTAACTAATTTACATTTGTTTTATTTCTTTGTTTAAGTAATGAATTATAATAAAATAATTTTATTCATCAAAAATAAAATTTCTCCAAAAATCATTTTTATTTCTTTTTTTCACAAACATTATAATCAATAGAATTTTTTTTTTCAAATTACATGAGAAAATTTAAAAATAAATTTTTAAATCATTATTTTTTAAAATACATAGTATGAGTTGTTGGTTTTTTATAAAAATATTGATTTTTGAGTTAATAGTGAAAATCCCATTTTTTGCAAAAATGTTTTTTCTTTTAATAAATTAAATTAATTTAGAATTATAATTATATTTTTTATTATGATTTAATGTATCATAATATAAATTTTATTAATAATAATGAAAATAATTCCTTAGTAGTCTATATTATTTATTATTTTTTTATAAGTTTATTTTTATGCTTAAAAATGCGATTTCTGAAAATTTATTTTTCATTTGTTAAGAAACATTATTTCAAAAATAATTTTGGATATTTATAGAAATATAAAAAATCTATTATTTATTTATAATTATAATTTTTATATTTATTAATTTTGAAAATTTCATTTTTGGCCATTATTAATAGTAAATATTGTATAAATCTGTCACCTTGATAAAGAGTAAATCTGGTTTGTTAAAGTAAAAAATAAATTATAAGGCCAAAAAATATTATCTTAATTCCTATTTCTTTATGGTATTTAGATCATTTTCACCATAACTATTAAATGTTCTTGTTATTTATCCCATTTAGAGTGAAAAATACATTTATAATATTTAAATACCTCGAAAAATTACAATTTTGTTGCTCCCCAAAATTATAAAATGTATCCTCCTCATATCCCTTCCTCAGACCTTTTGAACACCATATTTTAGAAAACACCTTACCAATTGAATCTAAAAACTTTATAGAAATGAAATAGATATCCTTTCATTCCCATAAATTCAATCTAATAATTCTTAAGGGGAAAGCTCAAGAGATATATTAGAGGAGGTAAAGTCCCAATAGACCTAGTTAAATATTATTTAATCATATACCTCTATAACATATATTATGAAAACTATAAAATAATTTAATAAATATTTAATATGTAATTTTGTGTTATTATATTTATGTGAAAAAATATTTTCTTTCTACATTCAAACCCATGGTAAATGAGTACATCATTTTCTTGTACGTTTGGACTATCACCTCGACAATGTAATGTCTTTCATTTTCCATCACCTTATCACACATATAGTTTTATTGATTCAATTAAAAAATATATCATATTCTTGTTAAATTATTTTTATTTTAAAAAGGTAGTATATTACATACCTTCTTAACCATTCCATCCATTATAAATTTATTGTCTTTCAAATGCGTACATGCAGAATACCACATCCACAAAGTGATATGATTATTTTTTCGAATTCAACACCAAAGAATGGTCATATAGATTTAAATGTTGCATAGATATAAATTTTATAAAAATTTTATTAATCTGTAAAAATTATATATTATCTAAATAATTTATTTTCCACCTATTTTTAAAATTAAAACATCTTTTATGCATTCAAACTTACTACTGTCTCCATGAAAATATGTGGTTCATTTTTCATTACCACCTTACATGTTTAGTTTAAAAAGTGTGTGTAACCTATTGATATGAAAATTATAACATGTTAATTGTTATATAATAAATGAACCATATCACATTATACCATGATAAAGAAACCATTTTTATATTGAGGTCATTAAATGGACAACTTAATAGTTTTTAGCATGAACGTAAAAGTTTTACTAAATAAACAAACATAGAAAAAAATGAAAAAATAGTGAATAATGGTAATGTAATGAAGAATAAAAAGTTATTAATATGGTATAAAATATTTATACATTTTTACATTTGAGAGTATACATACAAATGAAATTATTCAGGGATTAAGATAAGGTACATATTTTTAAAGATCATGTTTTATAGTTTTCCATATAACTATTTACATTCATATTCAAGGATATTTTAAATTGTTTCAGGAATTATCTAATGTACACAATAATTATTTATAAAATTCACTTTTAAAATTTCTAATTTTATATAAAATGGATAAAAAATTAATCCTTTTGGTAGTTAATTTGTGATTCATTTTTTTACTTTACTTACCAATATGATCAAATGATATTAATTTGAAAATTTACTAAAAGGTTTTTTTACCAATTCCATGGTTTTTATTTTATTTTTAGTTACCGTTAAAAAATTTATGGTTTATTTTCAATGTTAATATTTATTCGAATATTATATGAGTTTTTATTTCTAATAAGTGTTTTTTAAAAAATTTAATTGGATTCTCATTTTTACCAGATAATTTAATGTGTTATTGTTTATTGGATTGAATGAAAATTAAATTGATTTTCATTGTTAAATTATAAAAAATATGTTTTTATTCATGATACCTTGGTTTTATGTTATATTTAAATAATGTGTAATCTTAAAATTGATCAATAATTCACTGGGTAATGTTAAGTAGTTTACAGATGAAAGATGACACCTAAGAGACATTTTAATTATCATGTTCTGTAATTCTAATGAAAGGGAGAGTGTAAGGATAATTTATCATGTTACGTGCATGATTTTTCAATAAATTATATTTATTTTAAATGAAATATATTTATTATATAAGATAAAAAATAAACTCATGATTCCTAGAATGTTTATTATCTTATCAATGTAATGGTTTTTTCACAAGTTCTCCTGACATATTATGTAAAGTTCATGATTGTTATATTTATTTTATGATTTTATAAAAAATTATTTAATAAACATTTAACATGGATTTTATTCCATGAATTTGGAAATTCCTATTTGGAGATAAAATGTTTTATATGTAAAAATGAAAAGTTCCTTTTCGGGTTTTCATGAATTTCAAATTGATTAAAGGGAATTCCACTCTTTTGATATCAGTTAATGATCTTTTAATCCTTATGTAAAGTTTTAAAACTGGTTTTCATAGGTAATAAATGGTAATTGAAATTTTTATAATGTGACAGTTATAGATATTTAAATTACCTTGTACAAAGAATTTGTGTATTCATAATGAACTTATTTTGTGGATAAAATGGACACTAGATATAAATATTCACTTGGTTAGGTATTATTTTACCCAATTGACTAAACTGTAACATATAAAGGTTGTATAAGTTTTATGAATGAAATCATTAATATAAATGATGTATTTTTTGGTTAAATAATATATATGTTATTGTAGTTTCTTTCAGAGTAAAGGTTTAAATAACTTTATAGGTTATTGTTATTATTTTATAAACATGTATGCTAATATACTTTATATAATTATGGTTATTTTGCGAATAAGTTAATAAATATAAGAGAAATAAATCTATAGTAGCCTAGGATAAATATATGGTGAATCCAAGGTATATTTAACAATTTTATTGGGTAATTATATTAAGAAAATCATAATATAGGCTAAGAAAATTTATCTAATTAATCAATTTTATTTCTATATTGAAATTATTGGTTGATAAATTATAAATTTATATTAACAAGGAAAAAATAATTATTTAATATTAATGGGTGGAAATGAAAAACAAACTTTATATTTTTGAGATTCACTAGAAATAATGACCATAATTTAGAAACCATTATGTAGGATTTAGACACCTTCTCAAGTATTCAACTTGGGACACCCCAACCTGAAAGCCGCTGACTGGTTCTCAAATCTGGTATATCTCATGGACACATCTTCATCTCCCTAAATGCTCGTAGATACCGATAAGAATTGGGGGAATAGGGTTTGTCTATTGGGAATCTATTCCCACTTTTCAGTGTGTAACACATTGGTTGAAATCATATAAATAAATAGAAGAATAAATATAACAATGAATAATAAGATGGAAAAAAACTATGATAAGTAGAACAATAACCCACCGTAGTAGGAGCACAATAAAAACTGAACAATCATATATATAATAATTCCATAAATAATCTCATGTATAATTATGATCATTTTAGTAAATGTTCCAGGGTTTTATCAGATGAGGGAGGAATGAGGATTTTAAATGTTTTCATCATTAGAACAAAAAGGCTTGTTGTCTCTAAAAATATTAGCCCGGAAACGATCTGATCATCTCACATATATTTAATGACCTATAAATTAAATATGAAAACATATTTGTTCATATCTAAATCCACTCTCAAATTAAACTCATCATTGGTGATCATTTTTTGAATGAATCATAGTACGATCCCTCTAGGCCATTCACGTGCACATAAAATATTTTCTTAAATGTAGATCGATGAATTTTAGATGCTAGCACAGAAATTTGATTACCAATTAAACATCACAATGATCACTACATCGATGTGACTTGGATTAATGAGGGTTAATTTGATCTAAACTCATATATCGAGAGTGTATATATATAGGAAGAGTGAGAGGAGGAGGGTCTCCAGTGATAATACCGTGAACTTTCACTCTGCCAATTTTTTAGTCCACGGATTATAGTGGATGAACAAAATAGAAGGTTGGGTACCCAGACTCCTTTAATAAAACATACACAAGATAAATAATAATGATAAACTAAACTATATAAATATTATTTATTATTTATTATTTTATCACATATATAATATATATATATAATATTAAATGATAAACCCTGAGTCATTTAACTCGAATTTTAATTGCCTCTTAATATAAAAAGGACGTGGAATATTAAAGTAATATATATTTATATTTACTTATATTTTAAATAATTATAACAACTAATCTCATCCCAATTATTCTTTTATAGAATGATTATTAATGAATTTATTTATTAGTGATTTTAAACATGTGAAATACTCAAACCACATGGGGGTTCCACGATGTTGAATATACCTATTCAACTGAATATGAATTATTCATGAATACACTGTTGATTGTGACCATCTTGGACATGATCTTGATAGAAGAGAATAATATTCATAAACCAAAAGCAAAGTATAGAAACCTATAATATCCCTTAAAATGTTTAGTAAAGTCATACTAGTAACAACCAATCTACAAACACACACAGTTTAAAGAAATCCCTTTCTTATTAAATATCTCATAAATCTAGATTAACACTTATAGCATTCTCAATTTTATATTTTTATTATTTATTAATATATATATATGGATTTATATTTTGACTACCTTGGCCAAGTATTTTTGAAGGAATGACCATCCTAGTCAACAAGAACCAAGATATGTAACATCCTTAACCCATAAAAAAATTCTTTCTTGACCATTCAAATAATTTCATTCCATAAATGACTCACCCAACACAAGATAGCTGTCAATGATTTCATTCATCTCGTTTTAACCGTACATCAATGTACCTGATCAAGTGGAAGAAATAGAGAATGATCTCATGTGACGAGTAGAATATGCATTTATATAGATAGGAATGACCAATTACACCCAAAACATATGGTGTTTTTATTGTTGGTTCTATCCTCATTATCTTACTACTAGGGGTCAACATGTATGTCCTTTATGAGAAAAAGTCTCAATACATATGAGATCCCAACACATGATAGTAAAACATATATTTTTTGCAGTCTGTAAGATGTTTCTAGACCATAGTAAATATATTTCAGATTAATTTAATAGTATCTCAAGGTTCTCATTATAGTCTAGGATCTTATATATCTTTTTTATATGAAAAATTATATATTTAAATTACCATTCAATAGTGAATAGAAAAAAATATACACTATAATAGTATGAAGAAATAATTTATAACTAACTATATACATGATATAATAATGAAAATTACTGTATAGTTGGTTCAAGGGAACCCACAATTACATCACTCACACTTGTAATAGTAACATATTTCTAACCAAATTCATTATCCCTCACACAATTGAGATCATATTTCTAATAAGTCACTACATTAGTTTCTGGTTGTGCCCTATTTACATCATATGGATATTTCTCTATAGCGACCTCGCCTCTATGAGTAAAACGTCCTAAGAGATTATATCCCAATGTATATAATTTTTTACACAATCATAACATGAAATCATGGCCATTAAGAATTTCATAACTAACATTATGAAAGTATTTTACTTACTAGGTGTGATTCCATTAACTAGAAAAAATTATTGCACTTAACTACTTCTTAGCTACTTCAAAATCATCAATATACTCTATATGTGTAGGTGTGGCTACGAATGGATTGTATGAGCATGTCTTCTCTCATCGCGTTATCATAATTATGGTACTAGATCACATTTATCTAAATAATACTATTTTTATCCCACCAATACTAGTATCATATCCACTCCACAAACTAGGTATATATCTTATTCCTTTTTAAAATACAATTAGGTTGTTCTGACTTCATTACTTACGTTTCTTCTTCATACTACTAATAATTTCTTAATATAAAGTTAATGTTTGAAATAAAAATTTTGTACATATAGTTACATACATGATGGATTCATTTCTAATGATGATGGAACATAACTCATCACTATGTATCCTCATATGACTTTTCATATCTACATGGATAGATTTATACCATGTGAACCTAATAAAAACTATTCTATTGAATTATTATAGTGTGTATTTATTTAATACATTGTTACTATATGAGTGATTGAATATGTTCAAGCAACCATTATATCTATCTAAAAAGTTCATCTTTCCCAGAACATAGGTTTCTACTTTAATTTAATAACTGAATAATAACATTGATCATGGTATTATCTATGTGAATGAAAAATATTAGTTTTCCATATGATTCCAAACATATGTTACTCGTAGAATAATAGTTCTACCATTATCTTCTAGTTGACACATGGAAATAATTCATTCCGAATGAATGTTCTAAGATCATTTTTATACATTAATTCAAAACTAGATTTTGACGAACATTAAAACCTTATTGGAATCCAATGTTTTCATCATCAAATTCTAGTTCTATCATATATACACCTTTCATGAATTCTTATATTTAAATACAATAGCCAATAAAATGATATTATAATTTTTCTATGACAAGTAAAATTCTAATGGATTTAGGCATACTGAAAGGGATTTAACAATCGAACCTTATAGTTGCCACACTTTTACCATCCATGTATCTAGTCACTTTAATACCAACAGCTGTATTAAATTTGTAATCTAGATTTCATTTTGATATGTGGTATCCATTATTTCATTTTGATTAACTTTATAAATTTTATCAATATTCCATATACATCTTACTTGTAATATTTATTATTCATAATGGAAAATTTATCCCCATTTTTAGAGAATATAAAACCATCACTATGGTTTAACCATATTACACAGTAGGTGTTGATGGAAAATTTTTGTACCACATGTACTTTTGGAACAAGTTCCTATGCCAACTATTTGTGCATATTAAGTATCAACTAAATCCAGTCAAATAGTACCCACACAATATCAATTTGATATGTCCACCCCTATATAGACATATAGTATATTACTGGACTATATTATTTCCATCATATGGATTTATGAAACATACTAAGAAACTGTTTGAATAATTACATTGATATAAAACATGTTTATCTTGATGGTTTTTTTATATCCATAAAAACTCATTACATCCAAATACAAGTTCTTATGAAATATTGGGGTTTCCCCATCCTCTAAATCATATGATATCCATTAGTCCTTACAGTTGGAATATTATTATGGGTGATTATGATTATTTTCCAATAAAATATTGATATATAATGCATTTTTATTCAAATTGAAACATTGATACTATATACATCATAACTATGATACATAAAATGTATGTTTTTCAATTTTACCAGGCTAAATTTTTTTATCAATGTTAACAAGTAAGTATTATAATCGATCATCCACATTAAACCTAAATGAAGAATAAAATAAAGGTTCTTTATTTTTTTAATACCTAAAAGACCATGAACTATCTATAATAAAATATTCAAATGGCCTTAACTAAACCATCTGAAATCGGATTGATGCGCAGTCTGAGCCATTGGGACCTTAATTAAACCCTATACTTATATTTTCTCCTAATTTAATTTTATTGGATCATAATAATTATGTGATCCATATGATACAATTTAAAGGTAATGAAGTCTCAATAGAAGTATTTAGACCATGCGTTTTAAATTTTACCATCATCGAGATGAATAGACTTCTCATCAATGATGATTCAAGACCTGGTATGGTCTGAGGATCTCACATTAAATAAAAGAGAACTTAAATTAAAACTAAAAAAATTCATATCTGATGCACCAATCAACTAAATCTCATCACCAGTGATTGTAACATGAATTATATATATAAGGATACCTCTAAAACATCCATACACACATCCAAATTTTCTATAACATCGATCATCGAATTCCGGGTTCTAGAGAATTAATAAGACAACGTATTCGACGTCTCGACGATCACTATAGTATTGTGACATTAATGAATATGGGATAATTCAATTAAAATTCCAGGATGAACATCATTTCACTCTAGGAATTAGAAGAGGAGGGAGGGGCTCTGGAAAACAATTTGTGAATATTCACTGATCCAAAGACACTCTTTGCAATTTATAGTGTATTTACAAAATACCCTATAGGGTTCGTCAATCGAAATTAATATAACATCCACTAATTAAATAATTATGATGAACTAAAATGTGTCAATATTATATATTATTTTATCATAAATCATTTATATAAATATATATATATATATATATATATATAATATTATGTTTTTGAGACCCATGTTATTTAACTAAAAAACAGGGAATATTAAATTAAAATTCATTATATTAATATTTTATTTTATTTATTAAATTGAATATAATTTTATTAAATAAATCCATCATAGTTTTTATTACATTCATAATAATTTATTTATTTATTTATTGGTGATTGATAACTCAGGTAACACTCGAACACAATAGTGGGGCCCACCATGTCCAATATACCTATACACCTCAATATGGTGGATTCAAGAATACACTATTGTGTGTGACCCTCTATGACCCTATCTCTACTGTAGTTAATATTATTCATAGACCATGAGTAGAGCCTAGTTACCCATCAAGACACCAAAAGAGATATGTAATTTCATAGGAATAGTAACCGACATACTGAAACAAACTATGTAATATAAAATAATTTCTTTTAATACCTCATCAATAAGTTCACTCACTTCTATCATCAACCTTTAATTTCATTATTATTTATTGATTTATTCGGATGGATTTTCTTTTTCACTAAAATGGACACGGAATTATGATGACACTGCCATACTAATCAGCAAGGCTCGAGATAAATAACATCCTCAAAATGGATGTGAAAATACTCTATTCACTATTCAACCAATGCCATACCACCATTGATTTACCCAACCTAAGATTCATAAAAATGAGTTCATTATGATCCTTTTTTATCCATGCATCAAATTATGTGATCAAATGGCACACATTGACATTGATCTCATGTCAGGGGACAAATACACATGTTCGTATATAGGAACAAAAAATGAAACCGTAATCATGTGCTGTTTATATTGGTGGTTCTTTCCTCGTGATCTCACCACTAGAGATCACTATGTGTGATGTTCATGAGAAGAGGTATATACGTATAATACCCAAACACCTGATAGTCAATCATCTATTGTTTCAAGGAAATAATATTTTTATATAACACATGACATATATATTAGATTAATTTCATTGTAACTAGAGGTTATCATTATAGCATGTGATCTTGTTGTAACATTTTTATATGAAAAATAATCTATAGAAATTAACATTATATAGTAGATGTAGAAACATATACATAATAATTGAAAGATTACATCATGTATATCAATCTATATACATGATATGGTAATCAAAATTAAAATATAGTTGGACTGGAGAACCCACTATTACAGGAGTCATGTGTCTATAATGTTTCGAAAAATATCTATTCAAGTCTCAATACAATACATTTATAAAAATACTAAGAAGACCATAATGAAACTATCCCACCTAGCATCATTATCCTATTCTTGATCATGTTATCCTGTTATCCTAAGCATGACATAACAAAAAGAATCAAAATATGGATGCTTTCCTCGATCCCTACTCACATCCATATAGTCTGTTTGGGTACCCCAAAGTTTCCCAAGACAATGTGTGATATAAAATCCTTGTAGGGATCCAAAAATGAAGTATTTAACATTCCAAGATGTGTAATACAAGTTAAGATATGTACAATTTATATCATAGGTATATAATAATTAATAATTTTCCATTGTATCTATTATGAAATTAAACTATAACTTTCTATCCAAAAAAGGATCCCTACAAACCTGTGTTCATGATCTTATATCGAAAGAGGTTATAATGAAATAGAAGTAAAAACAAAAAATTACCATATACATAGTATATCATATCATCAGTGATCATGACGTATAATCTATATAACATGTCAATCATAGTTTATCCTTACAACCATGCATGTTGTAATTCACCGCGGATGATACATATAATCAAGCATGTCACATTAACAAAGGTCGATCCATCTAATCAGATGTTTCAGAACCCAATGGGTTGGATCTATGGAATTCTGAATCAATGAATTATCCCCAAGCCCTATGATCAAATCGATTGAAACTTAGTTAGACATAGAATGTGGTCCAATGATCTTGTCAACTGACCATGTCCACTACATGCCCAAGCAAGATGGAATCCATGGATAACAAGGCCCAAGGAATACCCGGGAATTATGACCCATGGGGAAATATCACCCCAGGTGGCCACTACAGTTATGATAACCCTTCCTTTATGAAACCCATGAAATCATATAGAAACATCCACCCTTCCATTGAATCACTATTACACTCCATTAGTTTAACCACTCTTATAACAATTCCATTTAATAAATTTCAAAATGAAATATCATGTATTACATGGAAATGAAGGTGATCCATATCTTAAAAATTCAATACAATTCAATTCAATTATAACCCGGCTTCCTTTGATAATGGTAAGCTATAACAAAAACCCCATAGTTGTTTTGACAACATGAAAGAAACGGGAAAACACTACTAGTGTCCTAGGATGGGAAAAAATACTCCATCTCTCTCAAAGGTTCCCAAGGACAACCAAACCATACTAAAATTATTTCATTTCAATTATTCAATTAATTAATGGGGTGACACAAGAAAACCCTTTATGTGACGCAGTGGAAATTAGGAATACAATGCATAAAACCAAAGGATAATGGTATATACCCCCTATCATAGGTTTGTACTAGAGAGAGTGTCTAGTTTAAAATTTATTTTCAATCCAGATTAGAAAAAAACAAAGATCAAATGAAGAACCTAAAAATAGGTAATATTATATTACACATAACTAACTCCATCGATACAAATATGAGAAAATAATGTCACAAGTGGATTGTATTACTCACAAGTATGGATTAGACGAGACGATCTGTTCCAAAATATGACTTTAAATGGTCAAACAAGGCAAAAAGATATTAAATTGCATCCTGGGGGGATATCATGCCTGTGAATAGTGTTAGGTTTTTAAAACAATTAAGTGAAAATTACTAATTTCATACAAAAATTCAGGGATGAATTTTTTGGAAATACTGTTGGTGAAATTGTACACTAATTGTGAACCCTCCACTTTATTATGGGGGCCCCCCAAATATTTTGTGAGGATAGAATGCCTAACAATGAAAAAGAAGTGTCGAATCCCATTGTTAACTATCAGTAGAAAACTTCATGAACATACATGTCTATTTACATGGTTTGAAAAACCATGTCGTCTCCTTCATCCCACTATCTAGGCCTTATATGATTTATCTA
Organism: Viscum album; assembly: GCA_963277665.1. Classification (NCBI taxonomy): domain Eukaryota; kingdom Viridiplantae; phylum Streptophyta; class Magnoliopsida; order Santalales; family Viscaceae; genus Viscum; species Viscum album. Next base: position 1,229,220,516 of record OY728123.1, read on the forward strand.
ATTAAGTGAAATATCCCTTACATTTTCTCCTAACAATGTAGCTTTCTTGTTTTTCTCCTAGAGTTGTGTTTTGAGCTATGAAAAAACCATGGACACCACCGATACCCCCCATAACCTCAAATAGAATTCACATTAAATTATAGATAATAATTTAAACCAAAGGAAAAATATCTATACCTCATAAGAAAACCTGGGATATTACAATCTTCCACATTAAAGAAATTCACAAAAAAAATTCCCTCTAAAGGGTGGTCATGAATCAGTAGAGAATAACTCCAACCGCTGAATACATTCATTATTTTCTAATTCCCACGTATTTTCGTGTATATGGTCATCTATATATGTCACCAGTACTAGATTAACTGATATTCCTTGAAAAAACATCATTATTTTATCAATGATAAGAATTGGATGTTACTAAAATGAAGATTCAACCTATAACTCCACCACATATGACTACAAAATTTGAGTTGGGTTTGAGTGATAATAGCATAGGAGATATACAATGATAACATCATTCTGGGCTCATCAGCTATGAGGTAACTACAACCGATATGCTTCCAGCCTAACACTCACCAAAATCGTGAACATCCCAAAATTGTTTGGTGAAATATTACTGTGTATCATAATTCATATGTGTCTCAGACATTGTGAGATAAGTAAAAATACAAGATCCTTAATCATGAACTCTATAGGTGGTCGATGAAAATTTTCTTTAGATTTCAATCGTGATTGTGAAGTATCCATCCACCTCTTGATCATATAGACCCACACAATAGTCTCCTACCCTAGACACAATTTTATTAAAGGTTTCTAACATGCCTTCAACAAGCATTGGGGTGATCGACCTCACCTATTGTAAAAGTCCTAATAAGGTTCCATTTGTATTATCACAAGAAAACACTTATTGTAAGATAACTATATAAGGGGAATATTCTACTACAATGTTCCCATAATAACTGGGATGTATACTCACACAATGTACTCAAATTCATTTATCATTTTCTCTAACTGACCATTAATCAGGTGGTTGTATTCTATGCCTCGAACCAATTGTATACCCAATGACATTTGAAAAACCAAAATTGAGACATAGGACATTCATCCCTATCTAAAAAGAATGTAAAAGGGTCCCTAATAAGCCTCAGTATCTCAAGGATATATCACATTTAAATCTCATCAACATTAAAGTTCTCCCTGATTGGTAAGAAATGAGAATACTTAAAGAGACTATCCACAAATTCCCAATTGGAATCACTACCTCTTAGGAAACATGGAAAACTGAGCACGAAATCCATCATGAAATCATCCTAATTCCCCTTCGGAATGGGTAACTATGGTAATTTTTTTAATAACTAATTTTTGGCCTTAACCTACTGATAGGTTCAACACCTCATAAAAAACCATCTTCCTCACCTTTCAAACCCAGCCACAACTACTAATAATGAAAGTCATGATACATCTTGGTAGAATCAAGATGTAATAATAAAACTGAGGCATGAAATTCCCAATTCATCTCATCAAATATTTCTAAAGAAACCCAAACATTACCGTTGATACACATGATCTCATCATCTCCAACACTCCAACTATGATGTGGGTCCTCAATTTCCATAGTCGCTCATAGGACTAGGTCCTCTGAATCTGATAAATACCTCATTATCACTCTATAAAAAATGGGAAGAGGACACAAATAAGGGTGAATAAAAAGTGTACTTCGGCTATCATGTAGGTGCAAGTGAATCAATGAATAAAATTTTATAATCTTAAACTCAATAATACACTCCTAAACGACATATATATGAGTCCTCCAGCTTATTGCATTGGTCACTACATTTCCTTTCATAGGCTTATAGGTAATGTTGATGTCAAAATAATAAACTTACATAAACCACATTCAGTATCTCATATTTTCATCATTATGTATAAATATATTATTGAGTATTGTTTTGGATTTTTTACTCCAAAAAACACTCCCTATAATGAAATATTTCAAAATTACAAACCATGCACAAATCTAGTTAACTCAATATCATGCATCTATTAATTCCACTCATTTTACCTCAACTGATGAGACACATATTACATGACTCCATATCCATGAATCAAAACATATCCTTAGAAAATAATTGATGTGTCACAATACATAGTGTATCATCACCCCTGCTTCGGTAGAATTGAGACTGACACGGATGTCAGTCTGTAGTTCTCCAACTAAAAGGAATTCTTTTATGTATCTATCCATAAACACTTGACACCCTTCATATTTAATCCCATCAATTTTTCTACTAATAATGATATGTCATGTATGAAACATATTTTATATCCATATAGCCCTATGTAATTCTATATATCAATTATTTTCTAGGATTTCACCTCCAAAACCATATCTCTCACTTTTTCTTATTCAACTAATACTCTAATCTATTAGATAATATGGCCCCAGAATTATTCCATGTCTATCTTGAAGTTGAAATTTTTAATCTTATCAAATAATTTTTTCTCTCTTAGTGTATCAAAAATTATCTCATGATTTTTTGGATGGTCATGTTGATGCTGAGAATGCACCGTGATATAATCCCAAAAAACCAGCACAAACTGAGTGAGATAAGGATGGAAAAACTAGTTCACTAAAAACATGAAAACCACTGGAATGCTCTTGAGAAGGAACAACATTACCAGATACAAATATAGACCATACCTAATATGAAATTTGTATGAGGTATGTCTATATGTTTATTATGCACCAGATGTTATACATATCTGAAATAATGTTTTGAGAACACCTGAGCTCCTCAGAACTGATCAAAATTATCAAGTATACAAGGTAAATGATAGCATTTATTTTCCATCAAATAGGTAAATTTTCAATAATCCACTTATATAATGATCATACCATCTTACTTTTTCACAAATAGGACCAAATAGCCAAATAGAGATGTACTGGATCAAATAAACTCATTTTCCTCCATGTCCTCAAGATACATATTGAGATTCTAAAAAAATATCCTATCCATCCTTTAATGTGAAAGGGATATTTCTGAAACTCATAAATCTAATTGAATAGAGAACTTAACATCTATCTCTATAGGTAAAGAAAAAAAACATCAAGGAATGCATCCTGAAAACAATCATCCACTAGAAGAAATTCTACCTCATGCACTCTTTGGTCATCCAGATACTAACTGGTAATCAAGGATATCATCGTTACCATGCCACAATGTTTTGGCCCAGATTGGATCATCTAGACATCCAATTAACCCCTATAAATGTAAACTACACCCTTTTATGAGGTAAAAGTCACCCACAAGTGATTAAAATTAATTTATTTTCAAAAAGTAACCAACCATTCCATGACAAGAAATATTTCAATCCTAGTTATCTCGTGTTAAAGAAAATTTAAAATAAAGTAACACACACCTATATCAAGGGACACTCTAGGAAATGGAATAAAAACAATGTTTTGAATACCAACCAGCCCTAGAATTTCCACCATAGGTATAGATATGAAATTATGTGATGGACATGTATGAAAAATAGAATATACTATATTCTAGGGTATTTAGATTTTACAGGTCAACAAATTTGGTCTGACACTATGCTCCTCAGAGGTAGTCTATACAGAAAATACCTGGCCTAAACCATAACCCCATGAAATAACCTCGCTACTTGGAGAAATCCCACTCTAATATCTAGGGAAAATGGGCTCTTGGATACTCAAACATGACCACCATTTTAGCATGACCAACAAGTATTTATCTATCTCCCTACCTGATGTAGAGATATACAACCCACTCATCAACCTGGAGTTAGATCAAACCCCTTCCACTAACCACTAGAGGGAATCCCTTCCAAAAAACCTACACATGGGCCATCCTTGCACATGTTTGGTACTCTACTATGTCCCAATAAAAATGATTTCTCAATTTACCTCATCTTACACATTGATTTTAGAAAATATAGATACCAGCACTCACATGTGGATAATACACATCTCATTTAATGGATCCAAACATTTATTCCTACTTCTAGAAGTCCAACAACTAGGTCGGGAGACTATACTACTCTTCTCTACACCCACAACTTCCATTGGGTTTATATCTTTAATTAGTTCATAATTTACAATAAAAATAATAGTCATCAACCTAAATATGTTGGTCCAAGATCATGTTACATGTCTCAGACCTTCCTCGACACATCTAACCCTCGATATCTCATCAGAAAGGTATATCAACACAAAACTCTACATGATTGTATAGAAGTCTGAATATTCTATAACTGTCATATTTCCCTACAGTAGACCCATGAACTTTCTAGACCTCTCTGCTTTTATTGTATTAATGTAAACGTAATAATAGAATCTAATATATAAATCGCCTCAAACCATGTCTCAGAGGCTATCATCTTGGATTAGAAAATCCCATTGGTCTCTTTCAACTCTCCATATCATATATGTCATGAGCTTATTTCTTCTTTAATGAGGTGTCTCCATATGCTCAAAGATCGATAGAGTAGTCTCAAGACTCATTTCATCTACTTTTTGACCTCAATGCCATGAAAATGTGGAATGATTACTCCACTGGGACACACACATCAGCTCAACCATATAAAAGGTTGGACAAAACGCTCCCTGAAATGTATATATACAATATAGAATACACAAACATAAATATGCCTCAACACTAGTGTATCATTAAACAAAAAGTTCCATATCTATAAAAATATGAGGATCTCTAGGTATCCCATGTCCCACAACCTACTAAGAATGGTTTTCTCTACCCTCCAGGCATATGATTGGTGGTATTCATGGAACGTCTCTACAATTCAAAACACATTCAACTAAAAAGATTGAAAATCAAAGGGTTATAGTTTATAATATAATAAATTTCATCAAAATTATATAAACAAGTCACAAATATCTACCTACTCCTAAATACAGTACTGTGTAAAATTAAATAGATGTATCATCACTAGAGACATTGTCCATTTTCGACTCTAATGATGTGTAAGTTCAAGTTATCTATTTCGTAATTTTACTTTTCCTTTTGTATTATAATTCATTCCACATTTTATTTTAAATGGTTTAACCACTAATCTATAACATTCCATACTCCTCATGAAATGGATTATATCATCCACTAAGTCTGCACCATAACACATACCATTCCATGCTACCGTTGATCCATCAATCAACATGAAATAATTGGCTAATTATCATGTACACTATAGCCTAAATTAGAAAAAAAATCTCTAGTTATGGAAGGTAATATAAATACCAACAAGGCTTCATGATTCCCTACACCAAAGATTTACCACAGCATTACTTATATCACAAAGGAACATATAAAAGTCATGAGAATAAGTAATTAACCCAATAGGTCATGGAATAATTAATGGAATGTGAGTCTTATAAATAAACTAAAATGATTCATGAGATTTAATACCCTCATCTTATTGGATTTAAATGAAATTTATACCTCAATAGAATCATTAAAAATATCACAATACAATTTTACCTACAAATAGTGTAATCAAATCAAATATAATTATCAAAATCTAGTAAATTTTTTTTAATTTGAGGCACTTTGGACATTCTCTATACATGGGTTTGCTACTCCTAGTCATAAGTAATTAAAAAATTAAAAAACATTTCAAATCCCAATTATATTTAATCAAAATACTATCGAAGAAAAGAAAACATATCTGATACAACTCTGTAAAACCTCAAATCCGAATCAACTAAACAATATATTGGGAATTTGGGTCATGTTACTTTGAGTGCATACACCCAAACTCCATAGGATTCCATCTAGTAGCGAGGTCCTAGGCTGTGTCCTTTGGGATAATACTCCCTTATTTTATAGTGTAACACTATTTTGGAAATCATAAAAATAAATAGAAGAAACATTATAATATTGATTAAGCAGTAGGAAAAGTCAATATGGCCACTAGACATATAACCTGCAATAGTGGATGCACAATAATAATTGAACAGTAATATATATGTTACAACACCTGATGTAATATCATATACAATTATGATCATGTCTAATGTCTAAAAGTGTACAAAAATAAGTATATATGAATGAATAAAATACATATATCAATATACACAAATGATCAAAAAACAATCCCAAATAACATCAGGAGTCTCGTCTCAATCACGTCCTCCCATACATCTAAGAATGGGAAAAATTCAAGAATCGAACTATGATATCATTCCCCAATCCATAACTAAATCTTTATAGTCTTCCTATGTACCCAATGGCAGACTTATATAGTCTATGAGATAAAATCCCAGTATTCCCCTAATAATGTCGTATATAACTTTCCATGCTACGAAATACGAGCTATGTAGTGTGTAATGAATATCATAGTTATAACATAATAAAACAAGTCCCTGTGTAATATATAAAGACTGTAAAGTGCTAAAATCTAGCCAAATAATGCTCCCTACCAAGATCTGGTAATTATCCTATAAAAATGCAGCTATAAATCAATAGAACTAAACACCATGGCTATTCCATATAAAACATATATCATATCATCTATAGACATGCCATATAACCTATATAACATATCAACCATGACTGATCTATACGACCTATAATGTCATAATTCCCCATGAACGAGCTTTATAATTATGCATTTAACATTTACCACATTTGAGTTATATAATCAAAAGTGTTAAAACACATAAGGAAGGATCCAAGGTTTAGTGAACCAGTTCATCCTCATCAAGTACTGGAAGAATCATTATAGAAACATGGTTAGACTTAGAATTCTATCCATGGATCATGTCAATGCACCATGTCTGTTGTGAGTCCATGAAAGAAAGATAAAAGGGATATTAAAGACTGAATTCATCCCATGGAATCAAGAACCTTAAAGAAATATGTAGAGACCCGAAGCCTGACTTACATGGACTTTACATTACTTTTGCGGAATACTTAGTACATAACAAAAACACACAAACAAGGATCATAATAGTTTAGTGTCTTTGGAAACTCGGAATAAAATCTTCTAGTCGTGGTGAAAGATCTTCAACATCTCCCATAAAGATCTTCCTTTTTTTTACCTAAAACCTTTCTTTATATCCTGGGGAAAAGAAAACATAAAAGGGTGAGCTAAAATGCTCAGTAAGGGTAAACAAAAGAAATATCAATCACATCATATACATAATCACATAACTTTTGGAAATCTTAACCTGTAAAAGAGATCATAATTTCATAACCTGTGATAAATCATGGAAGTGAAATGTAATCACAATAATCATAACTTAAAACATGAAACTTTGTGGCATACACACATAATCATAGATAATCATTTCGGGTTAGTCAAGACTCATTGCCAAGACTATCTTAGTGGACAAAGTCCCTTTCTGAACCGAGTCACCCTTGTTTCAGTCCTGTTTCACTGAACTGGTATAACCTACCATTCCAACCATGTCTATCTCATGAGATATAAAATCTTTACCCAATGCATTGGAGGGAGATATAGGTCCCACCCATCTCATAATGATACCATTCTTATGTGTGCCACAAAATCATAAAACATACATCATTGCATAACCATGTAATAAAAATGGGAATCTTAAACATCATGACATCATAAAAAAATTAATATAAGATAAAGGAATTAATAAAACTATTTCCATCACAACATAATCAAATCAATGTAATAATAGGGATAAAAACAAAACCCTTTATTATCTTATATGGAAAATAATTTTGATAAAACACTTGAACTTTATTCTTGAGGAAAATATCCTTTCTACTTCAAAAACACTTTTCCATTCTTAATATGTCATACAATTTTAAACTAAAAGAAGTTGATTAAAAATAAAATTTAAAACTTGTAAGGAAATCCTCTTGGAAATAATGTTTTAAAAATCCATTCATGCCGTATAAGTTAGAAAAAACATTCTTCTCGTACTTTTGTCGGAAAAGTCAAAAAGGTACCTCGTATGAAAAACGACAAAAGATTCCTTTCATATATTTTACTAAAAAATCACCGAAGGGTAAAATTGGATATAAACTATTGTAGAAGGATATAAATATTACATGTTGAGGAAACATGGATGTGGATGATAAAATACACCCCATTAAATACCAAAGTATAAACAATCTCAGATAAAAATGAGATTGTGATATTCCCATTACCTTAGGTCCGATTTGCTTCGTATGTTTCCGAACCTCCTGTATAATGATTTAAATAATGTCATTGACTTATTACAGAATCATATTCATTGTTATGATATCATATATGGTACACTTATGACTTTATATTACCCGTTCTTTTGTAAATTCCATGTTAAAGAAGCATTTTGGGTAAAATCGTTTCATTTATCGTAGGTGTTTTGACTTATTGTTCTTGACATTATTATTACTTATATCATGATTTAAATACTTCCAGAATATAAAATATGATTTATATATCATATATATTCAGTATATATATATATATATATATATTAGATAGATAAATGAAATGAAAAACACCGTTCATGGAGACGGTAGCCCGTACGTACACATGAACGCTGTTTTCCTTTCCTTATTGTCTTCAATGGAAGTAAGTAGATGACATACATATATATATATATACATAAATCCAGTAGCTTTATTATTTCATATATTTCATTATTATTTCTTATATATACTTTGTAATCATTCTTAAATGGTTAACATGGAGAATGAATCTCATCGCGTCATGGAGACGGTAGTCCGTACGTACGCACGAGCGATGATATCGTTCCCATGGTCGTGGAATTATGTTGAAGTGTATGTATACTATTTCAGTATCAATATAACTTTATAATAATCATATATAGTTACTCATTACACCATTATACCAATCCAATTAAGGTGGTGACGGAAAATATATTACACCACGGCGTGGAGACGGTATTCCGTACGTACGCACACGCGGTGATTTCATTTTTTCCGTAGGATGGATAGAAGGTGAATTAGAGTTGTTTCATATTTATAATAAAATATCAGTATATAAGAAATACTGATGTTATTACTTTATCATGAAACAACTAAAGAAGAAGAAGTTGAAGAAGAAAGAAATTGAAAATATCGGTAATGGATATTACCTCTTCTTTAAAACGCCTCTTTGAATCCTCCACTTAGGGAACTAATATTGGTCATTGAAGAAGACCAGGAACTCTAGGATTATTATAGGGAAGTGGAGAAGGGATTTTGGCAGGGGTTGGCCGAGCTTGAGTGCTCAAATTGGTGTGAGGAGGAGGGGGAGGAGGTACCCTTTTATAAGGGAGGAGAGGGGCACCTTAGGAATATCTCAAAATATTATTTTATATTAAAGTCAAAATCGGTTTATAATGGTTCCAAAGGGTATTATTTCGAATCTAAAGTGGGTATGGGTCGAAATTATATAAACCAATAAGATTTAGACAAGTTTAGGGTATTATTTTAAACTTATCAATTAGATTTAACTCTAAGTTAAACAATTTAACTTTTACCGTGTCTTTTTGTTTTCTTTCACTATATGGTTAATACACTTACTATAACATGCCAAACGAACCCCAAATTGTTTATTATTAATACATATATCCGTATCTAAGTCATTTGGCCGAAACATAGATTTTTAGGAATAAAATAACAATTAATAATATAATATTTTATTTAAAAACTATTTTGTGTCAATTTTGACATTATTTGATATATGATTTTTGTGAAAGTCATAACAGAATTATATGTTCGAACCAAGTTGATTAAATCAACACCAATATATCATAGTAACCTAGAAAATTATTGGAATTCATAAAAAGTCTCAAATTACATTCATTTGAGCATTTATAACATCAATTATGTTAATATTTCCTTAAAAGGGTAATTACTGCATCATCGTTGTGTCATAAATAAATTAATTTATTTAAAGTCTAAAAAATATAAATAAAATATCATTATGTATGAAATATTTTTAGATTTATAATTAATATTTATAGTCGAATTTATCTTATGTATAACCCCATATTAAAAATGTTTTAGTTATTAAACTTTGATTTTAACTATTTTAACTATTCATTAAATAAAATAATATTAAATGTCATAATCTAATCCTAGTGGACCTAAATGGTCATATTATATTCATAAGGTTGTTTTTGGTCGAATTACACTTATTCAATAGAATTAGGACATGTGTTAGGGTAATAGTAATATCATATTTACCCTTAGTTACCCTATTTACTATTAACCGTGGTAAAAAAAAGTACAAAGTTACTATTCAGCAAAAATTATATTCATCTCATTGAACCACATTTTAGTCCTTGATATTAACCGTGTCTGTCGGATTTTCAAAATTCCATTCACAGAAGTGGTAAAACTAAGTTTTATGCAAAATTCAGTTTTTAACCTACCACTTAGTGGTTTCACTATTCATCAAAAATTGAAAGTTTTCAGAAAAATACCAAAATTTCAGCCTAGGCTAATTTCGGTATTCCGAATCCAAAAATGAAGTCCATTTTGAAAAATAAAATTTATAAAATTTCAAAAAGTGGTTATTATTATTCATAACTGCTAGTTTTAATAATATTTTAATAGCATATCGTTGTTTAGTGAAACTCAGTATTGCGTACGACGCAAGCTATCGAGGAAGGTCGCGATTGCGTGTAATGCAAGGAAAGTCAAGGATGCGTGTTGTGCAAGCTCCTTTTGGTGTAGCATACAACACAAGACATTAGTGAAATTAAAACGAATATTTTTCATAAAATCTTGGGCTGTTACATTCTACCCACCTTAAAATGAATTTCGCCCTCAAAATTCGTCAGGGTTATAAATGGTTTACTATTCGAAAGTTTCTTTAATAGAAACCCACATCGTAAAAAGAAATACCAAAACCAATATTTAAAAACAAAAGTATGAAACTTAACGGTTACCCAAATAAACTAATCACTGGGTTTCCACATAGGTGAAAATATGGATATGGAAGAGAAATCTAAACATCATGTTCTAATGGAGAGTGGTAGAGAACATGGCTATGGAAAAGCTAGAAATCACAAAGCCATAAATTTGTGATGATCTAAGGTACCATCTGATTCATCAGATATAAGAGCACTAAGACAACATTTTGGGTTTTCAAGATCATTTCCCTAAAGTTGATGAAATTGGAATTAGAAGGAATACTTTTGTGATTTTGGTATAGTCTCACCGTTTGTCGTTCTTTGGACAATTTCCACTTCATCTCTTAAAGAAATGAAGTTGAATTTGTCATTCATGATGTGTTAGCAGATCATGTGATAGAATGATGGGTCATTCCATCTGTCTCAAACAAATGGTTAGAAAATCTATCAAAAAATACATAAGTCCATCTATAGTGAGATTAATCATATATGGTTCCTAAAATGAACTTATACTTCACATATCATACTGATTAATATAGTAAAACTAGTTTCTACTAAACAGGGACTTCCTGTAGGTCAGTGGTAGGCGATAAAGGCCAGTCGCACATCGGTTGTGGGTTCGACTCTCACAGCCTTGTCCGAAGCGATGGGTTGTCGCCCGTCCTGCAGGTTGTCCTTTTTCTAAAACTATATTACTATAACATCCCTTCAATAATATCTAATAAAAAAAACTTCTATCCTTAAACAATACTCACTTATGTACAACATAATCCATTTCAATCTTTAGGCTTATCCATAATACTGCAGCCCACTCTCATAACATAGTGAAAATGATTACCAGAGATTTAATACCATTGTTGATCCCCATATATCATAAGATATGTTTTTTTGGTCCCCTTCCAAACATTCAAAGTCCTTAATCATGTATTCTCTTGAATACCTTAGTGAAAACATGAATGCAGTTTAATGTTAACACTTTCCACATACCAAAATATTTAAAATTCTATATACTCAAACCATGATATCACTTAGTCCTTATATCAATCATGAGCTCATGAATACTATTAAACATTTCATTTTCTCGTTTCCCCTTCATTATGCGCATATCATCTTATTTCCAAAAAATATCTCAATCACTTTGAATACCACATCAATAAATATTGCAATACTCAATGATACAACATTATTTTGGAATCCCATTACATAAACACTTAATCATTCCACCACATCGTTGTCATATTCAACATTGCCAATAGTGATCGCATGTGACTTCCCTTTGTCCTTTGCCTTCAGTGGTTGCTCATATTGATCATCACTAACCCTTGGATTAGGGCATTTATTAGCATAATTCCCCATTTCCTTGCACTTGAAGCATTGAAGTGTTGGTGGTGCGTTCTCTGCAATTTTTGCTTTATTCACATCATCAGAAACCCTTTTTCCATTACTTCGACACTCAGCTGCTCGATGACCTGCTTTTCCACACTTAAAACATTTTCTAGTCCATTTAAGACAATCTCCACCATGCTTATTTCCACACTTTGTGCATAAGGAAACATTCATCTTCTTTTCACCATTATTCTGAGATTTCTCCTTGAACTCCATCTTTCGTTTCTTGTCAAAACCATGAGATGGATATGTAACACCAACTTCCATTTCTACCTTGATAGCACAACGCACAATTTCTTAATAGCTACTGAAGTCTCTTATAGATAATGCCCTTCGAAGACTTGGTTTAAAGGCACTGAAAAATCGATCAACTTTACTTTCAGGTTGGATGATAATGCCAGATGCATACCTTGCAAGTCTTGTAAAATTCGCTTCGTATATACCAACAGATTCATCATCCTTTTGCTTTAGTTCAAGAAACTCCTTTTCCATCTTCGTTCTAAGAATACGAGGGAAGTACTTACTGAAAAACAAGTTCTTGAACTCGTCCCATTCCATGGACGCAATTTCATCTCTTTGCCTCGTATTCTTGATAAGATTCCACCATTGATCAGCTTCACCTTCCAAACGATATACTGCTAATATGACTTTATCATGCTCAGAACATTGAAGAACCGACAATATCTTTTCAGTAGTACTGATCCATTGTTCAGCAACAAGTGGATCAGAAGACCCACTGAATGAAGGTGGACGTTGCCTCATGAAGGACTCAATAGAATATTGTTCCCTTCTCTGCTCATTTGGAAGTCCAGAATGATTCATAGCTTCTGTAAGTATAGCAATAATATTTTGCACTCCATCTCCCATAACATTTGTTTGTTCAGAAGGACAATCATTGCACTTTCCATTGCATTGATCAACACGGTTCCTTCGGGTTCCAGCCATCGTCTAAAACCCAAAAAGAATAGTGTGAGAGGCAAAAATCATAATAAAGGGGGAGTAACTTAAATATCCAACATCTTTGGTTTAATCTAATATAGTTACCATAGTTCTAGGACTATATCCTATACGTATACTTATCCTTAGGGGAATCCCTAGACATACCTTATAAATATCTATAGGGATCTCACTAACGTTTTCGCATCCTAGTTTCCAAAGGTTGACTAAACCTTTCCTCTGATACCAACTGTAGAGACCCGTATCATGACGTACATGAACATTACATTACTTTTTAGGAATACATAGTACATAACAAAAACACACACACAAGGATCGTAATAGTTTAGTGTCTTTGGAAACTCGGAATAAAATCTTCTAATCGTGGTGAAAGATCTTCAACATCTCCCATAAAGATCTTCCTTTTTTTTACCTAAAACCTTTCTTTATATCCTGGGGAAAAGAAAACATAAAAGGGTGAGCTAAAATGCTCAGTAAGGGTAAACAAAAGAAATATCAATCACATCATATACATAATCACATAACTTTTGGAAATCTTAACCTGTAAAAGAGATAATAATTTCATAACCTGTGATAAATCATGGAAGTGAAATATAATCACAATAATCATAACTTAAAACATGAAACTTTGTGGCATACACACATAATCATAGAGAATCATTTCTTGTTAGTCAAGACTCATTGCCAAGACTATCTTAGTGGACAAAGTCCCTTTCTGAACCGAGTCACCCTTGTTTCAGTCCTGTTTCACTGAACTGGTATAACCTACCATTCCAGCCATGTCTATCTCATGAGATATAAAATCTTTACCCAATGCATTGGAGGGAGATATAGGTCCCACCCATCTCATAATGATACCATTCTTATGTGTGCCACAAAATCATAAAACATACATCATTGCATAACCCATGTAATAAAAATGGGAATCTTAAACATCATGACATCATAAAAAAATTAATATTAGATAAAGGAATTCATAAAAATATTTCCATCACAACATAATCAAATCAATGTAATAATAGGGATAAAAACAGAACCCTTTATTATCTTAGATGGAAAATAATTTTGATAAAACACTTGAACTTTATTCTTGAGGAAAATATCCTTTCTACTTCAAAAACACTTTTCCTTTCTTAACATGTCATACAATTTTAAACTAAAAGAAGTTGATTAAAAATAAAATTGAAAACTTGTAAGGAAATCCTCTTGGAAATAATGTTTTAAAAATCCATTCATGTCGTATAAGTTAGAAAAAACATTCTTCTCGTACTTTTGTCGGAAAAGTCAAAAAGGTACCTCGTATGAAAAATGACAAAAGATTTCTTTCATATATTTTACTAAAAAATCACCGAAGGGTAAAATTGGATATAAACTATTGTAGAAGGATATAAATATTACATGTTGAGGAAACATGGATGTGGATGATAAAATACACCCCAGTAAATACCAAAGTATAAACAATCTCAGATAAAAATGAGATTGTGATATTCCCCTTACCTTAGGTCCAATTTGCTTCGTATGTGTCCGAACCTCCTGTATAATGATTTAAATAATGACATTGACTTATTAAAGAATCATATTCATTGTTATGATATCATATATGGTTCACTTATGACTTTATATTACCCGTTCTGTTGTAAATTCCATGTTAAAGAAGCGTTTTGGGTAAAATCGTTTCATTTATCGTAGGTGTTTTGACTTATTGTTCTTGACATTATTATTACTTATATCATGATTTACTTACTTCCAGAATATAAAATATGATTTATATATTATATATATTCAGTATATATATATATATATAATAGATAGATAAATTAAATGAAAAACACCGTTCATGGAGACGGTAGTCCGTACGTACGCATGAACGCTGTTTTCCTTTTTTTATTGTCTTCAATGGAAGTAAGTAGATGACATACATATATATATATACATAAATCCAGTAGCTTTATTATGTCATATATTTCAATATTATTTCTTATATATACTTTGTAATCATTCTTAAATGGTTAACATGGAGAATGAATCTCATCGCGTCATGGAGACGGTAGTCCGTACGTATGCACGAGCGATGATATCGTTCCCATGGTCGTGGAATTGTGTTGAAGTGTATGTATACTATTTCAGTATCAATATAACTTTATAATAATCATATATAGTTACTCATTACACCATTATACCAATCAAATTAAGGTGGTGATGGAAAATATATTACACCACGGCGTGGAGACGGTATTCCGTACGTACGCACGCGCGGTGATTTCATTTTTTCCGTAGGATGGATAGAAAGTGAATTAGAGTTGTTTCATATTTATAATAACATATCAGTATATAAGAAATACTGATGTTATTACTTTATCATGAAACAACTAAAGAAGAAGAAGTTTAAGAAGAAATAAATTGAAAAGATCGGTAATGGATATTACCTCTTCTTTGAAAAGCCTCTTTGAATCCTCCACTTAGGGAACTAAGATTGGTCTTTGAAGAAGACCAGGACCTCTAGGATTATTCTAGGGAAGTGGAGAAGGGATTTGTTCAGGGTTTGGCCGAGCTTGAGTGCTCAAATTGGTGTGAGGAGGAGGGGGAGGAGGTACCCTTTTATAAGGGAGGAGAGGGGCACCTTAGGAATATCTCAAAATATTATTTTATATTAAAGTCAAAATCGGTTTATAATGGTTCCAAAGGGTCTTATTTCGAATCTAAAGTGGGGATGGGTCGAAATCCTATCAACCAATAAGATTTAGACAAGTTTAGGGTATTATTGTAACCTTATCAATTAGATTTAACTCTAAGTTAAATAATTTAACTTTTACCGTGTCTTTTTGTTTTCTTTCACTATATGGTTAATACACTTACTATAACATGCCAAAAGAACCCCAAATTGTTTATTATTAATAAATATATCCTTATCTAAGTAATTTGGCCGAAACTTAGATTTTTAGGAATAAAATAACAATTAATAATATAATATTTGATTTAAAAACTATTTTGTGTGAATTTTGACACTATTTGATATATGATTTTTGTGAAAGTCATAACAGAATTATATGTTCGAACCAAGTTGATTAAATCAACACTAATATATCATAGTAGCCTAGAAAATTAGTGGAATTCATAAAAAGTCTCAAATTACATTCATTTGAGCATTTATAACATCAATTATGTTAATATTTCCTTAAAAGGGTAATTACTGCATCATCGTTGTGTCATAAATAAATTAATTTATTTAAAGTCTAAATATTATAAATAAAATATAATTATGTATGAAATCATTTTATCTTTCTAATGAATATTTATAGTCGAATTTATCTTATGTATAACCCCATATTAAAATTTTTTTATTTATTAAACTTTGATTTTAACTATTTTAACTATTCATTAAATAAAATAATATTAAATGTCATAATCTAATCCTAGTGGACCTAAATGGTCATATTATATTCAAAAGGTTGTTTTTGGTCTAATTAAACTTATCCAATAGAATTAGGACATGTGTTAGGGTAATAGTAATATCATATTTACCCTTAGTTACCCTATTTACTATTAACCGTGGTAAAAAAAAGTAAAAAGTTACTATTCACCAAAAATTATTTTCATCTCATTGAACCACATTTTAGTCCTTGATATTAACCGTGTCTGTCGGATTTTCAAAATTCCATTCACAGAAGTGGTAAAATTAAGTTTTATGCAAAATTCATTTTTTAACCTACTACTTAGTGGTTTCACTATTCATCAAAAATTGAAAGTTTTCAGAAAAATAGCAAAATTTCACCCTAGGCTAATTTCGGTATTCCGAATCCAAAAATGAAGTCCATTTTGAAAAATAAAATTTATAAAATTTCAAAAAGTGGTTATTATTATTCATAACAGCTAGTTTTAATAATATTTTAATAGCATATCGTTGTTTAGTGAAACTCAGTATTGCGTATGACGCAAGCTATCGAGGAAGGTCGCGATTGCGTGTAATGCAAGGCAAGTCAAGGATGCGTGTTGTGCAAGCTCCTTTTGGTGTAGCGTACAACACAAGACATTAGTGAAATTAAAAAGAATATTTTTCATAAAATCTTGGGCTGTTACAAAATCTCATCCAATGAATCCACTACCATAATCATGACCCATGGTGTATCACTCCCATAGAATCCTATAGAAATCTCCATCATTAATATCAATTATCATATAATTCCATTAGTGTTCCCACTCATACATTAATTTCATTTAAATAATTTGGACAAGTAAAAATCTGGAATAACATTGAAAATGAGGAAAATGTTCTCTTAAACATTGAACACAATTAAATCCATTTATAATGGGGTTTCCTCTAACTAAAAAATCTCAAACACGCACCCTATGAAAGTTTTATCAATATGAATGGAAGGGGTATAACCCATTGGTTTAATATGCTGGGGAAACATCCTCAATCTCTATAAATGGTTCTTAAGGGAAACCTAAAAAAGTTAAATAGAGTTCAATTCAATCATTCAATTAATTATTGGGTTGCCATTGAAAAATCTGGCATGTTCAACAACGAATAATAGGAATATAGGGAACCAAACCACAAGGGGAAGGTATAAAACACCTATTTTCTATTTTTAGTATAGTTATCATTAAGTAATAGATTCTGATTCAGCCCAAATCAGAAGAAAAATGGATAAGTTTTGAAGAACATTAAAATATGTCATATTAGATTACATCTAAATAATCATTTTTATTCCAAGATGAATGAATAATGACACAAGATGATTATAGTACTCTTTAGAGTGAATACAATGAGAATATTATTTTGCTAAAATCTATGTTTGGATGGTGAAATGATGTGAAAATGTATGAAATAGCTTCAATGATTATCTCTCATTCCAATATTGTTGTCCAATATAATAGAAATTCAATTTGTTTAAATTTTACAGAATTTAAGTGAAAATTTTCAATTTCACCCTAGAATACTTGTTCGCATGGTTTTCCACCTAGTTGGACAAACTATGCACCATCAACTATCTGAATGGGTCACCTCACACGATTATTGCACACAGGTTTTCAGAATACTGCACAAACTGTTCCTCAAACCACTATCAAGGGTCTGTAGGGAAATGTATGGACATTCTCTTCTATCCATGTGGTTTGATAAACAATGCCAGCTCCTTTTTCCAATTATCGACACCTTGAACAGTTTGGGTAAAAATGCATCCTATTGAACATGGTTTCTAGAAACCATTCAACCTATATTTTTTTCCCTAATAGTCGAAGTCTGGTCCCCAATAAAGCCCCAAACAACCTTGATACCACCATAACCTCCAAGGGTAGTCACATTAGTCCCTAAAATAGCATTTATACTAAAAAACATTAGATCTAGACTTCATAAAAACCCATGATCTTACACAACATACCATCCAAGCTATTTATAATCCATCTAAATCATATTAAGTATATTTATATGATAACGTACATTAGGATACAAATGGACATGTTTTAAAAAAACCAATTATCTCCACATACAAGTTTCCAAAAATATAATAAGTGACACTATAATGTTTTGTAAGTGGATGAATTAGAAAAATTATTTCTAACCCAATGTTGTGAAACACAGGAGAAATTCCATTTAGTAGTTTATATCTTTATCTTCTGTATGATTTTTTTATTTTTATGAACACCAACCGTTTTTTGGAAAATTTATTTCAACCCATTTCCTAATTTTTTTTATTGGAAACAAGTTTGATATGGTGTCTAAAAGTGTTATATTTATAACATTGGATTGATTAAAAATGTAAATCATTGTTAGAATTCATTTAAATTGAGATGTAATAACTATGCAAGGATAAAGTAAGGAGTGAAAAAAGACAAGTCTTTCATCCATTCAGATAATTTATAGACTCAGCCTAATAAATCATAGGTAATCCATCAATGATATTTAGATTGTAATGAATGACATTCTATATTTTCAAGGTATGTTTTTTTATGTTAAGAATCTTTAATAGATTAAAATTTATAAACATTACGAAGTTATTTATTTTTTTATTTTATGAAGGATTTATTAATGAATAAGTGAAAAAATAATGGTAAATGGATAATGAATATCATTTAATGATTGCAGTGTTACATATATTGTTTCAAGTGTTATTATTTAGTGGTATTTTATTTAAGGTTCTAAAAATGTTCGGATGATAATATGATTAAAATCATTAATACTATTTTGATATTTTATTTTATGATAGTACCTTTGTGTAATCGATTGAGTATTAATAGATATTTGAGGAATATTTAACTATTATGATTAAGTTTATATTTAATGAAAATGTTATATAAAGACGAATTATTTTATATTTCATACAAATAAATTGAAAGGTTTTGATAACTATTATTGTCAATATGATCATTAATGTTGAGGTAATTATGGTTAATTGGGATAAAAGGGTTATTTCACTTTTGAAACATTAAATTATTAAGTAAATTAAAATATTTTTTTGAATAAACAGTGATTTTATTTGAGGAATAAATTACGAGTTATCTTTTGGAACTCAAAATTAATTTATTGCATATTTATTATGATTTTTGTTATTCATAGATAATATTATAATATTCTAGAGATTATAAGATCATTGAATCTTCAATTTTTGTATAAGAATTTTAGAGCGATTATTACTATTTAGAATAAAACTATGTGTTTATCTAGGAATAATATGCGATAAAAGAATTATTATCATTGTGATTTATATTTTTTCATTAATTTTTAATTTATTATTAAGTTTAGTTATTTAGGGATTGATTTTATTTTAACATTTGGTGTTATTTTTGCAGATTTGAAGATTAATGTTGTATTTCTTCATATGATGATTTATTCAAATTATATATTTTCTTATCTTGTTCCTACCTTTTATTTTGTTTTTATTAAGTGATATAAATAAGAGAAATAATTTGTTATTATCTTTTGACTCTTATAATTCATTGAAAATTATCTCTATAGATTCATGCATGAAAAGTTAATCATTTATAATTTTGAATTTTTGGGGATGGAGAAGTGAAAAACTAGGTAAACCATACCCAAAATATTAAATTATGTTTATGAATTATATGAAATCAAGTAATTATATATTTTCACGTACTCTTTCTTGATAGTAAAATAATACCTCAATCTTTATTATGATTATCTTGAAATGAAAATTTTTTCCACTTATAATCATATCTATTGAATTTATTGTATCATATTTCATTAAAGAAATTAAATTTCTATAAAAATATTCTTCCTTTATAAAATTAATTTTTTAAATGTAAACCATAGTTGAAAATAATATCCATCATCGTTATTGAATACTTCTCTTCTATTTCAATATTTTTACATACTAAAAGTGTAATCCCTTTCTGGGAACATGATGGTTTATTATTCCATGATGCCCTTATATTTCCCTTCTTTTTTTCCAATATAATATTTACTAACATTTTAATGATGTGTTTTACATATAAGATATTTTAAAAATATTAATTTTTTTCTTTCATGATTAAATCATTTATCTTCAACCACATGGAATTGATGTTAAAAATGCATAAAATCATTTTGATGGGACATGAGATAACTGTTTGGGGAAAAAATTTCTTTATTGGGGGAATAATTTAACACCCCATGAATTTATAATTTCATTTAATTTAATAATATATTTGATATCATGTGTTATATATAATATCAATATTAAAAAACCATGATATATAATTATTTTTTCATCCTAATTATAACATATTTGATCATTGGATGGTATGATTATGAATAATTAAAACATAAAATATATATAGAATATTTTTCATTATTATATTTATAATAATCCATGCATTGATTGCCAATTTCTTGGAAATGAATCTGAAATATTTTTAAGGTAAAAATATGTTTTTTCATAAAACAATTTTTATGTTTTCGATGTATTTTTATCATAATAAAATAAATTTATCGTAATTAATAAATGATTCAAATGAAGTAGATTATATTTATATATATAATTTATTGAATTTAAATTAACATAAATATGTTTACTTGTCCATGATTTAAGATAAATTCATTTTATACTTTAAAAATATATTTTCATCAAAAATGATGTTATTGCAGTTTATGTATGAAAGTTAAAATTAATTTCATCCAATTTTATAAATTATGATTGAGAAAACAACTATAATTTTTTAAATCAACATTTCTTAATAGGACTAGATTTTTTTTGGTTATTTTTCTAAAAAAGA
This sequence comes from Viscum album, assembly GCA_963277665.1. NCBI lineage: Eukaryota > Viridiplantae > Streptophyta > Magnoliopsida > Santalales > Viscaceae > Viscum > Viscum album. The sequence goes on from OY728123.1 coordinate 1,229,241,934, forward strand.
ATTATTATTGAGTGAATGTTTAAAAATGAGGTTTTTTTTCCAAACTATAAATTATATTATTTATATAATTCAATTTATAAGTAATATTCTGTTTTTTAATTTGTTTTAATGTTATATAAGATAAATTATATTAAAAATCTAAATAATAATTTATAAATCAACATTATATATGATTTTTTATATGTTAGTTTTTATTATTTGAACATAAGTTTCTAAAAACTAATTTTCAATGTCTTTCACACACTTTAATTAAATGTTTCTTACAATTAAAAAATTTAATCAGGAAAAATATTTTCAATATTTAATATTTGGAGGTTCATATTTATTTTTATGGTTAATTTAATTATTTTTCATTATTATTATTAACCATGGTATAAATGTTTCACCACGGTAAATGGTTACTCGATTTAAATTAGGTAAACAAATTAACAAGGAAAAAACATACCATATTAATTCTTATTAGATGTTTTTATATCAAATGTTATAACATTATCAATGAAATTATATAGTTATTGAGACACGTTACATTGACTAACATGTTTATAGTATTTAAATTTATAGGAAAATGATAAGTTTCCCCTCCCCTTATTTATAAAATATGGCCTCCTCGCATACCTTCCTCGCACATTTTGATTAATCTAGTTTAGCCAGTCTTTGAAGAAATATTTCCCCAATGTCACTCCCTATTTCCAAGATGTATTTTTATTTTCAAAATTCCTATCATATATGCCTTAATGTGAAAGACCGAGAGATATAGCTGATGTGGGTCTATAATTCCTACACAACCTATTTAATGTTTATTTCTTATTCTACTTCTTAAAAAGGTATTATGACCTCTATAATATAATTAAATAAATATTTAACATAGACCAAAATGTTTTTATTTTGATTTAGCAACTATTTTCTATATATTTCCCCACCTATATAAAATAGAAACATCACTCGTCCTTAAGTTGAAAATACCACCCCACGATGTGATGTGTTTTTTCAATCATCACCACACATATAAAGTTATAAATATATAATTAATAAATATTTAATTTATTTATGAAATTATAAATTTTTTTAAAATAATACAGTAATTAACATTTTCCCATTAATTTCGTTGGATGTTTATTACATTGCTCGCATGTGTGTGTGGAATAACACATCTATTAATAGATATGAAAAATTATTCATCTCTACCTTGCAAGGTAGGTATTAAGGTTGAAACTAAGTAATATAGAACAAATTATATACAAATTTTGGATTATATAATATTGAAATATTTTTTACTTTATATACAATCCAGAAATTAATATAATGAAAATATATTTCATGTGTTCATTCTGACTACCATCTCAAAGAAAGGACATAGTTCATTTTTCATCGCCAACATAAGTTGTTGGTTTTAAAAGTGTATTAAATGTATAAAAATGATAATTTTAACTTATTTTTGATGTTTTAGTTATAGGAACCAAAACCCATTTGACAATGGTAAACACATCGACATTATTTTTAGGTTATAAACCGAACATCAAACAAATATCCAACGTGCACATATACATTTTAGTAACTCAATAAAAATTATTAAAAATAAAATAGACAATATTAATATAATTGAACTAATACGAAAAAGGTTATTAATAAATTATAAATCTAATATAATTTTATTTCTTGGAAGGGTAGATATAAGAAATTAACGATTTTCGACTCCTTGTAAGGGTCATTTTTTAAAATTAATGTTTAAATTATTTCCGTTATTTTTTTTCAATTTCATAGTTTCTTTAAATGTTTTCTATAATGTTCTTATTTATGGTTCAATGGATTATAATAGTTTTTTGTCAAATATTATTGAAAATATATCCTTTCATAATTTTCCATTCAATTCATTTTTGACTTTCTTTACTAAAGTATGTAGATAATATTTGTTTTAGAATTTAACAATTAAATTTTATTTCCTACCATCCATGAAAAATATATGATTTCAAGAAACCATTACATAATATTGTTTTTATTTCCAATGAAATTTGTTTCTAAATATTTTTTGAATTTTTGTTTTTAAAATTTATTTCTATGGAAATGGATATTTCATTTCATTTTATGATATAATTGAATGTGTTATTTCATATGAGATTAAATTAAAATTATTATTATCCTAATGGTTAAATTTAAATATATGTGTGATTTATTCATTCTATATATATTTTAAATTCTGTATGATTAATGGTTGATCCAAAATATACATTGATGATCTGTGAGCCAAATATAGCTCTCCAATGCATTAGGTAAAGTGATGGAGTTTATCAGGGACTACTTTCTGAAAAGTGACTTGTGGATTATTTTGTTACGTGATTCAATTTTAAGAGATATTGTAAGGATATTTTTCAATGTTCCATATATTTATTCAATGGTTTCTTTAAATTTTAATGGAAATATTTTCTATTTCATAAAAATAAAATGATTTAATGATTTAATATGTGATTACAATATTCTAATGGTGAAAAGAAAATTTTCATGAGTTCTCGTGTATCCCTATGTAAATTTCTAGACATTGATATATTTTTAATGATTTTATAAAACAAATTATGAAATCACTCTTCTTTGTTTTTTATTTCACGATTAAGTAAATTATTATTTTGAGCATAAAATTTTTAACATATAAAAAGTAAAAATTCTTTTAGTTTTTCATGAATATAAAATATTTTAACTAGTTTCCTTTATTTTTTTTACAATTAATATGTTATTTAACGATTCAAAATTTTAAAATTCCTTTTCATTTAGATTAAGTAAAATTATAAATGTTTATCAAGTCAATTTTCTTTATCTGAGGATTACCATTATTGAAGCATGTGTGTCATTGATAAGATATTATTTTTTTTGGAAAAATTAACACTCTATGGAAATGCCCAGTTTTTATGTAATGTTTTACCTAATTCTCTAAAAATATATAATGAGATGATCTATAAAATTTAAAAATGTAGAAACCTAATTATAAATCATATTTGTATGGGTTTAATAATATATTTTAAATAATATTGACTTATGCCTGTTCCATTCTAGATCACACCAATGCCACCAATATTCTATAGGATTTATAGTTTCCTATTAAATTTGGTGGTGGGATTCATCTCCATTAGTCAAGATGAAATGATACTTATTGTTTTTGTAATAAACACACACAAAAATTTATATATATTATTAATATAATTTTAATTTTTATAAAATAAACAATGAAAATATATTATCGAATTATAATAATAGTAATTAAATCAAAATCAATAAATTAATTTAGAAAGAGTGACATTTGTTATTTATTAAGATTAATATAATTTACATTTACTACTGTAACATATGAGAATTTTTTTTTATATTTTAAATATTCATTCATATAAATATTAATAATATTCACTTTTTCAAATATATATATATATATTAGTTTATTATATTTATAATATTTACACATTAAATATAATAATTTCTATATACTATAATATATATATTCCTTAGTAAATATTATATTACTCTTTGAATTTATGATTATCATTAAATATATTATTTTCAAATTAAAACTATTCACCTATAATAATAATTATTTTATATATATTTTTCTCAAATTAATATCTAACTTTTCTCAATAAATGACATATTAATATTAAAATTTATATTTATCATAATTTATTATTTATCATCAAGTAATTTCAATTTATTATCTACTAAATTTATAAAAATATAATCCATATAAATCTTATATTTTTTTAGATTGAAAAATACCAAAAAATTCTAAAATATTAACATATTTACAATAAATTTGTGTTTCGTAAACATATAGTCATGTTAATTATATAGAAGATAAATAAAAATAAAAATACTGTAATAATTTTATAACATATATGTGATAATTTAATTTATTCTATATATTATGGTGTTTATTGATAAAATAATTTCCATTCTTAGAAGTAAATTTATTCTTAAATATACAGTAGTTTCTTGTAGTTATGAAATGAAACAATTAAGAAACAATTATTTTAAATAAATATTTACCCAATATTCTTATGGAATTAAAGGTAAAACATTGGCTAAAGTCGGCAAAAATACATGTATTAATGAAAATGTAATAGTGGGGATGAATGATTATCCCAATAGTAGTATAAAACAAATCATGGGAATGTGTAAAAAATTTAAGGTCAAAGTGTTCATACCAAATATTTATAGGGTTTATATTTTCCCATCATTTATCAATAGATGAGGTGGTCATTGAAGTAAGGTCATGGGGATAACCTAAGGTAAGATTAGATAAAATTATAACATAAACCAACTCAAATATGGTTGATCGTAGTTTAAGAATGTGCTACAAATATTGAGGGTTGTGAGTGTGATATAACAACATATATGTGGATTATGAGATAAGGGAACAATTTTTTTTTTAATATGTATTGAAAATGGAAGAAAATAATGAACATAGGTATTTGATTCAGAAAAAAATCAGACGATAGAAGTTTTTTAAGGATGATCACATTCACATATTCAAATGAGGGGTTTGAAAATATGGCTTTCAAAGACACATTAGTTGATCAGGGTTTTTCCTTAGGATGAAATATTCCTTCAATTGGTACTGCTGAATATGGTATCATGAATATAATTACTAATTAATGGTGTGTTTTGGAGAAAATGAAATCATTTCCAATATCCATGAATGATTTATAGAGATCCATTAAACTGAAGGAATTATTTTTAAAAGTATATATTCATAATGTCATTTGGACATTCTAGTCCCAAAATAATAATGTTTGGGAAATTATGGGATGTCCATGTTTAGTATAGAGGGAATGTGATTTTTAGTTAGGTTTGAAATATATAATTCATTCATCACTATTTATCATTTGGTATCATGAATCAAGACACATATAGTTTTTATTGAGATATTTTCTTTATAGGTCTCGATCATAGATAGAAAATTATAATTTTATTGAGGTATGTTTTTGGAACTAGAAGAATATGTACAGCATGTATCCAAGACAAGGGATATAATTTGTGGCAGGAATGAGAGATTTTATCCCAGCATGGTTGTTTTATAGAGACCATATATTGGGTTTCCATTCATGAATTTTTCCCTCATGTGGGAATGTTGGGTCATTTAGGACGCACCCCTCTAAGAAGTTTCATATCATTAGGGGTGGATTTTGTGTAGTTTAAAATCATATGATAGGGAATTTAATCCCTTTATATTTTGGGTGAAATAATAGGGGACTTTATATAGAGATATTTTCATAGATCTCATTGATGTAAAAAATGGAACATCTTATTATTAATGTTGAGTAATGAGAGAAAAAAACACGTGAATGAATAAAGCATATGAAACCAATATAATGAGATCGATTAATTGGGATTATATCTTGACACACAATAAGTTATTTAGAAAAAATTACATATAAACATATAATAGAGACCCATACATACACAGTTCACTAAATTCATCAATATTGATTTGTATTATGCACTAGAGAATGTGGTAATATGTATGAGAATTATATTTGGTGAAGTAAGACTAAAACCTTATGTGAAATGGTAAATTTTTCATTAATGAGGTAACATCAATTACAGAAATGAAAACAATGATTGGGAATTGGAAGGGTGATCCATGAATCACATGATATCTTATTGTAATGGAAATCATGGAATTTTTTGTTCTTGGTAAAAATATTATCTTAGCATAGTGTCTATATTTGAAAGACCCTTCAATAATTAGAAGAACAAAAAAATTTAGGGGCTGGATACTAGTGTAATTTATGGTTTAACCCAAGATAAATGATTTTGGAATCATTAAAAATCATAAGACAACATGAATCATGCCACTTGTAGTTACTATAAATGAGAAATTTTAGTGACATTCAAGGTGAACCGAGATCTTAATGTTTGTATGTATACCCATAACCATTTATATTTTCAAGTAGAGAAAACCCACATGTATATATATATATATTACATAAGCGAAATGTTTCAATTTGAGTAAACATATAATGAAACTCTCAATGATGATTATGGGTATCCATAATAGAATACTTTTAATAGTTTATTTTCATGTGTGATAGACTATATATTTTACAGTGTATGTTCATGTGATAAGGATATAGCTTCCATGGAGTTTAAAGTTGCATGGCATGGGCCTTTATTAGATATATTTTAGAGTTACGAGTAAAGGAAATTATTCTATTCAATTTATTATCATGGGGAATGATGTTTTAAACCCACTATAAAATTATGCGAATAACTTCTCAAGAAATATTACATTGGTGATACACTTGAAAATACCTCCCTGATTTTTAATGAAATAATTGGATCCTTTTTTAGACCTTATTACATCATAATTTCTTTCTATTTTCTTATTTATCTTTTATGGTTTATTCTTTAGTACAAATAGAGTTCAATGGACTATAACTAGTCTCCCATAGACAAACGGGTGAAGGAAAACATTCTTGTTAAATCCCCAAATGGCTATATTCTGAAGGATTTTAATTTTGTCCAATGTGCATACCATTGTCTCATTGTGTATCTATTACTAATATGTCCATATATATGACTGACCATCAATAGATAACTAATCGTAGGTGGTAATTTAAATTGAAGGGAACTAGACCACAATGGGAATGACATTTCTTCTCATTGAAAATTGTGTGTGTGGGGAAAAATGTATGGTAGTATATGGTACGGTATGATATGATCATATATTCTATATGATATTATCTGGAAAATTACATCTTTTCATTATCCACCATATAATGGTTGATATTATAACTATATTTATTGATTGATTATATATATTATATGACTACTATATGATAGTGAAATGAACATTTAGACATGATATAATACACTTGATAAAACGTATTTAATTCCAGAAGTGCACAAGTTGGTTTTTTTTATAAATATGTTGTTAGGGACAAAAAATTTGTTTATTACATTGGAATTTGAGAAATTAATGAATTTTTATTTGACTAGTTTATTTTCTTATAACCCTAATAACATTTATATATGGAATAAATGGATGTAAGAATGAAATTGAAAGACATGTGTTTATCTAGGGGATGAAAACTAATAAAATATATTCCCCATATTTAATATAAAACTAATTATATGGAAGCATGAAATTTGTTTTTGGATTGATGAATAAAGATAACATGAATATGCAAATAATGACAGATATTTATGAACACCATGTTATCTTGAATCATTGTAGACCAATAGTACCAATGAATTTTTATATAATAAAAGTTATTTTTTCTTGACTATTGAACACAACATGTTCTATAAAAAAGTTCTTTTATAACAGTTATATTTTATCCTCCTTCAATGGAAATTTCAATAACTATATTAAAACATTGATTATAATGAACCTTCTAGGGTTTGTGTACATCATTAAGTACGTAATTTGTTTCCCAATGACCAATAAATCCAATCATAAGTTGATCTAGTGGAATAATTCCATATTGGAGATGTTTTATATGGGATAAATCCCTAACTATTTTATTAGTTATTAAAGATATAATCCCCCATATTCAAGGTTTGTTTAGATTTAATTAGTATCTTAAAAGACCTTATTAATGAATGGAGAGACTACACTATAATACATATTTTGATTGTCCATGTTGTACTGATATATATATTCTTGTATTATAGGTGCATTAGTTGGTGAATCTTCTTAGGAATTTGGATAACTGGGGATGCGGGATAGTGTTGTATTTGAGGAAAATTCAACCATAAAACCTAATAAAAAATGTTGAAAAGGAATTAATTTCTCATACATGAAGGAATAATTACCACTAAATTTCATGATTACTAAATCCAAACCACACTTGATATTCAGTTGAGTTACTAGTCTTGCATCACTAATTATATGATTGTTATGTGGGATTAGTACTCTCCCCTACTGTTCTAGCATCCTTTTTGCAATATGGAGGACTAAGGAAGAACTACTTTTAGTGAAACGACAATGAAAATTTCAATGATGAACCTATTGTTCTTATTTTTCTAATAATTTTTAATATTATGATTTTATAGGTTCCATCAAAACATATTTTCCATGCATGGGGAGTCTTATGGATTTAAAATTACAATTCAATAGGGATTTCTGGATTCAAAATTAATTTCTATGTGATATAAATTGTTATAAGGAAGTCTTTTAATGAATTCCCTTTGATAACCTTTTAGAACATGAAATTTGTATCAAACTACTAATGAATACAGACCTAAGTTATAGATTCCCAATTAGAATCATAATGATGAGGATGTATTTGAATGGATCAACATGAGAGAACTATGAGACCTCATGGTTCTATAAGTAGGGTCCTATATTTTCCACTATGATGATCATCAAAATTAATTTCTTTTAAATATTTGAATATCTAAACTCAACATCCAACTTAATTCTTATTGGATAATATATGTTTTTGTATATTTCTAAACTATAATATGAGTATATATTGTTCTAATTGATTGCTCAATTGTTTCTACATATTATATGAGAGTATTTAACAATTCAGGGGTACTATATACTATATAATACTAAAGATAAAATTTTCTATCATTTAAATAATTGATAAAATATTAATCACACTAAAAGGTATCCTATTTATTCAATAAAATTGTGAATGTAATTTATTTTCATTTTTTGTTGGATATGATTTCCTTATATGAGTGACCTTCATGGGTGTCCTATTAACTATTTTATGTTTTTATGATTATGAATATCAAGTACGAAATTCAACATTTAGGTGTAGAATTAAATGGTGTAGTCTCACAACATGAAACCAAGAAAGTTTTATAATCTTTCCATAAAATTACATTTTAGGGGATTTATATTTAATCTATATTTTAATATTTTTCAAACATTGTTTCAATGTTTGAAATGTGATCACAATGTAGTTGATTTTGGACAACCAGATTATATATGTATCATTCTAAAGTACTCCCTTGAAATGAATTGAGATTATGATTCCTGGAACATTAATATGTAGAACTTGTATTCCTCAAGATAAATAAAACTACCTAATATTTGTATACCCATTAGGGTGAAATGGATGTTGTGTCCTCCACTTAGTTAGTTTAAATTAATACATAATTGTAGTTGAATATATATCCATAGTAGAGATTTAATAAAAAACAATGCATTGATAAGTAGTTATAGGATTTCGAATGGGAAATAATGTTTTTAAAATTACTATATGAGATCTGTAAAATTATTTATAAGTATTATATTATCATTATTTTTCATCATTAGGATGATATTAGTGATCCAAATTAGGTATTGAAATTTATAAATGAATTTATACTTGATAATCATATCAACTACAGTTTTTAATTTGAAAATATGGGTTTGATGTATTCTATTTTCAACTAATTTATAATTTGGGTGAGCATATATACAACAACAATAATTGGTATCAACATTTGCATATTATCTGGTAATTTTTGTATGGATCGATGAAAATAAATCATGATATTTCTTAAGGAAATATATGTGTTTATCATATTATTTAGAGGTAATAGTGGAACTAATAATCATAGGTTTCAAAACATACCACATACCCTAGTTAATTATTATGGGTTCATTGAAGGTGATTATGATTTCTTCTTCTATTTATGGAGTAATATATTTGAGTTCCTCATCATTTTTACTATTTTTAAGGGTACAGATCAAACTAACATCATTAGAACCATGATATGATTTTAGGGAATTATAATTCCTATTGGAATTACATTCTTTATCTACATATCTATGATCAACTGTGGTAACTATTAACATTAGTATGGTTTGGAAAATTCCAAAACACCATGCTCTTATTATTCTTATGAACTTATTAGTCGGTTGTCCAAAGGGTCTTAGTTGTATTTCCAGAACAATGTTATGAACATTATAAGAGAAAGTATAGTATGGTAGGTTGATATTCATGGAATACACAACCTCCTTTTAATTTCATGATAGTGGGTTCTCAATGGAGACATCTACGTATAATATATATGAAATGAATGGGATCGAATTTCTAGATGGAAACAATGATTTTGTTTTTTTACCTTAATTTGGTTTATGGGAATCATACAGTCATTATCGAGTTCACTCCATATATTATCAGGGCTAGCATCATGTTCATTGGGGTGTATTTAGATGAATGGGTTATCTACCATCACTCAATCCCCATACCTTTTATAAGTCAATACATATATATGTTGATATTAATAGAAAATGATGGGAAATTATCACAATAAAATACATTGAAATGTGTATCAACTATATATTTCAAGAATTAATAGTATTATGATGGAAGCATTACATGCATATGGTGGCCCAATTTCTCTAAAAAAATTTAATGATTTCTATTTTCTAACCAAAATGAATTCATATTAACTAATGGAGTATCCAAATTACATTATAAACATTATCCTCGATAATATAATTTTCTCATTTTTTTCGTACCATCAGATCGTAAGGTTGGAAGGAGAGAATTTGACTTCACTGTATCACAAAAAAAAAGTAGAGTTTAGATTGAGATTAAATTGATTTTTGATTAATAACTGATTAGATCCTAAAAAAATATATATCACCAATATTTTTAATATATACACGGGTCTGATGTGTACATGCAAGGAAGCCTCCCAGCCATGCTACATAAATTAATAGTCTATATGGAATTAGATGAAACTAATCTCTATAAAATATACTTCCATTGATGATACTTAATATTTTAGAACATGAAGGATTAATAAGGTTTAAATATGATTTTCAAAGAGTTCATTAGATTGGAAAATGGAATCCTATATAGAAAGGATGGAAAAATAAATAGTAAACTGTTTCTGGATGTCATTTTTCTAGGTTAGGGGTGATGACTCCTACATTAACGTAGTTCCTTAATATTGGTCTTGGAATTCGAAGTCTATATTGTTGTAAATTTATTTCCATTACAAAAACATTAGAACATATTTATGATTCGGGGGTTTATTGAGATAACCTTCCCCAATAATAATTTTAATTAGATAAATGTATGTATTTTAGTTACTTTTTGAGAATGAATTGGTCCAGACATGAACCAAATAGTGTAGTTTTAGATCTATGTCCCAATTCAGATCATTAGAGTAATTTTATTTATGTTATATATATATAGTGCTAATATAAATGTTTCTTAAGAATTATGGTGTACTCCTATCATTCCCTTATTGGCCTCCTCATCCTATATAACCACCTCTTATATAATGCACGATGAATATGGATTCATCGGAGCCTTCTTCATCCATTAAGGAATTATTCAAGTAGATGAAATTGATACATCCATATTGTGGATCTTCATCTGGTGAGAATCCTTTTTATATGGTGGTTACCATTGTATCATTTAAAGTGATTGTGCTTATCCTACCAATGACAGGGATACAAATTCTATGATGTTATGTACCATCTTGGGTATCACCAAGGTATTTCTCCAATGTTCCTTCTTTTACTGACAATAGTTGTGTGGAATTTTAAGTGATTGTGATAATTATAGTTCACCTAATGGTTCTATAGAAAGAATTTTGGATGAAAAATTCTAATTTAGTTGATCCCAATGTTTGGTGTGTTCCTGGATTATTTATTTTCTAGACATATAGTAATATAATATCCCCATACACTTGTCTAGGATTTTCTTCCAATCCAATTCTTATTTAGGTGAGATAAAATATATGAACACCACCGATGTCAGAGGATATAGAATCATAAAATATATATATTCCTCCATGTTTTAGAGTATATCCATGGAGAAGAATATGTGTTGAATGTCATGTCCAACCATCCGGCTGAAAAAATAGTAGTTGAGGAAGTCATTTTTAATAAAATCATTATGTTTTATAATTTTCTATTGTTTGAGATGATTTTTATCCATGGTTGTGATCAAATATCCTATAACATAATATTTCATAATGATTATACATTATTCCTCTAAATTGTGAACATTAGAAAACTAAACTTATTTCTTAAATTCAGAAGAGGGTGCATCTACCTAATCTTTTATTCATGGGAGGCATCACATGTTACTGTGAAAAATTGACTAATTGGGCAAAAATGATTTTCTGTTTGAAAATGAATTTCCTCATCATTTTCCTACTAGTTTTCATCCCTTATATTGATGCCTTCAGAAAAGATTTTTCCTAACAAAGATGAATGGAATCCTATTGTGTAACAATTGAATTATTTATGAATTAAATTTACTTTATATATATTTATTAAATGTGTTGTGGATATAGAAACCTCATGCACTACTTTTTATCCAATTAAATTTAAATTAGCTTTTAGTATCATTGCCATTGATAATAAAATTGTTAAATAGTGACCACATGACTAGTATAAACATATGATTTTAAAAAATACTTTTGACATAGTAAAATGAACTAATGGCCTAAACCAATAGGATCATTCTCTATTAAGACCATTTATCATGTATACTAAGGGAGGTAGAATATTCGAGCTTTGCCTTATACCAAGCCCCAAGTTAAGATCCAACAAATTAAGCATGAGAGAAACTATATATGGGGGAAGTTCAATCTCATTGAGATCAAGGCCTAAATCATGTTCAATAAATGACCCCATAAAAGCCCCAGAATCACACTTCATACTCATAGAGATTATGATTATGTCATAAATGGAAATATAATAATACCCTAATATTATGATTATGAACATTATTTTTTATAGAATAATCGATATAATTTTCATATAATTATTTCTTTTTAAATGATTTTTGATTAATATTAAAATTAAATCAAGACATCTATTTAGATTGAATCAATGTATTATTAAATAATTAATATTTTATTAAAATATTATTATTAAATTAAATTTATTAAATATTATTTATCATATAATTTTTATGAATTGAAATGTAATTTTTATTATGATTTGAAAATTGTTTTTGTCAAAACCCATCAATTTTCAAAAAATGATTGTTTTTATTTGAAAAGAGAAAATTCAAATATATATAAAATTATTTTTATTAAATTAATTTTTTTTTTGGAATTGGGAGATCGAAATTATTCATAGGTGATATTTTCATAATTTTCTAATAATGTCATCTTTTTAGGTAAAACATTAACACCGTATAAATAGAATGTGTGTTTTATGACATCATAATGGCCCAATAATTATTTAATAAATACTATAAAAAGTATATTATTACAAATATATGTTTTTAATTTAAAATAATTTAATTTTTAGATTATTTTAATTATTTTATAAAGTCTAGTTATTCCTCCAAAATATATAAATATTTTAGTATTTTTAACATAATTTCCTTGAAGGGTGTCTCACCTGTAAATATGAAAAGGCAGTATTCTTGTATCGGTGATAACATTCATTTAACCAAAGATGTTGTATTTTATGTTTTACATTGTTATATAATGTTTATAATCCCCAAATACACTAAACCTATTGATATTTGAGTTATTTAAGTGAAAATTATGTTATAAATCATTATTAAATATGAAATAATGATCAGGGTTTTTATTGTTTGTATTTGTTGTTAGGATTAGTTATTTTTGGTATTATTATTAGAAAGACCTAGTGAAAACCATTATGAATGTGACTAAGTAGAAGAAAAATATCCATAAATTTTGGTGTGTATAGAGAAAGTGGTTTATCATGAAAATACATCTATTTCTCGATATGAACATATGGATGTGTTTATGGGATAGAAGTATCTAGGGGTAAAACTAGAAAACACTACATTGAGTGATACTAGAGAGGGAACTAGTTCATGAAAATGGGCCTTATTGCACTCCTGGTTTGACATTCCAGAGGGATATTCTTTTCTAATTTCATAATCTCACTATAAACCATTACTAGGGGAACACAAAAAAATCCAATAAAAATATATGTGTTGATGTTGACCATAGATAACATAAACTGAAGCGTATAATCTGATATGATAAAGTGATAAAAGTAATTTATAAATGATCCCTTTAATGATATTGGATTCCCATTTATGTGTTTAATAGATTTATAATACTCATCCCTATGAATGTATTAGATAATTTAAAACAAAATAAAAAAGTGAAAGGTACGATTTTCATCCATAGTTCTATGTATTTTTTATATCCCGAAAGTTTAGTAGAAAAATTCGAAAAACACTACAATGAGTCGAAGTATAAATTCCTGAGAAAAAATTGGGGATATTATTTCATCCCATAAATATATCTCCCCCCTATTATAATTTTGGGATTGAACATCCCATAGAACCATTTCATACTATCATTGGTGGAATTTGATGCAATTATTGCCATGGATTGGATTTCCCTATATAGGGCTGACAAAAATTTCTGCAAGAGGAAAATCATTATCCATATAATGAATCATCCCCAGATTTTATAAATGTTCATTGAGAAGGATGGATCTTCCTCATCTCTATAATCCCAAGTATATATATTATCTCCCTAAGATAAAGTGTATCTAAATCAAATTATTGAGTCTAAGGAACAAGGAATTACTTAAGACATTACATTTTTAATAGAATTCACTAATGGGTTTCCCAAGTAATTTCCCAGTATTACTCCTAGAAAATAGGTCAAATATTCATTCCAAACTATACCTATTGTGCTTCCAATATCCAAGACACTATGTGGAATTGTTGTTACAGAACATGAGGAGATAAAGAAAATATTATAGGAGAATTTAGATAAAGGGTTTATATACCCAATTGCTTCACCATGGGGTTCCACAGTCCTCTTCGTCATGAAAAAGGATGGGACAATGCACCTTTTCATCGATTGTCATGAGATTAAAAATCAATATAAAGAAAAACTATCCTTTTCCATGAATTGATGACTAGTTCAATTAATTATGGGTAGCACAATACATCTCCTGGGTGGATATTTAGTTGGGATATTCCTAAGGTTAATAAATGAGGATATCTCAAAGAAAAATTTTAGTACGATGTATATGCATTATGACTTCATAGTGATTCCATTCAGACTCACAAATTCTCTAGAAATCATCACACACACTGTGAATAGTGTCTTTAGAGATTACCTTGACAAATTTGTGGTAGTATTTATTGATGATATTAAAATATACTACATAACCTACATGGAGAATGAGATGATTTTGAGAACTATTATAAAGTATTTTGAAAGAATAATCCATATTAAAAATACATCATGTGTGCGTTTTTTTAGAAAAGATTTATATCCTTAATGAAGAATATCAGCAGACATACATATGCAAAGCCACAAAGGGAAATTGTACAGCCAATGCTGGTTGGAATCGAAGGGGTCTGATGCCGCCAGCTAGTGTGAAACATTGTTTCCTTCTATTTTAGTTAAGGAGAAGGTGCAGAACAAAAAGCATTGGCGGAGCGAGATAATTCTCCTGGTGATGAGGCCAAATGACAGGAGTCTGCCACCATTGTGGTTAATGGCATCTATCACTATGATTCAGTCAAACTGAATGCTGATATCAACCCATCCACTTTCCAAAGATAGCATCATACCTGCCAGGATGGCATTAGACTCAGCTACGACATCATTCCAAAAGGAATGACGTGATTCATATTTTCCAGAGATGATTTTCCCCAGATGATTTCGGGCCAGGAGACCGAGGGAGACAAGTCCATCCTTAGGGATAGACACGTCCATGTTGATCATAAGAATCCCTTCTGTTGGGGGGTTTCAATGAGGGGGACAAGAGGGTGGAAGTTCTTGAATTTTATGTCCATTTTGGTGTTTCCATCCTCAATCCATGAAGTGTCCCGTTCAGTCAAGGATTCTAGGAGGTTTATACATGTGATGGAAAACTGCATCATTACGCTGGACCTAGATGATCCTGGCCAGGGTGTAGAGTGAACCTGCGTTATCTAGTGAAAGAGAGGAGCACTAGCGCATCCGGAGAGAGGGGAGGTCAGAAGCCATGGCCAGTGATGCATCGGGAGACAGGCCCCATTTTTTAAAAAATTTCTTTAGCTTCTGGGAAGTGAATGAGGGTGTACAAAGGGGTCTCTGGGATATTCAGGCAGAAAGGGTAGAAATCAGCATTGGACATATGTCAGTAAACAATAAGGCTCATGGTAGGGAGGGTTCCCATGCATACCTGCCACCAAAATTGGCATATTTTTAGGGGGGTTTTGATCTTCCAAAAAGATGTCCATGGTCCCTCATTCCGTCTGACTGGGTGGTTTCCAAGAGCAAGTCTGTATCCAGATCTCACTGTGTATTTTCCCGACATGTCATTGCTCTATAAGAGATGGTCGGGGCCTATGTCTGGGACACAGGGGATGCTTAGGATAATTATTTGGTCTCTTCCGTTAAACCATTCATGAATCTTATCCTAACACCACCATGTCCCTTGGTCGGAAATGATGCATCAGGTAGTGGAATCATCAAGACCTGGTTGGCCATGGGAATTAGCCCGCATATATTCCGTAAAAATCATCCATAGATCGGACCAGATGTTGACAGATGAGCCGTCCCCAATCCTCCAGCCCAGTCCTTTTTCCAAGAGCATTCGGGCCCCCCAAATGCTTCCCCAAAGGATGCTAGGACGAGGTCCAAGAGAGGAAACATGGTTGTTTGTATGGGGAAATTACTTATCTCGTAGTACCCACACACAGAGAGATGATGTATGGTAAATAAGGATTTATCCTTGCCTGGAAAAAATTTCATTATTGAAGAGAAGAAGATTCTGGAATCCCATCCCTCCCACCGACTTGGGTATGCAATGTTTATCCCAGGCCATCTAGTGGGATCTACTCCTTCCATCATTTTCCCCCACCCGAATTTGGCAGTCCGTGTATGGATCTGGTTGATGATGGACGTTGTGAGCTTAAATAGGGACATAAAATATCTGGGGATAGACTAGATGACAGCTTTAATGAGGGTCTCTTTTCCTGCTTTTGAGATTCTTTTTGGGGTCTAGCCTTGAATTTTCTCATCAATCCTATCCACGAGAGATGCACAAATTTCTTTTTTGGACCGGCCAATCACTGGGGTTAGCTCGAGATACATTTGGTGTTTTTCAACCATATGTACACCTACTACTTCGCAGATTTTAGCTCTCTTGGTAATGGTTACCCCTACACTAAATGAGATTTCTGATTTTCCGTGATTGATTGACTGGTCAGACACCCCCTCGTACTAGTGGATCTCTTGGCTGATCACCCGACATTCATTAACAGTTTCTCTGGAGAAGAGGAGGCAGTCTTCGGTGAAATGAAGATGTGACACTGGTGGACTTATGTGGAAGACCATTACCCCAAGAATAGATTTAGAGGATTCAGCCCTGTAAATAAGGTTAAAAAAGACCTCATCCACCAAGATAAAGCGAAAATGGGAGAGGGGATCTCCCTGCCAAAGGCCTTGGGATGGAAAGAATCCTCGAGTGAGCTCCCCATTGTCCCGGATTTTGAAGGAGACGGTCGAGATGCATTTTATGACCATATCTTTCCACTTAGTGCTGAAACCCATTTTCAGCATCACGGCTTCGAGGAAGTGCCATTCCACTTTTTCGTAGGCCTTGGTCATATCCAGTTTCTAGGCCATGGATCATATTTTTGTGGAGGAGCATTTTTTCATAGATAGAAACACTACATGGGCCACAATTGTGTTATTAGTGATCAGCCTCTTGGCCACGAAGGCACTCTGGTTTTCAGAGATAATATCAGACAACCACGGTCGTAGGCGATTTGCAAGGATCTTTGAGAAGATCTTGTAAGAGACATTGCAAAGGCTGATAGGCCTAATGTCAGGGACCGCATGGGGTTTCTTAATTTTTGGAATGAGGATGAACACCGTTTCATTATTGGTTTAAATGATTATTCTCCCGGACTAGATATTCCTTACCATTTTTCAGATGTCGGGACCGATGATGTGCCAGTATTTCTTAAAAAATAGGGCTTAGAACACATCCGGTCCCGGGGCCTTGGTGTGGTGAATTTTTTTCAGAGCCAGGCGTATCTCTTCATCTGTCACATCTTTGGTAAGCTACCGATTGATCTCATCAGTGTTCATGCGTCTGATACATTCTTCCACTTCAGCCGAAATTAAAGGATTTCTTGTATTAAAGTGGTTCTATAAGTACCATGTTAATGTTTCATGAATTCCATTAGTGTCTGAGACTTTTCTTCAATATGGTTGTGAGATGAAATTGATAAAATTTTCCGGCACCTAGCTGATGCTTTTTGGTGTAAATACTGTGTATTGGTGTCCCCTTCTAAAATGTGGGTATCCTGTGCCCGCATTGCCCAGAAACATTCCTTCATGTGCAGGGTCACGTCCAGCTCTATTTTAGTGGCACTAATCATGGAAATATTGAAATTGCATGGGGGTTTCATGATTAGGTTGTGTAGTTTTTTTTCAAGGAAACCACAGTGCCTCTCGGGATGACAGAATTTCGTATTGCACCATGATCTCAAATAGTATATGACCTATTGGAGATTGAGGCCAACATCTATGTTAGTACTCTTCCATCTTGATCGGAAAACATCTTCACATTCTCGGTCATTTGACTAGAAGTTTTCAAATCTGATCGGTCAACTGGATTGTTTGTTGCGTTCACCTTGAGTGCACTCAATGAAAATTGGGAAATGTTCTGAACAGTTGAGCATCAGGCGGCAGATATGTTTGGGATTTGTTTTGATGAATAAAAGAAGATGTTGGTATGTGTTTTGATGAAAAATGAAAAAAAATTCTATTCCTCAAGGAAGATGAAAATTGAATAGTAGAACTACCCCACGCATTATATGTAGCTGGAAGTTGTGATCTTTTCATTGAAAATATGGGAGCATTATCTCATTGGGGAGATGTGTTAAATATATATGGATTAGAAAAGTATAAAATATATATTCACACATAAGGAACATAATATACACCAATGAATAGAGTTAGAGCTCATCATGAATTATTACTACTCAATTCACGACTATCCTAGGAATGTGAAAAAGGTAGTGAATGTGCTAAGTAAAAAGGACCCAACAATTTAGCTATTGATGAAAAGTTAAATGGATACAATCTTCTTAGATTAGATTAAGATAAACATGGGAATCAAAATTAAGGGAATATCCTCAATCCTTTAATAAATGATTACTCAACGATCACTTTTTTAATGTTTAATGGATTCTAAAAAATATTATGGGGGAATTGAAAAGAAAGAAGAAACTATTAGAAAAATGAAATTTTTATTGCTCAATGTTAATAAATAAGTAATTGTGAGATTTGGGTCGAGACTAAATTTCTCATCAAATCTTTATTTAAATAAAGAACATTTTTACGATTAAAATTGTTTGAATTTCACCTTTCACCTTGGAAACACACAGATGTATCGAGATCTTCGAGATAAATATTGGTGTGATACCGTGAAGAAGGAGATCGTTGAATATAGATCAATGTTCCTAGTATTTAATAAACTGATGAATGAGGGGAATAAATCTAATGGTATGATGCAAAAATTATACATAACAGTATAAAAATATGAAGAAATCACCATGGAATTTTTTCCCAGACATTTGATGACATCCAAAGGAAAAAATGTTCTCTGGGTTTTTTGGATTACATTACAAAGATTTCACACTTCATTTAAAATTGAGAGGATTTCTCACTATATCAAATGGAACAGATATACATCAGATATGTGGTAAGTCTTCATGAATTACCACTATCTATTGTGTCTGATCGAGATATAGGATTCACCTCTATGTTTTGGAAAATTCTCCAGCATGATCTAACAACTAAGCTTATCTTTAGTATGGATTATTACCCTAAAACTAAATGAAAATTTTAGTGGAATATGTAAACACTTGAGAAAATTTGGAGAGATTTCTAAATGGACATCAAAGGTTTATGGGACTAAAATATTCTTTTGGTGGAGTCCTCTTACATCTATAGATTCCGTTATAGCATCAAAATAGATCCATATGAAGCCCTTTGTGGGAAGAGGTTCAGAACAACAACATGTTGGATGCAGTTGCGTAATAAAAAATTCTATGTAGGGAAATTTTATAAGACATTGTGTATAAGGTTAAGACATTATCAGATCACATCAATGATTCTCATAGTTGATAAAATATATTTCTCACATTCATCAATTTGACCTAGAGATCAATATTAGAGACATGGTGTTCCCCTTCATATCTCCACGAAAGTTATTCAAGAGATATGGGAAGAAGGGAATGATTATTCCAAGGTACATAAGCCCTTTTGAGGTCATTAATTACATTAAAGTAGAGTCCTATAGACTCACACTCTCACTAAACCAATCTCATGTGTATGATGTATTCCATGTATCTCTCTTAAGGAAGCACATCCCAGACCCATCACATGTACTCAATCTAGAGGTGGTAATGTTAGAAAATTACCTTTCCTATAAGGAGAATCCTGTGAAGATCATAGATCATAGATAAAAGTTATATGAAATACAAAATTACCCACGTCAAAGTGTGTGGAAGAACCATACGTTTTAAGAAGAAATGTGGAAACCATAGGGATTGATGAAGCAGTCTTACCCCCATCTATTTAAGTGTGGGAATTGAAAATTTAGAGTGTGAAATATCTTAAGGAGGGAATTATGTAATGACCCAAACATTTATGAATAAAATTCCCTTTCTTTTAATTTAATTAATTTTCATGTGGATCTAGAAAATACACATACTCATTGTTATCAAATTCAATTTAAATGACCATTTAGTATCATTACAGTTGATAATATACCAATTGAACAGTGATCACATAACTAGTATAAATAAAAGTTTTTAACAAATAATATTGACATAGATAAATGATGTGATAACCTATACCAGTAGGATTGTAGCATATAAATCCCATTTATCAGAAATTCCAAGGGATATATCATTTTTGGGCATTTCCCTAGACCATTCCCAGGCCAATATCCATGAACATAATCATGATATATATTGTTTACAGAAGAAGTTCAATGTCATCGAGATCACGACCCAAATCATATTCACCAAACGGCCTCATGAAAGCCCCACCATAGCATAAATTACTCTTATGGAAGATTCTAGTTTAATTAGGGGATATGTAATGAGACCCTAGAATTATGATTATGTACAATGTTTTTTAGAATAATGGTTATAATTTTTCTATTTTGGTAACTTTGAAAAAGCTTTTTTATTAATATTAAAATTAAATTAAGAAATTGATTCTATTTAATGAATATATTTTTTGAAATAATTAATATTTTAATAAATATTATTATTTATTTAATAATACTAAATAAAAAAGAACATATAATTTTTATAAATTAAAATATTATTTTTATTAAGCTTTTAAAACTGTTTATGTCAAAATCCGTCAATTTTCAATAAATGTATGATTTTTTTAAATGTTAAATTTGAAATATTTATAAAATTACTTATATAAAATTAATACTATTTTTGGAATCATTAAAATGAAATTATCCGAATTTTAATTTTTCATAATTTTCTGAGACAGACGAATATTTCGGTAAAAATTAAATACCGTATAATTGTAAAGTGTGTTTTTTGAAATCATAATTGACCATTAATGATGTAATAAATAATATAAAATTAAAAGTTTTCCAAATATTGGTTTTTAATTTCAAATAATTTTATTTTATTTTTATTTTATTTATTTTATAAAACCTTAGTAAATCGTCCAAAATAGATAATATATTTTTACATTTTTCAAATAATTTCATTGAGAGTGTGACTAACTTGCACATAGGAAAAGGAAATATTTTATTATTTTAGGGCCTTGGCATTATAAAATAATTTATACAGCTCCCCTTTTCTATAAATGATGGAAGAAACCCATAGGATGCTTTGTGGTTTTGAAAATTTTATTAAGAGGAGTGAAAAACCAAAATAATAAATAAATCCTCATACTTTCCCATATAAACCCACCGATTCTCTCATTAATTTTCACTATAACTCCATGATGATAATACACACTCTTATATATACTCCCTCGATTCCTATAAAGGAACAGAAGCTCCCAAGAATACTCTACTAAGCCTTTGGAGTCAGATGTCAATGTAAGCAATATCTCTCACCTCATTTCCATTCAAGCACCTATTTTGTAATATTCTTCGTAAATTACATTTTTATATGTTGGGATATGATGTTACATGAATCTTATAATATTTATTTGATATATAAGTAATTATATATTCATTTAACTCTAATTAATCCCCCCTATTATACTTTATGTATACCCATTACAATGTAGAAATTATAAATGGGATCTTCCAATCTCTTTTTTATCAAGAACCCCTTCTATGATATGCCTTTTAATTACATTTTTCATATGTTTTGACATGTTAATACATAATCCCCATAAAATCCATTTTATTTATAAATAATTATATCTTCCTTACACTCTCATTAATCTGTCCCTGATCTTTTATATACACCCCTTACCATGTTGAAATTCCATAAGGGATTTCTCTCACATCATTCTCATTCAATAACTTATTTTATATTTTTCATCTTAAATTTCATTTCTTGTGTTGTGGTGTAATGTTACATGATCCCCTTACGTTAAATTTATTGTATAAATTATGATAGATTCCTTTCACTCTCATCAACCCATTTTATTAATTTTTTTTAGACAGTGTTACGCTACTGAAAATGCATTATGATTTCCCTGCTCATTGTGAATACTGAACATGTTTCTCAACCTAGGGTATTCAACTTTATATTCATGTGCCAATTTATTAGGGACATACAAGTATGTATTTCACATTCCTTATTAAAGTAATAACATATGGTGATGGATTATTCCATGTCATATGATTTATGTGGAACAATTATGCATGAAATGAAATGTTTATGAAGGGTGATCAAAGATATAACTCCAATGAATTGGGTAATGTTTAGAATCAAGATGGGTAAGGTGAAATGGGGGTTTATTCATTTTGAGTTATGGAAAATTTGTGTTTAAAATTTATAAATCATCTAAAATTAGGGTTTACTCAAGCTAATCCATGTTTAGTGGGCCTTGGATCATGCTAGTATCATATTATATGTGGTTTCCGCATTTCCTTGTTACGATTATCATGATATGGAATGACTTTATGTTCATGTTTCATTTTTTCTCCATTTATAAGACTGTTGAATAATATTTATTTTCCTACTCATTATATTCCATTTTTATTCCCTTATTGGCCTTTATATATCATCCTTTTCTTATGTATGTCTGCAGGTTATCTAACAAAGTGTGAAGTATGAAGGAAAATTGTGGTGATGTAAAAGAATTTTTCAATAAAGATAATGTATATTATGATTTAAGTTGTTATTTAATTTCATAATCCACAAATACACTATAACTATAGATCTTATGAGTTTTATTATGTTACAATTATGTAATAAATCATGTTTATATATGAAATAAAGATCAGGGTTGTTATATATAGTCATTGTTCAACTATTGAAAACATCACAAATTCACCGAGTTTCTAAAATGGGATTAGAATCATTATAAAATATCCAATTATATTATATATACATATCTTAAGCATTTTTTATTGTATAATCTTTAAATTAAAGTAATCGGTTAATTATTTCCCATTGAAATTTAAGTCAAGCACCCTCTCCTTTTTATGCTGTTTTAAATTTTTGTGGTCAATGATATTTTTCTCCTTAAATACGTATATGAATTGATAGAACATTGTAATTATAGATATTACGAGTTATAAATATAATCATATAGAAGGATTTTATAGAAAATTTTTTTTGGTCTTTCTAGGGCCTTCATAAAATAAAAACATTATTCTTCTTATAGTTGTTTGAGTTTTACCACCTTCCCCTATATATAAAATAGTTGAGATACTGTTTATGATATCCCATTCCATTGAAAATTAGGAAGTGAGGATTTATAATGTTATATGGAGGAGGGTTATGGTATACCCATTCAATAGTATTTTTTCTATCCAGATGAACATGTACACATTTACCTTACATGGATTCTATCCATTTAGTTAGAGAATCGATGGAATCAATGAGATCTAGTGGTGACTTTTACTGAAAATACATTTTAATGGATCTCGTGGGTATAGTTTAACAAGGTTATATCACATATGTATAATTATTATATCCAATTTGATTTGAAGTTGGATGGATTTCATAACACTATCAAACATTATTCCCCAAAAGTTTATATTCATCATATTATTCAACAAACTAGGTTAGAAAAATATATTGAATGAACCTAGAGTTAGTTGGATGGATGAAATATACTCTTATTGTCTAAATAAATCATTACTTTTTTATATGAATTGGAAGTTAAATATCATCCACAAACTATTCATTATTTCCATCAACTATATTACCTCTACATAATTTAATGTTATGCCACTTCAATTTATTGAACATGAATTTATATTGAGCTAGCATATCCTCAATCATAATAGGTTCAATGGTTTTGGGTGTTGGTTGTGTATGGACATGGTCACAGCCTTTACATTATAAATTTATAATTATAATGATATTTTTGCTAACTAAATATTTAGAGGTGATCCTAGATCATGAATATGCCATTTTGGTCAGGTACACACACCTTCATCATGTAATTCAATGCGAACTATGTTTTGAATATATATATATATATATATTCATTATGATCCTCTATATTAGAGTCATGCTTATTGTTATAAATATGGATGATTTTATACAAATCCACAGATTCAACGAATGGAATGAGGATTGTATACTCGTAAGTGTTATATAGAGATTTATCTCCCTTAGAATACCCATCGTGGGACAAATTATAATTCTCCATAATATATTCATTACTATTATATTTTTTTGAAATACAACACATTAAGAGGCTTAACTTTCAATCCTTAATACTCCATGTGATTTTATTTATGGATTTTAATACACATGGAGACCCTAATAACATTTAATGAACATGTCTATAATGAAGAAGACATATCGTTGAGTGGAATAAACTATGTGATTTTTTCTAATCAGTTCAAAACCAATGTATATAAACCAATTTTTATAAGACAATTAAAGGGAATAATAACTATATTAATATGGAATATAATTTAATTACTTACTTTTACATTTTTTCTTATTTGCATTATGTATTTTATGATCCTTGGATTGTTAATGTTGGTTAAAATTCCAGAGAACCTACATGCTAGGACATATCTTATAAGAATGCTAAGACAGATGTTATAACAACCTTCATAGATTTTTAATCAATTATTTATGAATAATTTGGATAAAACATACATTTTGGGTAATATTTTCTTTTATTTTAGGTATGTTTCTAAAAATTGTGACATTTTTTTCAGATTAGAGGCCAAGTTCACCATCTTAGAGGCTTGACATTGGAGTTTTTCTATGGACTTATATTATGGAGTATATTATTTTGTTCCTTTTGAGTTTCAGGACATATTTGGATAGAAAAATATAATATGTTGACCAATGACCCATAAAATAAATTAAAATGATGAAATTTAATATTTCATTCCCTAATGAGCCTTATTGGATAAAGGACACTACTTTATTAAAGACACCATATTCACCCCGCCCACTGATGTGGACATCAGGTTGGGTATATATGATTATATATAAGATAACCATCATGATATTTAGGTAGTACCCTTATAATAAATCATTATACTCTACTACTATAGCGTTTTTATCCCCCTAAGAAGGTAGAAAATTCAAAATGGAAAAATATTTCACTCATATTCTCAGGGTGTCTTGCATAATCCCTATAAGGTAGATAGATTGTGTTGAGATATTAGACATTCTTCCATATATTAAAATTTTATTATGGTATATACTAATCCTTAAATGAATTATTAATTCCATATTTGGAAATGGGTATTGGGGAAGAGTAATAATAGTATTATCTCTTCATTTTTTCCCTTCTGCGTAAACAATGAATTATCATCATCCCCAATAAAGGGATTCATCGACTTGATCCAATGAAATATGGAATTTATATATTGACATGTCAATAGTTATAAAACATTTCATAGATTTCATAGATACGCTATATTCTATACACATTAGGGGATTCAAATATGTGTGCTACCCCTCAAAATTACCTAATGAATGGGAAAATTGTTTTTAATTCATGATTTGTAACTTGGTACCATTGGTCATGAAATCACGAGTTCTTTGAGATATGAGAGAAACTAGATGGTAGTTTCGATGTAGGGAGGAATTTCATGATAAGGATTGAGATTATTATAGTTACTAAATTATTAATAAGAACAATGAGAGAAAGTGGAATCTTTGAGACCTATATTGGATTTTATGGGAAGGACCACGTGAATAAAAACAATTTATTTGTTATTTAGGGGATTAAAACATTTCTGGTCAACCTTCATGCTATATTAAGTACCTATACAATTAGATTAAAATAGAGTAAATTCATCATTTTTCATTACATCTCATTATGTATGACATCTATATATGTTCGTAGGGGAGGAACTCAAGATATATTGATCACAGAACACTAAAGGGTGCCTTGATGGATAGAAGTACGATATCATATTGATGGAGAAGTGAACATTCTTATAATGATATAATAATGTGTAAAATGGACTCAAGAAAATAAACATTTATATGGGTTTTGATGTTATCCTCCTCATTGATAATATATTTTCCTCTAAAATATTTCCTTATCTACTTTCTTTTCAGGTAACTGGGGTTGGAACCTTGATCAAAAGCCAAGTAACCTTCCTTGGGAAACAAACTCTGGTAGTAGGATCCTACATAGGTGGCTCTTGATTTATCAGAATACTATAGTAATATGATTTGATAATGTTTGAGGGGAAATGAGCTCACTCTATAGTTATTTCTATAATATACTAGCATGTCACCTCAATATTGAGGGGAGAACAATTATTATCCTAACACTATACATTTGTTAAAATAAAACCATATATCAATAGGATTAATTCACAGATATAATCCCACTATTATTTCTAAACCGTAATATATTTATAGATTTGTTGGATGGGAGTATGTAAATTAGATCCCTCATTGGGTGTTATCATGGCACATCAATAGGATTTGTTTTTCTTGGAAGTAGTTGAGCGTAACCCAATGTTGTCATTGAGATATTTCATCAACATTCTCTGATTATAGAAAGAATATGAAAATGATCAAGATATTTTGTTGGGATATACCAATGAACCATCCACATGGGAGCATGGATATAAGTCTTCTACATTGTTGAAATTAGGATATTCCATTAGGATTCCATTAACGTTTCCATTATATTGTACAAGACACGGTGGGTGAAAGAAGGAATATATGAGTTATCCTTGATCATTGTCATGATATCCTCATGGAATTCATTTGTGTGAACAAGAATATGACCCTCCTCCTCAACTTTGAAAATATATCTCTATTAATGATACCTCTTAATAGATTTCATGGTCTATACTACTGGGGTCATAATCTATTGGTTGGCCTCCATAGTGAATTTCTATGGGTTTGAGACCATAATAAAGTGAATATATTTGAAGCTAATAAAATATTGAATATGAAAATACAAAAAAAAGTGATTTTTCAGTTAACATCTTCCACCCCTATTGTAAGGAAGATCATACTTCTTAGACTCTGTAAATTGGACCTCTATGAATCTGTAAGGATAATTACTAAGTAGTTGGCCATTGAGGTATCATCACATGGATTCGTTAACAAGCATTCATAATTTTTTTGATTGATCCATTGAAATGGTATTTCTAAACTAGTGCATTACAAACCTTGAATTAGATATTCATATTTAGGTACATCAACCATTTTGGTTTGCAGGGCCATAACCATTTTCTATACTAAGGTATATATATAACTATTAGGTCAGATGTTGCTAGATGCATGCTACAATACTTCTTCATTAATTAAAGGGAGTTTCTAGTGTGTCCCATTAATACTAAATAACAAAATAAGAAACCAATTAATGCCACATATTATGTAAGATCATGGTCAATCTATTTCTTTTACTCATAAAAGATTCATGTCATGTTACTTATATTGTTACAACATTCAATTTGTCTATATTTTATTTCAGTAGGTTTATACCTACTACTTGTTGAGAGTATTTTTTTATTATATTCTAAAATTATAACACCCAAAAATTATTCTTTTTATATCTATAGCATGATCATTTTAAAATTAAATAATGTGTTTTGATAATTACATTATTTTTTAATATAATTATAATTTCTCAAAGTGTTTATTTCAATCCTGTATTACCACTAAAGAGTGTAATAGTGCGTTTTTAAGTATAACTTTGTCTTATTCTTGAACATTCAGATAATTCTAGAACTAATAATGTGTGAATATTTGGAACACATTTGTTCATAGATCATGACTATTTTTTAACTAGTTAGAAGATTATTTTTGAACACACTGTATATTTATTTTTGAATATACCACGTAATGATTTTTTTTAATATTCTTCATGATTACCTTTAATCATAAACATTACGATTTATGAATAGACTACATGATTATTTTCTAAATAGACACTTCAAAAAAATCCAGAGTAAAAAAGTTTTCAAACTATTGAACTAACATTACCTTATACTAATTCAGCATTACATTATAATCAAGTATCCCCATATTATAAAAATTAACCACATATTGTAAAAAATTAGTAATTCAATTAATTTCATGTTATGCATACCAACCACATGTTGTGACTGCATATTTAGTCGACCAATTAAATGATATACCTAGTGAATACATGTTATAATGGAATTCACAACTTTAATGTTTTATATCCAACAACAAATGTCATATATTTGTCCCTTGAAGTCTATCTTTTAAAACCAAAAGCTTTATGTTCATCACCTAAAGCCCTAAAATCATTTCAATGTCATATGATTAGTACATGAATCCTAATAATCATAAAAAATTATTATATCTAGCACTCATGGTCATTTCAAGACATTAATTATTAAAAAAATAGAAATTCTTCTAATACATGATTTTATGATATTATTTGTATTTCATTATAATTAATTATTATTTGATTCTAATTAATTTGATTATTTTATAAATTAAAATTATTTTTAAATAAGCCATGTAAACGGTTTTTAGAATATCCTTATCAGTTTTAAATAATGATTTAATTTATTTTTATTTTACACAAATACTAGAAACATATATTTATAAAATTTTAATTCAAATATTTAGTATTATTTATTGGATTCAATAATTTTAAAATAAATTTTTAGTGAAATATATATTATTCAAATTATTTCATTATATATCAAGTTGTGTTATTTTGTTCTGAATTTTTATGTGTCTGCATGACTATGAAATGTGTTTTTCAAATTTAAATTAGAATTTTATAGAAATAAACTATGGGATATTTATGGTATTATTTTCCTTATTCATATAAGATTAAAATTATAATTTATTAAGTATATTAACGTTGATAATTGAATGAAAAATGATATAATTGATTATAATAATGTTTTGGAATTCACTTGTTGTGTGTGTAGAATGAAGTGATAAATAAATCTAAATTTTCTAAAGTTGTATAATTAATGAAATGATCATAAAAATAAAAAAAAGGATAAATGTTATTTGTCTACTGGATGGAATTATATAGAAGAATCATATTCAAGAGATGATATGAAAAATAAAAAGAAAATGACTAACAATTGTTTGATTACTCAATGTAGTTATAGGTTTAGTTTTTTATTTGATATTTATTTTTTTATTCTATATCATAACAACGTAATATAGAATAATCGGTCAAAATTGAAAATTTAGAAAGCATATTTTATGAATTACTATTTTTTAAAAAATAATCTATTATTTTTAATGAGTTTCTTAAAAAATGTAAGAAATTTAAACAAAGAAATGATGTATTTAATAATTATTATTTTTCATAAATTTATTAATTTTTTAATGTAGAGGTTTTGTAAGGAGGGAATGATAATTTAGAGAGAAATATTAATTATTTAAAAGAAAATATATCTACATTTGTTTGAGGAAAAATTAATCTGACAAAATTACATCAATTAGGAAACCAAATAATGAAAAATGTAGAAATTGATATAATATAAATAATAACTATTATATATAATAAATCATCCCTTAAAAATTATAATAGATATATATATAAATTTATATTATTTAAATGACTCATGAAATGGAATTATACTGATTAATTTTCATTAATGTTTACTTAATGTCTTGGATATAATATAATATTTATTTCAAATAAGTTTGCTTCAAAATTTCATATGAATACTTATTTAAAATTAGTTGGGGTACCTATGATTTAATATACATACTGAACTAGACCCAAGATATCATGCTTGCTGAAATTTATTTTTACTTATTTAATATCACTAAAAACATGTCATAAAACTGTTAAATGTAAATCGAACATGGAAAATTAATTCTCCATACCTATAATCAGATATCCATCGATAATTTTTTCATATGAGCAGTGCTATTAAGGATCTATGACAATCTGTGACAAATTAAATGGAATGGTTTTGGGATTTCTTGAAGTAGGTGTATTGAATATTATTTTAAATTTATTATATTTATTTTTCAGAATGAACTAAAATAATAAAAATAATATTATGCTACCAAAATAGATGATATCCTATAGAGTCAGAGACTTATACTTGTAAACATTTTTTAAAACAAAAAATATTAAATAATGAATATGTACATAACTTACCTGATTTGAAAACTTATAATAATTTTAAATGGGATAATTTTTTAGAAGGTAAAAGAAATATAATACCTTTAAATAATATAATGACCTTAAAATAGATATACCATTAGGAAATAGTTCCTTATTATTATTTGGGACCATTTATTTTTCTACTATATAAGGCCATAATATTTTTTCATATGAACTTGTTATATTATATATAGATAGATTTATTTTACGTCTCAAAAAAATTTAACTATATATATATTTTCTTTTCATAAGTTCATTCAAAATAAAAATTATTATTTAATTTTCTCCATGAACTAATAATAGAGTGATTTTTTATAATTTAGAATTATAAAAATTTTATGCAGAAAAAAGTTAATTTTACAATTTCTCTTCTCTTAGAACACCCCAAATATTTTTCAGTAGATTAGAAAAAAGAACTATTATTTAAATGTCTATAACTATGTTAATCTAATATATTCTACATAAATATTTGTTGGTCATATATATTAATACCACATTTTAAAATTAAATAAATGTTTTATTAGATTATTTTAAAAACACCACCTTATGAATTGATTAATGAAAAAAAACATAATTTTTGTTATTTTAATGTTTTTGAGTGTAGCTTTATTATTTTTAATATTATGGATAAATTCAATTAATTGGATTCTAAATTTAATAAGGGTATTTTAATTTGATTTTATAATAATTTTAATCATTTTTGTGTTAATAGTAAAAGATATATTATTGTATAAAAATATGTTTAAATTATATTTATTAGATTTTTTTACAAACGAATACATTTTAATAAATTTTTATGATGATTTTAATAAATACAAATATGGAGAAGAAAAAAATAAATATTATGTAACAATTATGGTGGAGATTAATCCATATATATTTTTTTCTAATCCATAAAAGTATCAGAAACGATACTATACTTATAATGTTATTTTTAATGTTGATTTTGGTATTACAACTAGAATCTCTATTTTTAATTTTAATGAAAATTATGATTTTGTTTATGATTTTGTGACAAATTAATTTTTTGATTCATTGAGCTATGATAATTTTTTTATATATATAAAATATGAACACAAATAAAAATTCAATTAATAATTCTTATAATTTGGTTAAACACACTTTATATAATAATTTCATCAGAACTAATTTGTTTTATAAATAAAATGGTTGATTATAGTAAAATTATTTAAAATGGGTCTAGTATTATTTCTCAAGGATAATATCAAAAAGATGGGATAGGTTTTTATGAATCAGTTGTGCATGGTTATATAATTGAATTCATTATAATTTTTTGATCTTTTCAACGATTGTTTTAATTCACATTATTATTAGAAGTCCCATTTTAAATCATTTTATTTGTTAATAATTTTACATTCTTCGACAACGTAATTTTGTAGATAAAAAAATTATTTATTATAGTTTTAAATTTAAATATAATTATATATTTTGAATCAAGACCAACATGCTTCATATAATAGTCATATTTTATTTTATTTTTTTAAATATTTTTATAAATCTCATGTATCTCATTTATATTTTATTAAGGTTTTTAAAATTATATTTTAGTTTTTTGAAATTTATTTTTATGATATTTTTCTTGGATATTCATGTAAAAAAATTTATAAAGAGTATTCTTTTAGGATAGAATGGTAATTTTATAGCATTTTAATAGGTAACATTAAATTTTCTTTAGTATTTAATTTAATCAAATAAATGATGGTATCTTTTTGAATCAATATAATTATTCTAAAAATTTAGTTAATAATTTTGGTTCACATTGTTATAAAAAATAAAAAACTCATATATTTATTTAATTATAATTCAGATTCATATAAATATTGAAAATATATAGATTCTAAAAACATTATTGTCATAATTGGAAATTTGTTATGTTTTATTATTTTTTAACATAAAATTATTTCTATTATTTCTTTTTTTAGAGATGTCAATAAAATCATAATGAGTCTAAATTAAAAGTTATTAAAATAATAATTAGATGTTTCAAAATTACTCTTATTTAATGGATTATTTCATATAATTAACATATATATTTATTTTATTATTTCTATGGATTATGATTGTGTAGGATGCATAA
Organism: Viscum album; assembly: GCA_963277665.1. NCBI lineage: Eukaryota > Viridiplantae > Streptophyta > Magnoliopsida > Santalales > Viscaceae > Viscum > Viscum album. The sequence goes on from OY728123.1 coordinate 1,229,274,680, forward strand.
AAGATAAAAATTGTTCTATGGTATGTTTAATTTTCATAGAAAAATATTTGTATCTTGGAGCTCAACAGATAAACAAACATTTTATATATCTGCTCATTAATGTGAATTAATATCTACTTATTCACATTTTTCTCAGTCATTATGTATTAAATAAAAATTCTTTAACCATGGTTTTAATTTTGGAATGATTCCAAATTATCATGACAATTATTCACCGATATCTATTTCCAAAACCCCTTTAAAATATTCCAAAAAATTTATTATTGACATGTAATTTCAATTTTTTAGAGATAATTTAAATAATGAGATATTTTTTCGAATATGTTCCGACAAAAAATAAACCAGAAAATATTTTTTCCAAATCATTATATTTTCCAATGACATAGAAAATAACGTTTGAACAAGAAATTATAGGTTTTTTGAGTAACATATTTTAAATTATTCTTTGACTTCATTTAATATAATTTGATTTTGGGGAGTTTTCCCTATTGTTTTAGATGTTTTAAAATATTTTTTTAATATTATTATATTTTTATTTAATGGTAACTTTTTTGAAAAAAATTTGAACGAGGGTGAATTTTATAAAATATTATTTTGGTATTTCATTATTTCATAATGTGGAGTTTGTGAATTTTTTTATTTATACTTTTAATTTTACAGAACCTTATAATTATTCTTTTCAAATCTCTAACATGGTGATTGTAAAATTAATCTACGTGTTTTGATAATTATAGTATTTATTCTATAATTATAATTTTTCATAGATTTTATTTCAATATGTTATACCCTATAACAAGAGTTGATTATTCCTAAAAATTTGGTAATTTTTTTAATTTATCATGAGTTAAAATAAGGAATAGATCATAATCTAAGATATTATTATTTTTCAATTGACAACGTGAATATTTTTGAACCTACAACATGGTGATTTTTGAACTGACAACAAGATGATTTTTATACCTACTATATGATGATTTTTGAACCTATCACATGATGATTTTTCAACTAACTTTATGATTATTTATCAACTAATCACATGAAAACTAATAATAGTAGTAATGTTTTATAATTATTGAACCAACCTCACCATATATACATTTGAAGACATATTATAATAAATGACTACACAATTTAATGACATTGTTATTCAAATGAGTTAATTTTATATTAAGTGATAACTTGTTATGACAACAAGGAAATTCATCCGACTACATGATATAAAATGTTAATATATGTTATGTTGTAACACAAGACTTGAATGTTTTTTGTTTAGAGCCAATAATCATATATTCGACACCTGAAGTTTTTCATTAGAAAACTGATGCCTTTTGAGGGTCTCAATGTATTATGTTTCTCACATAAAGCATGGATAATATATTATAGAATTATAGTTGATAGTCATGTTCAGTTCATGTATTTATATATTAAAAAAAAGTAGTTTTAATTATATTGTTTTTTCTAATATTATTTCTATTTCTTTCTATTTAATTATTTTGTTTATTGTTTTTAATTAATATGATTATATATATATTGATTTTATATTTTTAGGATCCATGTTACGGGTTTTCATAACATTTTAATCAATTTTAAATGATGATTTAAATTATTATTTTTTTATGAAAAAGACATACAGCATATATTTATAATGTTAAAAATTATAAAATTTAAATTATTTAATTTTTTTATTAATTTATAAATTATTATTTAGTGACATTAAAATTATTTGGACTTCATTCATATTATTTAACATAGTGTTATTATGTTTTTAAAATTTATGTATCTCTGGGAATATCAAATGGGTTTTCAAAATCAAATTTAAATTTTACAAAAAAAAACTACTCAATATTTATGGGATTTCATTGCAATATTTTTATAGAAATTTATTATATTATTTAATTAGGAATTAAGACTGATTGGAACTAGTATTTATGTTTTTGAAATCATATTATTTTTTTACAATAATTCTAGAATAACTATTTCTCTCTCTCTCATAGTAAAATTATTTGAATTTGAATTATTTTACCCATTTTTTGTTTTATTTTTAGTTTATTATAGATATTATTTAAAGGGTTTGGTGATCTATTAAACTATATGGTGATATATTACATTGATGAACTTTATATGATGATATATTTCAACTATCATAATTTCATGTGTTGTGTTGATCAGTGAAGTCTTGTTCCATCATTATTTCATCTTCAATATTATCAACCAAGGAACCAAATATTTTTATACTCAAATTACTTCTTTAAAAGGGATATTCTGATCCATTACTCAAAGAATAGTTCTTTATCTTTATTATTCTTCACAACATTATGCTCATTGTTCTTTAAGTCTACCCTAAATCTTTATATTTGTTTCCCTTGTTCTCAAATATTCAGTTATTATTTTCCAAAAAATAATTCTCTCCCTTTAGCTTTTGGATCCTAGATTATAATGTCAAGAAACTTCTGTTAATGAATCCCATAGTCCAATTCCAGGTTATAAAAGTTGTGTCTCCCCATGAAAAATTTAGGTATTTTTATCGTACATACATTATAAAATGTTGTTTATAAGTTATGGACTGCCAATCTATAAATTTTTACAGTGGTTTAAGAGTATAGTAGGCCCACATCGGACAAAAATAAAATAAAATATTTTAGTGATCCTTCCATTGTTTTCCATTTCATATTATTGCTTAGAATTTTAGATATATAAATCATTGACAATTAATTTAAAAAATGAATTTAAAACATTAAAATTTTAATATTTAATATTAATCCCTCCACTAGACCATATTATATCACCTTTTATGACTTAATAATTATTATAAAAGGTGGTTTTAGGAATGTATATTTTATCTTTACTGTTGTATTTCTTGATTCAAATTAATTAGAATCAAAGGAAAGAACTATTTAATGGAAAAGAATCTCTACAATTTATTTTTATAATATTTAAAAGATTATTTTAAGAACATATTCCAATGAGGTATAGAGTAAATTTTTAATATTTTTTCTAATTTTTTATCCTATACATTAGATTCTATCAAAATATTGTAAATTGTGATAGCTAGAATGAATGTGAATGATGCATAAATTCCCAAGAATCTACTTCAATTTGATGGTAGTGATTTTTGGTTTAAAAAAATCATGAATGTTGGTATCCCTCAAGAGATAATTCATTGGTAATAGATAGATCATTGTAAAACCATAAATACTAAAAAATATGACTTAGATACTATATGATGAAATTATGCCACTGAATTGTTTTTTTATTTATAAAATAATAAATTTATTATTAGGAGATATTAATAGAAGTTTGTTTAATTATGTGTTTTACAATAAATGAGTTTATTAGATTTGGGTGATTATATATTTTAAAAATAGGCTCATAAAAAATTATAAAACTAACATAGAATTATTATTCATGAGTACAAATATTCCATGTTGGGTGAGGATGAAGTTATCAAACAAATGTTCCACTAATTCTTGATCATTGTGAATGGAATGAATTCCCATATAGAAACAATGAATATCCTTATACATTTTGAATGAGTACTATGTGTTATACCCAATAAGTTGAATGAAATGCATGTTTCAATCAATAGAAAAAATTTTAGGGATACATTTTTTTTTTTGAACTCTTAAAATCATTACTTCAATACGAACTAGAGTTGAATAACATCATTGAATATGAGACTTTAAAGATGAAATTTTTTAGATTTACATCAAATATAAGTGTTTCCACTAAATCTTATGATTAAAATTCACAAGTAAAAAAAACATAAATATCATTAATAGGTACTAAATCATTATTATTTAATATAAATTAAATAAAAAAACACATGCCTGAGGACTATAATATTTTTGCGTCTTTGGAAAAATAGAATCAAAAATATATTTTCCATGGGTAATCTATATCATCTCCCACTATGATCTTCATAATTTCCAACCATCCTAGTAATAGAATACATAATATATTTATTTATAACTTAGGAAAATTAAAAATAATAAATGGTGAGTTCAGATTCACATCCTTTGTAAAAAATGGAGATATATAAGCATAAAATTAACATAAGTGAATATGAACGTGAGAATAACATTTATAAACCATAACATGCACATTAAATATCATAATATTGAGTCATGGATTACATATTGGAGGTTAATAACACATGAATAGTAAGGTAATTATAGAATATGATCCATGAGAGGATAACATTGGCATAATACAAAGATTTTTGGCATACACATATGCATAGACAATCATTTCAATAGTGGTCAAGGATCAATTCCGAGACTATCAAAGTGGAATATATTCACTCCCAAAACCATCATAGTAATCATGGATAACCCAAAAGACCATCATAGTGGAAACTTTCCCTTATTGAACAAGGTTTACTCCCTATTCATGTCTTGTATGTTCCATGAAATATAAATCTTTACCCAGTGCAATGGGGGATATATCGATCCCATCACTTTCATAATTTAAACCACATTTTTTTATACCATATGGTCATAATAAAAAAATCACAACCCATGAAATGAAATGGGATTTATAATATTTAATCATATAATAAATATTATAAAATATATATGTTTTATTCTAATTTCATAATTTATCATATCAACACTCTTGGAAAAATAATAGGGGTTCTAAAGAATTTCATGGTGGCTTAACCCGTGAAAGAGAAATGGGTTTCATATAAATAAAAAAATTAAAAAAATCATTAAAATGAATAAAATGAATTTTATAATTTTATCATATACCTGATAATTTATTGGTTAGATAAAAATATTTCATCTCAGAAGGAAACTGATTTTCATCAAGCATTGAAAACATTTATTGAGAAAAATAAGCTTCCCAATATGAAAGAAAATCATTTTAAAACCTAATAATTTTTGATTTTTTATATTATTTTCGAATAAACATGATAAATAATAATAGAATATTCAAATAAATTAATGTTCATGACAATTACATGTTTTGTTATTGATGTACATGATAAAATAGTGATTCCTTCTACATTTGTGGGAAATGCCAAATTGGAATTTGTTTTGAAAATGATATGATGATCCCATTAAAAGAAATTTAAAAATAATAAATGACTATATTTTTTAAAAAATAATAATATAATAATAATAAAAATTAAAAAACAAATTTTGAAAGAATGTTTTAGGAATAAAAGGGATTTTTTACCGAATAAGTAAATAATGTCCCATTTTATTAAAAAACACTTCTCTATAATTTTTAGTGAAAAAACAACACAAATTTCACTATAACATGGAAATATCATGAATAACCAATGAAAAATAAAATTCATGAGTTCATTGAAAGATTAATAATAGTTTTTTATCATTCGAAGCATATTCATAAAAAAACCCCGATAAACGATCAGATTGTAAAATATAATCATTACTGCTTTGGTTATTTTTAAAACATAACCCCCATGAAGGAATTATATAAATTGGATGAAAAATAATCATTTGGATATATAAATTCATGATATTAAATTACAATGGGCCTGTATATATACCTCATTATAGAATACAGGTGCAATGCATAATGTATATCTCAAATAAGGGAAATTAAGAACAAAATCACTTTCCTTAAGTTGAGACATTATTCAAACACATTAAAAAATAATTTTAATAAATATATGTTTATTTTAGATATTTTATAGAAAAATATTTATATATAGAATACAATATATGATTTTATTAAGACCTTTTTGCCTATTTATTAAGAATTCAATGTCAAAGATACGTTTCAGGTAATAACCACATTATTTTTCTAATATGTTTTGTTATGTTTTATTTTTTTCTACATACATTGATTATTATTTAAAAATATAAAAAATTTAAACATTAAATAAATTTCATATAAATACAATACATAGTTATTTATATTAATTTATAAAATGTGGTTCTAGAAATTGAAATACAACAGTCATAGTGACAGTAGGTCGTGCATACATATTAATGTTGTTTCAATTTTCATGATTAAATGAATGAAAAAAGGAAAATGATATATCATCATTACTGAATTATTTTTTCATTCATATATATCAAATAATTTCATTAAACTCAGTCTTATTACCATCCATGTAAATATTGAAAAATCACATTATTTTTTGAGGCATAAGTCCGCTATAAACACGAGCGATCTTATCATATTCCAAAAAAATGGACTGAATGAGGGTCCATGTGGTATAATAATTATATAATAAAAACAATATCCTAAATATAACATATAAAAAAATCTATTGTTATGTTCAACCATTATACTTGGTGATGTAAAATACAAATGATATTGATTTGTCTTGTTGTAGTCCATCGTACACAAGAGCATTGTTTTCATAACCCATTTAATAGATGTGGAGATGGTTGTATGGAATTCCCTTGAAAAAAATCTATGTAAATGGAAAACATTGAGGTTATTATATCACTAGTATATAATAATTATTGAAGGAAGTTGAGGAATAAATAAAAAAACACTCATTGATGAACCATACCTCTTCTTCGACTATCCTCATTAGGTTTTCACATAAAGCATTACTAGTTTGGATTTCATTTAAAACTAGGTAATATGTGAAGAGTGAACGCAAGTTGGGAAGTTATTAGGATTGATATTGGCCTAGAAAAATAGGTTTTTATTTATGATTAATAGAGGATATGGGTGACCTTTTATAAGTGAGGTGATTGTCCCACTTGATATTTTTTAGAAGTGAGGAATCCACCCACAATGTTTTCATGTCGCAGGGTTCCAATAATGTACCATTCTCAGTAATATAAGTGACAAGGTTTAAATATGAATATAAAATGGGGTTTTTTAAAATTATAGACATCATTTTAACCCCTATATTTTTTGTTATACTCTAGGTAAATCTATTTTCACATTAATCATGATAAATATTTTTTACTTTGTTACTATTTAGTATAGTCCATAATTAAGCATATATTATTAGATAATATAAATTAATATGATTGATAAATATGTAATAGATTTTTTAAAATTCCATTTACATAATTAAATCATTTTAATTTAAAAATAATTCCACATACGTGGCAAGATAATACGATTTTAAAGATAAAATGTTTAATCTTTTAAAACATTTTTATATCAAAATTCAATAAGAAATTTTTTTATAATGAAATAAATTATATTAATAGTTATATAATTAATCAATATTAACTTTAAAAATATTATAAAAAGTGAAATTTATAAATAAAGTAAACAAAATAGATTCTTTTAATGAAAATTCAGTATTTTCCACTATTCATCAAAATGAATCTTTTTAGAAAAATCCAAAAAAAATTAAAATCTATTAAATTTTAAATTAATATTAACAAAAAGGGTGTTTATTTTATAAAATTAATTTTCTAAAATTGAAACAAATTAATTTTATTAATTTTCACAAATAAAAATAATTTATTTAGAAAATATTAATTTTGACACATATAAAGACATTAGAAAAAATTAAGTTTTTTCTAATATGATTCATTTATATGAAACCATTATATTTATTATTTAAAACATAGCTAATATTTTTCATATTTCTAGTTTGTTGTAACATCCCATCCTGGGTGACACTAAACCAGTTCCCAGAGCCAGAAAACTACAAAACGTCAAGCACATATCATTATACACATGAGGATATAGACTTGAACTAGGGGTCTAATGTAGAACTATGAAAAAAATATCCCCCATATATGATTTCAAAAATAGAATAAAGTATCCAAATATCATACACAAAATATTACTATTAGAGAATAAATGTCCCAAAAAACATATTGTTGTCAATTAAAATGTGGTAATGTCTTGAATGACCAAGTCATATATATAGACATTCACCCACTCAGATAGATATATAACACACAAAATTAAAATAAATTAATAGTGGTATCTCCAAAAAAAAGTCAAACCTATCCTTTAATTTTATGTTTCTTAAGAAATCGTGATAAATAAACTAATACTCCATGAAATCCAGAGTGCGAAACTATTCATGTAATAAACATGGGAGAGCTACTTGGGTAACCATGTTCTATGGAATCTTGAGAAATATTTGAGTAAAAATATAGAGGAAACCACCAATAGTGTCAATTTATTTTACTAGTTAAATAATAATTTTATTTCGGAATACGAATAAATATAGACAAATTCATAAATAAAATAGATTTAAATACTTATTAATATTTAAATTAATAACTTTTATGATTATTTCCACGTGGTTAACCAATTCTATCCACATCATCAGAAAAATATATTCATATGATCTGCATATTGAAGTGGTCACATGTCGGTAATCAAGGAACCTCAACCAACGAGTCGAACTGGCATTTGGTATTCCATTTCTATTTATCCCAACCACTAGGTCATAAGTTGGAAATCGTGGATCATCAATCCCTAAATCTAACTCGTGCTCGGAACTCCATGTATCACCATCCAAAAATAGATATATAATGTCATGTATATAATATTTTGTTTAGAAGAATCTGCCTTTTCTCTGAAAATCAATGGTGCACCAGGTTTCCTACAGAATCATTTTGGATATCCCAAAATTGGGGACTGTATCATTATTCCAACATCCAAAAACCATTAGTTACTTGTCGAAAAAACATAGAGAATCTATATATGAATCCATCCACGTTATGACAGGTCATTATTGACCATAACCAATCATTATATTATTTAATATTACCATTTCATTAATTATTCAATGTCCTATTTGTAATCATATAAATGAAAATTCATAATTAATCCATTTTATAATTTATTAATCAAAACAAGTATTATGGTTTCCAAATATCCTCAAATCAATCATGAGGATCAATTAAACCTCAACATTATTTTAAATATTTGGAGTACACCCGCAACACATGGTTAGTCCTTTATAAAAACAAAAAAAATTTCCACGAACACATTTTCTATCAAAACAATATGAAATAAATATCAAACCATTTTCATCAAATAGTTCAGTATGCACCCATTTCAAATCACTATTTTAGACATTTGAAATCTCTTTTTGGAATATCCATGAGGTCAATACCTCATTTAAAAATATAATCCAATCTAAAATAACACTCACATTAATTTTAAAACCATTAACATATCAAATTACAAATAACATCATTTAACCATTTTAAAATGCCTCAAAACAGTTTACCAAATTCAGCACCAAAACATTCCATTTTCTAAAGGTGTGACACCGCAATAGTGGTTTTTGGTATGGTGGCACATTATTATGGATCCAATGGGATACAAATAGTGCATATGGAAATGATGAAAAAACTATGTCCATTAACATTAACTAATGTGAAACCATAAAACAGAAGTTATTTATGCACTAGATCACAATTTACATATTAAAGAGTAATTAAAACTATGGGTAAATCTCTTAGACCGCCAACCTCATAAATGAATCTTTCCACGATATTTTCGATGCATGATATAATTTTCAAGGCATGTCCATCCCTCTCCCCAACTCCTCGGCACCAAATTAATCCAATCACAATCAACCAATTCTCAACCTCATTCCAAACATAAATAATTTAATTATTTTAATAATTTTAATTAATTACTGCATTAACCATAATCTTAGAATAATTCCATAAAATTCACTAGTTGATTATCTCTTATCAAAACTCTATGAATCATCCATAGCTCTTACCACTCATAAATACTCAAATAAACCACCATGCGAGGTCCAAAATGGACTTATGAATAAAACATGGACAAATACCCATGATTAAATAAAGTTGCAACAATTTAATAACTTTATTATATTGGGAAAAAATTTGAAAGTTCACTATGAACACATACCTTACTGAAGTTCAATGAAATTATGTGAAAAATTCATCTTAGGGTCTAATATAACCAAGCCAAAAAATACCTATTATCCTTGTCTTATTTTACCATGTTCTAGTGGAACAAAAGTGAAATCACTAAACCCATGTATCTGAAATTATAAGGAACCAAGGGAGGAAAGAAATAGAATTGAAAGGAAGAGAAATATAACCATAAAATCCAATCAAACACTATGAATTCCCCCTAAAACTAAGGGTTAAAGTAGGAGGAAGGGATGAGGAGCTATCTTATTGTTCATGTATGAACAGATGAGAGAAGGTGGGGGGTTAAGTTAAAATATTGGGGAGATAAATTGAAAGACCAATATTTAAATGAATTTTTAATAAGCTTCAGAGTTTGGCCTCATGGTTTGAAAACCCATGTACCAACCTTGTGGTTGGTTCTATCCAAGAGAACACACTCACATGACATAACTTCATGGGTAGGAAAAGAAGAAACTAATCATAAAAACCACTACAGTCCAAAAACCATGCCTCACATGGTTAAGATATTTAGTTTTACAAACTCTTTGTGAACCATGCTACAATAATTATCCCCCTTATATTGAAAGGGGAAGATTTTTTCAAATATAGTACACAGACCATAGACCTTACCCAGGTACTCATAAAACTCACATGGTATACCCATGGACCATAGATGGACCATCCTTAACCACGTGGTAACTAGGAATCTAAACCCCACACTATTTAAAAAAGAACTAAAGAACTAAAATGCATAAATATGTCCCATTGTTTCTTCTAAACTATGCACAAATAAGCATTCAACCTTGGTAGAAATATCCAAAATTCCCTAAAAATTTCTTGATGCCTCCAAATATCAAATAAAAAAACATGATACATCCTAAGCCACATTCCTTATATCAAAAGAATACATTGAAGCATTCCAACAGTCATAACTCCATTTTGAGTCTTGTTTCAATATTTGACCCTATCAGGTAATGAAAAATCAAATTTCTTCACTTTTTTTATCAATTCTGAAGAGGGATATTACAATACTTCACAATATACTTATCATCCAAAAGAATCCATGGTGGTTTTCCATCTACACCTCCCAACCTATTTCTATCACCAATTGTTTTTCCAATTTCGTTATTCATCTTTTGATAGCCTAAAACACTACCAAGGAAAAACCTCCAACTCAAGGACATGAACTAGCCAAAACATGATGCTAACACACGTATCCAAAAACCAAAACATGATGAAGAAGCTTCCCCAAACCCATCCAAATGGAACATAGATTAAAAATTCTTCTAGTTATTTAATGTGCTATAGTGCTCTCCTCTATAATAACCAACTTATAATTACCAAAATCCAATAAATATAGAAACCACCATAAAAACCTCAAATAATATTGAACTACAAATTCCAAAAAATATCAGGCATGAATCCAGACCCATCACGTCCCAATATCCCTAAAAATTCTAATAAATTATGGAACCTGTATTTGTCACCAAAAACCAAACGAAAATGGTCACATATCATCCTCCTACACATGAACTAAAAACCTTACATATGTTTCATGAAATCCCATGTCATCACCAAATGAACCCATCATTCCTCAAATTACAAAAAATACATATCTTCTAACCATATCCATCAACATTGTATTCTAACCCCAGTCCAAAAACCCTTGACCATCTCATCCCAAAAATGTTTGGTTCTTACAATCATTTTGTCACTATTTCCACTGGTCATAATGCCTTCACTCAAAAAGGTATTCCACATCCACCCTATACCTGATGACACTGATGGGATTTTTTATCCACTACAACTATTTTACCCTCAAAATGCATATGAAATTTTAACCCGAACCTTAACGGTTCTTCACTGGAATTATAATTTCACTAAGAATGATTCATGACTAGTATCCCACACCCACGACCCTTCCAGTAATTTTTTCATATCTATGTGGTGAAGATGCCACCTCCCACTTGAGTAATTCCATCATGACTACCTAACTCAATAAAATCTACCAAAAATGGTTGTATCTCTCTCACTAGAGAATCATAATAGAACATCATTTGTCATCCATCCCAAGATTCTAGAAATTTACCTGTAGTATTTGCCAATGTCCAATCCATCACAAGGATTTTCTCACAAAATAACATTATTATACCTACACTATATGGATCCAAACACAATACTCTATGATAACCACCTCCTCCTAGGCCCTTAATTTCACCAAAAGATATTAAAGTATCTAGGAATAAATCCTAATCTTTGCTAATGTACCTAGGGAGATATAAATATATTGTTCATGATAATCACCAACTATGTCTAATCTATGAAAATTTCAATGAAAAGTATCCAAAATTATAAATTCACAATGTAAGTTCTACTGTAAGGACACTGCATACTTTTCCACATTCCTTGGGAACATGTGGATGCTAACTCATCACAACCATATCCATTGTCAACATACCCATGAATTCTTACCCAACTCAAACACCTCGGGAATATTTTTTTATAAACTATTACCCATCAACGAAATGAAAAAAAACCACCATAACTTCTGCCTCCAATATATCACAATGATTAACCATTACATTTTCTATTGTATCAAAAACATATATCTTTTTTAGAACACTAGACGTACATATTTCACTAATAATACATCCCCAAGACATATCCATAGGATATAGCTCATTTTCATTCCCAACACATCTAATGTAGAGAAACCTATGTTTTTTTTAAAAATTAGAAGAAACACAATCAACCAAAACAACTTACTAAATCCCTAAGAACCCAAGTTTCATTATGATAATTCCTGGAAGACTATTTATTCTATAACCACATTCCAGAAGACACATATAGAGTTAAATGGGTTAGACACCAACCTCTTCCTTCCAAAATAATCCATATGTTCCACTGACACTCTAGTACTCTAATTATTTATCATAAAATAAATTCTGGGCACATTAGTGTGCCTCAAACCAAAAAAAACTTGACAAGTGTGGTATCCACCCAATGTGAACTCATGCACAAAAAGCCACATTTCCCCAATCACCAATTATTCCCCTAGTCTAGCCTAAACCAACCAGGGACAACCCAAATGCACAACCACCACATATTCAAAGAACTTGAACAATCATTAACCTTCCAAAACAAATCATAAGACTAAAGAACTAGTACACAACTGCATATTATTATATCCAAATTCCATACCATCTACCTAAACATCATACCAGGTAATACCCATATAACACCACTAAAAATGTCAAAAGAACCCATATTTACTTTACACACCCAAGAGCACAGATAACCCGACTGACCTCACTCATGGGACACCCTCAAAGGCCCTATGATACTAACGCCAAAAACATGAGTCACGTCAAAAAGAAACTAGATTCAAACACCCATGGTATAGGTTATTATAAAGAGTCTACAACTCATGGTGAATCATGAATGCACCCATATTATCATAAAAATGAATCAGTAAGTCAGGATTCCATTATATAGGGTCTCATTGCAAAATGGCATCATATACCAACCTATATCCCAAAACTATGGTGCTCTTACTCTATGAGAATCTATACATTAGAACAATCAGTGTAGGGATCCAAAATACCACCAACCTAAAAATACAACCCATAAGGGTCCAATAGACACACAATCATATAATACTTAACCACTAGGGTCACTACACCCATTTTTCACAAGGACCTCATCAACTGCCTCATTGTCGAGCATCGCAAAATAGATTCACATAACATTCCATCTTATGGGAATCCATAATATCAAAAACTATTAGGCCTATAACATGTGGATCCTATATTCATAGAATGATTCACACAAATCCAATTGTCTCTAAATCACTAGTGTCAAATTCTAATAACGTGCCTCTTTCTAATGGTCCAAGATCCATAAATCCATTATAAATCAAAAAATACAAAATACATGTGCGTTGATAGAAGTGAAAATCATATACAATTGTAACATCCCAAATTAGAACAACAATCATTGCCCATAGTAACCAAAAAGTTTTACTAGAACAATTTTTCATGATGCTCTAGCCTGACATCCATCACAATCTCAGACACATTAATATTTCTCCAGTTTATGAGACCCCAAATAGTATAATTACAAGAAAGTAAACACACTGATTCCAACTAGTAATGTCCCTACCAAGGTTCCACAAAACCAGTTCCTGGATCTAGATGGCCACACTATCCCAAGAGAGACTCTTCATATGTTTGAGGCTACTAATTAGCAAGAAGGGTATAAAGTAGAACTATGAGGAAACAATACCCCCATATCATAGTGCACAACTAGAAGAAAATAACCAAATATCATACAAATCAGGGTAAGTGGAATGAATAAATATTTGGAATAGAAACATTTTGTAATAAAATAAAATACAGTAAAGTCCCATACATCTAAGAAATACATAAAACCATAAACCCAAAATGATTGATACATTACATTGTAATATGAAAGAGAATATAAAATGGAACTATATATTCACCAAGACAAACCCATCCAAGACCCAATACCACTCAGTAAATAATTCAGGACAGGCTAATACTCAATGCGTTCCATATCCCAAACACATTTCTATAATAAACACTAGAGAGCTATTTAAGCACCCATGTGATGTTGAATCCCAGGAACAGAGTGAGTGAAATTCTGTTGGACACCCCCAATGGTGTCTATAGAGAATACAAATCTTGGAAACAATTATTGTAGGAAGATGAATAAATATACATAATCAAGAAAGTAAACCAAGCTTCATTATTTAAAAATGTTTATGTTTAAAATGTTTTTATTCATTCCAAAAGGTCACCCATTTCAATCAATATCCTTGAACAAAACCTATCATCTTAGCTGCATATAACAGGGTTCGTAGTGTGTGAATCATGGAGACTAAGAACAAGAATCGAAATTCTATCTGATATTTCAGGTACAAATATATGAACCATTAGGTATCACATATGGAATCAGAGAGCTTTAGTCCATGAATCCAACCAGGAATTAGAACTCCAATTCTGACCATCCAAAACATGATTTGAAACACCATGTCTATACCATAGGGTACACAAGAATAATTCCATTCCAAAAAATATATATGGATCACTAGGATTTATTAAGCATTAGTTTGTCCTACCAAAAACTAGGGTTTCACATTTCAATACAAAATTCCAAAACCATTATTCACATGTCAGAAAACATGGAGCATCAGTCCATGAATCCAACCTAGATTTATGAAAATCATGAATGAACAATTAGTATTCAATCACTTATTCATATAAATAATTCATAATAAAATCATTTCATCCATTCTAAATTAAACATTTTTCAAGGTCTTAATGGGCCCTAAAATCAATCACAAGTGTCAATTAAAATCCAACATAATTAGAAATATTTGGAAGCCACCCTTAACACGTGGGTATTCCTTGTTTAAAATATAAAAATGTTCCATGTACTCATTATCTTTCAAAATAATAAAATAAACAGACAAATCAATTTTCACTAATGGTGTCACAACAAAATAATTTCAGATAAACATTTGATCCAATTTGAAAACCCCATTTTCAAATCACACTGAGTTCAACACCTCAATTAGAAATATAACAGACTTTAAAACACCACTTCCATTAATTCATAAACCACAATTTAATTAAAATACAAAACACACTATTTTACTATTTTAGAAATGAACTTTAATAATTTTACAAAACAAAACTATTAAAAATTCTATTTTACAAAGGTGAGACACCCCATGGGTGGTCGTAGGTCTGGTATCCTATCACCACAAATCTACTGGGATCCAATAAAGTTCTAATGAAACAAGTTAGTGTCTATAGACATGAACAATACCCAAGGGGAAACCACAAAACATAATGGAATTAATTCACATACCATAAAAACATATAAAATATTTATTATGACTAATGGTAAATATCTTAAACCACCTACCTCATTAAAAATCCATTCAAAAAATATTCACATGACATAAAAACCAGGTGAAGGGCCATCAATGTCTTGCACCAAAACCTCAAATCCAAATGAGTTCATCTTTATAACCGAAGTCTCAACCTCACACAAATCATAACAGATTTAATTAATTACAACAATCATCATTAATTAATGTAGTAATCTCCTACTGGGAACAATGAAGGAAATGTAACTAGGTCATTTCTTCTAGATAAACCTCCAAAAAAACTCCATTGGTGCTTTAAAATGGATATTTAGCCCTATTACTGGGAAAATCTATAAGAGGTGATGTGATTATAATTATTAAATAAATTTATTTAACCATGAAAGCCTATGAAAATTCCCTGAAAAGACATACCACACCAAAAAACCACACAAAAACATGAAAAACCCATATGAATATATCATTTACCCAATCCATCCAAAATTCGAGTCATACATGTTCAATTCACTAATGATCCGGTGGAATGATCCCTAAACCCAAACATCCAAAATTAGAAAGAACCAAGGTATAGAAGAGAGTGAAGGAGGATTAAAATAAATATCACCTTAAATGTTGAAGAAATAGCATGACCTCACCCTAAATCCAACGGTGGAATAAGTATGAATGGAGGGGGGTGACCTACTATAGTTCATGTGTGTGAGGTAATGAGATAGAGGAGGAGTATGTAAAAATAATATAGTCAAAAAATTGTAAAAACTCTCCTTTAATGAAATTATTGGAAGCCACAATTTAAGGACTCGTGGTTTTCCAAACCCAATTCCAACTATATAGTGGGATATTTCTATGGGTATGATCTCACATGGTTTTTTCACATAGTTGGATGAACTGTATGCTAACCATGAACACCCCTACTTTCCCACAACCATAACTCACATGGTAATGTTAAATGGTTTCACAAACTATGTGTTAAATTTGGTATTGAGATTATACCCCTTATACTACAAGGCACACAATTTTTATAAAATTATTCACATCCCTCACCCTCTTCCTCAAACACTTATCGACCTCACATTGTTTCTCATTAGACTTTTCATGAATTATCTTCAATGGTGAAGTAACTATGAAACCCAACCATGATCATTTCAAAATGAACTAAAAACCTCATAGGCATCAAGGGTTTCATGGTTTCTACAAAATTGTGCTCACCAAACATAGACAATTAGGCATAAATCTCCAAACCTCCTCAAACAAGACCAAAATCCTCTAAATCTAAAATATTATCAAAAGATCAACATACTACCTAAGAATTATTCATGGTGTCAAAAAATTCTTTGTAGAATTCCAAATGTCGGAACTATATTATGTTTCTTGATTCAATACTCTACATGTCAGGTAATGAAAATTCATAATCATCATATTTTCTGATTCGTTCAGATACATGATCATACATTTTAATTTTTATGTAATAATGATATTGGTTAAATAATTTATCATTATTTTATTAAAACATTGTGTTATGTGTGAAACATGATATTCCATTGGTGTGTGTTGCACAAGCTTAATTTTCTATTTCATGTAACACAATCTATCATTGAAATTTAGTTTATTGAAAAAATAATAATTCAAAAAATTTAACGGTGTTACAAAAATGTACATTAAAATGAGGTGGAATTTTTCACGAATTGATTTTTTATAAACTAAGGAAATGAACCAGTGGATTAGTAAAATGATTTCAGTTATAAAATCACAATGATTATTTAAATAATAAAGTAAAAATTGATTATAATGATGTTCTAAAAATCACATGTTATGATTGTATTAATAAGGGACAAGAAATACTATTTTTATTGATAAATATTTTAAAAATTATAAGAAATATAAGAAAAAGTTGAAGGGATTATTTATTATAGGAAGGACTAATACTAAAAATATATGATTCTAGTGATGAAATTAGAAGTAAAAATGATTTAGAAAACCATTATTTGATAGGTCAATCTACTAATGAGGTAAATAATTATTCCAATTTTAGTTTATAATATTCTTATTATAAAGAAACGTATTTAGAAGAAATTATTAAGGAAATTATAAATTGAAAAAATTTGTTTCAGGTGTTTCCTATTTTTATACTAAATTTAAGGGAGAGAGTAATGAGATTATTTAATAAAATAAAAAATAATAATTAATAAAATTTTGTAATAAAAATATTGATTAATCATTAAATGAAAATTTTTCATATAATTAGTATTTTTATTAAAAGAGAATGAAAATTTGAAAAAACATATTTTTAGTTTAAAATAATATTAATAGAATATGTTTTCTAGAAAAAGGTGTATAATAAACGGATTTAAATAATGATCCCAATTAATAATATAGGTGGTTTAGATATAATATAAATTATAGATTAAATATTATAAATTTTTATTAAAATTTATAAAGGAATTATATCAATTGTTATTTTATTTAAATGTTGCAAGTAGTGTTATTATATAGTGAATGTTATTTAATGTCTCATATATCCCTTTAATATGATAAAACTTTTATTTCAATGAATTAATATTCTATACTACCCAAAAATAATTGGTTAAAATTTATTTCAGTACATACTGATTCTTATAATAACATTATTTAATAAATGATAATATGGGTAGAAAACTTCATTTCTACTTGATTATAGTTTTTTTAACATGCCTTATGATAATAAAAGTTACGTAATACATGGATAATATCTTCTCCAGTCATAATATTTTAGATCATTAAATATTTTTTTTCAAACAATAAATGTGATCATGGCTCTAGAATAATTGATGATCTCTTAAAAGGTATTGTTAAGGGATTTGGTGAAGTAGGTATATCTAATATTATAATAACTCCTGGAGTATTATATATATTTTTTCAAATATCAATTAATTATTACTTAACATTATTTCATTGATTGAAGTGTTGTAAAATTTGATAATAATAATTTTATTGTTTTAAAAAAATAAAAGGTTTCATTTTATACAAACAGAATGGAGAATTTTTATTCTATTTATTTTTCATAATTAACTGAATAAAATTTAATGTTTCTTAATGATATAAAAACATGTTATTTCTTATATAATCAGAGTCTTAGAAATGTAAACTTTTGACTGTTACACAAACTATTAAATAAAGGACAACATTATCTAGTACCATATATGAAAATTACTAAGAATTTAAATTTTGATTCTTATTAAAAAAATAAAATCCTCGTAATTTTTTTAATTTTATTAATACTTTAAACACAGATTATCAATTAAAACTTGATCAATGATATTTATTTTGATTTATGAATGTTGAATGTTTATGAGGTATAAATTATTTTTTTGGATAGTAGATTATTTTAGTAAATTTACTATTATTTATTTAATGTCTCATAAAAATGAAACATTTTATAGATTTAATTATTTATGTATTTTGGTTAAAAAAGTAGGTTATTAAATTATTTTCATTATAAGTGATAATTGAGGTGAAAATTTTATTTTTGAATTGTATTTTTTTGTGAATAAATAATTAATTTCAATAATATTAATGTTCCCCAAAAAATGACATTTTAGAATAAAAATTTGGATCATTATTGAGAATTTATGGAAAACTATTAACTGAAAAAAATCATCTTATAATTTTTTTCCATAAATATGTCAATATTTATTTTTTTATTTTAAATATTTATTTAGTTATACCATTTTTAAATAAAACCATTTTTAATATTAAAATATATACATCCTAATGATGGTTATTTTAATGTTGTTGGGTGCAATTTATATATTTTAAATTCTAAGTACAACATTGATAAACTCAATTCTAATAATGATGAAGGTACATTAAAAGATATTGTAAAAATATAAAGATTTAATTTTTTTAGTAAATAAAATATGAGTTTATAAGAATATGTTCATGTTATGTATACTAAATATGTTTTTAAAATAGATTCTATTTTACAATATATTCATAAGGAATTTCATGATTTCAATTTTGGTGAAGAAAAGTATGTGATGATATAATTTTTGAGGTAAATTGACTCCATATAATTATTTTCTGATGTATATGATTTTTACAAAATAACTCCTTAATGATAATTTTATTGGTATTTATTATTTTTCTTTTAATACTATATTATTTTTTAACTTTTATTGAAATTAAGGTTTTTTTTATTTATTCCAAAGGATTTTTTGGATGAATTTAATAATACTAATTAAATTATCGATATTATATATTGGAAAAAATAATTTTATATAAATAATTATTTAAAATTTAGTTGAACTCCATTTATATATACATGTTATTCTAACTAAAAATATTTTTATAAGTAAAATTAATTCATTTGGTGAAATTGGTAATAATAAATTTATGGATTATTTTTCTATTTTATTTTCAAGAAAAAGATATATATTTTCATAAATAATGTATCATTGTCTCTCTAACTGAATTTATTATAATTTTTTATATTTTTTATCATTTTAGGGTTCTGTGTTTTCTGGAATGGATGTCGAAATTCAATTTTTAAATGGTTTTCTTTACTTATAAAAATATTATTAACCACCAAATTATTTTGAAAAGGAAATATTTACAAGGAAGGTTTTCAAATTATCAATGATTTTATATGGTCTTAATAAAACACTTCATTATTAGTGAGAAATGATTTTCCTAAAAGTAATGTAGATCCTACATTTTTATTAAGAGGATTACAAATGATATTTAAATTTTTCTAATTAATGTTGATGATATTTATTTATTTATTCAAGTGAATTATTTTTTAATATGTTTTCTAGTATGATGGAAAGTGAATTTAATGTGAGTTTAATGAGTGAACATATTTTTTTTGTTCTCAAAATTAATCAAACAAATGATGGTATATTTATGAATCAAACTAAATACTACGATTAAATTTTTAAGTGTTTTTTTAGTATTTTTCTAAAACTTTTAAACCCCTATGAATATTAATTTTAATTTATATTTAGATAAATTTGTTCAATGATATGTTTCTAATATATTTAGATGTGTGATTTTGAGTTGATTATATTCTACTAATTTTAGACATATTATTTTATTTAGGTTTTTTTATTTGTGATATTTAAATCCATAAAAAGGAACATTAATTAAAATATGTAAATAAAATTATGAGATATTTTGAAGGACTAATAATTGAACATTATTTTTTATTAGACTATGATATTTTTTTATTAGTTATTTAGATCATTATTTAAGATGATGTAGACATGATTGATGTATGTTTTATTTTCAAAGTAAAATATTATTTTCTTATATTTGAAAAAATAAATATTAATTTCATTATATCCTCATAAAATTCAATATATATTCTACTTCTTGTTTTTATCAATCATTATGAATTTATGAAACTTTTTATGACTACAGTTTTAATTTGTAATTGATTCCAATTTATTGAGAAAATTCTTATGAAATTTTAATTTCAAAATACCCTTTACATCATTCTAGAATAAATCATATTTAAATTTAATTTTTTTTCACTGGACATTATATTAGTAAAAGTTTTAATTTTCTTGATTATGGTCAAAATAAAAATAAACAAGAAAATATTTTCACAAAAGAAATTGATTTTTCAATATTTGAGAAAATAAATTTTCATATTGAAATGTTCTAAATTTAATTAAAAATATTATATTAATTTATATTTAGATTGAATTTCTATATATTTATTATAGCTGTTTTCCTTTTTTTATATGGTATCTTTAATATTTATTTCAATTTTAATCGTGTATTATTTATTAAAAATCTCATTTTCAAAAAAATAAAAAAGTTGGATAATTATATTAATATTTTTTACCATTTTAAAATTTTCAATAAGATGGTATTTTGAAGATTTTTTTGTTAATTTATATATTTAATATCACATTACCTCAATATTATTATTATTTTACCGATAACATGGCTATTATAAATTTATAGTATGTTTTTTATTTAAATATTTTTATTACAAAAATATAATTATCACAGTTTTAATTTCAATCCATTATTACCTTTATAATGAGTTATACTAAATCTATTACTCTATTTTTATTATATTTATGGAATTTTTTCAACGTATGGAACTAATGATGAGTAAAAATTTGGAAGGGTCTATAACATGCAGTAAGATAACTTTGAACTGACTACGTATAGATTTTTGAACCTATAACATGTTTATTTTTTAAATGAACACATGATGATTTTTTAAACTATTGTATTAACATTTTTAAACTTATTTCATAATGATTTATCAATTGACCAATTGAATACAAGTTCATGTTATAAATATTCCTAACTATTGAATAGACCACAACATATACTCAAGTAACTACATGGTAAGTTAATATACCAGTTTTTTAGATCAATTTACTTTATATGGTTATGAGTTGGTAAGTTATCCTATAAAATTATATATCAATGACCACACCTTATGTGGGAGCACACAACTTCACAATATAATGTTCAAAACCTAAATTCTTACTTTCAGCACGTGGGGTGTTACATTTGGAACCTGAAGCCTTACGATCGTCCAAAATTATTACTTTTCGAATTTTAATGCTAACGACCATCTCAAATACTTATGTGTAAAATTCATAGTGTGTTAGATTATTTATTTTTTTAAAAATTCATTCAATATTAATTTTACATTTTAGTGATATTATTAGTATTTTTTTTAATATAGTCTAAAATTATGTGTTCTTAATTATTTATATTGATTTAAAAATTCATATTTATTATATAGAATCAAAGGAAATAATTTTTAGAATATTTAAAATAGCTTTAAATAATGAATGAATGAATGAATTATTAATTAAATTACATGAAGACTAAATTTAAATTATTTCAATTTATATATTTTATGTTTATTATTTTATATTCATTTCTAAATTTACAATTGATAGAATATAAATTAATTAAATATGTTTTATAAGATATAATACATTGTTATTACATTTTTAATGTATACATTTTCTTATCAATATTAAATGTGCATATAAAAATTTCCTTTTTAATTTGACAGTTATAAACTATATGATATTTATTAGAATCTATTGACCAATTCTTATAGAGATATTTCAGATTATTTAAATTTAAATTCAAAAATAATTTTTATTCAAATTTATATTTTTTAATTCCATTGTTTTTCAATATGATAATTTGGGAACGATAATTTTTATATCTCATAGATAAATAATATTTGAATTGTAATTATTTTACCATGTTATATATTGACTAGTTAGTGATTTAAACATCCTATATAATGATTTTGAGGACACTTTAGAAGACATTATGATTCATTCCTATGATTAATTTTTGTTGATGGTAACTTTAAACTATCATATTTTCTTATTATGTTACATTATATGATGTCTTGCGTGTTCATTTTTCATCTTTTGGAAAATATCTAGAGAAAGATAATCTTATTCAACTACTATTAGTGACATGATAAGTACATTCTTATCTGATACATAATTAATCTTATGTGTTTTTTTATTAGGCTTATATGACTTTATTTTCTTGGTGTTGTTTGAGTCTACTATAATTATGTCTATCTTATTCAGTTGTAAACTCATTTTCATTTTATTCCATTCCCCAAAATTCATTTTTCACTTTAGGTTGTAACTCCTAGATTCCAAATTCAAAACCATTTGAGTTGTGAAACTCTATATCTAGTGTTAGGTTCTATAGATTATGAATACTAACTCAAAATTCAAGTTTCTTATTTATATATCCAATAGAAAAAGTAAGGTTTTATTGGGTTATGATTCCCCCTCAAAATAGGTAGTGTATAATGAATCTCTCAAACAGAAGAGATCTTTAATAGCAGAGTAGGTCTAATTGGGTCTAAAATACTATCAAAATAACATGTTCACATTATTTAATAATCCATATGATATAATATATTCATGTGATAGATAATTAAACATTGTTGATTAATTTAATGAAATAAGTTAACACATTAAAATTTTTATTGGGTCTATTCACCCCCTTAATACCATCTATCATCATATTACCTATGAAAAAAATTTCTAAAACAAGAGTATGGTGATATATTTCCAAAAATTCATTGGGTTTTGTTTTGACTGAGACGATGAGAGGTTGGGATCATCTCACCTGGGGGTTATTTATTACTTTGTGACATCATTTACGATTTATTCCATTCTTTTGAAAAATTATTAGTAATAATGTTTCTTCTGGTTATCACTGTTAGAGTGATTGACCGAGTCCTTACAGTGATTCAAAAACATAAATATATATGAGAGATTATAAATATTTCTTTAAATTTTAATTACACTATGGATTGAAGGATTACAATTGGGTTCATTGAAATTTTTACAAATATATGGAGAAATTATGTTTTTTTGACAATCTGATCAGTCTCATGACAGGGGATTATTTTATCTATCAATAAAGAGAATCATATCCCACGTAGTATGGTATCACATAATGTTATATGGAATACCTTTTAAGGTTATGTGACATAAATCAACATGATACCTTTTATGGTCATGAAACCCTAACCAATGGGGTGGTGTGATTCAACCCCAATGTGGTTTCCTACATCTCATATTTAATAAGAATCAAATCCCATTTAGTTCAAGTAACATAGATTATTTTTGTCTGATTGAAAAGTACATGTAGGTTAATTTCATACTATAAGGACATATTTCATATATTTTAATTCCATGAAGTTACACCAACTAGGTGAAAGATTGCAAAAAAAATAGTTGGCATGGGAATTAAAAATGGACAAACTTTTCCAGATTCTGATTATTATTAGTAATTAAACTAAAAAGAATGTGGTTGGAATGATCTGGGACATGACCTATTCAGTTAGGAAACATTTCAAGGAATATTTCTTGCTAAGGTGGAATTCATAACAGGGAATCAATAAATTTTATGTAACATGGATGATAGGGAATCTGTATCACTAAATTAAGGGATAATCACATGGAACATGGATAATTTTAGAATATTTTTGGAATATTAAAATGATTCCCGTATTTTTTAATTGTTAAATAATGACTCATAAGTTTCATATCATTAATAAGGTCATGATATTGGTGTACTCCAAATAGGATTCCCTGAACATGGTAGGGAGAAAATAGGATGTGTGCGACGCTAATGCGCATGATTCCCATAGATTCCTATATTGATCAGTAACATAGTTAACGGTGTTTCTCAGGGATTCTATATAGTATGATTCCCATATTTATTTCTCGATGATTATGTAGAATAGATAGGTACACTAGGTGCTTGAGTTTATCAAATTCATGATATAAGAAATACATTATGGGAAGCAAGAACCAAGGGATATTTCAGCAGTTACATCATGTATTGGACCCTTATTATCAAGGTAATACATTATTTAAATTAACTAGAAGTTCATACCTATTTTTTTGGAAAACCTATAGTAGCTATATTATTTGGGGATTTATTCCTCTTATCGAGAGAATATATGATCGGAAGGGTCTATCCAAGTGTTACTAACCCATTAATGTTTCTCAAGATTCCATGGAGGAGGACTCAATTGATGGTCATCTTAGATGGAGACCTAGGAGTGTCTTATTACAATGTAGGAGATATGGATGAGGCATGATTCAAGGTAGGACGTGTGCAAATGGCTCATGCACAGGTTGGATGCCTAAGTTTATAATCATCATAACACAAGACTAGTGTGAGTTTGACCCCTAATTATAGAGGTGTTGTTATGGTTTCACCCAATTATAGGAACTATGTGAATTGAATCCCTAGTTTATTTCTTATAATTCCTTTGGTTCATAGTCCTCTATCATTCACCTTGAGGGGTTTATTGGGAAATTATTTCATATGTGTATCTTCCATAGAGATTTATAAAGCACATAATTACCAAGTATAATGCCTCTAATATATATTAGGAATATTTTTCTCTAACTATTTGAATTTTTAAATCTATGGTGTGCCTTTTGCAAGCAATTTTTTCCCTTATATTAAATATTTGGGGTCACATGATGGTGGAGTGGAATTGGTGTATATAGAATTATAAATTTAAGACCCCATTTTAACACCCATGTTTTTAAGAAATTGACCCTTAATTTATTTATTATATGTTTATAATGTGATTGGTCTAATTTATTAGAGATTTAGAATTGCTTTGAAATATATTTTTTTGGATTTTATGGTGTTACATGGTTTCAGAAAATTTATTAGAAACCACATAAAATGTCTAAGAAATGGTGAATTTAAAACAATGGTCACTTTTTAGGATTATGGTTAAGCACATTTTTTTGGTCAGACCATGAAGCGTCCTAGAAAAAAACGTGAAAAAAGATCGATCGTGGGTAGGAGAATATTTTATGATTAGATTGCTAAACAATGGAATCCAATCATGTGAGGTGTTTCTTGAGGTAGTGCCTCATTCATAAATTTTATATGTTTTCCCTAACCATGTGCGCTAACCATGTACAATGAAATATTAGAAACAAAAATCATGGATCTAATCCAATTTATCTCTATAGCCACTAATTTCCCCTATAAATAGGATATAACATGAATTACACTCCCTACCAAGGCTATAGAGACAATTATGTTAGATTTGGGATATATTCCAAGGGTAATCTAAGTGTTTTTAGGCCAAATACATTGGTTAGTGTTCATTCGTCATTATTTTCCTTTGTTCTCTTATTCTTCTATCTCTTAAAATCATGGATTCAGTCCAATGTTGATAAATCAATGTTATATGATTATAATCAAGAAAATATATGATTTTTTCTATGTAATAATATCTAAGGTTGTTTTTTGGAGTTTTAATCCGAGTTATTGATGCTGTGGTTTCATTCCACATTTTATTCTAATTTTTATAGGTATGTGATTCCACTCTCGACTCATATTGATTAGAAAATATTGGTTGGGATTCAAATTGATTGTAGTTATTTAATTAAAATGAAAAATTTATATGTCATTCTTGATGGAAAACCTACATTTTGATGGCTTTGTGAAATTTATAAAATTATATGATTTTATTGAAAGTGATTTTATTTCATGATTTCAAAATGATGATTTTAAAATTATTGGTTTCTTTTGATTCTTGGAAAAATTCTTGTTTAAGTGTTTTTTATAAAATAAATGTTTTATTAAAATTAATTATCATGGTTTTTTTGTCATTAAACATTTCATACATTGTTATAATGAGTTCGTTTTCATTATACATGACACTATGGATGTGGAATGTGCTATTGGGGAACCTAGTATTGGTTACCTTGTAAGGACTTGGTATATTAACGATAGATTACCCATGTGTATGGAACTATCACATGGGAATTTCTGTTTGGATGTGTGGAATATTTATTCCAAATTATATTTATAAAATGGTTTAAATAGTTAGCTTAATTTAATTCCATGGAAAACATTTTGGATTGAATAAGGGTTTCAGTATTTGATATAAATTACTTTAAATTGGGTTTAATATATATTACATAAAGGTGATATCATGTTATATCCTTGTGGAGTGAGTTGGAATGTCATTTTGGAAAACCTACTTTATTTTATACTCGCACCAATCTTGGGAACATTGGTGTGTTTTCATATGTTACATAACAAGACACATGTAATGGAAATATTTCCT
This sequence comes from Viscum album, assembly GCA_963277665.1. Classification (NCBI taxonomy): domain Eukaryota; kingdom Viridiplantae; phylum Streptophyta; class Magnoliopsida; order Santalales; family Viscaceae; genus Viscum; species Viscum album. The sequence continues at coordinate 1,229,302,014 of OY728123.1, forward strand.
AGTTGTTTAGTGATACTTATTAATACCATTGGTTGGGCATGTCGATTTGGATACTAGAGAAAAGTGGTAATTGAAAGTGGTTGTCTTTGGTCTCTTTTGATTTTTTTCTTTCTTTATGTGTGGGTTCAAGGGGGATCCACCAAACTTCGTTATCTGTGCACTACAAGGAGCGAGAAGTATCTCTCCCATGGCTCCCTCTGCAATAAAAACTCACCAGCTTCAACCATTCACATCGTCCAAGAAGCATTACTCTGGGCTTGCAATGGGAGCACAGGCAAAAATCATAGAGTTTTATCTCAACATCAAGAACCTAGTTCTCAGAACCATAATTTTCTCAATTATAGTGACAACCCTGCACTATTGGTATTAGCGTCTCTTTTGATTTTATCATATGTTCGTTCTATTAGTTGTGTGACATTAATTATGTCTTTGCACTGAAATTGTATTTTGGTTTCATTTTGTATTGGATTTTTTTACTCATGTATCTTATAGAGGTATGGTTGTTATTATTGTCATGGTTTTTCAGTTTTATCTTCCAAGGTCAAATCAACCCCAATTTTTTATAAATCACATGGAATGTTTTTCTATCCTTTGGTGTCTTGGGGATTTCACTAAATGCCAGTATCACCCATCGCCACTTCTGAAGCTAAATATTGGGGGGCTAGATGTTACAAATGGTATTAGTTTTTTATCCCTGATATGATATCTATGTTAGTATTTCAATTAGGATAGTAGATATGATTTGGATCATCTGAATGTGAAATGCAGAGCATAAAAATGTGTAGATAACCTATTTATCTTGAACATCATATTACTATGGTTTCTTGGGTACATGAGTTTTTGAGAAACTTCTAGGAGTTTTAACCTCATCATCATGGGATTAGATGAGGATAAGACATTTAAATTTATTAATAGAGATGACTTACCACTAGGGGAACATAAATAATCTCGAGTTATGAATATGATTTGGTGAAAAAGTGTTACTTTTTTTAACTATATGAAAATAGTGTTCTTTTAAAAAAATCATGGTAAAATATTAAAAAATGGTTTGAAACCAAAAATTGTTGAAATTTGGAAAGGCTTTTTTATATGTTTGATTTTGAAAATTTTATATTTTTAATATTTTAGTTATAGAGAGTGAGACTAAATGGAATTTTCTTAGGGTTATAGTGAAAGGAAATATGTAGGAGCCCTATGAACCAACTAGAAGAGTCTATTAAGAAAGTTTCTTCACCTCACCATATGTGAATAAACATTTGGTTCACAGTATTGTCCCAGAATATTTGGTTGTGGATATAGGGAACAATGGGATAAACCAAGTCAAGTGGATCATTTTCTTATGTTCGAAAAGAATAATCCACCCATCTCTCAGAGTGATTCTAAACCAGAAAGTGAATATGTATGGGTTAATAAGATAAATAAAGTCATTTATTTCCATGTAACACTATTTGATGATAACGTAAGATGAAAACATACATGATGTAATACATTTCATTACAATTGTGGTTTCTAGACATTCGAACTAAATCAGACAATGGATTGACATGGGGGGAGTTTGAAGAAATCTTTAAAAAAATTCTATCTGCAATTTTTTTTATTGCAATAAGAATATACTTTTTTAGTTTTAATAAATATATCCTCACAATAATGGAGTATGAGGATATATTTATGTATTTATACCCCTTTCACTGAATGATAATACAAGTGCATCCTTGAAGGAATTCATTTTAGAATTAAATTTATGGCATGATATTTACTCCAAAATTGTCATGATTTTTTTATAATATTAATCATAGATATTTAATAGACATATGTTAGAATAAAAGGGTATATTAAGCAATAAATCGAAAGAATCATGTTGATACCTATGTGAACTGGTGGGAACCCTAATTAATGGAATAAAAGTAGTGGGAAACTTATTTAAGAGGTGGTGGTATGATTCATAATTATATAGTGGTATCAGTGAATCATTATCATAAACTAATGATTATTTAGGTATTCTTTTTATCTAGTTCTTTTGATAATAATAAACATTATTTTATATCCCAACCAATATAACTTACTAATTACAACCGGATCAGGAATCTTCAGCGCTATTATCACAGTGCTCAATGGTCAGGTTCTATGGGAAAATCTCAGACTTCTCAGGCATCGTTTTCTTTTGTGGGAAGAGGAAAAGTTAATAATTTGTGTTACAAAAACTAAGAATGACATAGTAATTATTTTAATATTATGACTTATCAACTTGTGAAATTTTAATTTTGTAATAAATAATAAATTTAATGAAATGGTAAATTCAATGGAGCTGAGAAAGTGACCAAGGAAGATCAATTTGGGAAATCAAATGTGATATGTATGATTCAATTTAATTCTATACTTATGATATCTTTGTTGTACGTGGGTGCATTCCATTTGTTTATTTAATCCAATGTTATTTATCATCTTGGTTTTCATGTCTGGATGATTTAGTTTATTTTGATACATCAAACCCCTCTTTGACAATGATAATGTCAATCCATTTTGTGAAAATCATGTTATATAAATATTAATGGGGATGAATTAATTTGGGGATTAATTATTCTAGAGAAGGATGTGTGTTAATTATTCCTTGGTATGGATGGGTTGAAAATGATCAAATATCATATTGACTATTCTACTCGAACAGTTTGTTTTATAACTAATAATGGAATTGATCATCTCTTTAGATCGATCAAAATTTAAAAGCATATGGAGAAGAACATATGGATCTAGCGATTATAACTATATCTTAACTCTTGGTAGCCTTGACCTAGGAGCATGTCGATGATTTAATGAATCATATATTTGTAACCATTTTTATCAGTTTTTTTGTGTTTTCTAGAAAATTATATAATATTTCCACCAACAAGAGTTGTGGATTTTATGTTTTATCTCCTACAATGGACTTGTTTTATCTTAATTTCATCATTCCATATTAATCAAGTAGAATAAAGTGAATTGAAAGTATTTTTTTATATATAGAAATAAAATGGGTCTTTTAGACTAGTACATCTCTATGGGAAGCATCGATTTAGTTTTTGTAAAAGGTGTAAGGAAATATCAAAATTTTATGGTTTATCAAAAGATTAATCATGTTATGATAATGAATATGCATTATTATCCAATTATTTATGACACATTCGATCAACTTAGGGGAGCACAATGAGTCTCTAAAATTGACTTATCTTTGGGATACAACCAATTTTCTTTTCAAAATGATAATATTCTACGGATAACTTTAATATTTATATATAAATTTTAGTAGAATGTGATTATGACATTACTTCTTATGAATTCACAAAATATCATTACGGAATGGATGAATCATATATTTTAGTGATATGATTATTATTCTTTGTTTATTTCATGAATGATATAATAGTGTATTCTAAAAAAAAGGTGTTGATGAGACACACTTGAAGATAATGTTAGTTATATTATAGGATCACTGTCTGTATGAAAAACATTCATAGTATTATTTTTTGATACAAGTTTTATAATTCCCTAAAATAGTAATCTCAAAAAAATATGTTACTCAGGATCCAAAAAAGGTAATGGTTTTGAACTCTTTTAAATCGCCAAATAATTTACATGATATATGTAATTTCTATGACCTAGATGTTTATTATCGAATATTTATTCATGACATTTCTTGACATTATTCCCCAATGAAATCATTGATAAGGAAAAGTATTCCATTTAAATAGAAGAATGAATGCAATAATTATTTTCATGTGATTATAGTGTTCCATACATTATCACTAACCATGATATTTCTATATTTGATCTAGGGTTATATGGTCAATTTTGATGCTTTAGGATCTTGGTTGGGGTGTGTTCACATGTTGGTAGATCATGTTGTTGATTTTGGATTGAGGAAGCTATAGTTTCATGATAATATCTCCCCAACAAATGTTATGGAATTGGATGTTGTAGTCTATGTTTTGAAGAGATAGTTTCATTACCTATTTTGTGATAAAAGCATAGAGTTTATGGAATATAATAGTTTTAATAAATTTTATCACAAATATATTAGAATCATTGAAAAATAAGATATACGGAGTTCTTTCAAATGTTTGACATAAACATCATGTATACATCCAGTAAAGGTATTTTGGTGGAATGTGAATTAGGTTAAAAGTATTACAGTCAATTGGTTAATGAGTATTTAGATCAATATTAGTTAATGTTGGTCATAACTAACATTCAATTTGATTGTGAAGAACTACTCAGGGTTGTTCTTATATTTCTAGTTTCTAATGCTCTTTATTTTCAATAAATGGTTAAAGAGGCATATGGATCTGATTTTAAATGTGTTTATATAATGTAAAAACCCAATTATGGGGAGACCATTAAAGGATTGTATGGATGATAGAATATTAGAATTATGTATTTGAGATTCGATGGTTGTATATGTGGATCATAAAAAATAACTCCTTCAGGTTTATAACCGTTTGACATAGGTTGATCATCCAAAAATAAAGATATGCAGAAGGAATTGGAACCACAATTTCAATGTGTTGAAATGAAAAGAAAAGTATGTTGGATCGATATATATATGAATATGTATATTAGATGGAACAATACAAGAGCTGGTGAATTGTATGTTTAAAACATTGTTTTTAAACACTAACTAAATTAGTTTTAATTATCATAAACTTATATAATTAACACGAAATACAATTAACAACAATTGACTTAGATATAAAGGTATGATATCGTGTAATACTATAAGTAAAGTAAATCAATTGTATTCAAATGAATACAATAATTAGAGTAATAAAATATTGAAATATTCTACCATAAAGCATGTAGAATCTATCGATACAGTATGTAATAGTATAATTGTAATTGAATAAATTAAAATGAATATGAAATGAAGAAAGGAAACAAAAAAATTCCCTTTCAAATACAAACAGCAGCATAAATGTAAAAGTATTAAAATTATATTATCCCATAGAGAAGGGTAACCTTTAACCTAGGATAAGAGGTCTGTCTTACCACCACCTTGGTAAGCCCTCAATACGATGATCGGTACGTCTGTCTTGTTATCCCGTAAGCCCTCGATTTTGAAGGTAATCAGCACCTCTGTCTTTCAAACACTTGAACGCCCTCGATATGAAGATCGGTAGCACCGTCTGCCTATCCTCAACATCCCTCGATCGTTATCACCTGATCGGTGACACGAATCAAAACAAAGCACTTATTGAAATACAAAAACTAAGAACGAGCTATTAATGTTTTTTTAATTTCAAGGATTTCACACGAAGCAAGATAGAAGTCAAGATTTTCTATCTAGAACATTATATAAGAGAATAATGATCAATTTCTCTCAGTTATTATTCTCATCTTCAAATGAACATCTATTTATAGGCCTCAAGTTCCAATGGTCATATTTTCTCCAACGTTCATATTTCTCCAGAAAATTTGAAAGGACTTGGACACCTGGTATTATAGTAGTCATATTGAAACAGAAAACACGACATCATTTTGATTAGTTTATAACTAACTCCATGACATTTTTTTGGTTAAAAAAAGACATATGAAAATGATAATAATGAGTATGATTGATATAAAACATGTGTTTTGATAAATTATGAACACAAGAATGTGATAAAAGTAAAATATTAGTCCTATTAGTATTACTTTGTGTAATGTCTTGATATGATGCAAAGTGAGTATGTTTCACAAAAGTCAGTACGATTGAAAAAGTCAGTATGATTGACAGAGTCTGTATGATTGACAGAGTCAGTACGATTGACAGAGTCAATATGATTTATAGGGTCGTACGATTTATTCAATATGATAAACATAGTCAGTATAATAAACATAGTCTATATGATAAACATAGTCAGTATGATTAACATAGTCAGTACTATAAACATAGTCCGTGCGATAGAAATAGTCTGTATGATAAACATAGTCAGTATGATAAACATAGTAAGTATGATAAACATAGTTAGTTCGATAAAAATAGTTCGTACAATAAACATAGTTAGTGTGATAAACATACATGATTAGATTTGTGATTTCCAAAACTAGACATAAAATTCAAAAGATGACTTTTGACTCAACAATCTCCCTCTTGGAAAGTACAAAACATAAATTAAAAAAAAAAACAAATACTTATCTCCCCCTGAGTGATTGAAAACTCTTCTAAATATGAAATCGAATACAAATAATTCCCCCTTAGGTATGTACTTTTATAAGGATTGTATTTGTAAATTTTACTTTATTTAGATGTATTTGATTAAAAAAAATTTCCCCTTATAAAACATTATCCCCCATTGTGATTTACAAAAAGAACGGGGTAATATTGAGTTACCTGAAAAAGTTAAAGATAAAAAAAATTCAAGGAATTTGGAACGAGAACCTAAATCTCATTGATATAACAAAAGTCTATTGAATTATAAAAGTGAATAAAGAAATATAGATACAACAAAACATTCATTTGTTTTCCCTTTGTATTTATTTCTTAATCAGCTCAAGAATAACAGCTTTTATCTTATTTATTTCTTTCTTGTCTTCAGAAATAGAATCACCTTGGGATTTGAGAGGCTCATGTTGATTGGAAAATAGCTAATCCTGATTCTTGATAGCCTCTTCCTAAACTCTGATTACTTATTCAAGAGTATCAATTATGTCTTTTAAATTCTTATTGTCTTTAGATAACACAAAATCTTTCTTATTAAACAGAAATATTTCATCTTTGATAGTTGAAACCTTTGAAAAACTCTGATAGGAAAGCATTCATTCCTTGTTTTAGCTCTCTTATTAAAGGGATATCGACTCCCTATGTTTTTGACATATGATTCAGCCTTTCAATAGTTTTTTTCAAGCTTATTAAAATCAATAGCAAGATCATTTCAAAGCCTTATTAAGTCTTTAATTTCTATTTCATGATCATTATCTGAGATTTCTATTTTGTACGACCACTTAGTCATACTATTTCAAGCCTTCTTATGGGTATCTGAACTTTCAGACAGAACTTTTAAATTGGCTTCTATTGAAAATAATCTCTTTCTGTGTTCCCTTACAGAACCAAACATCTTCCATTGATTTTATGTGATGAAATCAATTTTCCCTTCAATTCTATGAAAATAAGGAATAGTATTCTCAATTTATCTCAATTCATATACAATGTAATCACTTTTATTGAGAGAAATCATGCGTTTTGAATCTGTATCCTCATTGTATGAATCTATTTCGTTTGATCATCTTGAGTCTTCAACTGGCTATTTTCCTTTTTATTTTTATTTTTCGTTTCATTCTTCTTCATCTTTGTCACTAATAACAATTACTTTTTCGGTATGAGAAGATGGAGCACCTTTCTTCACATGAGAAGGAAATCTATCTGAAAGAGTTTTAAGAGATTTAGAAGGTGCTTGATCGACATTAGGAACCTGTTGAATACCTTCATTTTTCTTTTGAAATGATTATTCTCTACTCTTTTTTGAAATTTGAATAAATTCCAAATGATAATCTCCTTCCTCTTCTCAAACTTCATGTAATTCTTTCAAAATTTGTTTCCATTTCTCTTTTTTTTGGAATACTCTGTATGATTGGTTCGTGTTTAACTTCATCCGTTAGATGAGCACTAGCCACCTCAATAATTTTCATGATTTTAGAAACAAAAAAGTTCGGATCTTTCCTTTTCAAAAATAGTCTTCTTTTTCTTCTCATCCTGAAGAGTATCCTCTACCCTTATCCTCTCAGCTAAAGCTTCAGCTAGATCAAGACTGAACATAAGATCTCTTTATTTTCTTTCTTCATTGTCTTCCCTCCACTTGGCTACAAACTCATTGCTGTATTTTGTTTTCATCATTGGCATAGTACTGGTTTGCAGATCTAACTTCTGAGGAGAAACATTTTTGAAAGATTCAATTAGCAGAGGTGTCGATTGATTTGGTGTCGATTAATTTGGTTCAGATTTAGCTTCTACATATTTAACAAAAATCTTTGAATTTTCATCAAAACAAACAGAAAACTTCTTCAATGTATTCTTACTTATCCAAGAATGCTTATGTTCTTTCGACTACCCTTTATGAAAAATATTACAAAACTTCAAGCTCTCAAGAATAAACATAGTATGAATAGAGGGATCCAAGATCAAATGATACTTTATAGCCCCTGACGTGACATTCATGATTGTTTCAAAAATTTACCCCCTGAGATTTACCTTTCTCATGTTTAAAAGATGTTCTAGAATACAGATACAAGAAACATAAAGATTTTCTCTATCCCCTTCCCTTGGGATAAAGAAACTTTCATCCAAAGCACCACGAATATATTATCTAGAGGTAAATGAGATAATTTTATCTTCTATTCATTTATATGAAATAATGATTTTTCAGCACTTTATATATTGAACGTACCAACTTCCTCTATCAGTTTATGAGATGGAAAAAAAGAATCACCTTCTGTTGAGAAAATGAGAAATTGAGATTCTATTTTCATAGACATTGATATTTTTATATCGTACACATCAAAGTTGATCATCATATTTTTGTCAAAAGATACTATTTTTTAGAATTGACTAACTTCTTCAAAAAGATATATATCTTGAGATACGGGTTTCTCAACACAAAGTAGTTCATAACATTGAAACTAAATAATCCACTTGATTGATGAATCATATGTGTCAAAGATGTCCTGATAAACTAACCTTTCTCTAAAGAAGTCATTCTCTGAAAACATTTTTGAAGACATTTAGGTAGGAGTGTTGGCAGTGGACTGAGTCATAAATTTGAGGAAAATGGAAGATCATACAGAGTCTTAAAAATAGTACAGAGCTTCGTCGGGAAATCTGAATAACTGTTGTGGGTTTGGGGAGGGGGCATTATTTATAGGCGAAAATGAAATGACTGATGATCTTCCGACGGTTTATATTAGAGGAAATAAAAATCAATGGATAAGATTTAAAGGAATTAAAAAAAAAGAAAAACAATAAAATGTATGATAGAGAAAAAAAGGTACCTATCAGAGATTCTGAGGAAGTCGTTGGTTTAATAGTATGAACAAAGTATAATATAATAACAAAAAAGAAAGTATATGAGTACATGGAAATGAAAAATAATACGATCGGTTGTGAGGCCGATGGAAGACAAAGACATTACCTTAGGTTGACATGCCGATTGAAAACAAAGTCATTACCATAGGTTTTCAAGCCGATGGAAAACAAATTCATTACCAAAGGTTGTAAAATTGATGGAAAACAAAGTCAATAGCATAGGTTGTCAAGCCGATGGAAAAAAATTTCATTTCCATAGGTTCTCAAGCTGATGGAAAACAAAGTTATTACCATAGGTTATCAAGATGATAGAAAACAAAGTCAACACCATAGGTTGTCAAACTGATGGAAAAAAAATTCATTACCATAGGATGTCAAGCGGATAGATAACAATGTCATTAACATAGGTTAAAAACCCAATGGAAAACAAATTCATTACCATAGGTTGTCAAGCTAATGGAAAACAAATTCATTACTATAGGTTATAAAGCCGATGGAAAACAAAGTTTTTACCATAGGTTGACATGCCGATGGAAAACAATGATGTTACCATAGGTTGACGTGCTGATGGCAAACAATGTTGTTACCATAGGTTAATATGTCGATGGAAAACAAAGTTGTTACCATAGGATGACATGCCGATGGAAAAAAAGTGGTTAACATAGGTTGACGTGCTGATGGAAAACAAAGGTGTTACCATAGGTTGATGTGATGATGGAAAATGATGTCACCATCGGTTGATGTGCCGATGGAAATATCAATACGGTAACGAAGCAGAAAAAATGACAAATAGAATGTTAGAAAGATAATCAGACAATCAGGACAATAATTATAAAGACAAAATAGTAAACCCAAAAAAATAACTAATAATGAAGACCATAAGAAAATGTTACGAAATATATTAGCTAATGAATGTTCTCCCCATTTTAAGAAGAGTTTTTAAATTTAATTAGAAGTGTAAAACATAAAGTAGATATGAATGATTATTTTAATGTAATCATTTCAAGATTCTGTTTTATAATCACAAATCTATCAGAAGGTAATGGTTTTGTAAAAATGTCTTCAAGTTGATCTTGTGTTCTAATGAATTGTAAAATAATATCTCTTTTTAGTGTGTGATTCCTAATAAAGTGAAGCCTAATATATTTGTGTTTTGTATCAGAGTGATGTGATGGGTTTTTACTAAGAGCTATGGAACATGTATTATCACGAAGAATTTGAGTTTTAGAAAAGCTCAATCCACAGTCAGTGAGTGTGTGTTACATCCACAACATTTGAGCACAACAACTTCTAGCTGCTACTTATTCAGCTTCAGCAGTGGAAATTGCTACTGAGTGTTGTTTCTTTCATGACCAAGAAACCAAGGAATCTACTATGAAATTACATGTTCCAGATGTACACTTTCTATCTATTCTACAACCACCAAAGTCATCATATGAAAAACTTTTTAAAACAAAATCATTTCCCAAATAATAAAAAAGTCATAAATCAAGAGTTCCTTTTAAATACCGAATGATTATTTTCATAGCTTTTAAATGAGACTCTTTTGGATTTGATTGGTATCTTTCACATAAGCATACAGAAAACATTAAGTCTGGTCAACTAGCCGTCAAGTATAAAAAACTTCCTATCATACCTCTAAAAGTTGTTTAATCTAATATTTTCCAAGTATCATCAAGATCAAGTGTATTTGAGGTTCCAATTGGAGTGCTAATACTTTTAGTATTGTCGTATCCAAAATTTTTGAGTAAATATTTGATATAATTATGTTGATATATATATGATCTTTCTGGTTTTTTTGAAATTTGAAAACCAAAAAAGAATGTTAACTCACCCATCATACTCATTTCAAACTCATATTTCATTAAATTTTCAAAATAATCAGATAAAAACTACTGAGTTGATATAAATATGATGTCATCAACATAAATTTGAAAAATCAAAACGTTTATATTTTCCATTTTTAGAAAAAGGGTTGGATATGCTATACCTTTTGCATAATTGTTTTGTAAAATAAATCCTATAAGTTTATCCTACCATGATCTAGGGGATTTTTTAAGTCCATATAAATCTTTGGAATGTTTAAAAATATGATTAGGATATTTTGAATCTATAAAAATAGGTTGTTGTTCAAAAAAAAATTCTTCTACAAAAAAACCATTTAGAAAAGCACATTTAACATCCATTTGACATAATTTGAAATTAAAGTATGCTGAAAAGGATAATAGAATAAGAATATATTAAAGTCTAGCTACCAGAGCATATGATTCTTCATAGTCTATTCCGTCTAATTGATTATATCCAATATCAACAAGCCTTTATTTATTTCTTACAACGATTCAATTTTCATCACGTTTATTTTTGAAACCCCATTTTACAACAATTATAGTTGTTTCTTTAGGTCTTTAAACTAAAGTCCAGACTTGATTCCTTTAAAATTCATTTAGTTCATCTTTCATAGATTTAATCCAATATTTATCCCCTAAGGCCTCAATTGGACTTTTAGGTTCGAATTGGGAAAGAAAGGCAAGATGTTCTATTTAATTTCTCAAGGAATTTCTAGTTCTTACAGGTTGATGTACATCAACAATGATATTATCACTAGGATTATTCTTAAGAAGCAATTGATTTGGGTTTTGTAATAACTGTTCATTAACATATGGTAGCAAATTCTCTGGGGTAAAAGTTTCAGAAATACTTTCTTGAACATTTTCCTTATGAGAAGGATCTTCTAATAATGGTTGATAATCAGTATTTTAAAACACATCCGAAGATGTAGGTTAGGGTTGTTTGAAAACAAAAGGAATAGTTTAATCATATTTAATATGCACTATTTCGTCAATAGTACAAGTATTTGTATTGAAAACTCCATAAGCCATAGAAGTTGTAGAATTGCCTAGAAATATTCCTTCAATAGATTTTTCTGCGAATATGTGTAGATTCTCTTTAGTATTCAGAATGAATACTTTTCATCCAAAAACATTTAAGTATGAAACATTAGGTTTTCGTCCATTCCACAACTCATAAGGTGTTTTATAAATAAATGGTCTTGTTAAAACACGGTTTATAGTATATCAAGCAGTACTAACAGCTTCGGCCCAAAAGTGCTTAGCAACTGAGTATTCACTCAACAGGGTTTTTGTAATTTTGGAAGAATTTGATTTATTCTATCAACAAAACCATTTTTCTGAGGAGTTCTTTGAGCTAAATTTTTTTGATTAATACATTTTTTACTACAAAAATTTTCAAAATATGAATTTTGAAATTCACCACCATAATCCCTATGGATAGTTATTAATGGTAGGTTTTTCTCTTTTTTAACTCGGGCTCTAAATATTTTGAAATAGAAAAAGGCTACAGATTTCTTTATTTGAAAATATTCCCATGTAAATATAGTAAAGTCATTATCTAAAAAAAATACATAGTATTTTCTTCCAATTCTTCATGTTTGTGAAAGACCAAAATGATCCATGTGCACTAGCTGTAATGCATTGGAAGTTGAAATATCATTGATTGATTTAAAGCTAGTTTTATGTTTCTTTCCAAATTGGTAAGGATCATAGACCTTTTAAGAATTATATCTAAGATCTAGTAGATCCTTTACAAGTCTTTTCTTTGCATGTATACAAAGTTTTTTAGGTTGTAGTGCCCTAGTCTTCAATTCCATAGCCATGATTGGTCTTCTATTGCACTTAAGCAAGGTAAATTTTTGCTCCTAAGGACATCTATGTTAATAGTGTATACATTATCTTGCATATGGAAAGATATAATGAATTCACCCTTTGAATTGTGAACTAAGAATTTATCATTTATAAAATTCACAAGGTATCCTTCATCACATAATTGACTTATGCTGATGAGAATGTGCTTAAGAACTTTGAAAAACAAAAAATTTGAAATAAGAACTTTTCCAAGAAAAACAATATTACCTATTCCAACAATATTTCCTTGAGAATTTTCTCCGAAGGTAACTTTTCCACCTTTTTTCGATAATCTTTTCAAATAAATTTTTGTTTTCGGTCATGTGTCAAGAACGACCACTATCCATGTATCAAATTTTATTGTTGGTATACTTCTTATGTTTCTGAAAAAGAAACATTTAGTTTTCTGAAATCCAATCTTGTTTGGATCCAGATGGGATAGATAAAATAATTTTAGAAACCCACAGTTGTTTTGCAAAATGAGCTTTATTAAATCCTAAAGACAGATTTCTATTAAGAGAACAATTTCTTTTCCAGTGTCCACCACATTGACACTTAGTACAAAATGTAGTATATTGAGGAACAAAATAGTTATTACTAAGACCCGGTTTAGAATGAGTATAACCCAAACTATAATGATTCATAAATGGTTGAATTTGAGAATACATTTTGTCAAAGTTTTCCTTGCCATAGGTAAATTTTGAAAAACATTTGTTCAAGGAAAAAATTTCTAAATTTAGATTTAAAACTATGTTTTTATCCTTGAAAACATTATTTTTGGAACTAGAGTTTGTCTTTAAAACATTTTTCTAAGAAAATAAATTTTCAAGATCCGTAGAAATTTTATCCTTATCCGAATTGACTTTCTTAAGGGTTTTTAAAATAATTATAAAATCATAAGTTTTCATATCATGATCATTAAAAAGATCTGATACTTCATTAGTTAAAATAAAAATTCTGGATTTTTCCATATCAAGCTTTTTCTTGATTTTATAATTTTCATTCTCAAGTAGTTTAGCAAACCTAGACAATTTTTCATAACAAGGTAATGTATTAGCTTCTGATGACGAAGACTAGTTATTTTAAGATTCAAAATATTTATTATCAGTATAATTTTTATTCAAGGATACATTTGTAATAGCTTTAGCATTGTTTACCTTAGACATGGAACAATTATCTTCAATTGGTTGTCTGGAAATAATTCTAATATTCCATTGTCCTGAAGATTCATATTCTGAAGAATCATCTAATGAATCGCCACCAATTTCACTCCATGTATCATTAGGCTTCACGAATTTATTTTTCTTTGTCTTGTAATACTTTTTATTATTTCTTTCAGAATGTTTCTACTTTCTATCTTTTCTCTTCAGTAAAGGAAAATCATGTCTTATATGACATACTTTATTGAATTCATAACAAGTTACCTCTGAATCTTTCTTATCCTTCCTATCATTCTTTTTGAATCTATATTGTATGACTTTCATTCCCACAATCTTGTTCATCCTTCGAGAAAGATTGGATAACTCATTATCTGAATGATCACAATCACTTGATTCTAACATAACAACTTTCTTAACTTTGGATCTTGTTATCCTTTCAAGTGTTTTAGCGTTAGATTTAGTTGTAAAAGCTATAATAGGAGAAAAATCATGCTTAACCTGGAGCTTGATTTCGGCGATGGCGTAACATTAACGATGGCGTAACCCTAATGTCTTTGGTGACTTTACCCCCTCAACAGCTTGTCGGTGGGAGGGGGGATGATTCTTGTTTCCCTCGTAACGACCAGAGGCATGATTTTCAACCCTTCACTGATCCTGGTTCCATCTCGTCTTTCCAGGAGTGTGACCTTGGACCGAAGGTCCCTGACCTTCAGGATGGCGAGCCTGGGTTTGCGTTGTCTGCTTTGGAGTTTACGGAGGCAGAGGGGCTTCTTAATCTTACTGTGGTTTCATGATTTAAGAATAACAGGCCTTCGGTGGATGAATTTGACAGATTCTTCTTTGATTCTTGGGGGCTTCGAGAACGGGCAGTTTTCGGTCTTTTGGATAGAAGACAATTGATGGTGAGATGTGCTACACCAGAGGATCTGAATCGAGCTTTATCGAGTGCACCCAGGAAGTGTGGAGGATGTGGATTCTTTCTTTTTCTTTGGATATTTTATATTTATCTAAATCGTTATTCTACAACAATTCCAGTTTGGGTATGTCTTCCTCAATTCCCTCTTCCTTTTCAAAAACCTACGATTATGCATATGCTGAGTAATTTAGTGGGTCGATTTCTCTGTTTTGATGTGTGTACTACCTCCATGAGTCACCCGATCAACCCATGTATGTGCGTAGTGGATGATGTGTCGAAGGCTTTGGTTGAGTCGGTATGGATTGAAGCTAGTGAAGAGGTTCAGTGGAAGCAACTGGTGGTTTTCGAGCTATGGATGGAGTTCTGTTCAGCTTGTTGTCGACTGGGTCATGCTGGTGCATATTGCAGATGAGGTTCTCAATGGAGAAAGGTCTCAATGTAGGCGGGGAAGGTTGATGCTGGTCTTCAAGGTGTGAGTAGGGAGGTGAAGAGTAATGTAGGTTCAGTGTAGGCGGTTGAACCTTCTGTGGAGAAGGTGTTTTCTTGGACCAAGGATGATTTGAGGGATCAGGAAATGTGGAAATATTTTGTCAAGCTGGTTGAGGAGTCTAATTAACATTCACAGAAAGAAATAGTGGTTTGGACTGGAGGGGTGGAGGCACCACAACCCTCCTTCGACAAGTATGCTGCTTCTTCGGGGGGCACCAAGACACCAACAAGGAAGAGTTTGATCCAGGATGGTGTTATGACATACAAATCCTTTGGGTGTTTTGACGCCAATGAGTTTACTCAAGTTGGAGGGTATGGAAAGATTGAGGCGGGTTCGGGAGTTGACATGGTCTTGGAGGAGGGGAAATTACTTATGAAGAATAAAGGGAGAGAACGCAAGGACTACTCATTTGTACCGAAGCCGATAGAAACACTGTCAGTTAAAAAAACTATGCTAGGTTACAAGGAAATGTCATCTTCCATGGTTTCCATGGAGGAAAATTCTCAGGTTTTGGCCAAAGAGAACATTAATGAAATTGGAAGAGCTACTAAAACAGAAAAGAACAGAGAAGAACCTATCATTTTCTTTAAGGATGACATGGTTGAGGAATTTATGTATGTTAACATCCCTCAGGAAGAGGCTGACATGATGGGAAGACCTATCAAAGTGGAGGCTAATAGCGAGAAGGATAATTGGATTGAAAACAGGATTTGATCCTAATGAGAGGATTCAATGATCGAAAAATCAGCGAAGAAGAATATATCCAAAAATGGGACAAAATGGTGGACCGATTTGAAGACATTATTGGGGAAGATCTTGATGCTACGGTATGGCTAATGAATTGGAATCTGAATGGGGAGGAAAACACTAATACGCTAAGGTTATTCTTTGGTAACTTTTCATTTTCTTATGTGGATTCACCTACGGACTGATTGGGTTTGTTTCTCACATTGCTTTTAAAGAGTTTTAGTGGGAATTTTGGGTTGTCTAAGGGACAGGGAGCTAAGGACATCAGGTTTTGGTCTTATTCATTATTTCTTTCTTTGATGTCCTTGGGAGTAGATCATGTGGTCCATTTCAATGCGTGAAGGCTGGGTGAATTCCTCTGGAGTTTTCCAATGGGTGGATTTGGGTCGGTGTCGATGGTCGCACCGGGAGATGCTCAAGGTAATTCATCATGGATTTGGCCACCCTTTCTGATGTTATTGCACCTTGGTTCGTAGTTTTTTAATCATGGTTTTTGGTTTTTGGTGTTCTTTTGTTTTGATGAATGTTGATGTTCTTGTCTCATGTAGCGGGGTACCTAGAACCCTTAAACCGGCTTCTAAAAATGAAAAAATTTGATATGGATAGTTTAGTAGTAAAATCTACACTTCCATTTCCATTTTTCTTCTTATTGAAATCAGCATCTCTCTACATTTTTCTCTCATGATGTAAAAGATTTCCAAAGAGTTCATCAATAGTAATATGAGAAACATTTCTGTTTTCATCAATATCTGTTCTTTTTTACTCCCATTCATTTGGAATTATCAATAATTTTTTCTACAAGAGATTCATCATCAAGACCTTTTTCTCCCATAGATTGTAATATGTTGACAATTTTCATAAATCATTGTTTCACTTTACATACTAGTTCTCCATAAGGAAAAAATAAATACATGATACTCTATTCAAATCATTTCTCTTCTTGTTTCTATAACCGTAGATGTACCAAAATGTGTGACTTCCAATTTCTTCCAAATACAGTTGGCTGCTTCACAAGATGATATATAGATATATATATACTTGGTCATAGAACATAGAAATTTATTTCATACCTTGTAATTCAGTTGATATTCTTTCTTTTCTTTATTAGTGAATGTACGGACTTCTTTGTCAGGGATTTTGTAACCTCCAGTAAGCATAATAAAATTTTCTACACCAGTATTGATAAAAAAAATTCTTCATTCGATCTATCCAGTACACGTAATCATTCCCATCAAAGATAGGTGGTGTAGTTGGATTTAGATTTTCAATTCATACAATATTCATCCCTCCCATATAATAAAACAAAATCGTTTCCCCTCCACATGTTAGTGCAGTAAGTATTTGAAACAGAAATTAAAAAATATAGCAAGTAATACAAATCAGTGGAAACCTCCTTTGATACTTATTGTTGGATCAATATATAGATGTATATGTATATTATACAGAACAACAGAAGAGGGTTGGTGTATTCTAGGTTTAAAACATTGTGTTTAAACACTTAAGAAATTATTTTAAAAGATATTAAACTAATACAATTAACAAAAAATAAAATTAACCACAATTGACATGGATATAAAGTTATGATACTATGTAATATTATAATTAAAGTAAATCACTTGTATTCAAATGAATAAAACAATCCTAGTAATAAAATAGTGAAAGATTCTATCATAATGTGTGTAGAATCTATAGACACAATATGTAACAGTATAATTGTAATTGAAACAATTACAAATTTATATGAAATGAAGAAAGGAATCAAAACAATTACATTTCTAATACAAACAGCAGCAGAAATGTAAATGTATTACAATTATTTTATCCCAAAGAGAAGGGTATCCTTTCACGTAGGATAAGAGGTCTGTCTTACCACATGTGTGGTTATCCCTCGATACGATGATCGGTACGTCTATCTTTCCATCCCCAGAAGCCCTCGATTTTTCAGGTAATCAGCACCTCTATCTTTCAAACAATTGATATCCCTCGATACGATGATCGGTTGCACCGTCTGCATATCCTCAACAGCCCTCAATCGTTATCACATGATCGTTCGTAGAAAGAAAAACAAATCCCTTTTTGAAATGAATAAACTAAGAAGGATCCGTTCACATTTTTTAATTTCATGGCTTTCTCACGAAGCAAGAGAGAAGTCCTAGTGTTTCTCTCTAGAACGTCATAGAAGCAAAGAATGATAAAAGTATCTCTGTTATTGTTCTCATCCTCAAATGAAGTTCTATTTATAGGCCTCAGGTTACAATGGTCATATTTCCTCCAATGGTCATATTTCTCTGGAAAACTCGGATGGACTTGGATAGATGGCATTATAACAGTCATATTGAAATAGAAAACACGACATCAGTTTTATTAGTTTATAACTAACTCCATGACATTGTTTTGGTTAAAACTAAAGAAATATGAACATGATAATCATGAGTACGATTGATATAAAACATTTTTTTTATAAAGGATGAAAACAATCATGTGATAAAAGTAAAATATGAGGACTATTAGTATTAAATAGTGTAATTTATTGATATAATGCAAAGTGAATATGTTGCAGAAAAGTCAGTACAATTGACAGTGTCAGTACGAGTGACAGAGTCAGTACAATTGGGAGAGTCAATATGATTGACAGAGTTAGTACAATTGGCAGAGTTAGTGTGATTAACATGGTCAGAACGATTTAGTCACTATGATAAACATAGTCAGTACAATAAACATAGTCAGTAGGATAAACATAGTCAGTACGATAAACATAGTCAGTAAGATAGACATAGTCAGTACGATAATCATAGTCAGTACGATAAATATAGTCAGTAAGATAAACATATTCAGTATGATAAACATAGTCAGTACGATAAACATAGACAGTATTATAAACATACTCATTACGATGAACATAGTCAGTACGATAAACATATATGAATAGATCTTTGATTTCCAAAACAAGACATAAAATTCAAAAGAGGAATTTTGACTCAACAAAATAAAGGAGTTTATTTTGAGACACCATAACAATCAGCTGGTTAAGGTTGAGAAGAAAAAGCCAATAGGTATGTTGCATCCTTTATTAATTATCGTGTAGAAATAGGAGATGATAACAATGAATATTTATTATTTATACCAAGGATGGATCAGAAACATGATTACATATGGGTAATAGTTGTTGAAGTCAAAAATATGGCCCATTTCATCCCTATTCATTAATATAATATTGTTAAAGACTTCTCAAATTCTATATATGAGAGTTATTGAAGAGGAATGACATAGCATCTTCAATATTATGAGGTGAGATCCATGTATTACATCTCATTTTTGGAAAAATGTACATTAACCTATTGGGACTATATTTAATATGAGTTTTATGTGTCATCCATAAAGGGATGGACATTCTAGAAGGATGGTTTAAATGTTATAACACCTTATTAGGACTTATGTATTGGATATTTGTGCCTCATGGGAAGATAAAATACTATAATTGGATTTTTTAAATAAAAGTTTTTCTAAACACGATACATATGTCTATTTTTGAAGCATTGTATGGTCATCCTCATAAATCTAAAATTTGATCGGTTAAAACCAGTGAGATGTTACTTGTTGGACAAAGCCTTGGGAAAGAGACAATAGATAATATTCAGTTGGTAAGAAAGTGGACTGAGAGGGCTCAATATCATTAGTAATCATATTCTTATCATCATCGATTAATGTTTTCATTCAAGGTGAGTGATCATGTGTTCATGAGAAACTCTCAATGGTTTCAGCATCAACGATTTTGGATGTAGGTAATGTTATCTCTTAGATACATAATCTATTTTGAGATACATGATCATATTAGTGAAGTGAAATATTGGTTGGATTTTTCACCAATTTTTAGTTTAGTGCATAATGTGATTCATATATTGTAACAACCAACAATTTCATTAATGGAAATTCCTATTGATCTAATTATATATATTATTATGGTTATATAAAATGTTAAAATCATTGGTTTTATGTTTCTGGATTTTAAAACACCATTATGAATTTTGATCGTTGATAATATAGTTGTTGAACAATGATCAGATGATTAGTATAAATATAGGGCGTTAATAAATCTAATTTACTCAGACAAAGGAAGTGATAGCCTCTACCAGTAGACTTTCCCCATATGAAGCCCATTTTTTCGTGCTAAAAAAGGAGGTGGCGTCATTGGTCTTCAATCTTGAACAAGCCCAAGGTGACCTTATGCACGTTATTCTTGAGTGGAGCTGACTACGAGAGAAGTGGATGATAATAGATATTAGCACCCGAGCAATGTTATCTAAGCCACCCCATGAGTCTATCACCATCACACACCTTACCCTTCGGTCTTATGTGGGTGTTATAAGGGGTTATGTAATGAGACACTATCGCTATGACTATCTACATTGTTTTTGTATAAATAATGCACATTCATTTAATTATTGTTACTTTGTAAATTGTTTTTAAAGTAAAAATATTATTTTTAGTTATTATTAAACTAAGAAATCTATTTTGATTATTTAATGTATTTTTGAATTAAATAATATTTAAATAAATTATTACTATTATTATTTAATTAATTTTTATGAAATATAAGTTATCACATAATTTTTGGAATACAATTGGATTTTTTGTTAAGGTTTGAAAGATATTTTTGTCGAAACCAATGAATATTAGATAAGTGTCAGTTTTTATTTTAAAGGTAAAAATTCTCATATTTATAAAATTATTTAGGTAAAATGAGTATTATTTTTAGAATCAAGATGTCTAAATTATCCAATGGTGAATTTTTCTTCATTTTTAAGACACTTGAATTTTTGGGTAAAAATTAAATAATGTTTAAATATATAATGTGTTTTATGACATAATAATGACCCAATAGTTATGTAATAAAATACTATAAACATTATGTTCGGACAATATATGTTTTACCATTAAAATAATGCTATTTTAGATTTTTTTATTTTATTTTACAGATTTTTAGTGGACCCTCCAAGAATTATAAAACATTTTGTCTTTTTAAATTGACTACCTTGAGAGTGTGAATCACCTCCACATAAAAAAACCTATTATTTAAAAACTTTCGGCAATTGGACTTATAATGTATTTTTCCACTACCTTTTGGGGAAAAAATGGGAAAAAACAATGGTTTGTTTATGTGTTTTTTATTAGTTTAATGTGAAATGTCCCAAACATAAATAATTATGAATTCCCTCTTCTTTCCTTTATAAATCCACCCAAGCTCCCACATCCTCTTCACTCAAAGCCTTTGGAGTTCTTCCATACTCTTCCCTCTTCTCCCTAGAAACCTCCCAAGGAGCCTCAATCTCACAATAATCCTTTCTCAAGACACTCCCAATCCATTGTAAGCACACTTCCAAGTAAGGGATTTCTCCCTTTCTCAATTTCTTCCAATTTTCTTTAAGTTTTAATGCACTTTTTAATTCAATTAAAAATGTTGGGGTATGATTTTGAACCTCCCCCATACATCCCATTTTATTTTTGGATGATGGGAGATCCATTTACCTCTAACTAATGCCTCCCATGTACAGCTGTTACCATGATGAAATTTTGTGAGGGATTTCTCTCTTTTCATTTACATCCAAGTAATTATTTTGTATTATACAAATTAATTCGATTAAGTTTGTTGGGAAATTTATATATATAACCCCCTTACATTCCATTTCATGTAAATTTGATGAGTCAACATTTTATCCCTCATAAAACATTTTGATGAATCCTTATGTCATGTCGTTATGCTGCCGAAATTGTACCGTGTTCTTCCAAGCCAAGATCATTGTGTAGTGAATACCATAGAATTGTCTCTATCAAGGGTATTCACCCTTATTCACACATACATATTGAATGGTACTTTCATTTATTATTACACATTATTTAACCAGGGAATAACTTATGATTTTGATTTATTCCATGTTATATGATCCATGTTGCACACTTATGCATGAAATGAAATGTTTATGAAGGGTGCACCCTGATAGCACTCTAATGCATTGGGTAAAGAAAGTCTCATGATACGTCATGTGAAATGAGTGTTGAATCATGAAAATTCATGTTCACTTAGGGTTTACACGCGTTTCATGTGCAATGATGGTTTACTCATGATCCATATTCAATGAGCCTCAACTCATGGTAATTCAATGTTAAGTGTTGTTGCCACATTTCCATGTTATGATTATCACGCTTTATCATGACTTTATGTTAATGTTTCTCTTGTAATCCGTTGATATTCTTATTGTCTAACTTGTAATTTATTCCTCTTTTTATTCCATGTTTATTCCCTTACTCGTCTTTATAGCTCACCCTATTTTTATGCTTGTCCTCTAGTGATCTCATGCAATGATAAGTACAAGGGAATGTAGTGGTCATGAAAAGGATATTTTCATTAAATATGTTTTATTTAATGTTTTAAGTTATTATTTAATGATCATAATCCCCAAAGACACTAGACCTCTGGATCTTCCATGTTGTATCATGTGAAGAGTTTATGTTATAAATCATGTTTATGTTTGTAGTAAAGAACATAGTTGTTATAGTTGGTATTAGAGGATAGGTTTAGTTATTTTTTGGGTTTGGGATTAGAAAAACATAGTAAATCCTTATATACCAGATTGAGTAAAATAAAAACATCCCTAAGTATTTGTGAGTATTGAGTAAGTGGTTTATCAATATAAGGCATCCCTGTCTGGATATGAGCTGGTAGATGGGGCTCTAACATAGATGTATCGTAGGGGTGAAACTGAAAAACACCGCTTTGATCTAGACTTGAATGGGAACTAGTACACAACAAAGGTCCTTGATGAAATCTTGGTTACGACACTCCCAGGGGATATTCTTTGGTAAATTCACACGCTTAGTATAAACCATTATTAAGGGACTTAAAAAAATTCCCTAAGAATATATGTTAGGATGATGATCATAGATAACATAGACTGGAGCGAATAGATTCATAAGTTAAGAAAATTAATGTTATTTATAAGTCATCTGTTTTATCCTTTGATTACCATTTCTGTGTTACCCTACCTTTTCTTTTATTCCAGCTGATGGTAGGTTATAGGAGGACTTGGGATAAAAACTGATGTGAAGATCAATGTAATGACTGTGAGAATGAGATTCCCAATCTGATCGGAGAAAAAATCACAGACTTTGTCCCGCTTCCATCAAAGATAACTTAATATTTGAATCGAAACATGGGTCAATATGAATGTTCAACCCCCAGTAAGAAAGAACAAGTCGCTATATAGAGCATCATGAGACAAAGTCCTACTACTATTAATGGATCATATGATCCCTCAATCGTCGAACAATGGATCAACTCCATTGAAATGATCATTCCATCCTTAAATTTTCTGAAAAAGAGATGGTTCTTATAATTTCTTATTTTATGGTGGGTGAAGTCGATCAATGGTGGAAATTGATCAAGAATACGAAGCCCAAGGATGCGATCAAGGCATGAGAATGAAAGGATTTCTAGAAGAATTTTTTTCAGTAAATATTTTCCACATACCATCTTTATTAATATGGAAAGGTAATTCCTTTCCCTCAAGAAAAAATGATGAATCTATTGGAGCGTATGAGGAAAACCTCACAAGACATTCATGATACTCCTCTGGCTTTGTCATTACCCTCGAATGTAAGTCTAGATACTTCTTTGGTGGGCTGAAACCTAGCCTAAGGAAAGCACTGGAAATCCTTGACTTGGATAGCTATGAGGAAATTATCTGATGTGCCCTCATGGTTGAAATGGATATCGTGGAATCATAGGGGTTTCATAGGGATAATAAGTGTTAGCTGTAATTAAATGCTGGTGGTCCGATGGATAAATCCAACGGTGCTATGATGATCCAGCAACACACTTACCAAAGGTTCGGAAAGAAGCACCCCTGAAATTTCTTGAAGGGGATGAGGAAATTCTTTAGGTGTGGAAGGGAAGGAATCCTAGCTATTAACTGTTGAAAAGAAAAACTCACGACTACGACAGATGAGAGTAATGCTTAGTTCGACTCTAAATGTGTTTTTCATTTCTTAAACAACAATGAACGAGGGAAGCTTTCAATTTAGGGACCTAATCCAAGGGCTTTCAGAGGTAGCCAACAACCTCCAAGGAACTAAAGGCAAGCATTTTCCGTCACTACTAAAAATTTAAACCCCAACAATGACGTTGTGAAAGGTATGTTAGTTATTCATCCTAGAATAGCGAACATAATTTTTTATTTGGGTTCTATGTATTCTTTTTTATCCCTAATGTTAGTATAACAACCCCAACACCACCTCAAATCGTAGAAGTAAAAATGTCGATGAGTACTAAAAATGGGGTAATCATTTCATCCAATGAATATAAATCCTCCCCAATCATAATATGTGGATTTAATTTCCCAGAAAACTTCAACATTCTCCTTCTGGAGGAATTTGATGAAATTCTTGGCAAGTATTGGATTTCCTTAAATAAAGCCAACATAAATTTTCGTGAGAGGTGAATTACTCTCTATGTGGAGAATCAACCCACCAACTCTATAAAAGTTAAAGGAGGAAGTTGAATCTTCTTTAGATACATCATCTTAAGCACGAATAGTACTTCCAAATGATCATGCACATCTGGCTTAGATGATTGATTCTAACAAATAAATCACCCTTGAGGAAATTCCTATTGTGAGGGAATTCGTTGAAGTGTTTCCTGAGGAATTGTCTGGTCTTTTTACTAGAAGAGATGTTGAATTATCAATTGTTGTTATACCGATGGAATTTTAAATATCCAAGACTCCTTATAGAATAGATTTCATGGAGCTTGAGGAGCTAAAGAAACAACTACAGGAGAATCTGGATAAAGTGTTTATATGCCCAATAGCATCATCATGGGGAGAACCAGTTCTCTTAATCAAGACTAAAAATGGGTCAATGCACCTTTGCATCGATTATCGTTAGCTTAATCAAATCACGATAATGAACATGTATCCTCCCCCATGAAATTATGACTTATTCAATTAGGGGTGTGGTGCACAATACTTCTCAAAGGTGGATTTTCGGTCAAGATATTATCAAGTAATGGTGAAGAAGGAAGATATCCCCAAGATTGATTTTCATACAAGATACTTGCCCTACAAATTCATAGTAATTCCTTTTGGTATCACTAATGATCCAGAAATATTCATTCAAATGATAAATAATGTCTTTAGGGATTACCTAGACAAATTTTGGGTAGCCTTTATAGATAATATTATGATATACTCCAAAATCTAGGAGGATCATAAGGAGAATCAAAGAACTGTACTTCAGACATTAAAGAAGGATAATGGCTATGAAAAGTACAAAAAGTGTGAGTTCTGGTTGAAGGGTGTCTCATTCGTGGGCCATATCATCACAAGAAATGGGATATCTATGGATCCCTCCAAAATAAATGCAACTGAAGGATGGTCAAGGACAACATCAGTAATAGATTTTCGTAGCTTCTTGGGGTTAGCTGGATATTATCAATGATTTTTGAGACATCTCTCAAGATTTTACAACCCTCTTACAATGATAACTCAGAAGGAAGTAATGTTTTCCCGGAGTGATGAACTTGAATTAATCGTCAAGGAGTAAAAAAGGAGGCTTCTCACTATGCCCGTACTCACTTTACCCACAAGTGGAAATCTTTTTGTGCTATTTAGTGATGCTTTGAAGAAGGGCATGGGATGTGTGTTGATGAAAAATGAAAAATTAATTGCCTATGCTTCAAGGCAATTGAATGTTCATGAGGAGAATTATCCAACTCATGATTTGGAGTTGGCTGAAATTATATTCACTTTAAAAATTTGACAGCATTATCCATTTGGGGAGAAGTGTCAAATATATATGGACAATAAAAGACTCAAGTATATATTCACACATAATGATTTGAACATGAGACAACAAATATGGTTAGAGCTAATCAAATACTAGGACTACTCAATCCATTACCAACCTGGGAAAGCGAAAAAGGAGGAGGATTATCTATGATTAAAAGACCATGTGATTCTATAATTGATGATAATTGAGCAGAATCCAATCTTCTTAGACTTTATGAAGATTGAAATGGGAATCATAAAGAAGGTAACACCATCAATACTTTCCCAAATGATTGCTCAACCGTCTCTTTTGGAAAAGATAAATGATGCTCAAAAGGATGATGTGGTAATTCAAAAGAATGTAGAAGCTATCGGAAAAGGTAAATCCTCAGAGTTCAATGTTAATGATGAATGAATTGTGAGATTTGGGAAAATAATATGGGTTTCATCAGGTCTAGAGCTGAAGAAGGAACTCTTGGATGATGCACATAGTTTAAATTTCTATATTCACCTAGGAAACCCAATGATGTATCTAGATCTCCATGATAATTATTGGTGGAATAATATGAAGAATGAGATTGATGAGTATACATCAATGTTTCTGGTGTGTTAGCAGGTGAAGGTAGAGATGCAGAAGTCTAAGGGGATGATGCAACCATTTCTCATACCAGAATGTAAATGGAAGAACATCACCATGGACCTTGTCATCGGACTTTTGAAGACATCCATATGCAATAATCAAATTTGGGTAGTTGTGGATCGTATTAAAAAGTTTTCAAACTTCATTATGATTCAGGATGATTTCTCATTGGATCAATTGGCACGAATATATATCATGGAAGTGGTAAGGCTGCATGGGGTACCACTATTTATTAAATCCGATCGAGATCCAAGATCCACCACTATGTTTTAGAATATTCTTCAAAATTCTCTACATACTGAACTAAATTTCTGTATAGTCTATCATCCTCAAATGGATGGACAATCAGAGAGAAATATTCCGACCCAGGAAGATCTGTTAAGATCATGTTAAATGGACTTTAATAATGTTTTGGATCAATATGATCCACTAGTTTAATTCTCCTACAATAAAATTTTCTACTCGAGTATCCGAATTAAACCTTTTGAATCCATGTATGGGAAGAGTTGCAGAACACTGTCATTTTGGGATGAAGTCAGTGAGTATTAGCTGCTAGGTCCAGAAACGGTCAAATAAATATTAGAGAAGGTGAAATCCATTCAGCAGCATATCAAGGTATCCAGAGTCCACAGAGGAGTTTGGCAGATAACTGTCGATGAGACCTTGATTTTAATGTTTTAGACATGGTATTTTTATTCATATCTCCATCTAAGATGGTCATGAGCCTTGTCATGAATGTGATGTTAATTCATATGTACATCGCCCCATTCGATATTTTTGACCATGATAGGGTTGTGGCCTATCAACTAGCACCTACACCTACTATGTCCAATGTACATGATGTCTTTAATGTATCCCTCATAAAAAAGTACCTACAAGACCCTGGACATGTATTTTCTTCAGGGGTTATGTAGCTAGAGGATGATCTTTCTTATGAGGAGAAACAAGTGAAGATCATAGATCACATAGAAAACGTTCTACAAAATAATACAATGCCCCTAGTCAAGGTGTTGTGGTGAAACCACATGTTTGAAGAAGGAATATGGGAATGAGGGGAATTGATGAAGCAGAGTTACCCACATATGTTTTAGTGTGGGAGAAGGAAATTTTTAGGGAGAAATTTCTTAAGGGGGGAATATTGTAACAACCCAAACATTTATTAATGGAAATACCTGTTGATCTAATTAAATTTCTTATTATGGTTAAATAAAATGTGATTTTTATGGGATTAATGTTTTTGAATTTTAAAATACCATTATGAATTGTGACTATTTCTAAAATCACTGTTGAATAGTGATGACTTGATTAGTATAAATGTAGGGATTTAAAAATCCAATTTACTAGCAGAGGAAGTGATGGCCTCTTGCTGTAAACATTATCCATAAAAAGCCCATTTTTTGGAGCTCATAATTGAGGTGGAGTCATTGGTATTCAATCTTGACCAAACCCATGCGGAGCTTGAACATGTTAAGCTTGAGCAGAACTGACTACGGGAGAAGTGGAAGTTAATAGAGATTACCACTCGGGTGATGTTATATGAGCCTCCCCAAGAGTCTATCACCATCTCACACCTTATCCTTCTGTCTTATGTGGGTGTTATATGGGTTTATGTTACATACCCTAGCACTTTTACAGGGTAAATTATTTTTCTATAAAGAATGTGCATTCATATTATTATTGTTACTTTGTAAATAGTTTTTAAAGCACAAATAATATTTTTATAAAATTTTCAACTAATTAATATATTCTTTTCAATTAATGGATTTTTGAATTAAATAATATTTAAATAAAATATTATTATTATGAACTTAATTTTTATTAAATATAAATTAGAGTATAAGTTTATTAATACAATTTTAATTTTTAGTAAGGTTTGAAAGCTATTTTTTTCAAATCCCATGAATTTTTGATAAATATCAGTTTTTATTTGAAAAGTAAAAATTAAAATATTTATAATATTAATTAGATAAAATGAATATTATGTTTGGAATCAAAACATCGAAATTATCCAATAGTGAATTTTTTCTAATTTTCGGAGACAATGGAATTTTTGGGTCAAAATTAAATACTAATGTGGTTTATGACATAATAATGACCAAATAGAGATGTGATAAAATACTATAAACAATATGTTGGGCTAATATATGTTTTAACATTAAAATAATGTGATTTTAAATTGGTTTTATTTATTTTATAATGCTTTATTGGACCCTCCATGACTTATAAAACATGTTGTCTTTTTAAATTGTTTTCCTTGAGAGTGTGACTCACCTCCACATATGCAACCCTATTATATTAAGAAGATAGGCCATTGGACTAATAAAATATTTTCTTCCCCTCCCATTTTTATAAAACCATGGGATTGTTGGGGGTTTTGATTAGTTTAATGTGAGTTTCCCCAAACATAAATATTAAAGATTTCTCTATCCTTTCCTATATAAACCCACCCAAGCTCCCACATCCTATACTCTAAAAGCCTTTAGAGTTCTTAAAAACTTTTCCCTAATCATTATATAATCCTCCCATGGCGCCCCATTCACACAAGAATCCTCTCTCAAGCCTCTCCAATGCCTTTGGTAGCACACTTCCAAGTAAGGGATATATCCTTTTCTCTTTTTTGTCCAATTTTCATTAAGTTGTAACGCCATTTTTTTCAATTACAAATGTTGGGGTATGATTTAACACCTCCCCCATACTCTCATTTTTATTTTTTTACTATGGGGGAACCCTTTCTCACTCACTAATTCCTCCCATGTACACCTATTATGACGTTGAAATTCATAGTGGGATTTCTCCCTCCTCTTTTACATCCAAATAATTCTTTGCATTATGCATATAAATTCCATTACGTTTGTTGGGAAATGTATCTATATGACCTACTCAATGTAAATTTAATGTACATAGTATGATACCCAGATTTATTTCTCATCATCCATTTTGATTAATCCTTATGTCACAACATTATGCTGCCGAAATTACATCGCATTTTTCCAATCCAAGATCATTGTGTAGTGAATACCATACCCATGTCTCTATCAAAGATAGTCACCTATATGAACATATAAATATTGAATAGTAAATTATGGTTTTTATACCACACTACTTAATTGTGGAATAATTATTGATGTTGAATTATTCCATGTTATGTGATATATGTGGCACACTTATGCATGAAATGAAATGTTTATGAAGGGTGTTCCCTGATAGCGCTCCAATGCATTGGTTAATGTATAGTATCATGATAAATCATGTCAAATGAGTGTTGAATCATGATAAATAAATTTTAATGAGGGTTAAATCATGCTTCATGTTCAATGAGTTTTTACTCATTCTCCATGTGCAGTAAGCCCTGGCTCATGCTAATTCCATGTTAAGTGTTGTCGCCACATTTCCATGTTTTGATTGTAATGCTTTATCAAGCCTTTATGTTCACATTTATCTTATAATTTTTCAAATTCATATTTTTTAACATGTATTATATTCCTCGTGTTATTCAATGTTCATTCCCTTACTGGGATTTATAGCTCACCCTTTTCTTATGCATGTCCTCAGGTTATCCCATGCAATTCTAAGTAAGAGGGAATGTAGTGGTCAGGGAATGGATGTTTTCATTAAAGATGTTGTATTTCATGTTTTAATTTGGAATGTAATGATCATAATCCACAAAGACACTAGACCTCTCGATCTTCGATGTTGTATCAAGTGAAGAGTTTATGTAATAAATAAAGTTCAAGTTTGTAAAAAAGAACATGGTTGTTATATCTATCTCAATTGAAAAGTGTCAACACGATTCTATCCATATGATTCAATTAGATCACATTGACCAAGTGCCATATCCAATGTTGGATAATGTTCTGGTATAAATATTGGATAAGTAAGTGAAATTATTAAGTGGGAAAATCACAAGTCTAGTGCATGTTGTATAAAACTATGGTCCTATTCGAGTAGAAACATGGGACCATTAAAAAGAAATGTTTTTAAAAATGTATATAACTCTTCAAGGACAAATATTGTTTTCATCATCACAAGGACAGAAATACCAATGGTGGGGAGAATTTTACATAGTCTATTTTAGTTACACTACCCTTTATTTTTGTGTTGTATGTATAGAATCTGATAGGATTATATTTCAGATGGTTTGGAAAAGATTTTGGCCTATTTTTTGGCATATATGGAGGATCATGGTTTTAGAACATTTTTTAGAAATTTCGAAACACCTTCAAGATACAATGTAAGTTAAATACTGATAATTATGTAGGACAATGATTAGGAACATGGTTTAGCCAAACTGAGTGTCGTTCTAGAATTAATTATTCAAAGTTGGATGATTGGGAATAACATAGATGGAAAATAGTTTTTTATGTATGTGAGGAAACTATTCTAGGTGGGATTGGAGGAAGTTTATCATCGAGTGTTAGAGGATAGTTTTCATAATTATGCATTCTAATCATGATCCAAGAAATATTAGATCCCAAAATCATGGAATTAATCTGATTTACCTTTTAAACAACTCATTTTCTACTAAACATGTCATAACATTAATTCCTCTCCCTCTCATGAATTTGGAGACCATTACTTATTATTCACTATAAATTCATAGTCATATATTTATTTTTTGGTATCTAGAATCATCAGTAAGTGTTAATTTATTATCATTTTCCTTAGTTTTCATCATAATCCATCACATAGAATCATGGGTTTAGACCGTTTGGGAAAAATTCACATTGTGTGATGTCAATTAGGATAAGATTTGAATAATTTCTTTGAATGGAAGAAGATATAAAATGATTTTATTTTTTTAATTTTTTTGTGTTATTGTATATTTATTTGTTTTTCTATATGATTGATAGCTAAGTGGATTCAATATTGAATCATATTGATTAAGAAATGATGCATTGGTTCCAAATTGATTGAATTTATGATTTGAAATGTGAAATTGATGTGTGATTGTTGATTGAAAACCCCTTTAGTAATTTTTTTCTAATGTTTTCAAAATTGGATGGTACTTTGGAAGGTAATTTTGGTAATGATTTTAAAATGATGATTTTAAAGTTGTAGCTGTGTTTTTATTCATTGAATATTTTTTTAGAAATTATTTCAAAATAATAAATTTTTTATTGAAATGTATTTGTATGGGTTTTTGTTTGGGTATTTGGCATTCATAATTAGGATGAGTTTATTTTTCATAGACGTTACCCTTTAGAATGGGATTGTGCCATTATAGGACCAGATATTAGTTAACTCTTGATGAATTGGTAGATCGAGGTGTGACCTCTCATGAGCATTGAACTGTCAGTAATAAATTCATATGTATAGGTCTGTAATCGGTATACCAAATGTGATTTGATAATTGGATTAAAATTACTATTTGATTAAATTCTATGGAACTTTTCTTGGATTGAAAAAATATTAATGTTTTTTTTATTAAATCCTTTAAATTTGTTCTACAATTATTTATATAAATGGGATAATAAGTTCTATCATATTGGGGTGATTCTAAAAGATATTGGGGAAAACATTCTGAGTTTTGTACTCATCCACTTCTTGGGAACATTGGTTCATATGAAAATGTAATATATCAAAACACAGGTAATGGAAAGGTATTATATTTATTTATTGGTTATTATTGATACCTTGGGATGGTCATATGTATTTGGATATTGGATTAGATATGTAGTTTTTAGTTTGTGTATTTTGTGTCTTTAGGGTTTATCTTCTGTCGGGGATTTTGATTGTGTAACATTAATTTTGATTGTACTTTTTAAGTCGAAATTTTTCATATTATCATTATATAAATGTGTGAAATAATATGTCGAATGCTTATTACCGTATATATACTATATCAAGAATATGCACCAAGAAATTCATCACATGTTAAGCTTCAACTAACAACCCATATACCACTTTTGGGCATGGGATAAACTCTCATGTACCCTTTTATATCATAAAAAATTAATCTTGAAAATATGAATTTTGGGGATATCATAGACCCACCTTTCACATATTCAAAATCCATTCCCTTATATGCCAAAATATCAGGAAATCATTTCTCATTTCTTTATATATTATGACATGAAAAAAGGGAACATGTTTAATTAAGATTTAATCCCCAAAATATTTAACAAAATATAGAAATAATAATAATAGAATCATTGGAATATATCTTTAGTGAATCATATATAATACCAATGAGTTTTTACATACTTGAAAATACCTCTATAATATAAATGGAACATTTCTTGATGAAAATAAATTTTTAATTTTAAAATAATTTGCTTAATTTATAAAAAAAATACATAATATTATGGAAAATTTATTTTTAAAAAATAGGGATAATTTTAATGGAATATTCAAATAAAAGAAAATTTATGCAGAAGAAAACTCTATTATTGAGATATAAATTAATATAATTATTACATCCACACCATTAAAAAATGTTCTTCATTCAGAAAATGAAAATAAAATTACTTTTTGTTTTTCATAATAGAAATTAAAACATATGAAAAAATGAATTAAATAAAAAACATTAAGTATATTTGAAGATTTATTTAATATAATTAATTGAAAATATCAACATAGAAGAAATGATTCCCCACTGATGAGATATATAAAGTCAGTTTCCTAGAAAAATGATATCTCAAACATTTTAGTATTTAGAGATAAAAAAATGAAAGGGAGAATAATAATATCAAAATATAAACCTATGGGAAGGAAATATAAAACAATTGTGATTGATAGATTATATAATGTTATTTCCAGAAAATTTAAACATAAATAATCAGTTAAAAAGAGAAATTGCAACATAAAACCCTTGCATAAAGTGGGAATTTCATCATAAGTTATCAAAAATAAATTATTCTATTTCTAAATATATTATAATTATATATGTAAACCATATGTGTACTTATAATTTCACAAATGTTCTTTTTATAACATTATATTACACATCTACTAACAATTCTTTATTAAAATCACTATTATTAGTAATATATGTTTCACTTTTCTTCCATTTTATCGATCTGTAGTTCCTCTCCTTGTACATTGATCACGGTTCCATCATCTCCAGAATTTTAAAAATGATATTATTTCCATATATATAAAATATATTTAGTTATTCTAATTTATAACTCTCAATATATTATAAGGATAGAAAAATGAATTACACCTTTGTAGGAGATGGTAGTCAGTATGTATGCATGAACATTATTTACAATTTTTAATGAAAATTAATAATTAAAGATAAATACAATTATTAAATTATATAATAATAATTATACAATAAATATTATATATAATTATCAAATAATTCATTATATCCATCAGTTTAAGGGGATATAGAAGATGAATCATATCACTACGTGAAGATGGTTGTCCATACATACACAAGTGTGATACTTTCAATTCCCATTTGATGGAATGGAAGAAGGAAATGATTGTTCCATCATAATAATTGTAAATAAATATATATATATATATAATAAACTTGATTAATAATGTTTTTATAGATTAAATATTATTACATAAACTCGAATAAAAAATCAAATCAAATTGGATTGGCTAATATTTATACCTCTTCTTTAAGAGACCTACTTTGGAATAAACATTAAACATTGAAATATAATTTTTTAATAAATTAATGTTATTTTGGATTCACGGTATGAATAAATAAATATTCGGGGGTTTTTATTTTATAATCTATAACCTTTAAAATTCATGAATAATGTAAAATTGGAGGTTCCATTTTTTATGTGAGGGAGATGACACATATGAAATTACTTAAAAGATTTAAATAATATGTAGTCATTTTGTCATAAAAGTGGAACTGAATGGAAAATAATTAAGATTTAAAATTATATAATATATAAATATCATCAACCAATAATAATTAGACATGTAAATGTAGAAATATTATCATTAACTATTAGTTTAACCACAATTAAACTCATTTTTACCAAAAGTGGGGTAACAAATTCTTATTAATTTTACTATACATTTTTGAAAATAATGATACTTGGATGTATAATCTTTTTGGAAGTGATTATTTCAATTATATAATAACTTTTTATCAGTTTATATTTTTATAAGTGGCAATAAATTACTTTAAAATAAGCGTGAAAAACGGAATAAAAATATGAATTTTGAAAATTGCATTGTTAATAATAAAACATTATTTAATTAAATTCCTTCTATAGTAAAAACATGGAAATGAGTGTTAAAATATTTTATTTTATATATAATATATATATAATCAAAACCAATAATCATTAAAGATTTAGTTAATTTGCGATGATAAGAACACTTTGGGAATATACAAAATTTCATTAAATTGTCTCTTCTTTCAATTAAAATATTTTATCTTCATTTTTAATCATTTTTAAACTTATATATCAATTTATATTAATTTTTTAAAATACATATTCAATATATAACATTAAATTCATTATTAAATGGTTATTAATATACTTAGTTTAGATATAAAATGATAACATGTGTGAAAATGGATTCTTTATAAAAAAATATGTATTTTAATCATTAAATGATTTCATTAAAATGGAGTTATTATTTCACAGGTATAAATACCAAAATTTAAATTGTGAAAAAAATTATATATCTATTTAATATTGTGTTTAATCCTATTTATACTAATATATCTAATATTTTGGTCTTTAGGGTATACTATAATATAGAGTTAATTTAGCCTCAGGGTTGCATGTTGGGAAGATATCTAATACCTCATGTTTATTTCAAATAAAATTCATAAAAATTCAAAATGTGGTACACTATAAATCTCATAATATATATTTCCCCGTGAAATTAATTACCTATAATATATAAAATCAAGACATCATTTCTTTATCACATTCTTAGGTTCCCATAAGGCTTCATCAAATTTCAAATTCTTCTAGAGCACTTTAACCAGCTGAGTAGTGTTAATATATAGAAAATTATCCCTATGATACATTATTGATTGTTGTTTGTATTTATTTTAATGATCATTTAATAGAGCTGAAACCTCAATGATCATTACAGGTGGGCAATCAGACTAGTACCTCCTCAAAAAAATATTAAACATCGTGAACTTGATAGTAGTTTAGTGTTAGTTCAAAGATATATTCTAACATACCCACTCGATCAAGAATATTGAAGGGGTAATAAAGCCTGTACTTAAAATACCATATTTAAAAAATATGACAACCTGATTCTATGGGTAAATCAATAGGAATAACTTTTCACCGTCATTGAATTCCAGATCCCACTAATGATTGCTAGCATAACAAGTCTATTAAATATGAGTATCCTTGAAGTACTGTAAAATAGTTGTAACCCTCTATTATATTTACTTAACTAGATTATAAAGCAGTGTTTTTAATTCTTTATGTTTATCCCAGTATGTTATATTTTTCACTTTATTCTATAAAGTGATTCATATGATGCATTTGAATGCTCAAGTGAAATATATTATCTAAGAAAAATATACTAGAGGTAGTTTTTGGTCCCAAACAACATTGAAATCAAGATAATATTTTCATATAAAATAAATATGTTATATAAATTACTCTTATACTAACCATATATATGAGGATGAATAATAGTACTGATACACAACTATGTATCCAGATAATGTTGAATATTTCACCAAAACATTGAGGTA
Organism: Viscum album; assembly: GCA_963277665.1. Lineage (NCBI taxonomy): Eukaryota > Viridiplantae > Streptophyta > Magnoliopsida > Santalales > Viscaceae > Viscum > Viscum album. The sequence continues at coordinate 1,229,338,169 of OY728123.1, forward strand.
AACCACTAATCTCAATCAAAGGCAATGAAATTTGTTAAGCTAAGATACCATACCAGAAATTTATTGTATATTCTGAAAAACTGATCAAGATATATACCAAAAATAATCAAATTGGGATTAATTTTTATGGAAATCATCTAAATCTCAAACAACATTATGGCCTTAATAATTTTTGGGGAGTTCACTAATGAAATCTATGGGGATGTTTTACCATTTCCATTCTAGTTTGATAAATTTTCGTAACATCCCCTTAAAATCATTATCATATAATTATTCATCTTAAAATACTTTCAAAAATTTCTTTAGAAATATTGTTGAACACTAACATTCCACAATAATCAGGATTGAACCTAGGAATATCTAACACATTCTTTTTAGCTCAACATCTTCATAACACACAACAATAATATTCACTTGGATATATGGTTGAATACTCACTAGTAAAATAAAACATTTATACACTTAATTCAACATTTAATTGTATGTCCCAAGAAAATAAAAAAATATTGGATATTTCAGTTATCCTTGTCATATATAGGAAATCATGATCCATTCAACCCTAATTATCTTCCACCTTATTCACATTCCAATTATGGTAATTTATTGATATGTTGTATCATTAATCAAAACCAAACATCCTCCCTCATGAAAATTTAACTCATTTTGGTAGAATATATAATTTACAATTTCATTATCATTATATATGTCACACCATTCCCTATAAATGTAATTTCTATTTACTGTTAATTCAAAATTTACTATAGGTAACTCAAAATATTGAGTCAGGTGACTTTATTCATGAATAATTAATTTGTATAATGTAAAATCTATCACTATATAGTTCTGTATAAGAACATATACTAACCAATTTTTTGATACACCATAGTAAATAACAAACCATTATCCATTAAAGGTTAGTGTGAACATACGTGGACTCACCAACCTTGCCTTCAGTAGATTGAAATCATATTCACATCCTTATATCTATGGAAGCATGATTACCTTCAATGTAAATTTGTTGATTATATTAGATAGTCATGAGAATAGTTTCACCGAACATAATAAAAATCTATCCAATTAATGAAAACTGGGGATCTCACACACTATAATAGGCCTGGGAAAATGACCAAAAAATTGCATCATTGTTGGATCCACTGATAAACCCATTCTTTATATTATATAACTAAAATATGCCACTTTATATAGAAAAAAATAAAGTTGAAGAATGTTTAGTATATTTTCTCATTCATCGGGGTCATAAAATCAATTCAAATGTGATATTCATGCCCTTAATTTCTCTTGTAATATAAAATAATATAGTCTATAAAAACTAAAAAAACTGATTGTGGTAGTCTCAAAAAACCCTATTTTTGAGATCCATGGACACTATATGGGAATTAGTAATAACAAATTATATAAATATAAATTAATGATATTCCAACATTATAGGGTAGAGAATCTTGGGATTTTTTTTCAATTTTTACACTCAATTGATTATGTCTAGATAAATGATAATTCTTCAAAATGTATTTATCTTCTTGTAATTAATGAATCAAATCATCAATATGGGGAAGTTGATAATTATTACTTTTTGGAACCATGTTGTGTTCCCAATACTCAATATAGGGTCTTATTGATCCATATTTCATCTTAAATAATTAAATATTCACCCCATTGAGACAAAAATCGTCAAGTAGATTATTTTTCAATATTCTTCTAGATTTTATTCATTCATTCCTATATCCTAATTGAGACCATATTACATGGAGTCATAAAGGATGGTTTAGAAATGGGTATGAGTACTATTTAAAAAAAATATAACTATTTAGGTGAAATATAAGAATTTTTTTTAAATACGTCAATAAACTCTATTTTAATATGAATGTAGTTGTTGTTGAGTTCATCTCTTGCAATTTGAGATAAATACAACATTTTTTAATAAATAATTACCCATAAAGTGGATGGAATAACCATTGGAAGTTCAAATTTAGCCTCATACAGATAGATGAACATAGGTTGGTCAAAATATTAAAAATCAATTCCCTTTCATTGAAATTGATATGGGTTCTATATAAATAAATACAATTTATTCTAAAAATAACATCAAATCTAGTTAAAGGGAGAATAACGATAATTATAGGAATCAATTTCCCACAAACATCAATCTTAGAATAATCATAGTCATTATACGTCATCATATTTCCATTACTAGTTTTCAATATAAATTCAAAAAATAACCATTGAGGTGGAAATGTGATAACCAAATTAAATTATTTATATATAATAGTTCTGGTAGATCTATAATCAACTAAGATGTTATATTTTCTATATTGGATAGTATGGGTTTCTTTCACCATTTAATTATCGTAACCCACATATAGAATAGTGAAAACATGTTATTCCCATTTTTATTTCAGCTTAATAGGATTCTGATTTCAATCATTACTATTAACCATAGAATTCAGCCATGGTTTGACATTTTTACCACACTAAATTGATTTTAATCACTAGATTTTTATATTGAATTCTATGGAGATTTATCACCCTTTTAATTATTAGATAACTTCTTACCATTACATTAGAATTTGAATTCTTAATTTCCTCCCCTTTGAAATGAAAGGTATTTCAATATCCCGATATGAAAATTTCATCCATATTTCATTCCACACTTCTTTTGTAATTGAGAAATCATATTTTTCCATCTATGGTTATTATTTTTATAATTTCCTTTAAATTACATCTTTCATTTTCTTATTAATTATAAGTGATTAAATGATAAATCTAATATTAATTTCTTCTAGAAGATAATATCAAATTAGTTCTAAATAAATAATAAATTCAATATCCTGTGAAAATATTACAATATCCATCTATTCTATAGTGTATGTGACACGCAACACCGAGCTCAATTGAACCAGAAATTGTTGTTATTTAAATATGACCATTATATCTTACTAATTAAATGGGAGCATTTCAAAAGGTTTAACTAAATTATGAAATATAATTCATGTTCATACTCAATATATATTTTTTACATTAATTCATGGGAAATAAGTACACAATTATAATGAAATCCTTTTTTATTAAAATCACACTTTGTTGGAAAATGTTATTTAATAATTTTTGTGAGAAATAATAATAATTAATTTCATTACATTTTAGAAGTTTTTTTCTGGATATATAATTTTTAAAATAAAAAATAAAACTAATATTATGGTGGAATATTTGAATTTTTGTGAACATTTTTATTTATCCACTTAATAATGGAAAATACCGATTTTCTGTAAAATTTGAATTTTATTTTCATTAAAAAGTATTACAATTATTTTAATTTTATATTTAATAGACATAATTATTATATATATTATAATTAAATTCATTTTTATTGTCATCATTTCTGATTTTGGTATAAGTATATTTTTTCACATAAAAATACATTTTTCTAAAAACTCATATTCTATTGAATTTTATGAATTTCTAAAAGAATAAATTTATAAAACTTTGGTGAATTGAATAGATAAAAATTAATTCCATATTTAGAATCAATTTGTAAAAATTATGTAAATATTTCATTCTATTATTTGATATTATGAATAGTAAATTTAGTAATTTATATACCATGGTAAAGGGTAAATTAAGTAATTAATATTATAATTAAAAATTAAAATTACAACATTTTAATCCTAAATCTTGAAATAAATTTATTTTATGATTATATCTCATAACTATTAATAAAAAATAAAGATATATTTCATTTTTATTCCATTTTCCATGATTTTAACCCTTTCTTTTATTTTATATAATGAATTGTCAAAAATATATTTCTTCAAGTTTTGATTTTTTCTAAATATTGAAACATGAATTATTAGAAGATACGTTCGGTTATAAATATAAAATATAATATAATAATATTTTATTTAATTTCATTATGTATTTTCATAATTTTTAGTGATTAAATAATATTTTTAAATGATTTTTTGACACGGGAACAATTCTTGTGAATAGAGTAAGAAAATTAATAAATTGATTTTCAAAACACTAAAAAATATTACATGAGTGAGTTTTTCTATTATAACATTATTTTATAAAAACTATTCATATTATATTTTTGTGGATTCATTTTATTCTAATTATATTTTTTTAATTTAGTTTTAAAATTTCATTTAAATTAACTGTTTGAAAATTGACATTAGTGATATTTTATAATAAATAATAGTTTAATAAATGATTTAATTTTCGATAGAATCTTATATTTGGGGATATTAATTGAATAAGGCTTCTAATTTAATCTATTTTCCATTTATTTATCATTTAAAATTTTATAATATCATTGATAACACTTAAATGGTAGAAAATAGTAATATTGAGAAAATTGTAAAAAGGGTTAATGATCGGTTAAAACTAAAAATAATGATAAAAACATAAATATTTTTTGAAATAAAAAATTATTTTATGAGATGATAAAAATAATCCTCGTAATACCTGTGAATTATTTAAATTTGGGATTATTTTTTCACGGAATGTAATTTATATTAATTTAATACTTTATGAAATTCCAATAATGTGCCACCCCTCTCTTATATAGGACACCCCATCTCATAATTATTCAAAAAAAATGAGACATATAAATCAAAAAAACATCCTACATCTATTGTAAATGTAATTATAAATGTTTTAGAGATTACATTCATTCCAAAAGAACTACCCTAGGAACCTTATGAAGATATCAAAGGGAATGTATCAAAGAAGATATAATCATCTTTACCGATTCTTCATGTCTATTTATTATTTTACTTCCTAGAGAATATTTCATTCCATAATAGTATATAAATACACTATTATCAATATTATTATATGTTAGTATGATGATAGTATATATATGTTTGATCTCTATTGAATCCTGTTAAAACTGAAAGAATATCTAATGCATATATTGGACGTACCGTCTCCACGAAGTGGTGTAATTAATTTTTCATTATCATTTAACATGGATGGTTATAATGATAGTAACAATGAAAATAAATTATAATTATGAAATAAATACTCTTCTATAATTAAAATAAAATATATACTTTATTGCCTTCCAATCTATTGGAAAATGATACTATCTCTCTTGCGTATAAGTGGAATGAAAATCCATGAATCAGTGGGATCAATTTTTCATTTATACTTTAAATGGATTTTAATAAGTATATATTTTATGAATATATAAGATATATAAGATATATTAATTATTTTTAATTATTTCTTTCATTCACCTCTCATTCATTCCATCTGCCAAAAAGTGAAAGTAGTATTTTATTATTTGTAAGGTATACCATCTTCAAGAACTGTGTAACTTATTTTTCTATCTAAATTATTATTTATATCTATATATATATATTCTATATATATATCCTGAATATAATATTTTATATTATGGAGAAATAATAAAATTACAAGTACAAAAACTACCTAAATAAAACATACTTGAAAAAAGCATTTAACACCTTTAATAATGATAATAATAAATGATAATTAACTAAAGTGTGATGAAATACTATATATGGGTCAAATATTATACATAATATATTGATATGGTTATTTTTGGTAATAAAAATAAATTTAAAATTTTTTATAAGAGTTTACAACTTCTACATGAGATGTTAGACCAGAGGTAAGGGATTTCAATTCAAATTCCACTCCCCTAAGACATATTTGGTATTATGTGCCTATATATTTTTATAACGGGTATAAATTGTCCCTAAAAGATATTTAAAAGGGATATATTTTGATTCCTTATTATTTAATTTCATTTAATGATTACACTTTTAATGTGTTTCCATATTTTCTTCTCTTTAGATAATTAATCAAAGAGTGAAATACTTATGAGAAAAAATTATTTTATATCTTTTTTTATCAAATTATTTTTTCTTCCATGTTCACAATTTATTTAATTTATTTTCATATATTTTTTTTAATTATAAAATTATTTATCTAAATAAATTTTTACCCATGATTGAATATTTAATGAATCCCTTAAAAAGGAGTTTGATAATCATTTTCTAAATTAAGTATTGTTCTTATAAAAAATTGTAATGAATGTCTTATTTTAAATTATATTTCATCAATTGAACTCCCTACCATCATGGCCATTAATTTTTTTTAAATTCGAATACATGTTTACAAGGATATTTTAAATTAAATTTATGTCTTTAATATTTGTTAAATTTTATATTTTGAAAAGTCAATTTCATTGAGGAAATGTCAATTTCATAAAAAAAAATTAAATGATGTTTTTATGTTTATTTTTTTCCCCAATGAAAACAAACCTTCATATTCATGGGTATATTTTTAAATGATACTATCATTTTAAACAAGTACTTACTTGTGATAATACTATAATACATTTATCTTAAATATCCATATTCTTTGTATCATTAATATGAATATTTCCTAAACTATACACAATATCTATAAAGTTAATTATATATTGAATGTATTTGATTGACTATTGAGTTATATATACATATATATATTTAAATCAATATGAAATTTTTTGATATGTCTTGGTTTTAATTATCTAAATAAATGATTTTATATTGGATGAATGTATTGGACATATAGTGTTTTTTGGGGCCCACAATTATATAGCCCTTTAATGCATCAATATGTCTCATGATAAAAATTACCATGGTATCAGGAAATGGTTTTTTGATGAACTCTTAACAACAGGTTTTAAAATTCTTGATATAATAACTTATTGGTATAGATACCATGATATCTGATATCAATGATTCTAATAGTAAATATTTCTAAATTTGATAATTCAGTTATTATTATCCATGCGATTAATACATTGATATTATCCTTGGATTCTGATTTTTCTCAATTTATTAATCAATTTTCTTGTATTTATAATTATTCACCTTTTCATGTTCATCATGAATTATTTACTCATAATGACTTACACTACACTTAACAGATACATATAATATTATCTTACCCTTCTATTTTTTCCCTATGATATAATAAAATAATATTATGTATAATATTGATTATGGAAGAATGTATTTCTACTTTTTATTTTAAACTTACAATGCAACATTTGAATCATGTAAATATAAAATTATTAAATAATACTAAACATGTTGTTATTATGGGATATAATTACTTGTATCTTGTTCTAATATAATAAAGAAGACAACATGTTTAGATTACTGGTGTTTATTTTTTAATTGTTGTTATCAGAGAAAACTTATTTGAATCCTTGAGAACTAAATTTTCAATAAACAAATCTACCATGAGAATAATAACAATTACAAATAGTATTAGATAACATTAAAAATTACATGGATTTTTTTGATCAGTATTGATGATGATTAAGAGCTGACATTGTATGTTCCATTATTTAGTGATAGAGCCTAACAGAAGAAAGTGAACCAATTCCCATATAAAACATATAGATTTTTTTATGAGAAACCCAATACATCCAGTGTCAAAGCTATACATATCATGGATACATTATGATAGTTTACTCAATTTACAAAAAATAACCATGTCCGTATAGATAAAGTTATTCTTCTATAGTCTTATCTCCTTTGTTGGATTACTTCATGAGACAAAAACCTCTATATTTTTGTAGAAATACCAATCCATTGGATGCTGAGAAGTGGATTAAATATCCTAGAAATATATTCATACTTTTGGGATTGAATGAATGTAAAAAAACATATTCTATAATTTTTTTATATGGATATGTTGATAAATTTTGGTTATTTAAACAGAAATTTAAACAGTACAAATAAATATAAATTCTCGAATGAGGAACATTTAATGTTATTTTCCTTGAAAATTACTTCCCTCGGGAACAAAAAGATGAAATGGAGTGGAATATCATCACATTGAAGATGAAGATAAAAGAAAACGTTGGAGAGTATGAGGATAAATTTATATTATTTTATAGTCATTCTTCACACAAAATATGTCATATAGAAATAAAAATTGATTATTTATATGATGGGATTAAGCTGAATCACCAAAGGGATCTTTTTTCTTGAACATTTTTATCATATTAAAGTATTTTATTAGGATTAATTAATATTAATAAATAATTTTCTTGATTTGATATATTTAAGTGAAATAAATTGATTATGAAGTTGATTGGACAGTAGAAAATCTGAAAAATGTCAAAGTTGAAGAAGAGAACCAATAAATTTCCACAATGTGAAAATAGTGGAAAGAAACATCTTGAAAAAAATGAAGTTCATCAAATATTGTAAGATGTAAAAAGATAATTTTCATTTAGAAATTAAAATTATTGTAAAAAATGAAACCACTACTATCTAGTGGATCCACTATGATGAAATGTGGAATTATTCAAGAATGTTCCCCAGGAACCAATGCAACATACAATAGAAGTAAACAAGGGTATAAAGTTAATATTTTTCTATTCCTATTCTTAAAAAAGAATTATTATGGTGATTTATTTTTTAGACATCATAATTAGAACAATAATTTTTTCTAGTTTTAAGAACAATAATATATATAAGGGTTTCACTGCATTTATCTTATTTACAGATTTGATGTAAAATTCTCAATGGTACCAATAACTAAAATAATTACTTACTAGTTAATATAAATTTTCAAAAAAACCATGAATATGTGAAATATAACCCTTTAATATTTCCTAGATATTGAGTTAGTAATATATTTTTGGGATAAAGATAATATTGGAATTGATGAAGTAAATGGAAAACTTTTGGTGTCCTTAAAAATTGTTATTTATTTTTATTAATGTAATTTATGATTTAATTACTACATTTTTTTATTTATGGGATATATGGAATAAGGATAATTTTAACGGTTATTCAGGTTATCTTTGTATTTGATAAAGTTATTCCTAGGATTGGAATGTTATATTATGTACTACTTTTTGGTGCACAATGATATTGGTTTTGTCCAATTTTTGGGTATTGAATATATCTAGTAATACTTTGGATGAGTTTTGTGGTTATCTTTTTATGGAATTGAATATGTGGAACATTAGATATTACTATTTGAGGATAAAGTATGATTTGTTATATTGGATAAATTGTGATAAGAATTTTGGTTTTAGTTAAATTTTAGAGGCTAAATGAATGACTTAATGATCTTATAATACAAAAATGTTTCCTCAAACAGAAAAATATCATCTCAAATATGCACTTCATTATATAAGAGATGATATGAAACTATTATAGAAACACCACCAATTTTTTTCCTTTTGTCATGAAAAGAAATAAATTTTGATTGTTTTATTGATTGATTTATCTAGATATAAAATTAACCCCTTAGATTAAAGAAAACATTTCCTAAAAATAATAGTATATTTTTCTTATGAGGAAATCAGTATTATTTTTTAACATCATAATTTTTTTTATAATTGTTAAAATTCTCATGAACATGTTGTATTTCACTATCTACTAATCATTTGAAAAACATTCTATCTTTTATGTCTTTATATTCACATCTCACTAATGATCTCTTATTTGGAAAATCTATTTTATTGTGACATTCATACATCCTTTTCCCTATGTTAAAACTCTTTTTAATTACATGGATTAAAAAGTGACAAATTGAAATGACTTAGAAAAATGAACAGAAAATAGATGGAGAATATCATGATTTGGAAAGGCTTAAAAAGTTTTTTACCCATGGTAGCTCAAATCACTGGTTGTGCACAAATAATTGTGTGTCAACCCACTTGTGTGACCATACTCTTTAACCCAGGGTTCCATATTTTCCTATAAAGAGTCCCATGAGGTATTAATTTTGATGTAGAAATTTACTCCAAGGAAGATTTCTAATCTGGACAACATAGTGATTTACATAAGTCCTCTAAAACCTACATTTTAAGTTAATAACACCTAAAGTGGGGGAATAAAAGGGGTATAGTGATATTTATGACTATTCAGTGTTTAAAATATACAACACTTGTGTGACCAATACACAAAACCATATAGTTTAACAAGTATAACACAACTAACTTACCTCAAATGGAAACTTCTATAACATACTTTTGGGAATCCATGTAGATGCCCATGAAGGATTGAAAAATCTTATCTCAAGTGTATTCATTGAGGGTTTAAATCCCCTAAGGTGAATCCAATTCTCTCAATCCTATATTTGTGGATACCCCCTACGTGGTGTACCCCTTTGCGATGTCCTCCTTGGATGACCTCTTCCCTTTATCTTGTGTGATCTTTTCATTAATCCATATAAAAATCCACTCATACAAAGGCTTCTCCATCACTAGATCACATACCTTAATGGGACCATGTTTAATCCTTCCCCAAGACCTCCTGATTTAAAAAAACATAGGAAAAGGAACATAATCATATCTCCCATTTGGATTTGTATTTTTATGGTCTGAGGTTTCCCACACATGTCCTTCCAGGGGATCAAGATCCATGGGTCATCTATAGATTTGTATATCTATGGTAACAAGGACCCTTACTATAAGGATAAGTTTTTTGAGTTCTAAGTATTAGATTATAGGGATATGACTCCATCATCCCCTAATCATCTCTATGACCCAGAGCCTCTGGTTCCCAGTAGAGAGGATAATGATCACACCTTGATTTCCCTTGAACAAAAGAAAAGACTACCTCCTCTCCTAGGACCAATGAAAGGGAAGTACTCCTGAGGTTATTCCATATCCTATAATATAGTTGGTCGTAGTCTTGATTCTATCTACATCCATCACCTACATTCCATCCAAATATTAGACTGATGTATAATGTAAATTGATGAGAGGAATGTTGTGTAGCCCCAAGCTCGTCTACTGTAGCACTGACCTCTTTCTCCACAGTCCTAGCATCTTCCACCAGTGATGGAAGAAAATTATCTATGGTTTGCTGAATATATAACAACCTATTTTCTCTCACACTGAGCATGAATCATGTGGGTATTGAGGTTTGTAATGATCATATCGCCCATACAATCCACCTGATGGAATGAACTATGAGAACCTTAATTCTCACTATAACTGTGATATTTAGGATGCCATCTCAAGGCATGATGTCTATATAATCTCATACAAGAAATTAAAAAATATTCCCCCCCAAATGGGCCTCCATCTAGGTGTAATCCCCAATATGAATGAACTATGAGAATAACTATTCCCACTATAACTGGGATATGTAAGAAGCCTTCCTCTAGGGCTTAGGCTCACTAGACATCCTCCTCAAGAGACAATACCTAATTCCATTAATTCAGGCATCCTTCTTAGGATTAATCCTTTCGTTAAACCCCATAACCATATTGAGTTGATACATCATTCATGTTCCTTTTCATTAGGAAATCCTATCTAGGAAAACCCCCTGACTTAGTCTTCATAAAGTGTCATACTCAACTACCAGACTCATCGAACCATGTTCGCAGTGATTCTAATACAAAGCGGATACATAAAAGGCCTCCTGAAGGTTCAATCCCATCAGTTCCAATCATCCTTGTTCTCCATATGTCATATCCCTAGAAGGATCAAGTTTAACATGGAAGAATATAGTCCTCTTAGGTTTCTAGTTTTTCATAGGAATATGTCAAACACCATGCTTTGACTAGGAACCTTCCATCAAGATATCCTTAACAAATTAAATTAAAATATTTTTTGGGTCATTATCACAAATCCCTAAAAGGTATAATGTGTCCCATTAACTGAAACATAACTATGTGGTTTATGATTCCATTCACAAGGATATATAGGAAGTCCATCAATGAGTTTGGTCCTAACATTATACCAAATTTTTTCTCCTTGTATGATAACAAATTCAAGAGTGACATTCGTTGACCTTGATGACCAAAAACTATAGAGTGACCCACTAAGTATCTTAAAAACTATAATTGTTATGATAAGGACAAAAGAATATATATTTAGTATATAATATGATTCTATCAATGAAGAACCTCATATAGACATAAATATCACCATCGATGAAGAAAGTCAAATACATACTGATGATTTTTAATTCCAACCCAGGTAATAATTGATTTCCATTATTGGGATGACCAAATTTATACTATGGAATTAATAAATGATTCATGATCATATACAAAATCAATAAGAGAGTCCGAGAGTAGGCAATAATTCCCCCCAAAAGTGTTTGAAGTGCCCAACCTCCCATCCACTATACCAATGTGAGTTCTTAAGTATCATAGGTCAATAATTCTAATGAATGTCTAAATATGGAATGATGTTCCCTTTGGATATATAATCATTGGGAGTTTTTGGTTACATAAATAAATTCATTGTGAACTGTTTTGAAATGGTGATTCCAAACCAGAACATGCATTTTGAGGGAAACAAACATTGGTGATCCCATTGTGAGTCTTTAACCAATGTGATTGTGTTAGCCAAGATAGGGAAATAAATCAGGATTTTTTTATTGAATGTAGAAAAAAATATCATTGTTTGTGTTTTATTATATACATGAACTCTTTACCCTGAACTCATGATAATCAAAATATCATCCTTCATGTTTACACACGTGAACGCCCCGACTACTGCTCAGGTCGGATCCTCTTCCAGATGAAAGAATCCATCACCAAATTAGTTTCTTAAGCACTGGGTATCTAATGAAATTTTTCGGGAGTACCACCAATATGGTACCATTCCATCCACGTAGGCTACCTGACATTCCCTCTATATCAAGAATAACCCCTGATCGTCTGGTCAGCGACGACCGGTGGTCCAAAAGCAGACAGTTCCAACCAATATCTTCAACCATTTTGGGACCTTATCATAGGAAACCATTCAATAATACCTCTCATATTATAGGAAGGTCCACCAGGAGTCCACTTATGACCTCGTCTCAAATTGATTTTTGTCCTTGATAATGTATCCTTCCAACAATCATCGCCACCAGTGTCGTATGGTAGTAAAACCTCAACATAATGATAGTGTTTTATTTGGTTGTCCGGCCTTGGTCACCCATACCCGGACATGAATGATCTCCCATAAGAGACAAAAAATGGATAAAAGGGTTAAACATCCAACTTTTTTCCCCTCTTAATAAGCCCACAAACCCAGTTTGGGGGGAAACGATGTTTGAGAATGTACACTAGTTCACCATCAATAAGCCGACCATCAGACTCTTCTGGTGGAATCCAATGAATCCAACCTTTCGAATCTGGTGGAGTACTGTAAGTAATAAAAAACTCTTTCCAACACTCATAAACACATACAGTAGCATTTTGTTAATGGAAACAAATAATTTAATCGGATTATCCTTTCAAAAAATAGAGTACACACTCAACTATTTACCATAACACACGAGTACTATCTGTATATACTAATAGGAATGTGACTAAAAGAGTATGTATATTCACCCACTCTAGACTTCAAATGGAAGTATATTTCAATTTTTTCTACTAGAGTACCAAATAAAATCAGTGAAATGGGGAAATTTAAGAAACAAATTCATGCTCGTATCCAAATGACTTGACAAAATATCATCATGATGACAAATTCAGTACCTGAGATACATAAACATAACTATGTACCCAAAAGCAGGGTGTCTCATCAACATGTCACCTTAGAGAAGATACATATCTCTATTTCTTTCCAAGAGTGTTATAGAAAATATCCCTCATATCATACAGAAAAATCGATCAGGAACATACACCCGTTCCAATTAGAGATAATCAGTATATTCTGACATCCACTCCAATGAAGGCACATACGCCTACATTTGATAACCACTTTTCACAGCAGGTGGGCCCAAAGGATTGTAATAACGCATCCAAAAATAATCCTCATCCAAAAAATTTGGAAAATTAAGATCCAATTTGTGATTTGGATCCACTCAATGCCAGAATTTATGAATCCCTCATACATTTATCTGTTACAGCTTGAGATATTACCCTCCCATTACCAAATAATGTGCGTAGTAGAAGTAACTCTGAAGGTCGTCGTCAGACACTTCCTCAAGAATGTTTTCTTCATGAAAATTTTGTTAATCTCGAGATCATACCTCTTAATTACTTCCATGATAAGCCACCACGTGGAAAGAAGACCATGGGACAAGACCATCTACCCCTTGCTGTAATCCACCGTCATGGTCCTCCACGTGATGGAATTCGCTGTGAATGTTCTCTCCATAGTAATGATTGTAATTTTCAAGATAATTCTCCAACTGGAAATGTAAGGATGTGAATTCCAAATTATCATTAGGCACATGTAAAAACAATGATAGTCTATTATATGGCCTTGTCACTGGTGGGTAATAATATTTCTCAACTAGAATACAACCCAAGGTGATGGTCATTCACTAAACCACCATTGGGTGATTTATCAGCCAATGCAATAGAGGAACTCTTTGCTAATCTTGTTGATTCTGATAAAACTGCATGAATTTTCCATCTTTTTCCTGATCATGTGGAGAATCCTCTTGAAAAATATAAAGAGAATATGTTTAACATGAAGAAATAACTAGCTAAGGATAAAATATAGGTCATGTTATGGCCTTTTTCAACCTCTTAATATAACATTCCAGAGATATTGGAAGAAGATTGTGTTCATGATATTCACCTCAAAATATGGAAGAATCTTCATTATCTAAAAGTCAAAGTATTATTGTATGCTGAATAACAAAATTATTTCAAGGTAATAGAAGGTTTGTAGTGACAAATTGATTTGGAATCACTCATGGATCTGAGAAATCCAAAAAATAATAATAAATAAGGAGACCTTCAACATGAATGAATCAATGAATTAATGAGGTTAAAACAATTGATCACAAATACCCCACCCAGTGTTCATATTAGAGGATGGCGTGCAGATGGAGCATTGCATTTCACTACAATCGAAATACATCAAAGACCACAAAAATCATTCTCATGCAATGTCATTTCCCTAGGATGGATGAAAAAATAAATTCTTTTCATGATTGAACATATCCTTAATAATATCTTTCCTCAACTAGATTACAGTAAATTAAATCCCAAAGGGAGAAAAATATTTAGATTCTTTTACATCAAGCATCTATGAACATCGAACATGCTTCCCGCTTATAGGAATAAAGATGTCACATTGCACAATAGTCTAAAATAAAATAAATAATCTTTTGAAGAATATGATTTATGTGGGTTATAGATAACTCACCCCACCATGGTTCAGTACAAAATAAATAATATCATATGATAAACTGTGCTGATATCATCCATAGTAGTTTAGGATCTGCTCTAGCCATCAGTTCTGGGAGAGTTAATATCCTATTTTATGAAAGATGGTTTTTATTTTTGTTATTCCAGTAATAGAATAATATTTTATCATATAATAGATTATATTTTTATCATATTAAAATACTTTATTTATATTTTAAGTATGGAAAATTTTAATTAATAAAAAAGAGTATTAGGGAATTTACCTCTTCTCATACCACCTCTCTAGGATTATAACTATAGTATTCCTAGAATGGATTTTTGACCAAAAAATGGATTCCATGATCAGTTTCTATAAGTTTGGAATATATTTATCTAGTTATTGGATGAAAAATAAGGCTTTTTTGTTCAATGAATAAAGGATAGGGGTAGCCATTTATAAATGAGGGGAGTGGTACAGTTGTAATTTTTTAAATGAAAAAGGTGTATCCATATTTTTCTCATGAAAAATGTATCCAAAATAGATTATTTTACATAAATATACATTATAAGGTCTAAATATTTCAATAAAATTGTTTTTTAAGAAGTTATTATGAATTTTTAACCATTATCGTTTTAGTTTAACCCCATGGTAAACTCTCTTTCACCTCAATGGTGGAAATATAATGTTAGTTTTTTCGCTATTCATTATGACAATAAATTATTTTTAAATAATTATAAAATATTAATTATGGAGATTATAAATATGTAATTTATTTTAATTATTTAAATTCACAAAATTGGAAAATTTTCACTCAAAATAAAACTCCCATATGTGATAAAAAAGTGGGTTTTTGAGATTTGGGTTTCTTAAGAAAATGATTATTTTATATGTACACAATGACTAATAATAATAATATATGAATTTAAATATATATATATATATATAATATTAAATTTTAATTTAAAAAATTCCACATTATGTGTTTTTAGATTAGTTGATAATGAGAAACATAAAGAACTTAAAAAACGTTTTCAAAAAAAATTATTTTGTAAACCAAAAGATAAACATATAGTAAAATAGAATATGGTGTTCGTTAAAGATGAATTAATGAGAATAAATATAAATAAATAATAATTATATTTCTTAAATTACTATTTATAACATATATGTACTTTTAAATTTCTTATTTTATGAAATTAAATGAATGTTTTTTAAAAAAATATCATTTTTTCACTATTCACTAGAAAACAATATTTTTTTGAATAATCCTTATATTTCACTTAAATAAAAGTCCAAAATTCCACGTTTAAAAATTAAATTCATTTTATAAAATAAATTTTCTATAATTTAAAAATATTAATCATAAATGTTTTCATGAAAATAAGTAATAAATTGTATTCGAGGAAAAAATATTTTCAAAAAAATAAATTACATTTCTAATCATTTATTTATTATTTACTAAACGATTACTAGTAATTTATATTGAGTGGGAAATATATATATATATATAAGTATATAAAAATATTCATACCCATGTACGTCTTGGTCATAAAAGTTAAATATTTTTCTGGTCGTTTAAGGTTGGTGTTGCATTTTTAATATGCTACGGAACATAACATTATTTTATATAAACATTGAGTGTTACATTGGGATATAATGAAAGTGAAAAATTTATTATATATTATTATTATTTTAAATAACGTTTTTATCAATGGTTTTAATTGATATAGAAAAATATAGTGGATTAAGAAATATAAATTATGGAGTATGGAATTTTTAATGTGATGTTATATGAGAAATACTTCTCTTTGAAACAACGATATGAAATGGAGAGGTTGATAGTCAAATTTAACAAGGGGAATTAATTTTTTATAGGTAATGAGGATATATTAATACAATTATGTAGTAATTCCTAAAACTACATACTTAATCAAGAAATCATTACTGGTCGTTTCATTAATGGGATTAAGCGAAGTTTTAAATGGGAACTAGTTTCCCAAACCTTTTAATCATATAATGATATAGTATCCAGTTTCATTAAGATAAATTGTGGATATTACAGGTTATATATATTCATTACAAATAAGGAGAATTAAAGGACAACTTTTCACAAATAAAATGTAAAACATCAATGAATAAGAAGGAAACCATGAACCTCCAATCATGTACAAATTATTGAATGAAACGTCCTAGAATAATATAGATTGGTATGGGATATTATTACATTTTTTTAGATGAGGTTCATATATATAATAAATATAAGTAAAATAAAGAATATAATACTATATACTACTTGAACTCTGAAGATATGGGGCATTATTCAAAGCCCTTCCCTAAGAACTATGTGAGCTTATTATATAAGAATATAAAGGGGAACTTAAATATTTTTCTATTTACACATCCTATGAAAAATGATTAATCTTCTCGTATGTCTATTTTTAATAACTATATCAATAATATTTTTATTATATGAATCATGAAATATATCACGGTTGTGATAAATTATTCAAATTTAAGGTTTTTAATGCATATATTGAATGGTATCAATGACAAAAAAATGATTTAGTGGAAAAGTTATTTTTATAATGAATACATGAATAAGGTGAAGACAACCCATGATATGACAACATATTTGATTTAATTTTCTTTTGTTGTTATAAAATGAGTTTTGAAACTTATGGTTTAACTGATATATGTTAGTTACCATGAAAATGGTTAGTGACATTCTGAACGAATAATTTATGATGGAGTTTAATAATTTTTTTGATTTATGGGATATATGTAATAAGGGAAATGTAAATGGTAATAGATGATATTATAATATCATATCAAGGTATCCACATGTCTGTAATATGAAATTATAAAATTCATTATGTTTACTATGGATAATGTTTTGATCTACCAGTTCGGCTCAAAATATGATATGTAATATTTTTGGTTGATTTATAAGGTTAACAACATACAGAATTGATTTAGTTGAATATAGGTTATTATTTATTGAGGTTACAATATAATTTAATATATTGGAAAAAAAGTTTCAACATTTTTTTTTAATAATTAGAAGTCGAAGGAATTAATTATGGATATTATGATTCATTAAAAGTTATCCTCTCAAGGAAAAACAACTGGAATATCAATTTCATGTCAAAAGAGATGAAGTGTAAATAAATAAATATAAAAAAGGGTAAAAATTTCAATTTGACATTAAAATAAATAATATAAGATAATTATATTTTTAATTTATCCAGATATTAAAATAATCTATTGAATTTAATGAAATGACCCTGAAATAGAAATGTTATCTATTTAATTTTTTATTGAGAAATCAATGGTCGTTTAAACCATCATGTATGAATGGTTTTGTAAGGGATAAAATTATAATGAATATATTATATATCCCTATAAATTTATCTTTACTCATTATTATTCTAATCCATGTAGATATTTTAATTTCCCACTAATTTTCTACGATTTGGAAATCATGTTTCATTCTGTCCTTCGTAGTTCCCCTTCCCTCTTTCCAAGTGGATGTTTTATTAACAATTTTTACAATGTGGAATCTTAATTTTGAACCATTTTATTATCGATTTTATAGTTAAATTGTAAGTATGTAATTTATTTTTTGGGGAACATATTGTGACAGACTAATTATTTGAAATATGATAGCGTTTATGACATCCCA
Organism: Viscum album; assembly: GCA_963277665.1. Lineage (NCBI taxonomy): Eukaryota > Viridiplantae > Streptophyta > Magnoliopsida > Santalales > Viscaceae > Viscum > Viscum album. Next base: position 1,229,356,954 of record OY728123.1, read on the forward strand.
CAATGAACTCAAACACACCACTGAATACTACTATTTAACTACAACCATTACAACATATCTGGTAAATTAGAGGGTATGAATAGGATTAAATAAATTAATATGTACAAATAATGTTCAAATAATACAGAAACATATTGAATTTTTCTTAGGAAATTAGCACTCATAAATAATTAAAACCTTTTTATTATTTAAAAAGAAGTTTTGGTTAAAAATGTTTTTTTTGCAAGAATATAATTATAATTAATTTCATTCACAGTTTTATATATTACTTGATAAAATTGATATAATATTTTTAAAAAAAAATTCAATAATACAATTGGGTAAATGATTTTCTAAAATATTGATTTTTACTAAATAGTGAAACCACCAATTTTTCTAAAAAGAATAATATATTTTCACTAAAATTTATATTTTTGAATTCAATTTTCCCTAAAAAATATGAATTTATTATATTATAATCTATATGGTTTTATTTAACATTATACCTATTTTTTATAATGAGAGTTTTTGTCATAAAATTTGATTTTTTTAAAAACATGTTTGTCTGTTTATTTAGAACATTTATATTAAAATTAGTTTTTTAAAATTCTTTGAATTGAAAATTTAAAAATAAAATTGGTACTTTTAGTAATTAGGTCTATATTGTATAAATAATCACTTTTTATACATAGAAATTATGAATAGTAACTTTACTAATTTTACTACAATGATGAAGGCTAAATCAAGTTATTATGGTTCAAAATAAAATGATATCTACTAAATAATGACCCTAACATATGACGTAATTTTTTTTAGTTTACTATATATCATCCATATTCATCCAGAATTTTAATATGTGTCCTTTTTTATATCTTTTCAATGTTCTTTATAATTTATGTTGTTTTATACAATAAAAAGTCAAAAATATTAGTCCCTTGGTTTTTTTATATTTATGTTTTTTCCCAGGAATAAATAAATGAAATGTTTTGCTATAAATATTCAATTTCAATTTCAATTATAATTTTAATTCTTATAGATTATTATTATTTTTAACTGAATATATAATTTTCTTAAAATATTATATGACACTGACACAATTATTTGGAATGTACTAAAAAATCAATAAAATGATTTTGAGAACACTACAAATAATATTACTTGAGTGATTTTTTATAAAACATTTCTGTTTTAGATATGAATGAAATATTAGATAGGTGTGGATGAATTTTCCTCTAATTACATTATTTTATTAATGTTTTAAAAGTAAAAAAATTAATAATTTCAAAATTGGCATTAATGGTATTTTACATTAAATTATATATTATTAAATGATGACAAGATCATAAAATCAAATATTTCAGATATTTTATGGCATCTAGTTTGAAACATAAATAATTTTTAAATTTTCATTCTCATACAATTTTATAGGAACATTATTAGCACAGAAATGGTAGAAAACCTGAATATTGGGGTCATTATCAAAAGGGTTAATGAGGGGTTAAAACTAACAGTAAAGGGTGATAAATGGAAAACAATTCCACATTTTATTGTATATGGTTAGATTTACTCATCATCATCCTATCTTATAATTATAAGAATAATTACCCATTGGGATATAAAATATAATTTATATTAATTTAATACATTTTGAAATTCCAAGAATGACCCTCCCCTCTCTTATAGAATGAAGCCCCTTCCCTTAATAACTCACACAATTTAGGGCCACGTAACTAAACAAAACTCTAACTAGATCTACTATAAATATCATTATACAATTTATATAGGTTATGGTCATAAATACCAACCCCAAGTCCCTTTAGTAATAGATTTAATGGAACACAATAGAATAATAGGTAATAGTATTTAACGACTCCTTCACATCTATTTCTTATTCTATTCCCTATTAAATTGTTGTAAACACCATCATATAATAAAAAAATTATTATAAATTTGTTGATATTTTATTATATTTGTTGGATTACCGTAATCCTTCTCTTTTCCATATAATAAAATTGAAACCATTTCTCATGTGAATGTATGACTTATCATCCCCACATAGTGGTGTAATTCATTTTTCATTATAATTTAAATTGGATAGTAATAAGACTAAACAATTTAATATATATGATATGTATGTATAACACCCTATATTTTCAATTAGTTTAAAAGACTATTTTATATGAACCGTGTCAACAAGATGCACCATTCCTTTCAGAATTCTAACGAATTAGAACTCCACAAATAAACATTGTTGGATTAGAGTAGTGATCATGATTGTACTCATTTTGGGATGTTTCTCAGGGTGTGTTTGAGTGAGTACAGATCACATTAGAAATAATATGTTTTGTCCTATGGGGACAGTCCTAGTTCTGATGATCCATTCCAGAATATGGGTGGGCCCTAGGGAGGGGATCACGTGTCAGCGTGGAAACTGGTGGTACCTAGCCATCTAGGATCTGATGGTTGTGTTAAGGTGTAGAGTCTAATCTCTTAGTGGGGAATGATTGTTATATTAAAATAAAGGTAGGAATTGATCCTTATGTTTGGTGGAATTACATGGGATGAGATATAGGGTCCACAGTGAGGATGTTGTGATCGGGGGTGGGGGTGAATATAACACCCCATAATATTAAATTGTTAATATATTAAATTATATGACTCTTGTAAAGAAGTTGAACCTTTCATTTTTGGATTATACTTATTATAAATCTATTGTTAGTCCTTCATTGCATGGATAAGTGATTATGAAAATTGATATTTGGGATGTTTCCTATGGTGTGACCGATAGAGGATAAAGTACATAGGAAATAATATGTGTTGGGTGGTGGGGATAGTCATTTTTTAGATGACCCATTCATGAATGTGAGTGGGTCTAAGGGAGGGGACCGCATTCCTACCGAACAAATGGGGGTACCTGATGTTCTAGAACCTAATGACCATGTAATGTAGGGGAATCTCTCATTTTTTAAGTTCGTAAAGATTATGTTTAATCACCATAAACCTTCAAGATTTCTTCATCTACTTCCAGTCCCAACCTGGAAGTGGGATTATATCTCTATGTACATTGTGGTTGGATTATAAATACCCAGAGAAAGAATAATTTGATATGGTTTTTGATCAATTGGATGAATAAATTAAATTACAGTATACAAAATCATGATAAAACCATGGTTATGGAGCTTGAAAATATCTACATGAAATGTATTTCTTATTTTCATGGAGTCCAATATTCTACAGTCACTAATAAGGGTCCTTGCTTCATTTTTCTCTTTTTGAGAGTCTTTCAAGAGGCACTACGATATCATGTCTATTTGAGATTGACATAAAATCCATAGTAGGATGGTCATACATAAAGATCAATATAGATTCTTTTGGATATGATTCATTCTATTTTCCTCAAAATTAGTAGGTTTTGGTATGGTAATTTGGGGATGGTTGATATTTCTTATAACAAAAGTTACATATCTGGGATTAGAATGGATCCTTTTGAGGCCTTGTATGGCCCACCTGGCATATATCTATATTATTTATTTTAGATAGGTTATAGTTTATAGGTTGTACCATGCTTGGTCTTAGAGAATACAAAAGAGATTCAGTTTATTCATAAAAATAAATTTTGATAGCAGAATTCCAGTATAGGCCTTATGATGACCATCATCACCGACTGTTGGAATTTTCAGTTGGCGACTGGGTATTCATGAATGTTTGACCTCAGTTGTATCATATAAGAATTGGGAATAATGGAATTCCTAATCAAGGTTTTGTGGGACACATTCAAGTTACGTAGAAGTTCCGGAAGGTTTATTATCGATTAGAACAAACACATCAAAGGATGTCGATATAAAATGTGTTCCATGTATCTCACATTTGTAAGTATCTATTCAATAATTATCATGTTTTGATCTGGGGTGATATTTATTTCAAAACTGATTTAAATATAACCGAACGACGAGTTAGCATAGTTGATTTTAAAACCATGGTATTTATGAGGGAAATATACCTTTGTCTTATGTGATGTGGAATCATTATTTTGATTAAAATAGGACGTGGGAGCGGGAGGCACTGATGAGAGGGAATGGGTTCATATTTTTGATATAAAACTTATGATTATGATTTATTGGGACAGAAATTTTCTATGGTAGGGAGGTTTCAATATTTTGTTATTATTTTAAGGTATTCAGAAACCATATTTGAATCATTAATTGTTTGGGTTTTTTGGGTTATTTCATGTGAGACATTGGATATTTTTAATTTTCTAGTGATGTGAACGGTTGGCACATAATTTTGGAAAATTGTGAACCCTACTAGAACAAACCATGCAAACCAAGGTAGTGATATTTTTCACGGTTGCATAACGATTTGAAAAATAGTTCTACCTCTTAAGAGAAACTATGAAACCCATTAAAAATTAGTGTGCATAAAGGGTTCATAATTTTATCTAAATAATACAACTCTACCCAATATACCATGTGTAAAAGATTATTTATTCAAAAATAATAATTTTAGAATTTATGAAACTCTATTTTCCGATCTGACAGACCTGTTCAACTAATATACAATTTACTCTACCCTATGATATCTAATGTGGCATTTTTTGTCCAATTACACCCCAATAATTGTAAATCAATTCTAGGAGAATTAAAATTGATCTTCTCTTAATAGGTTTCTTCTTCCTGGTCTCTATCTATCTCTATCTCTCTCTTCTCCATGGTATGATTTTGTGGATCATCATGTTGTGGGAAGATATAATAAATTTTTTGGGGATCCTATGATAAGGATTTATTATTTTATTACCATTTTTAATATTCTTTATTCATCAATATCGATTAAGGAGTTTTGTTTTGAGATCTTGTGATCCCGAGATAGGTGGTTCCATTTCGATAGGAAAAATTAATTTACCCTAAACTAGTTGATTTAATTTCTATTTATTTATTTCAATATATATACATAATTAAAAACCCACTTTCGTTGAATTAGGGTATTTTATAAAGAATTTTCTTTTGGGAATGGAATTCGGAAAACACCAATTATATTAGATTGGGGTGTAATTTTGAATTTAATAGAGTTTGGTGGAAATAAATTAATTAATTTAAATTTATAACATTGATAGAAATTTTTTTAAATTTAAATTTATTAATCTAAATTTTGAAAGTTAATTTTGAATTAATTTCATATTATTGTTTCTAAAAAATTCCTTAAAATTGTTTTGATAGAAACCTTATGATTTTATCATGGAAAATTAATTATTTTTTATTAAAAATACCTTTTGGCTTTTATATAATAAATTAGAAAATATTAGAAATAGAGAATGAGAGGATTATTTTTTAATAACTCTCAATAAAATTCATATTTATTCTTTTCAATTAGATCACATGAAATCATCTGTAGTTAGAGAGTTGTTTATACAAAATTCAATATTTTAAAACATTCCAAAACATAAATGCAGCATGTCACATCTATGATAGCATGGTGATGAATATGAATTTCACCATACCAAAGAGACATGCATATACACATATTTCTATTTCACCATGAGTATATGGAGTCCTATATCCTGAAATGATCATTCCCTTAAGGAATATGAAAACTATCCATGGTTGTTTATATTTTAAATAAATATATAACATTTTTGTAAAATGTTTTACTTGCATATTGAATTTATATAATGTATTTTATTTAAACTATTTTATTAATCCATTTTTATAAATAATACATTTATATAAATTTAATGAATTTTTAAAATTTATTTCCTTCCTTTAAAATGAAAATCATTATTTTTTTACAAATTATGTTGAAATACCAAACATTTTTATTTAAAATTGAATGGTTTATTTGGATAATTAGGAGGGGAATATCTTATAGAATACATGGTGATACCATAAAATTATTTTACCTCACACCCCAACCATTCCTTTGAGAGTATTTATATTATATCCTTCCATGTTTGAGTAGGGTAAAAGCACCACATGGGAGTGGTTCTAGAAGTTGATAATTGCTCTTGAAGAGTTGAATCTGTTAAGTCTTGGTTTATCTTTCCAAATATTTACATTATTTGTAGTAGTACTTAGGGTAGTTTATTCTAGTTTGAATTCCTGTAAAATTGTTCTTATGAGATTTTCATTATATGCATAATGATTAGTTATATTCGTTAGTATTTTTTGTTGAAAAATCATTCCCATGTTTATTTTTTATTTTTTTGGGTGCATGTTGCAAACTTGTGGGGATTGGGATTTCCATTTGAGCTATGTTACGACATGCTCAGTTATCGGGTTACCTAGTTACTCAATATGGTTCATTATAGAATGGAATAAATATTATTAATGAATTATAATATCATATATACCTTAATACCATCCTATCTAATGGAACACGATAATGTCTCTTGTCTGGATCTTGGGATTACAATCTCCTTTAAGTGATGTGATTCGATTATAATTTTTATTTTACTAAAATGTTAATAACGATACATTTGTTGACTATACATTTTTTATATGGTCTAATATTTATCTTGGAATGATTAATTACTGTTCACCATTCTTTTATTCTATCCATTAAAATGTGAAAACATAGTTCACACGTACATACAGCCTATAAAATCTAGAAGTAGTGTAATTCATTTTATATCTCTATATTTTATAGACGAATCAAAAAATAATAATTTATATGTATATATATATTATGTTTATGACATGATGGTTTTCTGATATGATGTAATCATAATATATTATCATGTACAAGAACTACAGAATCAAAACAGATAAGAAAAACAATGTAGTTAACACATTAAATAGTTATAAAAATAACATATTATTAACAAACAGGTGAAGCAATGATATTAATGGATCATATATGATATCATATATATGAATATAGTTTATTATTTAATTATAATAATTATAAATTTTTCATACATGAGGCTGGAGAACCTACATTATATGTTGGACTCCGGAAATGATATTACATCTCAATTTCTACTCCATTGAAACATATTTGGTATATTAAACCTATTTATTTTTATTCTGTTTATGTAATACCTCATCTAGGTATTTATCATCAATATTTATTTATATATTATATTAAATGACTCATTAAATTTCACTATTGTAATTATTTTTTAAATTTCTTTCAATCTTTTCCACTGTTTGGAAATTAAATCAAGTATAGAAATGTTCATAAGAAAAAAAGATTTTATCTCTCTTTTGATCATATATGTTTTTCTTCTGTGAAATATTCTCTATAAAAAATGTTCAATTTTTTTTTAAAATTAAAAAATGAATTATGAAAATACATTTTTACACATGTTTTACTTTTAAATAAAACTACTACCATGGAATCATCATATCCCTTTATAAATGAGGAACTATTCTTACAAATGTGTGAAAATAATGTATTCTTTTATCTTATATGGAATGAAGAAAAATCTATTTCATTATGAAGGATAATTTTTTCGAATCAAAATTTTTATATTTAATTGTTTTTTCTAAAATATAATATTTTCATTACTGTATGTGAATTTTTTATTTTTCAAAAGTGGATTTCTATTTATGAAGGATATTTTTCTCGAAAAAATTTTATAATATTTTTATTGTAATTATGTTAATAAATGAAAAAAATAATAATTTTAAAATAGATTTTTTAACTTGTACCTTCTATTAATTCATTCACATAATTATGATCATTTGTTATTATATTTTAAATAAATACCCATATACTTTATATAATGGATATGATTATAAAAAACTGTATATTATTTCTATATATAGTGTTATATTGGAATGTTTTTTATTTACATAAGAATTACCAATAAATATGTATTATATATATAATACTAATATTTATTGATATAGTATATTGTTGATAACTAATGTTTATCATTCAATATATGAGGAATCTATTATACATTTAGTGGTGCAATGGGCCCCAGAATTATATAGACCCTTGATTCATCGAAATGTGTCATGATAAAAATTAGTAAGTTGTAATTAAATGGTTTTTTGGGCTATTACTACCTTGAGGTTTATATTTTCATGGGAAAAGCCCCTATATTATAGATTTAACTATATCTAAGGTCATAAAATCTAATATTAATCATTTACATCATTAAATTTCTCTTATTATTATCAATGATATTACTGCATTGATGTTATACGTGGATTGAATTTGTTTTCACATTTATAACTAAATTTCTTTTTTTCGAGTAATTTTCTATTTATATTTAATATGCATTCTTTATCCATAATATTATCTATTGTACATAATCCTTATAGAGAATCTGAGCTCATATTTTATTTTTTCTTTACCATAGATATGAAGTGGTGTATTATATTAATATTTAGGATGTAAGAATGTTTTTATGATATTCATTTTATGTGTCCAATGTGAACTATAAATCATGTATATATATATATATGTCTCATTAATAATATTAAATTATTTTCCCCATTGGGACGTGATTAATCATATCATGTTCCAATGTAATAAAAAAGATACCTACACTGGGATACTCAATTTGAGGTTATTACAAAACAATATGTTTATGGATAATGATCCTTAATGAAATGGTTTTAATCCACCAAAGAACAGATCTATCTTGATTTTATGTTGGTTTGTAATATCATATGTTTACCTCATATGTCTCAATGAACATTTCTCATAGGGCCTAATGGATTCACCATCCATCAACATTAGTTACGGTTACACATTCTCTTTTTGATATGAAAAATATAAGGAAATTAATTTTTGAAAAATAACATTAAAATTTCATCATAGACTATAGAGTTAAATTAATCCTATTTTATTATGTTCTTTAAAGGATTAAACCACTGATTATGTTATTATAACAAATAATAATCAATGAAAATATTTTATTTCATGCTTTGAGCAATGGATAATATAAACAATATTTTCAATGGTAATGATCCATTCATTAGTATTATGTGCATCAATATACCCAATAAAAGAAGTTGTATTCTTCGCAAAGACAGACTCAATTGAAGATTGATTCATTCGCTGCTCATTTGGAATCATAGCACGATTCATGTTTTGAGAAACTCCACTATGCAATTAATGATATTTTTCATTCAATAATAAAAAAACCATTTTATATGGGGGAAAATCATTGATTTCACAATCCCATTCTATTTTAACACGGTTTTTTAGTTCCAAAAATCCACTAAATCTATAAATACATGTATAATAAATAAAAATAATAGTTGTAATTCATACAATAAGGAAAATAATCTATAGGATGTGTAAATCAAAACACATTATTTATAATACATGACACCATATTTCTTACCTTGAACATCCATGGTCACTATGTTTTCAAATAATTCAAAATGGCTTATAATTAAAATATGAATTAACCCAAGAATATATACTAAGAATTTCTAACCACCTGTGTAGTATTAAGACCAATCATCATGTATTAGGGATGATTGAGTTAATACAAAATCCCCCCAATTCATATTTTTTAAACATAGTTACATGTATTCAATAGATATTTCTAATTTCTTGTGTATATATGTAGGGATATATTTTTGAGAAAAAAACACTCATATATTTACATAACTTAAAATTTTATCCAATATAGAGAATTATCTAAAGAGTTATGAATAATGTATTATCATCTTAGTTTTTCAAAATTCATAGAGGGGATGTCCTCGGTTGTTTTCATAGCTGTTGTGGATTTTTATCTTTAATTGAGGATGAAATTCTTGGCATTATCATTGATGTTGAACAAGACATGGAGTGTGGTTGGGATAATTGATGGATCAAGAGTGATTCTAATGTTGTCGTTTCTCCCATAAGGATGGGTCTTTCTCACTTGTCTTAAAATATAACTAATCTTTGGTTTAATTTTTTGGATACTCTATTTTCGTTAAACCATATTCTCACTCACATTTATAGGGAATCCAATTCAGTTGCTGATGGTCTTGAAAATATATGTGTTAATGGGGTTGATTTTGTTTGGTATGATCATGTTCCTGTTGATCTTTTTCCTTTTCTAAAAAAGGATTGTGATAAGTCTCCAATTTTTATACTTGTGGAAGCTATCTCTTATCTATGTTTGAGGTTTTTTGGTATGGTTTTATGCATTTTTTAGTGTTTGTTTAATTCATTGGGGTGTGCTTTTTTAGTTTAATTCGTTATTCTTCTTTAGAATGGTGTGATTCTATGTTTTTCCACTGGAATGAAGTGGAAGGTCTAAAGATCACTATTAATTTCTACACTAGTTTTTTCAAGGTGTATCAATATGAATGCATTGCTTGGTTTGTGTGTCAAAAGTGTACTATGGTGGTGATATTCTTTCATGTCTCATGCTTTTACTTTTCTAATGGAATTTATCATATCTGATTTTTTCATCTTATGTCAACTTTTTTTTTCATATTCTTGTTCAACTTTATTTGATGTTGACTTAAATGCAGCGGCCTTTTTTTATCTTCGTTGAGAATTTTTGAAATTGGAATTCAAAAAGATTATTCTTCAAATCCTTCATTTGATTGCATGGGATTTCTACGCATCACAAATGGGCACCTGTGAGAACTTGCAGTTTCTGGTTCCCATCACAGGGGGTTGATTGTCGAGGTTATGGTTGTGATGCTGGACCGTTTATAGCTTTATAATGAGTTGGCCTCCTCTTTTTGTTTTGAGTTCATGGATAGCTGATATCTGATTCTAGAGTAGAGTGCTTCATTGTTTTTATTAGATTGGTGTGCTTGGAGGGGTTCATCTGATTTTTAATGAATGGATGATCCTTCTATTGTCATATATAACTCACTTTATTCCATTGGGTGTTTCTTATTGATTTCGTTTTTTATCTCCAACACCATAACCATCCATTATGGTTGTTGGGAGTTCCATGATTGTATACTTTTCATGTAATGTTTTTTTCAATAATAAACTACCATTGAACTAATGTTATATCATCTTATTTTCCAAATATTACTAAAAATTTATTTTATAACATTTGAGGTGACCCAAACATTACATATATAAATATTAAATGTTATTAAATGAAAATCTATAAAAATAATTATGGTCCCTTCCAGAACAGTGATGTATTTGGGTATTTAGAATCATGGAAATATAATTAACTGGTATATAAAATACCTAGCCCATCTCTCACTATGTTCTTCACCACAAAAACCCTTCTTATACATTTAATAATTATAATCGTTATTCATTTCATGGGGAAAATGAAAAATAAAAAATGATGATATTTGATTCTCAATAAGGGTAAACAAGGTATAAATAAACCAACGATCATTTGTATGCATAACATGGGAATAAAGGTGTATTAGTATCATTTTAAAATCATTCTAAACAATTCATATATCATAATCATGAGTCATTTCAAAATTCATGAAAGATGATGAGATTTGACCACAATATAATTAAAGACATGATCCATAAAATCATCACATTATAAGTAGATCAATTCATATGGGAGTGGCATAATTTGTTTTATAGTTATAATAATATAAATTATATTTCAAGTCTACCCACCAAGACAGTCATTACATTATAGGCTTTTTAGAGCACCAGTTTACTTACTTTTGTAAAATGATATCCCCCTGTATACCATTGTTGGGCTTGGGATAACATCATGTTAAAAATATGATATCCAAAAACATTAATCTTTACCAAATTAATTTTATGTTTTTAATAAATCTACCAGTAATATAATCTTAATAAATTCATATGTATTCCACAACATCATGAAAACATATTTGATTTATTTAATGATAAATCCATAGAAAAGAAAATATTTTACATAAATATTATATTATTTAAATAATTAACCATACATTAAATAAAAAAAAATTATCATTGGACCAAATACATAGTAACGTATAAATAATATCAAACCATTTTTTCATAGGTGAAAATTAATTTAGATTAACAGATGAATAATTGTTTTTGGAAAATAAACCATTCATTTTGTAATCAATTATTTATAAAAAAAAATTTATGAAAATTATGAAATTATGCATTAAAAATAACCATAGGAACATGTAAGGTAATAATAAAAGAAACTACTAGTTTAGAAAGTGGGAACTATTGATCAAGTATTATAGATTAAAACTATTAATATGTGAAACCCATTGGAAAAAAGTACTTTGTTAAAAAAATGAAAAGAATATTACATTTAATTTTTTTAATAGAATGTAAAAATGTGTAAATATCAATTTAAGAAATTATTATATAATAATTAAAACATATCTTAAAACTTTTTAAATAAAATATGGACTTGGGAAATATATTTTTAATCAACTTTATAAATACAGCTGGTTTTCTCTAAAATCATTATATCATATTTTAGAGTAAATCAATAGAGAAAAATTAACGGGACACTTTCTATCTCAAGAAATAAATTTAAGAAAATAAAATAAATAACATTTTTTGTCACATAAATGATATTATTTCATTATTTAAAAATATATTCATAAATATTCCGAGTAAAAAGTCAGATTATAACATGAAACACAAACCCCAAGCACACAGTTCTTCTTAAGAACTATAAAATCATGTATAATAAATTGATATATGATATAATTATATAGCTTATTTATATTAATTATTATAATAAAATAAATTATTTAACTATTATACATTATTACCATTTTATTAAAAAACATATATTAAAAACACTATTTCAGGTGATAACTGTTTGGTTTTTCATCCATATTTTTGTTTCGTAGTTCCCATCCTTATTTATTGATCACAGTTACATAATAAATATAATTTTCTTAATGACAAAAATTTTATATAACTTTATCACATACAGATGCAGAATCACCAATAAAATTTACGGAAAGAAATTTTGATTACACCATTCATGGATATGGTAGTCCATACACATGCATGAATTATGTTTTAATTTTTTGAAAACAAAGAATGAACAAAATAGAACTATTATAATATCATTGAAAAATAATAATTATGTCATAAATATCTCATATATTTAACAAATCCACCATTATATAAATAAATATTACATTGTTGTTGAAAAGGAATCACATCACAATGTGGAGGCGGTAGCCCATATGCATGCACGAGTAATACTTACATTTACAACTTAATAAAAATGATGTGGAAGGCCGTTTTTCCATAATTATAATAACATATCAATATATTAATGATACTATATTTATCATGTTGTGATGGGTGGAAGAATTAATTAAATTGGAAGATATTTGTAATGATTTATAATTATTTTTTCATATAACACCTTCAAATTACACCTAATGACTTGAACGATTAGTATTATGAGAATAATTTGGGTTCAGGAAAGGTTTAAAGGAATTTATGATGTTTTTGGATATGTTATTTTAGAGATTTAAGTCTCAAAATTGTTGAATAAGGGAGGAGGAGAGGTTCTCTTTGATGAGTGATTGAGAGGACACATATAGAATTACATAAAAGAAATTTTAAATCAGTATCCTTTGAAAGGGGATTGATATAGAGAATTGTTCACATATATGATAGTATAAGGTCCAAATATTATTATAAAATACTAAATTTAAAATATTATATGGTATTAATACCCTTATCCCATATTAGACACACCCTGATAAACCTATTTAAACACTGACGTTGGTAAAACATTCATTACATTTATTATTATTAATTATGAAAAAAATGAATTTAGAATCACTAAGAATTTAGAAAATGATGATTAAAAATATTTAATCTATATTATTAATTTAAATTTTAATAATTTTAATAAAATATCATTTAAATATTCGTACAAATTTAAATTGAATCCAATTTTTATAAAAAACATATTAAGTATAAAATTGAGTTTACTTTTATATCATTCGTAGTAAAATCTTTTGAGTGCATGAGAAAATATTTTTTAATATATATAATGTGTAAATTTATATAATAAATTAATAAATAAGAAATTATTTAATTTTTTATATAAAAAAAATTCTTATTAATATAAGTTTCTAAGAAATTACACATTTTCCATTAAATGCTTTTAACTTCCTTAAAACTATTAGAAAAATAATGTATGTATGGCTGCTGATTTATTAATTTATATTATAAATATAATTCATTAAAATAATGCTTAAATTGTGGTCAATAAAAGTTTTAGTTCCATAAATACATAAAATAGGGAGAAATATATATTTTTAAAAAATTATTTTTTTAATCCTTTAATGATTTTATTAAAACATTGTCTTTATTTCCTAGATATAAATATATACAGTTTAATTAATGAAAAAATTTATACATGTATTTCATTATATGTATAATTATACTTATAACATTAAAATAAGATATTGGTTGTCAAGGTATAATATATCATTGGTTCATTTAGACTTGGGGGTACTAATAACGAAAGCAATTGAATAACTCAGGTTTATTTCAAAATAAATACATATAAAATTTAAGGGGTTACAAAATAGATGCTTTGTTCAATAAGTATTGATGTGAAGGGTTGACTGAATGAAGGAGGAATTCATGTCGACCAAGCATTGCATTCTTTGTAAAGGTGATTCACATATATATATTATGAGTGATAATTTGTAATGTACAAGGAGAATAGACTTTAAAGAATAACTACAAGGGATACTGGACAAAAATTGAGGTATTTATTTCCATCAATTCTCACTATATTTCAAAAATATGTTTTCAAAAAACTATTTTGATCATTCATTGGACATATCTTTTTTGTGTGTCCGTTTAGGCTTAAAGAATAATCAAATAAGATTTTATATAATTAATTTGACCCTAACTATTTTGTTTTCTCATACAAGTATTTTTATGACCATAAAGTGTTTATAAAACCCGTATATCGATTTTTATTTTTTCAACAACCCATTATTCAAAAATGGATGAAATACATGCCATAATCCTAGGTGGATGATCTAACCACCATGTCCCTAGAATTAGAATTTTTTTAGGAATCTACATACCTTTATGAGTAAGAATTAATACTTTACATAGGGACCAAATTCGTGACTTATTTATTCTTAGGGATACTTTTTTTTATTTCAAAATATATTTTCATCTTAATAAAGAACATATAATTTCTTCCCTGATAAAGCACATAGAGAAAATATTTTATGCCAACAATAATATGACTGGGATGAATAACAAAAAAATGTTATTTACATGATAACATGAGTATAATATATCAATTGATAACATAAAATGGATATAAATAATGACATGTATAATAATAAATAATCTCATTATAATGGAATGAATACTGGATTAAATTTAACAAATTTTATTTTTCCTCGTGCTTATCCACCATACCTGAAAGATTAAGAATTTAAAAAATAGCCATGTTAGTTTTTAAAATGAAACCTATAAATAAAAAAGGGGCTATAGAATTAAGGGCCCCACCCATTAAAAATATTTTCCAATGTATCTACCAAATGAAAATAACTGTTAAACAATACAATACATAACATTTCCATTGAACCTTATACGTATACAAGGATACGTAATGAATATTTATCTTTGTGGAAAATGTTGATAAAAAAGTTTTCATATTTTTCTCATTTGGTGGAATAATATTCCCATCTTTTTGAATATTTATTAATCATATTAAAACTACTATATATTCATAATGAAAACGAATGTAACCATATAAAAAAATTATAATGGAATAACATGTTAGAGGTTATTCATTATATAATTATATCAACAAAAACCAATAATTTATTATAGTATTTTTTAATTCTATTATAATAATAAAATAATATAAAACCCACCACTAAATATTATATGTTTGAAAAACAGAAATATAATTTTCATATGGGATATAAAATTTCATTAAGTTGAAACACCCATATTAATTTTAAATTATCTATCAATAGTAGATAAGTTTTTTTAATTTTGAAGAGTATGTAACTTCTCCATTATTCATAAATTATAATATTCACACATTTTATAAGTACAACAATATTTAGCATTTTTTTAGTTATTGTTATAAATGAATTAATCTTATGACCATTTTGTGATGGTTTATAAAACAAACTCTTTAGTTTTTTTTGAATGTTAAATTCTAGGATAAATTTATTCATAAAATGTAGAATATTTTACATTTATATTGAATTAGAAGCATTACAATGGAATATGAATATTTCGGTCTCAAAACCACACATTTCCCAACAAAAAATCTCATCTCTGAAGCACTAACATGAATTTGGTTCCAAAGATTCTTGAAAAATAAAGTTCAAATTTCTTCTTTAAAAAAAATCAAGATGAACATTTTATTCACCTATGAAAAAAAGTAACAATTTTTTTTAAGGTGATCCTCACAATTAAATTGTATAATTTCATTTCGAAAATTGATAAAAATAAAAAATTTACATAACATAACCATAAATCATCCAATTTAGAAGAAATATTACCTACTGGAAGAATGAATCTTGGTCCACATTTCATTTGTCATTTACCAATAAAAAATCATCCCTGTTTATGTTATTTCTAGAACAATAACTATGGGAGAAAAAATTATTAATTTAATCATGGGAATAATAAAAAAAGTATAAAAACTCCTTGATATCATTATTATCTCTTTTGGTGGATTCATGTAACTGTTACAATGCTATTTTCTAGTTTTCCTAGGGAAAGGGAAGAAATATGGGTGAGCCCGTATGACTGGAGATGAGAAACATACCTTTTAATATATCATATAATAAATATGGTAAATATATAAATTAAATTAAAAAATAGATGAATAAAATAATGAAATAATAAAATGAAATTTAAGGTATTGTGTACCAATGAAAATAAAAAATGTAAAATAATTACATTTTTATACAAATGGAATACATAATTTCATACAAAATAAAAAAACCCCTTCACGGACTTGTTCCAAAACAAGATATATTGGTGGGTATGTAATATTCCAATACCAAATTTATTTTTAATCGTGAAACCTTCCAATGCATCAAATGGATATATATAATAGGCCACACCCATCACTAATTAAGTCTAATGTGTTCATTATATGAGATAACATTACGATTCATAACATTCTATAAGAAAATAATTAATTAGTCATATAAAAAATGAACAGTGAATATTGGAATAATAGAAATATGTAAAATAAATAGTTCCCCATTCAATAGAATGAGTTTTATAATAATGAGAATATCCTGAAAATAAACATAGAAATAATTAGTTATTATCATTATAATATAAATTACCATTTTCAATGAAATAAAAATAAGATAGTGGAGAGGGTCATTTCAAACTGTTTGGTAATAAATAAAATACAAAAATTGAGTTCTGTAGTTTATGAAGGTGGGAGACCAAAGATGTTATAGGAAAATACTCTAAAACATGGATTCCAATATGAGATTTTTTAATTTGTTATGTTATATTGGTAGTTAATGGATAAACTATATTTGTTTTTTTGTGTAATTAATAGAGGACAGGGGTGGCCATTTACAAGTGAGGTGAATGGAACAATTGTAATTTTTTATAAGAAAAATGTCTATCTGTGTTTTTCACATGAAACAAGGATCCAAAATAGCATATTATAGTTAAATATATATTATATGGTCTAAATATTTCAATAAAATTATTTTTAAACAAGATTTTATTCCTTTTTTACCATTATTATTTTATCTTAACCCCAAGGTGAACTCATTTTCACCTTAATTGTGGAAATATAATGTTACTACACTGACTATTAATTATGGAAAAAAATAGTTGAAATATTAATTAAATATTATTTATAGTGATTAAAAATTTTGAACTTATTTTAATAATTTCAATTTTCATAACGAGAAAAATTATACTCAAAATAGAACTCACATATGTGATGATAATGTGGCTTTCCAAGATTTGTATTTCTCAAGAAACTGATTATTTTATATATAATATGTAACTAATATTAACAATATATTAATTTAAATAAAGATTTATTGTCATTTACTATAAAAATATAATTTAAAAAATTCATCATTAATGGTTTTTTCATCTATTTATAAATAAATAACATAAAAAACTTAAAAAATGTTTTCAGCAAAATTTGGTATTTTATGCCAAAAGAAAAATATATACTAAAATAAAATATGATGTTGATTATAGAGAAAATTATTAGATTTAATATAAATAAATAATATTTATTTTTCTTGAAATAATCTTTATAACATAATGTTACTTTTAAATTTCTTAATTTGTGGAAATAAATATTTTTATACAAAAACATCATTATTTTCATTATTCATGAAAAATAAATTTTTTTTTGAACAATCCCAAAACATCACCTAAATATAATTCTAATATTAATATTTTAAAAACTAAATTAATTTTATCAAAAAAATTTCTAATATTTAAAAAAATTAATCATAATAGGGTTTTCATGAAAAGAAATAAATAATTGTCTTTGAGGGAAACATATTTTCTAAAAAATAAATTACATTACTAAATATTTAATGATTATTTACAAAACTACAATTACTAATGTATATTGAGTATGGAATTTATATATATATATACTTGATATATGTATATAAAAATATTCATACCCACATATTTAATGGCTTAGTTATAATAGTTAAATATTTTTCATGTCATTTATGGTTGGTGTTGGATTTCCAATAAGCTATAGAACGTAACATTATTTTATAAATTATATAAGATTTACTCTATGATATAAAGAGAGAATAAAAATTTAACATTTAATTTTTTTTATTTAAAATTATATTTTTATCAATGGTGTTTATTGATATAGAACATTTAAGTGGATGAAGAAATTGAAATAATGGAATGTAGATCTTTTAATGTAATGTTATTTGAGAAATACATCCTTAGGGAACAACAGGATGAAATGGAGAGGAAGATATTAAAATTAAATAAGGGTAAATAATGTATTATTGAGTTTGGGGATATATTTGCAAAATTTTCTAGTAATTACTTATACTACATACGTAATCAAAAAATCAATATTGACTATTTCAGTGAAATGATTAAGTAAAGTGTTAAAAGGGAACTAGTTTGTCAAACATTTTCATAATATTATGATATAGTATAAAGTTTAATTAATATTATGATTTTTGTATAGATTATATAACTTCATTCGAAATAAATAGAGTAAGATGATAAATGAGAACTATGAAAAATGAAAATTGTCAAAAAAATAAGAAGGAAACCATGATACTTATATCACGTAAACATTATTGAATGAAACATCCTAGAAAATTCTAGAATTATATTTATTTTTATTACACAAGTTGATATAAGGTTTATATAGATAATTAATGTATGAAATATAAATAATACCCAACTATGTCATACATTAACTGTGAAGATATGGGGAATTACTCATACCCCTTCACATAGAACTATGTGAACAGACTATGTATGAATCTAATGGGAGAACTTTAATCTTTTTCTAAAACTATATATCAGTACGAATGATTAAATTGATTGTGTATTTGGATTTAATAAATACATCAATAATATATTTTTTATAATAATCATGAAATATATCATGGTAGTGATAAATAAATCTTAATTAAGGATTCGAAAGAAAATATAGAATGGTATCAATAAAAAAATGATTTAATGGAAAAGTTATTTTTATGAAAAACATGTGAATCAGGGAAATAAAACCCTTCATATATACCTATAATTGATTTAGGTATGTTTTTATGGAATAAAATGAATTTTTAAAATGAATAATTAAATGGGATAGTTTTTTTGTCCTTGAAAATAGATAGTGACTTTCTGAAACAGTAATTTATGATGGACTCTATAGAATTTTGGGATTTATGAGATATTTGGAATATGTTTAATTTAAATGGTAATTTAGAATATTATAATATTTTATCAAGTTATCCACCTGTATGGAATATGAAATTATAAACCTTTTTATGTTTTCTAGGGATACCGTTTTTATTATCCTTTTGGGATCTGAATATGGTCGGTAATATTTTTGGAGGATTTATGAGGTTAACTACTTATGGATTGGATTTAGTTGAAAATTGGATATATATTTTTAGGGTAATGTAAGATTTACCAAATTTTAAAAATATTTTTACCCATTTTTTATTTTTTTAAATATCTAGAAGTCAAATGAATTACTTATGTATATTATGATTCTTTAAATGTTCTCTAAGATGAAAAACTTCTTGAATATCCATTTCCATGCTTAAGAGATGAAGTGAAAATTTATTGATGGAAAACAAAGGGTAAAATTGTGATTATTACACATAAATAAATAAAGTATAATTTATTTATTTTTGGATTTATCTAGAGAGTAAAATAATCTATCTAATTTTAGAGAAATGACCCTGAAATCAAAATGTTATCTGTTTACATTTCTTATTGAGAAATAAATGGTATTTTAACCCACCAGGGATGTGTGGTTTTGTGATGGATGAAATTCTGATGAATATATTATATATCACTCTAAAGTATTATTTGATAATTATTTTTCTCTTCCATGTCAATATTTTCAATTCCCACTGATGCTCTGCTCTTTGGAAATCATCTTTCGTAGTGACATTCGTATTTACCCTTCACTATTTCCCAGAGGATGTTTTATCAATAGTTCTTATTATGTGGAATCTCAATTTTTAACCCTTTTATTATCTATTTATTTTTTAAATTATTAGTATGTAATTTATTTATAGGAGAGGCTATTATGACACACAAATAATTCGAATGATGACAGCATATGTGACAAGACACACTGAGTTCAAACATGACACAAAATATTATTATTTAACTATAAGAGTTATAAAATATCAATTAAATTAGAGGATGTGAATAGTTACAAATAAATTATAATTTACAAAATAAATCTCGAACACAATAAAAATTTATTGATAAATTCTTAGTAAAGAAGCAATCATATTTTATTAAAGCATCTTTATTCTTTAAAAAGATGTTTTTGCCAAAAATGGTTTTTATTTGTTTAGTGGGAATACAATTATAAGTAATTTCACAGAATTTTTTAAATTTTAATTGATAAAAATGATATAATATATAAATATAAATTTCAATAATACTTTTGGGTAGAATTTTTCCATTCTTCTAAAAATATTGATTTTTATTGAATGGTGAAAACAACTACCTTTCTAATATTCAAATTTTTTCACTAAAAAGTATCTATATGAAATCAATTTTATCTCAAAAAAATAAGAATTACATATATTATAATCAATATTATTTTTATAAAAATTATAACTAATTTTGGTAAATGTATATATTTGGACATAATAATGAAATGTTTTTAAACAAATGGCCAGTTCATTTTGAAAATAAATATTAAAATAATTTTTTTTCTATTTATGTTAATTTAAAATTACAAAATTAATTCCATATTTTGTATTATTAGGAATATTTTTGATATATTTTCCATATTTAGTATTAAACTTTATGAATACAAAATTTTAAATTTTACTACAACGATGAGGGGTAAATCAGGTTATTATGGTTAAGAATAAAATGATATGGGAAAAATAATGACCCTAACACGTTTTATAATTTTTTTATTTGAGTTTATATCATCCATATTCATAAAAAAGTCAATAAAAATGTCCCATTTTATATCTTTTCCCTGTTTTTCAAAATATATATTGTTTTATATAAATAAAATTAAAAAATATCACTCATATTGATTTATTATATTTTTTTCATAGGAATAAATAGAGGAAATGTGTTGTTGTAAATATTCAATTTAAAAGTACATTTATTTCATTATTATATGATATTTTTAATTCTTAATGAATATAAAATTATCTTAAAAGGTTATACGACACTAAACCAGTTCTTGGGCATGATGTAAAATATCGATAAATTAATTTTAAAAATACTAAAAATAATATTATTTTATTTATTTTTTATTATCCATGCTTTTTTAGATATGAATGAAGTATTATTTAGGTGCGGATGTATTTTATTCAAATTCAACTATTTTTTTGTAGTATTAAAATTAATATTAATTTAATATTTTTAAAATTAACACTCATGATATTTTATATTAAATAATATTTTTTCAAATGATTTAAAATTCATAAAATCATATATTTGGATCATTTTATGGGATATTGTTTTAAAAATATATATATTTCAATTTTTTCCAACTTACTATTTTATAAGAAGATTATTAACCAATAAATGGTAGAAAACATTAATGTTGGGGTCATTGTCAAAAGTGTTAATGAGGGGTTAAAACTAATATTCAAGGGTGAAAAAAAAATTACACACATTATTTTATAGGGGTGGATTCACTCATCCTCATCCTATCATATAATTATAGAATTTTTGACCCATTGGTACATGAAATATAATTTCTATTAATTTAATACATTATTAAATAACAATAATGACCCTCCCCTCTATTATAGAAAGATACTCGTTCTCTTAATAACTCACACTACTTAGATCCCTTTTACTAAATTAAACCCTTCCTAAATATCTTAAAAATATATTTACATATGTTCTTCAGGTTATGTTCAAAATGAAAACCCCTAATTCCCTTAACAATAGATTTAATTTAAGTCAACTGAAGAAGGGGTAATCGTCTTTACCGATACCTTCATATCTTTTTCCTCTTCTACATCCTATTAATTTATTGTACACAGCCTTATACAATAAATCAATTATCATAAATTTACATATATTTTATTATGATTATGGTAGAATCATATTCCATCTCATTTCCAACTACTAAAATTGAAACCATCACTCATGCATTTTTATGAATTACTGTCTCCACATACTTGTGTAATTAATTTTTAATTATCATTTAAATTAGATGTTAATAAGATGGTACAAATGAATATATATGGTATATATGTATAACAACATTGAAGTTTAAATGGTTTAATAGAAATAATTATATGAACCAATTCTACTAGTTTCACATTTCTTTTTGGGATTCTACTGAATTTGTACTCCACAGATAAGCATGCTGGGATTAGAGTTTTGATCATTATTGTTGTTCTTTTGGGACATTTGTCAGGGTTTTTTTTAGTGGGGGAAAATAACATTAGATATAATATTTTTTATCTTATGGGTACAGTCATGGGTCAAATGATATGTTCCAGAATTTGGTTGGGCCCCAATGAGGGGATCACATGTCAGCGCGACAACTGGTGGTACATAGATGTGTAAGAAACCGCCAACCATGTTAAGGCACAATTTTTATCTTCTTAGTGGGGAAAGATTGTTATATTTGGATCAGATTAGGAATGAAACAATATTTGTAGTGGAATTACATGGGTTGATATATTTGGCCACCTATGACTATTTTGTGCTCAAGGGGGGGGGGTTACACACCAGAATTTTAAACGATTAAAAACATTAAATGATGTGAATATTTTCATCAAGGTTCACCTTTTTTGTATTATACAAAATTATAATTACATAGTTAAGACTTATTTGATTGTATTAGTGAATATGATGGGTGTTATTTTGGGATGTTTTCTGTACTATGTGTGAGTCAAGAAAAAAGATCACGAAAAAGAATATGTGTTGGGTTGTGAGGAAAGTCATTGGTTAGATGACCTATTAAATCATGCGAGTGGGTCTGATAGAGGGGGACACATTTCTGTTGGAAAACTATTTTTACCTGATGTGCTTAGACCAGAAGACAATGTTAACTTTGGGTTCCACTCATTTTTATAAGTGCCAACATGTTAATATTATTCACGATAAACCTTTGAGATTACATCAGCCAATTCTAGTACCTACTTAGAAGTGGGTTGAGACATCTATAGACTTTGTGGTTGATTTTTTATATACCCATAGAAAGAATAATTTGATATGGTTTGTGATCGATCATATGAATAAATCAGATAACTTTATATCTATTCTTGATACAACCGATGTTGTTGAGTTTGGGAATCTCTATGTGAAATATATTATTTTTTTTCATGGAGTTTCGTCTTCTATAGTCTCTGATAGGGATCCATGGTTCACTTATCACTTTTGGAGAGACCTTTATGATGCATATGGATATCCTGTCTATTTGAGAATGACATACCTTATTTAGTTTGATTGCATTAAAAAATGATCTATACAGATTCCCGAGGAAATGTTTCTTGCCTCTATTCTAAACATTATAAGGAATTTTGTATAATCATTTGAGGATGGTTGAGTTTTATTATAATAATAGTTACCAGTCTTCGATCATAATGAATCCTTTTAAATTCTTGTATGGACGACCTTGTAGATCTCTATTGTGTTTGTTTATGATTGGTGATAGTTCTGTGGTTTGTCCAAGCTTGGTTCTAGATAATACAGCAAATATTAAGTAAATTCATCAAAACATTATTAACAACATAGAGATGTTATAATTCATATGAAGGCCATTATTGATGACCTTTTGAATTCTCAGTTGGAGACAATGTATTCTTGAATGTTTCGACTTAGTTGGATCATATAAGGATTGGGAGGAAAGGGAAGAATACTCCTAATTTTGTAGGACATGGTGAGGGTATGGAGACGGTGGGGAAGATTGATTATTTTTTTGATCTTCCACATCATCTAAATTAAATATAAAATCTGTTCCATTTATCTCATCCTTTTAATTATCTAGTGGATCTATCTCATATTTTGAGATGGAGTGATCTTGATGTGAAACCTGATTTAGCTGTGATGGAACAACCAATTAGGATAGTTGATTATGAAACCAATATATTTATGGGAGAAATATACCTTTCATTTTTTTCTATCTAATAATTTTTATTCAAATGGTATGCGGGAGAGGGAGGCGCTGATGAGAGATGATTGGCCTTATATTTTTTACATGGAAGCTTCTGAGTAGCCTTTCAAGGTACATAAATTTTTTATTGTTGGGAGGTTCCAACCTCTTATTTTGTTTTTTAGGTATTCATAAACCCCTATTTTAATAATTCTTTGAATGGATTTTTTTTGTGATTGTTTCTTTTAAAAACATTGGATATTTTTTATGTTATAGGGATGTTCGTTGTTGGATCATAGTTTTGGAAAACATTGTGCCCTGTTAGAAACAATAATGAAAACCAAGGGAGTGGGATTATCAATGGTTGGTATATGATTGGAAAATAATTTGACCTCTTAGGGGAAACTATGTAACCAATTAAAAAGTTATGTGTTGGTGGGGTGCATGAATTTTCTAAATCATGCAGCTCAACCGAGCTTAGCAAATGTATAAGATTTTTTATGCCAAAAATTAATTTTAATATTCCTTAAACCATCTATTTAGACTTGATGGTCCTGTATGGAACATATACAATTTACTCTTCCCTAAGATCTCTCAATACTAGTTTTTGGTACCTCAACAACCCTCTAATGGTAAATCAAAATAAGGATAATGAAAATTGATCTTCTCTGGATAGGTTTTATCTTCCTATTCTCTATCTTCTGCTCTCCCTCTCTCTCTCTTCTCCTGCCAAAGATTTTGTAGGTAACCATTTTATGGGAAGATATAATTACCATTGTTTTGGAACATAAACTATAGATTTATTCTCTAATTCCCATTTTTATCATTCTTCATTGGATAATCTAGATTTGGGATTTTTTTGGAGTTCCTATATACCTGAGGTAAGAGGTTTTATTTTTATTGGAAAAATTAATTATCCCAAGACTACATGATTTAAATTTAATTTTTTCATTTAAATCGATAATTACTAAGATCCTATCTCCGTTGAATTGGGGAATTTTATTTGAAAATAGATTTTTGGAATGAAATTTGGAAACCACCAATTCCATTGAATTGGGGTGTAATTTTGAAATTGATGGAGTTTGGTGAAATTGAAATTGTTGAATTTAGATATATAAAATTGATGGAATTTTTTTCCAATTTAAATTGTTTAATTGAAATGGTAAAATTTAATTTTGAATTAATTTAATAATATTATTTATAAAAAATGGTATAACATGGGTTTGATAGAATCCGTTAGGTTTTAGCTAGGAAATGTCATCTTTTTTTACAAAAAAATCATTTTGGTTATTATATAAAAATTGGAATAATTGAAAAAGGGAATGCGATGAATAATATTTTAATAACACTTAAAATAAAATTCAACTCATTTATTTTTTATTATATTACATGAATGACTTCTATAGCTAGTGAGTTATTTGGAAATAAATATATGATTTCTAAAATTCCCAAACTTAAATGCAGCATGTCACAACCCTGATACGATGATATTGAATTTTCTATTGGATATACCAATGGTACATGTGTATACACATTTTTCCATTTTCACCTTTTTTGTATGGAGTCCTACAGCTGGAAACAATCCCACATATTAGGCATATGACCTTGTTCATTCGTTGTTTGTATTTTAAATGAATGTTTGACATTATTTTAATCAATTTTACATGCCCTACACATTTATATATAATATAATATTTAATTTTTTTTAATCCTTTTTTTACAGATACTTATTTAATTTAAATTTAATGAATTCCTTTTGTCACGACCCGTCCCCCAGGACCCGCATCATGACTACCCCAAGCCCACCTTCCATAGGCCAGGGGTTGGCGACTAGCACCAAAGGCGTAATTCCCTAGAACTGGGAAGGCATTGCCTTTATAAAAACATAAACACACACAACTAGATATCAAGTGGAAGTAAACACTATGTAATGTGGTATAACAAGTGTGCTGAAAGTACAAAGGGGCCAGAAATACAAGCCCAATAGAAAGGTACAGGTACAACTGAAAGAAAGTACAACTAAAAATACAAACAGCTGGAAGATGGAAGCAACTCCTGGATCGTCTTCCAAGTTCCTACCTGAAGGGTAGGTATAGATGTCCTCGTTAGCACTCCATGTTCGTCCGTCTCCTCTGGGTACCGAATCGTCATGAGGTCCACCTCCGGGTACTGTCCAGTCCTTGTACACTCTACCTCAGTCAGCGATGTTAGTCCTCTACATCAAACACAACGAGGTGCGGGCGTAGCCCGTGCAGGGGTGAGTATAACGATACTCAGTAGGGACCCCGAGACCCTCAAGGTCTCATCAAAATAAAAAAAGGATAATCCACAAAGATATATCTCAATAGATAAACTTTACTTAGGTATATGCCATACATATACCTATGTTATCAAGTAACTCATCTCAATCATGAGGAAAACACAGAGGTCAGTGACTCAGCTCAAACCAGGATTTTCATTAACGAAACCACAACAGCTGGAAAATTCCACCTATTTAAAGTATAGTGGCCCTATGGTGACTCCCAGGTGCTACTCACTAGCCTTAGACTGCTGAGGTACTCCTCATGTCGAGTACCGCGGGTCTGCTGCCAAACCGGGAGCTTCGTTCACTGTGGGTATGCCGCCAAACCGGGCGCTCCCCCTAATAGCCATTAGAGATACATCTCCGGTCGAGTACCATAGGTCTGCTTCCAATCCAGGAAATGCATCTGCCATGGGTCTGCCACCAAACTAGGTGCTCCGTCTACGGGGCTAGTTGAATCACTCCGAGTCGAATCGGTCAACCAGTCATCAGGTCTACATCTACTAGGTCTCTGTACTCCGAACGCTCATCTCTGGGAGGATCCGCTCCATGAGCTACTGGTCGATACTCCATGTTTCACAAATTCTCACATGGACGTATCACAATGGACCGCCTCATCATAGGGGTCTCAATGCAATAGATGGCGTGTCAATCGGACGCCCGGTCTGTGAGTTTTTGGCTTTACCGTTCCAGGGTTCCGGTTGGGTTTTTAATCTAAAACCAACCCAAACATACACCGATATCATATTAATACCACTTGGATTATTCCAAAAGATCCATCTCATTAAAAGGAAACCAACGTAGTTGACGAAACGTAAATCAGACATCCGGTCTTTGAGTTATAAGCGTTTTCGCTCCGAGGGCCCGGTTGGTTTCGGGTTCGAACCAACTCATCCAAACAATAACATCACCAAAACATTGATTGTAATATTTCAAAACTACCTTCTCGTTTCAAGGATTCAAACTTAGCTAAAGATGTATCGATCGGAGGTCCGTAGCCCAAGATATGGCTGGTTGAACGAATCTGGTCTGAAATTAGGGAGTCTGGGTCCGGTCCGTCCCGGCCCAGACCGCCCAAGGTTGGCCCGACCCAGTTCTGGGTCCGACCCAACCCGGAACCGCGGGTTCGGCCCGCTGGCGCGTAGCCCGGCCCGCGTGGCCTGCCCCGGCCCGACCGGGGGGGGGGGATGGATCGGCTAGCTTGCAGGGCATTAAACTGCACCTCTCCATTTCCGGAACGGCAGAGCCATTCTGGTTCCACCCACCATCGTGGCGGCCTGTTCCGATGGCGCGCCACTACTGCCAGACTCCGGAGACATAGTGCTGGCATCGTGCGCTACCTCTGCCTTCCGTAGACCACCGTACATGCTCCGGTTGTCCGTTTCGCCCACCGTCTGCACCTAAGATCATCTTGGGACCCGAACTCCACTGCAAAAGATCCAAATCGACGTTGCGGTCCCGTTTCATCGTCTCCCATCAATCCGTGCCCAGAAGAACAACCAGTAGAGGGTTCGGGCTTGTTCTTAAGCCTTATCCCTCTTCGTTAGAATTTTTCAATCATGATTAAGTATTCAAACTAAAACCAAACCCGAACATAACCCTGAATCATTTTTGAATCCCAACCCACATCAACGAGCGATCCGTGGATCAATTGGTCAGATGATGGTCCGTACACATTGTTCATTACTCAAAAATGAAAGGAGAAATTCAATACAATTCCCCTACCTCAAAAAGACGTCACAATTTGTCAAACCGCGGAAGACGAACGTCGCGGTGGTCGGGCGTCACAGAAGAACGGGGTTGATTCCGTTGACCTCGGAGGAAGGGACTTCTTCATTGGCGAAGTTCCCCAAAACAGTGTCTCTTTCTTTGACATGGAGGAATAAGAAGACTAAAAATTTTTCTTCATGTCCATTGGGTCGTGGAGAATTCTTCATGCCGTGGAGTTTTCTTCACCAAGAGAGGACGATGTTCTTCGTGGAAGAACGGAGCTCCTCTAATTCTCCCCACCAAATATTTTCCAACCAAAATTATTGGAAAGGATTTCACAATTAAAAATAATTTCCATGAAATTAGAATTAATTCAAATGGAATCAAGGATTAATTACATGTGGCATTTAATTAATCCTAGTTTTTTGCATTAAAAAGAGAAGGTGAAGAGTTGACATAAGAGAGTGGAGTGGTCAAAAATTAATCAAGGGGGTTTAAGGGAGTTAAGGGGTGATGAAAGGTTAGGGCTCATGTGGGACCCTAAACCCTAGTCATATACTCCCATGGGATGTTAGGTGGGGTGTGGGACCCACCTCAAATTCGTTTTGGAGGAATTAACTTCCACTTAAAAATAAATTTTAACACAACAATTTATTTAAGTCTTAACGAATCCTCAAGTTTTAACTACCACATATGACCGAACGCAACTCTGGTGAAGGTCCCCCTAAGAGAATACCGGTGTTGCGTGTTCATAGGTGTCCTCAGATTTCAATTCCGAGCACCAGTTCAAAAGATAGAAAAACTTGTACGTACGTTTACTGAAGGTACCCGAACAAAACTTCAGAAATTGATTCTGGGAACACCGGGCCTCGGAATCAGTCGCCGTCAAAAACAATGGACTACTAAAATTCCAAATAATTTAATAAAAACGTTTTCTTTTAATTTCCGAGACTTTACATTACTCCTACCATAGGGCTTTACGTCCCCGTAAAGCTACAACACACACTAGGGAAACAAAAGAGGGTACTGAACATGTATCTGAGCATTTTTCTCTCATGTTCTCTCCTGGAGGTTCCCATGATGCCAGCAAATGCACACCAAAGGAATCGACCGCCCACATCAGACCCACTCATATCGATCCTTGATCTCCACCGGGACATCTGTGAAAATCTTTCTGTGGTCGGTGATGTGGGAAAGATCGTGCACCCGGTGCAACTGAGGTGGAAGGGCCAGGCGGTAAGCCATCACGCCTACTCTGCTGAAGAAAAAGGAGGAGTGACTATAGATAGGTTGCACCATCCCTATCCACAAAGGATATCATCAATGTGGCCAGCTACTCCGTCGCCTCTCCTAGAAGCTGAATACTAGTCCTCCTACTGAGCGCATTCGAAATAACGATCCCCTTCCTAGGGGTATAGACTATCTTTAAGTTATAATCCTGGAGGAACTCAAACCATCGCTAATGTCTTAGGTTCAGATTCTTCTGAAAGAAGACACACCTGAAATATTGAGATTGGAGTGAACCGTAAACAGTTCGCTCGACGAACTATCGGTGAGACTAGCCAATTGTAAGAACTCAACTTCACCCTACTTCGACTACGTTCTACAAGAGCTACTAAGATTTATCCTTTTCCGAAAAGGGAAACCTGGTCTCATCCCCTGGATGAAACACATCCTTTTCCTAATACAGTCAATCCTGACATGAATGATACTAATTCAAGCCATTAACGACGTTCTAAGGCCTCGACGCTACTACCAAGAGATCCAACAGTTACTCTCGCCTCCAAGGGTTGAGTCATGATGTCGGCTTCCGTGTGTGGTCACTGGGTCTCCCCCAGTAGGAATATTGAAAGTGAGGGTTATGTCAACAGATTTAAATAGAACCTCTTAGTATTAACCACACAAAAAGAATGGAAAGAATACCTCACAATTACAAGTGTCTTTTATTACTATAGCTCGATGTACAAAGACACAAAGAAGCCACAATAAAAACATTAACAATGATAGAATCATCATGAAAAAATTCATATATACCTGCAACTAGTTTCACACTTATCCACCTGATTTCGGAGCTCCATATTCATATGCTTCAGCTACCTGAATCCGTGCTCTCCCATGTCCACCTATTCCCTACGGTCGGGGTGGACCTACTGATGGTGGTGGTGGAAACACTTCGAAGCATCGTCCACCACCAGCTGCACGGCCAGATCCATGTGGTCCGTCATGATCGAACCTCTGCCTATTCCTGGGAGGTCCTTCATTTATCTACTAATTGTCTGTATGGTGGGTCGGACAGTCACGTGCCATGTGACCAAGCCCACCGTAGGAGTAACACTGTCCGTTCCTGGTAAGCCTGGCTCTGTCTCCACCCTGGGTGCCCCACACCACCGATACTGAGTCATGTTATCGACCACCTATATGTCTAGTGCTCTTGGACCTCTGTTTCCTCTTTCTAGTGATCACTGTCGAAGACTTCGATGTATGTCGGCTAGTGGTGGGTCTCGCTTCTAGAGACTGCTCAGCATGGAAACTCTCCACTAAGAGGGCTCGCTCGAACACCCATGTCTGCATCGGGATGCTGTGGGAGACAACTGAAGCTCTAATATGTCACCTCAGTCCCTACTCAAAGGTCTGGGTCCTGAAGAATGGGTCCCGTACCATATTAGTGGAGTAGCGCCAGCGGTCGGTGAACCTCACTGAGTACTGTGCCACCATCATGCTACCCTGCTGATGATGCAGTAGCTCCTGTATCTGAACTGATTGAAGGGTGGATGGTACAAACTCTGCCAGGAATAGGCTCTTGAAGTCTGCCCATAGAAGTGTCGTCTCGTCATGCATCTGGAGCATCAGGCTCCACCATCTGCATGATGCTGCCCGAAGGAGGCTGGCAGCAAGGATAAACATAAAGTTTACTAGCGTCCCAACTAGGCTTAAGACACTCACCACAGCCTCCATCCAATCCTCACCTGCCTGCAGGTTCGTCTCTCCCCTGAACCTGGGTGGCCCCTGGCATTGGAACTCATGCAGCATGCTCAAGCGGCGTGCATCGCCTGCTGTTGGGGCTGGTGGCATCGGTGGCCCAACGGGGAGTAGTACCGCAGGTCCCTCCACTCATTCCTCAACTAGAAGAGGGCCCTGTAGTGAGGCCTCATTGCTCGGTGGGCTGTCATTACATACAATTCTCAGGGCTCTAGCTAGTCGTCCGTGTGGAGGCATCCTGATGAAACAGATGCGACACGGTCAAAAGTCTATACCTGGTGAGCTGACCTAGTTTGAGCTGACTTAAAAGGGACTTTTGAAAACATGCACACAATCAGTGTTTTCATGCACTGAGTCAGAAATCAGATGTTAGGGTCCTAGTGTATGGATACGTCAGCCGCCTGCACCAACATCGGACTCCCAGAACTGAAAACCACACTTCGTACCCTTAACACTATTGCTTCACAGAAAGAAAATATCAGAGTCCTAGTTCTGTAGTAGAACCGATGACCTCTAATACCAATTTGTCACGACCCATCTTCCAGGGCCCGCATCGTGACTACCCCAAGCCCGCCTTCCATAGGCCAGTGGTTGGCGAATAGCACCAAAGGCGTAATTCCCTAGAACAGGAAAGGAATTTCCTTTTTAAAAACGTAAACACCCACAACCAATGATCAAGCACAAGCGAACAATGAGTAAATAAGTATATCAAGTGTGCTAAAAGTACAAAGGGGATTGAAATACAAGCCCAACAGAAAGTTATAGCTACAACTTAAGGAAAGAACAACTGAAAAGACAAACAGCTGGAAGATGGAAGCAGCTCCTAGATCATCCTCCAGGTTCATACCGGAAGGGTAACTACATATGTTCTCCTCAACACTCCATGTCTGTCCGTCTCCTTCGGGTACCGACTCGTCATGAGGTCCATATCCGGGTACCATCTAGTCTTCATACACTCTTCCTCAGTCAGTGTTGTCCGTCATCTACATCAAGCACAACGAGGTGCGGGCGTAGCCCGTGTAGGGGTGAGTATAACCATACTCAGAAGGGACCCCGAGACCCTCAAGGTCTCACGAAAATCCAACTACGATAAACCAAAAAGAAATATCTCAAAAAATAACCTTTACACAGGTATATTCCCATACATATACCTACGTTATCAAGTAACCCATCTCAATTGTGTGGAAACCAAAAAGATCATTGACTCAGCTCAAACCAGGATTTTCATTATCGAAACCACAACTGAGGCAGAACTCCTCCTCTATCGAGTACAGTGGCCTTGTCGCGACATTGTGGCTCTACTCACTAACCTTAGACTTATGAGGTACTCCTCATGTCGAGTACCACGGGTCTGCTACCATACCGGGCGTTCCGTCTGCCGTGGGTCTGCCTCCAAACCAGGCGCTCCCCCTAATAGTCGTCAGAGGTACTCCTCTTGTTGAGTACTGCGGGACTGCTGCCAAACCAGGCGCTCCATCTTCTGTGGGTCTGCCACCAAACTGGGTGCTCCATCCACTGGGCTAGTCGAATCACTCCGAGTCGAATAGGTCAAACAGTCGTCAGGTCTACAGCTACTAGGTCTTCATAATCTGCACGCTCATCTCCTGGAGGATCCGCTCCACGAGCTACTGTTCGATACTCCATGTGTCACTAAGTCTCACCTGGATGTATCTCAATGGACCACCTTGTGATAGGGGTCTCAATACAATAGACGGCGCGTCAATCGGGCGCCCTGTCTGTGAGTTATTGGCTTTTCCATTCCAGGAGCCCGATTGGGTTTTTAAGCTAAAACCAACCCAACCATACTCCAATCTCGTACGAATGCCACGTGGTGTATGCCAAAAGATCTGTCTCATTAAAATGAAACCAACATAGTAGAAGGAATGTCAATAGGACATATGGTCCTTAAGTTATTAGTGTTTCCGCTCGTAGGGCCCTGTTGGTTTCGGGTTCGAACCAACCCAGCCATACCCAAATGTTTCCAAAACCTTGAGTGTAATATATCAAAATGACCATCTCGTTTCATGGATTCCAACTCAACTGAAGGTGTGTCGATCAAAGGTCTGTATCCCATGATATGAGTGTTTGAATGAATCTGGTCCAAAATTAGGGGGTCAGGGTCCGGTCCGAAAGTAGGGGGTGCTGGCTCGACCAGCTGGCGCGACATTAAGCCCCACCTCTCCATTTCCAGAATAGCAGAGCCATTCATGTTCCACCCGCGGCCATGGCTCAGCCATGGCGGCCAGTTCCGGTGGCACACCGTTGCCGCTGCCGCCATTCGCGGACCACCGGACACGATGCAGTGGTCCCTTTCGCCACCGTCTACGCCTAATATCATCTCGAGACCCGAACTCCACTATGAATGATCCAAATTTCCGTTGTAGTCCCGTTTCGTCATCGATCATCAATCTGTGCACATAGGAACAACCAGCAGAGGGATTGGGCTTGTTCTTCGACCCAAACCCTCTGTGTTAGAAGTTTTCAATAAGATTGAGTATTCAAACTAAAACCAAACCCGAACATAACCCCGCATCAGATTTGAATACCAACCCGCATGAATGAGTGATCCGCTGGTCAACCGGGGAAAGGTTAGTCCACGATCATTGTTATTTCCTCAAAAAGGAAAGGATAAGTTCAATACAATTCCTCCACCTCAAAAAGACATCGCACTTCATCGAACCATGGAAGACAAAAGTCACAGTGGTCGGGAGTCGCGAAAGAACGGTGTCGATTCCGTTGACATCGGAGGAAGGGCCGTCATCGTTGGTGACATTCCCCACGGTCGTGTCTCCTCCCTTGATGTGGAGTAAGAAGAATATTGAAGATTATTCTTCAAATCATTCGGGTGGTGGGGAATTCTTCGTGTCGTGGAGTGTTATTCGCCGAGATAGGATAATGTTCTTCATGGAAGAACGACGCTCATCTAATTCTCCCCACAAAATATTTTCCAACAAAAATTATTGGAAATGAGTTCACAATTAAAAATAATTTCCATGGAATTCTAATTAATTCAAAGGGAATCAAGGATTAATTAGATGTTGTATTTAATTAATCCTACTTGTTGGAATTAAGAAAAGAAGTTTAAGAGTTGACATAAGAGATGGGAGTGGACAAAAATTAAACAAGGGGGTCTAAGGGAGTTAAGGGGTTACGATAGGTTAGGGATCATGGGGGGCCCACCACCCTAGTCATATCCTCTAATGGGAAGTTAGGTGGGGTTTAGGTCCCACATCCAACTTCACTTTGGAGAATTAACTTCCACTTAAATATAAATCATAACACAACAATTTATTTATCTCTTAACAAAACCCCAAATTTTAACTACCACATACGACAGAACGCAACTGCAGTAAAGGTCCCCGTAAGAGAATACAAGCGCTACGAGTTCATCGGTGTCCTCAGATTTCAATTCTGAGCACTGGTTAAAATGATAGAAAAACTCACACGTACGTTTACTGAACGTACCTAGAAAAAACACCATAAATTGATTTCGGGCACACCGGGCCTCAGAATCAGGCACCGTCCGAAACTGCGGACTCATAAAATTTCAAAGAATTTATGAAATAAAATTCCTTGAAATTTCCGGGTCTTTAAACCTTTAATGTATTTATTTCATTTAAAATAAATTCATGGTTGTTTGAATATTCCTTTGAAATACCAAACATGTTTATTTAAATCTGAATGGTGTATTTTGTTTATTATGTGTGAAATATCTTTTTCAATACTTGGTGAGCCCATTATAGGATTTTATAACACATAATACCAATTCATTTTAGAGTTTGTAGATTATCTCCTCCATTGTTTGATCAGGGGAAAATAACCAAATAGTGTTCGTTCTAGCTATTGATATTTGGTCTTGAAGAGTTGAGTGTACTAGAGATTGGGTTACCTATCAAGTTTTTATTGTACTTTGTAGTAGTACATTGGGTTATTTATTATTGTTTTAATTATTTTAGAATTTTTCCTAGGGATTTTTTTATTCATAATGATTAGTTATATTCCTTCATGATGTTTTTTTCCAAATCGTTCCCACATTCATTTTGTATGATATCAGGTGTTAGTCGCAACCCCATTGGGACCGAGAATGACCTTAGATCTATATTAGGATGGCCTTAGTTATTATGTTACCTATATACCTAGTCTAGTTCATTATATAACAAAAATTATTCTCAAAAAATTATAATATTATATATACCTACATACCTTCTTATCTGTTTCATAACGATAACGTCTCTCGTGCGTATGTGGGGAATACAACCCCAACCAATTAATGTGATTTGATATTAATTTATATTTTACATGGATGGTAATAAAGATAGATTTGATAATTTTACTTTTTTTATATGATATAATAATTATTCTGGGATGATTAATTACTATTCTCTTTTATTTAATTCTATCTGTCGAAAAGTGAAAACATCATTCATTCTTACAAACAGCCTAATAATTCCAAAAACAGTTTAATTCATTTTATATCTCTATATTTTATAGACGAATCAAAATATATTTGTAATAAATATATATTATATTTATTCCATGGTCATTTTTTTATATGATTTAATGACAACGTATGATCAAGTAGAAGAACTAATACATCAAAACACACATGAAAAATGACATAGTTAAAACAAGAAATAGGAATAATAATAATATATTATCAACAAATGAGAGATAAAAATCTATTAATGGATCATATATTATTTCATTGATATTAATATGGTTTATTATGTAATATAGTAAAAAAAATTATTATACATGAGGCTAGATAACCTATATTACATGTTGGACCATAGGTATGATATTCCAAGTTAACTTTCACTCTACTGATACATATTTGGTATTTTGAACATATTTATTTTAATTTGGTGTATATAATAAATCATTGATGTATTTATCCTGAATATTTATTTATATATTTTGTTAAATGGCCTATTATATTTTTATCTTTTAAATATTATCATAATTTTTATTCTTTATTTCACACTCTTTGGAAAATGAATCAAGCATAGAAATGTTTAAAAGAAAAATTAATTTTATCTGTCATTTGATCATATAAATTATTCTTCCTGGACAAATTTTCTATAAAAAAATTACATTTTTTATTTATACAATGATTTATTAGAATACATTTTTACACAAGTTTTACTTTTTAACAGAATTATTATCATGGAAAACTCTTATCCCTTTATAAATTAAGAACATTTATTATAAATGTGTGAAATGAATGTTTTCTTTTAATTTATATGGAATGAACCGAATTTTCTATCATTATGACCATTAATTGTTTTTAATCCCCATTAACATATTTAGAAGAGTTTTCCAAAATAAAATATATTCCTTAGTATTTTTGAATTGTTTATTTTCCAAAAGTGAATTTCTACATATAAAGGATATTTTCCTCAAAAACGTTTTTAATGATATTTTTATAGTTTTAATTAATCAAAGAAAAAAATCTTTATTTAATTAGGGAAATGTTTAATTTATACTTACTTTGAATCTTTCACATACTTATGATCATTATATATAATATTTCTCTTAAATATCCATATACTTCATATCATGGATATGAATATGGAAAAAACTATATATCATTTTTACATATGTTGTCATAGTATACATGTATTTGATTTACATATGAATTAAGGATAAATATGTATTAAATAAATAATATGAAATTCTTTGCTATGGTATATTGTTGATGAATAAGATATATCATTCAATATATGAGGAATGCATTAGACACTTAGTGGTGTGATGGCCCCCTGAATTTTATGGACCATCGATACATCGAAATGTTTCATGTAAAAAAATAGCAAGTTATCATTAAATGGTTTTTTTGTTGTATTCTTGTCCATAGATTTAAATTTTCATGGAACAAGGCCCTTGTTTTATATATTTAATGATATCTATGGTCCTCGTATCTAATATAAATTATTTCCTATATTAATGATTATTTTATTATTGTCCATGATATTACAACATTGATAGTATCCATAGATTAATGTTTTTCACATTTTTGATTAAATGGATTCTGGTTTGAGTAATTTTACATTCTATATTTATTATTCATTATTTAATGAAGATAAAAACTATTTTACAGAAACCTTACTGAGAATCTGATATCATCTTTTAATTTCTTTTCTTTTACATGGATATGAATAACTATATTATAATAATATTG
Organism: Viscum album; assembly: GCA_963277665.1. NCBI lineage: Eukaryota > Viridiplantae > Streptophyta > Magnoliopsida > Santalales > Viscaceae > Viscum > Viscum album. The sequence goes on from OY728123.1 coordinate 1,229,394,739, forward strand.
GGGATGGAAGAATTTTTTCATTATATGTATTTTATATATCCAATCTCAAATTTGAATCATGTATATATATGTTTTATTAATACTACAAAACAATTTTTCTCATTGGGATGTTATTACTTGCATCGATTACCGATTTAATAAAAAATAATCCTACTCTGGGATACTAAATTTGAGATTATTACAAATCTTTATTATTATGTCTCATGGTCCTATAGGAAATGGTTTTAATCCACTAAATAATTAATCTATCATGATTTTATGTTGGTTAATAATATCATAATTTTACCTCACATGTCTCATTGAGTGTTTTCCATAGGTAATATTGGATTCACCAACTTTATACTTTAGCTCATGCAACACATTCTTTGTATTCACATGAATAATATGAGGAATGTAATTTGTTAAAAATGATTATATAAACTAATCCCACTATATAGTTTTAATTTCATAATTTTTCCTTGTGTTCTTGATAGGATTACACCATTGATCATCTTATCCTTACCAACAAAAATCAACGAAAATATTTTTTCATACTTCAAGCATTGGTGAATAGGAACTATATTTTCAATGATATTGATCCATTCCTTGGAATTAAGTGGATATATATACACAATAAAAGAAGTTGGATGGTTCCTCCAAACAGAATAAATTGTACATTGGTTCCTCCACTACTCATTTGTAATCTAAGCATGATTCATGTTTTTTTAAAATAAACTAAGAAAATAAATGATATTTTATATTCAAGAAGAAAAAATCATTTTCTTGGGGGATAAATCATTATATTCTCAATCACATGATTTTTTAAAATGGTTATTTTTAGTTCCGAGTGCCCAATAAATATAAAAAATTGTTTGATATATTAAAATCACATTGGTAGATCATAAAATAATGAAAATCATTTATAGGATGTCTAAATGAAGAGACATTACTTACTAAATATGGGACCTTATTTCTAACCTAGAAAATATATGGTCACCATGTATTCAAATAATTCAAAATGGTTTGTAAATAAAATATGAATTAACCCAATTACATTTCCATACACTACTAGAATTTTACACTTTACCAATGGCTCACAACTGTTGGTAAAGGCCTGAATAACGTTGGTATATAGTATACCAACAGTTCCCTCAACCGTGGCCAATTAATCCATGACAATAGACCTATACCAATGGTTCTATGAAAACTGTTGGTATATGTGTCAAAATAGAAGGTATACCAATGGCTGGCTAAAAACCATTGGCATATGTCTGTTAAAGTATAACATATACCAATGGTTTATAACCATTGGTATAGAGGGGATATAGAAATCCATATTGCTATACCAACGGTTCTGTTATAACGGTTGGTATAAATCTATACCAATGGTTATAACAAAACCGTTGGTATAGTTATATTATAGAATCTATACCAATGGTTTAGAAAACTGCGGGTATACATTTTCTAAAATCTAAAGTATCATGCCCCTCTCCCCCCTCTCCAGACCTGCAACAACACAGTTCAACTACAACACACCCCCACCTCTCAAGACCTGCATCAACACCAATACAAAGTCCCCATCCAATGTATTCAAAATTTAGAATTCATTCCAGAATTTAGAAATTTAGAAATTTAGAAATTTAAATGAAATAAATGGTTCCTAATGTGTCAGTGGGAAACATTGTCTAATATCTACATATGATATGGGTTACCAGAATAGCCTACATGTTTTCCATATACTATTCAATTAGAATATGGGGGTATGTGGCTAATTGTAATTTTTTCTCCAGGATTTGATGTGAGATGAATCCCTATCTTGAGTAGTGGGTATGAATATTTAATTAAGTCTTTGGTATTGGGTTCCCAAAGGGACATTTGTTTTGTACTAGAACCCACTGTTTGAGGATGTGATTGAGGTGATCCATGGAGTTATGGTGTCAACATATGTATTCCTCACAATTGGAGTATTTTTATGAGACATTGGATCTTATTTTTCAAGAATCTATGTGTAGCCTTGTTGACCAATTTGTTATACGGTATTCTTTAGTGTTCAAAGGTTTCATATGAAATCACTATATGATATTTATTTTTTGTGGGTTATTGTATATAATGAATGACCCATGATTGAAATTAGAACATGAGTGTTGGTGCATGTTCATGATGGGATGTCGAGACTCATTCCAAATATAATTCAAGTTTCCTTTATATACTATGACTCATTATGTTTAAATCTATTCCTTTTTAATATTTTCATCTAATAAAATATGAACAATAGACCATATTTTATTTTTTATCCCTTAATTTCAAGTTGTTTTCACTTAAAATGTTGACCATTTCAAACAAAAGTGAGACACATTGAGTGATACCAGTCACATCATGCCTTGGATTGAGGCAGTGTTGACACAAACCCATAACAAATAATCCATGGAATGTTATGCTAAAGTATCAACAAAATCCAAATGTGTTTGGTCAGTTTTTTTTCCAAATTTTTTTCACTTAAAATCTTGTCCATTTCAAACAAAAGTGAGACACTTTGAGTGGTACCCGTAACATAGTTCCTTGGACTAAGGAAGGGTTGACTCATACATGTCACAAATGACTCATGTATCATTTTCCTAAAGTATCAACACAATCTGAATGCGTTTGATTAGTTTTTCATATGCCTGTTGTTGATTTCAGTAAAAATGTTGTCCATTTCAAATAAAAGAGACACACTTTGAGTGATACCAGTCACACTGTGAATCAGATTTAGGCGGAGTTTTCTCATAAACATCACAATTGACCCATGTATTATTGTTCTAAATTATTAACACAATTCAAATATGTGGGGTCAGTTTTCTATATGTAAGTTATTTTGACTTAAAATGATGCTCATTTTAAACAAAAGTGAGACATTTTGAGTAGTACCGGCCACACCTTTTCTCATATTGAGGCGGATTTGACTCTTATATATCAAAAAACGACACATGGATCGTTTTCCTTAAGTATTAACACAATAGAAATATGTTTGGTCGGTTTTTCGTATTCTATTTGTGGTTTTCACTTAAAATGCTATCCATTTCAAACAAAAGTGAGACACTTTGAGTGATACTAGTCACACTGTGCCTCATATTATGGTGGGGTTGACTCATACCCTTCAAAAATTATTTATGGATCATTGTGCTAAAGTATCAACACAGTCCGAATGTGTTTGGTTGGTTTTCCATATGCCATTTGTTGTTTTCACATAAAATTCCATCCATTTCAAATAAATGTGAGACACTTTCAGTGGTACCGGACACACCGTGCCTCGGATTGAGGTAGGGATTACTCATAATTGTCAAAAATGACCCATTGATTGTTTTCATAATGTATCAACACAATCCAAATGCGTTTGATCAGTTCTTCCATTTTCCAGTTGTTGATTTCACATAAAATGTTGTCCATTTCAAATAAAAGAGAGACATTTTGAGTGATACCGGTCACACCGTGCCTTGGATTGAGGCATGGAAAACTCGTACATGTCACAAATGACTCTTGTATTTTTGTGATAAATTATCAATACTATTCTAATATGTTTGGTCATTTTTCCATATGACATTTGTTTTGAATTAAATTTTTTTCCATTTTAAACAAAAGAGAGACACTAAGAGTGATAATGGCTACACTGTGCCTCGAATTGAGGCGAGGTTGACTCTAACAAATCAAAAATGACCCATGGATAGTTTTACTAGAGTATCAAGACAATATGAAATAAATTTTTTGGTTTTCCATATGCAGGTTGTTGTTTTCACATAAAATCCAATCTATTTAAAAAAAGTGACACATCTTGAGTGGTACCGGCAACACCATGCCTCAGATTGAGGTGAGGTTGACTCGTGGACATCAAAAAATGACCCATGGATCATTTTCCCAAAGTATCAACACAATGAGAATGAATTTTGTCAGTTTTTTGTATGCCAATTGTTGTTTTCAATTAAAATATTGTCCATTTCAAACAAAAGTGAGACACTTTGAGTGATATTGATCACACCGTGCCTCAAATAATGGCGGGGTTAACTCGCACTCATCAAAAATGATCCATGGATCATTGTGATAAATTATCAACACAATCAGAATGTTTTTTGTCAGTTTTCCCTATGCCAGTTGTTGTTTTCACATATAATTTTGTCCATTTCAAATAAAAGTTAGACACTTTGAGTAGTACCATCCATATCGTGCCTCGGATTGTGGCGGGGTTGACTTGTACACATCACAAATAACCCAGGGATCGTTTTCCTAAAGTATTAATACAATCTGAAAGCGTTTGGTTAGTTTTCCATATGCATGTTATTTTTTTCACTTAAAATCCTATCCATTTCAAATAAAATTTAGAAATTTTGAGTTGTATCGGCCACACCGTGCCTCGATATGATTCAATAACTACATAAAAGGAGTGGCTATGATGAATTCAAAACACTTTGATTCATATAATACTGACACTTGAATTGTAGAATGGAAATAGAAAAAAAATCAAACTACAATTATTGGGAATGTCATTCCTCACACAGTACCACTTGGTTTAAGTCAAATCAAAATAGAAACAAACAATAATAGATGATAAATATTAAAACTAAGTTAAGCCTTACAAATTTGGAGTGTATAACTAAAAAATTGCTTGACTTCATATGGATCAATAGGGAGGAAGGAGTTCCCAGCCTGGGTAAAGAGGGAGGGATCTAGTTTAGAACAAATCAACACAGAAAATAAAACTAAATATATGAATACCATTATGACTTACAAATTAGAACAAAATAATTTATTTATTGAATAGGTTGAAGGAATTTTCAAATATCGGTGAGTTTTGAAAATTTAAAGGGGATTTTACTACCATCTCCTCGTATACCTCGTGAATAATAATTAGGGTGTTTTCGTGTCATTTGAAGTCATTCCGATGTCGTTTGGTATGAATTTGACCATTAAACGTGTGTTTTGGAAACTTACGACACGTGAAGTGCATTTTCATCCACCGTAGTCGCACGGAACCTCTGATTGACATGCCATCTGGCCGACAATTTCAAAATTCACTCACCCTTGGTTTTCGTCTGATTTCATGGCATTTTGAGGTCGTTCGGCAGATTTTGACCACCCCACGGATGCTTTTCAAGTGCACCAAACACCTAAAAACACATATTCAGTCGTTCTGTGTAAACTGCATGTCTGAATGACGTGTTGTCTCTTCATACACATCCTGAATAAAAATTAGGGTGTTTTTTTTGTGATTTCAAGTCATTCTGATCTCGTTTGGAATGCATTTGAGCGTTAAACGCATGTTTTGGCCATTTACGACATGCAGGGTGCGTTCTCGGACACCACAGACACACAAAATCTCAGATTAACATGTTGTATGGCCGACCATTTCAAAATTCTCCAAACCTTTGTTTTTGTCTGATATCATGGCATTCCGAGGTCGTTCAGCCAGTTTTAACCAACCCACGCACGCTTTTCAAGCGCTCTAAAGCCCTAAAACACATATTCAGTCATGCCATGCAAACCACGTGTGCTAATGATCTGTCGTCTCCTCTTACACCTCAAGAATAAAAATTAGGGTGTTTTTGTGTGATTTCAAATCATTATGATGTCGTTCGATATGCGTTTGACCGTTAAATGCATGTTTTGGCCATTTAAGACATGCAGAGAGCATTTTTGGCCATCGCGGTCACACGACATCTCTGATTGACGTGCGGTTTGGCAGACCATTTCACTATTCACCCACCCTTTTCATTTTTCAAATTTCATAGCATTCTTAGGTCGTTCGCTGGTTTTGACCACCCTACGCATAGTTTTCATGCGTGCCAAACACCTAAAACACTTATTCAGTCGTGCCGTGTAAATCGTGTGTCCAAATGATGTGTCGTCTTTTCTTACACCTCAAGAATAATAATTAGGGTGTTTTTGTGTCATTTCAAGTCATTCTGATGTCGTTGGGTATGTATTTGACCGTAAAACAAACGTTTTGGCCATTTACGACATGAAGAGTGTGTTTTAGGCCACCACGATCAAACAACACCTCTGATTGACATGTCTTCTCACCGACCATTTCACAATTCACCGAGCCTTTGTTGTCATCCGATTTCATGGAATTCTGAGGTCGTTCGGTTGGTTTTGACCACCCAACGCATGCTTTTCAAGCGAGGCAAACACCTAAAAAATACATATTCAGTTGTGACATTAAAACCGCACATATGAATGGCATGTCGTCTCCTCGTACACCTCACGAATAATAATTAGGGTTTTTTTGTTTGATTTCAAGTCATTCTGATGTCGTTCGGCATGCATTGGACCATTAAACGAATGTTTTGGACAGTTAAGTCACGCAAAGTGAATTTTCGGCTACTACAGTCACACGACACCTCCGATTGATGTGACTTCTCACCAACCATTTTACAATTCATCCACCCATTGTTTTCATCCGATTTCATGGCATTCTATGTCCATTCATCTAGTTTTGACCACCGCACGCACGCATTTCAAGCGCGCCGAACACCTAAAAAACATATATTCAGTCGTGCCATGGAAATCGCGCATCTAAATGACGTGTTTTCTTTTCGTACACCTCATGAATAATAATTAGGGTGTTTTCATGTGATTTAAAGTCATTCCGATGTCGTTGGTTATTTATTTGATTGTAAAACACATGTTTTGTCCATTTACAATAGGAAAAGTGCGTTTTAGGCCACCGCGGTCACCCGACACCTCCGATTGACATGCCGTCTAACCGACCATTTCACAATTCACCCACCCTTTTTTGTAATCTGATTTCATTTCATTCGGAGGCCGGTCGGCTAGTTTTCACCACCCTAGGCATGCTTTTCAAGCGCGCCAAACACCTAAAAACACATATTCAGCTGTGAGACGCAAACTATGCTTCCTAATGACATGTCATCTCCTCGTACACCTCAAGAATAATAATTACGGTGTTTTTCTATGATTTCAAGTCATTCTGATGTCGTTCGACATTCATTTGACTGTTAAATGCATGTTTTTGCCACTTACGACACGCTGAGTGCGGTTTCGGCCACCACGGTCACACGAAACCTTTGATTGATGTGATGTCTGGCCAACCGTTTCACAATTCACCCCTACCTTTGTTGTTTTCTAATTCCATGGAATTTTGAGGTCATTCAGCCAGTTTTGACCAACCCATGACTGCTTTTCAAGCGCGCCAAACACATAAAAAACACATATTCAGTTGTGCCCCACAAAACGTGTTTCCGAATGACGTGTCGTCTCCTATTACACCTAAGGAATGACCCATAGATTGTTGTGTTAAAGTATCAGGACAATCCAAATATGTTTGGTCATATTTACATATGCTAGTTTTTTTTACTTAAAATGGTGTCCATTTTAAACAATAGATAGACATTTAGAGTGATACCAGCCTCATAGTGCCTTGGATTGAGGTGGGGTTGTCTTCTACACATCTCAAATTACCATTGGATCTTTTTCCAAAAGTATCAGCACAATCCAAATATGTTTGGTCAGTTTTTCATATGTCAGTTGTTGTTTTCACTTAAAATGTTGTCCATTTCAAACCAATGTGAGACACTTTGAGTGATACCAGCCACACCGTGTCTCAAATTAAGGCAGAGTTGACTCATACCCATAACAAAGGACCAATGTATAATTGTACTAATCTATCAACACAATCATGATGTGTTTGATTGATTTTCCATATGTTATTTGTTTTCTTCACTAAAAATCATGTCCATCTCAAATAAAACTGAGACACTTTAAGTGGTACCGACCACAACGTGCCTCAGACAGCACCGCCACCCCCTAGACAGCCCCCCCACCCCAGACATCCCCCCACCCCACGGAATTCCCCCCCACACTAGACATCCCCCTCCACCTCGGATAGCACCCACCGCTGGAAATCACCCCCACCCCCGGACAGCCCCCCGCACCACCCAGACAGCCACCCGCACCACCTGGACAGCCCAACCACCCCCCCGAAGAGCCCCCCAACTACTAGACAACTCCCCTAAACCCCCGGACATCCCCCTCTCAACCCGGAAATCACCCCCTCACCCCAAAAGGGCCCCCAAACTCCCAGACAACCCCCCCCCCCCCGGATAGCCGCCCCCACACTTCAAACACACCCTGCACCACCCGGACAACCCAACCACCCCCCGAATAGCCCCCCATAAACCTTGTCATCCCCCCACCCCCCAGACAGCCCCCTTCCCGTAGGAAAGCCCCCCCCCCCCCCCCGTACAGCCCCAACCCTCGGAAAGCCCCCAACATCCCGGACAACCCCATCTCCCCCGGTCGGACAGCTCCCCCAACCCCCACCCCGTAAATTCCCGTAACACCCCAGACACCCCCACCCTCGATCGAAAAGCTCCCCCACCCCCCTAAAAGCCCCCCTACCAACCCTGGACAGCCCGCCAACCCTCGACAGCCCCCACCCCCTGTACATCCCACCACACCGCCCGAACTACCCCCGGACCCCCCCCCCCCCCCCCCCGCCCCACTCACCCCGGACAGCCCCTCCACACCCCCCGGATATCCCCCCCTCACCCCAGAGAGCCCCCACCCTGGACCCCCCCCCCCCCACAGACACCGCCCCTCACCCCCATCATTCCAAGAGGGTTCATCGCCATTTCACATATTCCATCATTTGAAACATCCTAGAAAACATTAAATATTTCAAATCATTTCGTTCAAATCAATTTATTTCATTCTTTGAATAAAAAACCATGACAATGTCTCAATTTTTCAAATTCATTCTTTAAATATTATTTGAAAATAAATATAAACATTCATGGAATTGAATAATTGATAAACAGTTGAATGATGTCAAAATTATATTCTTAAAATTCATGACTTATTCAATTCAATTAGAATAGGATTAAATAGTATTTCATAAGGAATTTCAAGGAAAAAATTCATAGAAACATTGTTAAAAATTAATAAACACATATAAATGAATTTACATGTTACAATTAATTACAAGATGAATAAAAATCATAAAAACACATACTTAGAATATATCGAATTCAATTGCAAAGAATATAAGATATTTCACCTCTGATGGAGGGTTAAATATTCAATTAATTTAAATGGATCTGATGAGATGGAGAAAATATAGGTTAAATCCAAACCGAAAAAAAGATACACATAAAAATAAAAAAACTAAAATATTAGATGAATAACAATAATAATAAGGTAAAATGTAACGATTTTATGTGTATAAAGAATAAAATACTAGATTTGAGATGGATCTGATAGATATTTAGCCGTTCGGATGGGGGAAGTCAAGCGAGGATGGCCTGCGGCTGCTGCACATTTAGTTCTGTTCATGAATGAGGAGGGGCTGCGAATTGGGGAAAAATTTTCCCAACGGTTTTTAAATACCGTTGGGAAAGAGTGCCTATCCCAAAGGTTTATATAGAACCGTTGGTAAAATCCCTGAAAATCATGCATTACCCAATGGTTCTGTAGAACCATTTGTAAAGCCTCCTACAAACAAGCCTTTCTGAATAGTTCTCTAGAATCGTTGGTAAAGGATCCTACAATCAGGCCTATACCAACGATTTTGTTAAACTGTTGGTATAACCTCCCTTTCCCAATGGTTTTTGTAAACTATTGGCATAAAAGAGTTGGGAAAACATCCATGTCTAGTATTGATAATTTTAAAAGAAGACATCCTAGAGGCCAGCCACAGTGAATCAGCATCAATTGTTTTAGAACATATTCCCCAAAGTAGGCCACATCGAGGATTTGATGAATTTTAAATTTTCTGCTTCGAACCTATGCAAGAATCTGGCTCTACGAAATCCAAGAGATTTAGAGGGAATAATAATGATCCTCCATAAAAACCAAGCTATTAATGAATAATTAAAGAATTTGGGGTTTTTGATGCCTAGTCCCCCTTATTTATAAGGCTTGCAAACAAAATTCTATAGAACTCTTACAAGCCACTTTTCCATGATGCTCCCAATCCAGACGACATTCCTGATGGAATCATTAATGCTCTTAAGTAGAGAAATCCTCCATTTTTACACCGTGAAGGACTACACAAATTTCAAAATGATAATTGAATATACAAGACACACTATATCATCCATGGATAATGATTTTCCACTCTAAGAGCAGAGTTTAATTTTAATCATACTAACAATTCTAGAAAAATGACAAACATTCGGTGTTCCCTAGAACATGGGTACTACCAAATAAGTGAATAGGAGGTCCCTTTCTTGAATTACCAACACTCTTGTAGACGCCGGAAAAGTCCGTTGCTCCCAAACGAAGCTCCGGATGCGGAAAGCGAGGTCATATTTGGAGTCGGAAGGATGTTTCGGAGGGCCCGGAGGCCTTGCGCGGAATTTCAGAGGCACGCGCGCAAAGGTGATGTCCCGCGCGGAAAACCCCCGGGATGCGCGCAATGCGCCGGCTCGGCGCGCAATTCTGCGCGCCGCGGGTCCGCGCGACTCCCTTACGCGCCGCGCCCGATTCCGCGCCCGCGAGAAGAATTTCGCGCTCGCACCCTGGATTCCGCGCCCGGGGTTGCCTATAAATACAAGGCGACCCCCAACGTTTCAAAGGTTGCTGGAAGTCGAAACGTCTCCCGTGCGCGCAATTCAACCCCTTCCGCGCGCAATGACGAACTTCAGGTAACCTCCTTTCTTTCGCGCAAGAAAGCCTCGGGGTCCGCCTTCGCGCGCAATCCCCGCTGGCTCCTTTCATTTGAATAAACACTCACCCTAAGGCCTTTGCGCGCAAAAGAACCCGCTTGCGCGCAATTGCCCCGGGGTGCGCGCAATCCGGCCCGATTGCGCGCACCCCCCTTCTTTCAAGTGGCCATTCATTAGAGAATGAGCCGTTGCCCCCGCGCGCTATCCGAAGCCCGGTGTGAGCAATCTCAAGCATCCGCGCGCAAGGCGCTGGCCCAATTGCGCGCCAGCCGCCCCGATTGCGCGCCGGCCCGCAGTATTGCGCGCAAAGCTTCCTTTTTGCGCGCAATCTGCCAGGGTCGTCCCCGTTGACCTCCTAAGGGTACCCGCCTGTGTGGCACCCGATGATTCTCATTCCGGGTGCCCGCACCGTGCGTTGTCTTCCCGTGCGGCCCTCCAGGCTTGCGCGAAGTGACACGCACCTATGTCCAGCATGACGTTAAACTGCATATATGTCCAGCATGACGTTAAACTGCATATATGTCCAGCATGACGTTAAACTGCATATATGTCCAGCATGACGTTAAACTGCATACTCGTCCAGCATGACGTTAAACTGCATATACGTCCTGCACGACGTTAAACTGTACATCGTCCGCGCTGCAAGACGTTAAACTGCCAAGTGCTTCGTCCGGCAACCTATGCCCAGCATGACGTTAAACTGCACACCCGTCCAAGCTGCACGACGTTAAACTGCCTAGCCCCCATCGTCCGTGCTGCAAGACGTTAAACTGCCAAGTGCCTCGTCCTCAACACATGACGTTAAACTGTACTTCGTCTGGCAAGACGCTAAACCGTCCGCAACCTGATCCCGTGCTCCGCACGCAGGGTCTCCCCCGGTTTGGACGTGGCCCCCACCCGCTCGTCTCTGCAGGGATGTCGGGATTGTCCCCCTTTTGGGACGATTTAATGGGAGTGGCTTTTCCCTACGGGGGCAGGGTATTACAAACCCCTAGTTTCTCGTGGGAGGCTGCACATGTGTATCTCCATTGCACCTCCCCACTGCCGAAGCCAGTAGAGGGTCTGACTGGGATCGAGGTGTCTTTTGCTTTCGGTCCAAGTCCCTTCCAACTGAGTTTTGCAGTATCCGGGCTGCCCCAAGTGCGTAAGTCCTGACAGATTGAACTACGTGGACTTTGATCCCTGTCTTCTATACAGGGTACGTAGGAAGCCTCCCTGAGGTCCAAGCCCACCACCTGGTCGTCCCGGTCGTATTTACGTCGGTTCGTCCATCAGTGGACCCCTCCAGGGTTCACGCTTGCGTTGATTCACCTATGAATCCGCCCCTGTGGGAGACCGCCCGTGTGAATCTCCACGGTGCCTCCCCACAGCCCCCCTTTTCCATTTCCCCTTTTATCGTCCAGCATGACGTGAAACTGTGATCCACCCGGCCGTTCCATCCCCCTCCGTGCGAGGTGGTTCGGTTCAATCCTCCGCCCGGCGGCCTCGACCTCTTCGTGAGTCGGCCTGCCGACGTCCAGCATGACGTTAAACTGTATGCCCGAACTACGTTGACTTTGATCCGTGTTAACGCGCGGTACGTAGGAAGCCCCCCTGGGGTCCAAGCTCTTTACTCCATCATCCATCCTGATCCTTACCCGGGCCGCCACATCCCGGTGGGGTCATGCCACTTCACTCCACTCCACGTTACTTGGGAAGCCGCCCATGTGCTGGCCCCAGCGTCGGAGGTTCCCCGCAAGGGGTTCTGTCATCTGATCCACTTTTCGTGTTGATCGGTCCGATGCCGTCCCCGCTGGACGTTAAACTCGCGGCATACCCCGTGTTAAACACGGGAAGCTGAGGAAAACCTCAGGTGACACAGTTCCCCGCACCTAGTACGGGATGCCTCAGGCCATCGTGCCTTCGAGAAGCCCTATTAGGGACGGAAGACAGACGTGCAGAGCCGCAGTGTTACAACACGCCCCCAGCACCCAGAGCCACCCGGCCTTCTCACCGCAGGTTGCTGCCCCGCCCAGACTCCTTGGAACGTCCGGGCGGAAGCAGCGTAATTAACCGGTGTCCATGAAGATATGGCGCCGGGAACGAGATTCACGAACATTCTTAAGTCTATGAGGGAGACCCGGATTAGGCGACAAGTTCCGAGGAGACGTCCAAGGAAGGAGAAGCCGACATCCCATCATCCCGGTTTCGATCAAGGAGCAGACGCCCCTGAATAAGGGACGGATGCCGCCCGCCCTTGGAAAGCGGGACTGCGGGACCACAAGCCGCGCGCCCATCCCCTCGGGTTGACGGGTGCACGCGCGAACGCGTCCTGGCGGAACAGCGTAACCCGACGCACATCCGCACCGAAACAGAAAAATGGTGAACCCGACGTGAATCTCTTCTCCTCGATACGAAGACCGATGGCTTTCAGAGGTGTTGGAAGACCGGCGTGTTGCCCGGCCAAGCATTCAGTCTTACCCGCCAGGGGCTGGGGAAGGGACATCGGGCACTCCGTCTCGCAACGTCGAGGGCCTGGGTTCCCCCCACGGAAGGCGTCGTGGCGCTAATGGTTGGTTGTCGATTCCTTTTTCCTGTCAGTATTAATGGGTCATTCTCCCTGCTTTCAGAAATCAGGTCGCCCGATCTAGTGCCCGAACGCCACCCGCCCACTGGCGCAGGGACAGGGGAAACACCGACGCGGCTACTCCGCGCGGTCCCGCCCGTTCCACAGCCGTCCCAGCAGCCGCAATTGCGGGACGACCACGCCCTCTCTCCCCCTCGGAGGTCATCCAGAGAAGGGTGATCAACACCCTGGTGCGGAGATACGAGGAAGAGGGAGTCATCCCCACTAGGGAAATGGCTCGCCTAGACCTTGAGGAGGCTGCGCCTCGCCACCACCGCCGCCCCCGAGGGCCGCGCAGGGAGGCACCGCCGCCCACCTCAACGTCCAACCGCTTCGGGAGCTTATCCCCGGAGCGCTCTGACAGTTCCCTTCCCTATGCGGATGAAGTGGAAGATGCCCAGGATCACCCTATCCGAGGTCCGCTCCAGGGATCCACGATAAGGGCTCCCGCCAGGCCACGGCGACATCGCCGCCAGGCCCCTCAAGTCGAGGAACAGGCTCTCCACCTGCCCGCGCCGCTCATCCCGGCTCGTCTGTCTCGACGCCAACGTCGGGCACGAGCGGAAGAGGATGCCCACCTTGGGGCTCTAGCAACAGCGGCCGCATTGGCCCAAGCCACTGCTGGCTCCAGTCGCCAGGCCTCTGCGCATCCTGAGCGGGGGAACTCCTATGCCCGACCCGGATCGAGGCCCCGACCGCCCCAAAGGCAGGTTGGGTTGACTCTCCCGGTTGCTGGCACTGGCAGTAGCCACCGCGGACCACCTCGCGGTAGCGCTATTCACCGGCAGGATCTACTCTGTGTGGCCGATCCAGGAGGCATGGGTCATCCCACCTCCCGATCCCGGCCCGGAGTCCTGCCCGGGATCATCTCTCCCCGCGTCCCCTTTGATATCTGTCCCGGTGCCCCTCGCACCTTGGTTCCCAGTCCTCTCGGCCCCAGCACCAGTGCGGCCGGAGGACGCCAGGACAGAGATCAGCCCTGCCCCGAAGAACCACCCAGGGGCAGGAAGGCAAGGCGTCGACGCCGAGGGAAGAATGTTGCGGAGTTCCGGACAGAGATCCGACCGGTTTGCTTCTCTGACTCAGAGGCAGAGTACGATTCGGCGACAGAGCCCCTTCCCCAATCCCGCCAGTCAAGGGCAGGGGTAGGAATGCGGCACGTCAGCCTCGTGCTCCCCGAGAGCGAGATCGATGTGATCCCCGCGTCTCTCCGAAGGTATATCCGGAGTAACGAGGGCCTGGTAGACCCCCAAGGATCAAACTTGCGGTTGGTACCGGCCCCTCCGGAAGTGCCTTCCGTCTCGATCAGAGAAGCCGGAGACTTTTTCTGGGGACCGACGGTCGAACCACGATCTGGTGCGCCCTCGGCGAGCACCGATGCTACGGCAGGATGTTCGCTCGCCGGCCCGTCCTATCGTGATGTGGTAGCTGGGGCACCGCCACCCTCAGGGGGAGGCCCGGGATATGGAGGCCAATCGGCCTGCTCGCCGTATTCACCGCCGGCCAGCCCGTCGGCCCGACGGCCCGCCTCGGCACCACTACCAGTTCCCCGTCCGTTCCCAGCCATGGAAGAGGACCGAGGAGATCTGGGTCCCGAGTTTGAGTCGTGGAGCTTCTGGACCGTCCTTGCAGAGGGCCACTTCCCTGAGAAGTTTTGGCCAGTCGCAGGACCGGGCTTTGATGCACCCGAATCGCTCACCCCGGATGAGTTCGAGTGCTTCCGCCGAACTCTCCGGGAGACTCACTCCCGTCTTCACTGCCTACAAATGCCATACCCCGGGAGTCAACTACACCTGGAGGATATTGGTGAGCAGTGCCGTCAAATTGACCTGGCCATGCTCCCCGCGGTTCGGCACCCCGGGTCATTTGGGCACCACGAGGCCCTCCAACAACGATGCGTTGAGTGCTTTCAAGTACTCCGCAAAGTTATCGAGGAAGCCACCCCCCACGTGTATATCCGTGGATGGGGGCAGTACGCTGCCCTACGCTTCAGTGTGATTCGCCGACAGCCCGATTCGTTGGGTGGCCCTGAGGGTATATCCCCAGGGACAGGAACAGTCAATATGGCTGACCTGTCGGGAGAGGGGAACGACTTGGAACTTCTCGACGGGGGCTTCCCCCCCGAAGACAAGCCGTCGTCAGACCCATCAGTGAGAGTTACTCGTCATCAGAGGAACCTCCTGGGGCTCCCCGCACCCACTGAAGCACTGACGTTGAGCCGAAACGTCAGCAAAGGAAAAGAGCACAGCGAGGCTATAAGGCCCGCCGACCCATCTGCCTCCATGCAGAGGGCAGAGGAGGATCCCGAGAAGGCTACGCTACGTCAGCAGCTCGCCGAACAGAAGAAGCTGGTTGACCAGCTCCTCGCCGAGCGCGCTGCAGAACGGCGGCCTGACTATGGTGATCCTAGGCCAGGACAGCAGGGACCGGAACAACCGCTCCTTGATGAGACTCTCCCGGGCAACCGTGATCATGCCGTGTTCGCCGACAGGAGAGAGGCCATTGCCTATGGCAAGAGGGCGCGGTATGTTTCGCCACACCCTCCCGAGCGGCGGGACTACTTGAGGGACCCCGCTCGGATTCCTCCCGCTGCCCCAAGGGCCGCTCCGCCAGCCATCCCACGAGCTGCCGAGTTCGACGATCCGGTCGACGACCCGATTGAAGGGCCATGCAATGCGCTCGTGGTTAGAGATCCTCGCCAGGACTGGAACCCATGTCCGGACGATCCGATGGCGGCACTCATTGCCCGCTTGGAAGCCTTGGAGACTCGGCAGGTGGCGATCCCACCGGACGGCAAGCCATACCCAGCATGGGTGGATGACATGCCGGCGCCTCCGGGATTCGGGAATCCCACTTTCGCCCCCTTCAACGGGACCGGAGATCCGCCACAACATTTGGCCCATTTCAACTCGAGGTGCGGGCCTATGTTGGGGACTCCGGCGCAGCAAGAGGCCGCTAAGCTTCGCTGCTTTGTCCAGACACTGGAAGGGCCAGCATTTGTCTGGTACAACCAGCTTCCCGTCGGGTCGATAACTAGCTGGGAGGACCTTCGTAGACAATTCCTCTACCAGTTCAGTTCCACGACCCGGAAGACGAGTATCGCAGACCTCTTCAAGTGCAAGCAGAGGCCTGATGAGCGAGTCGCGGACTTCGTCGCCCGATGGAAGGGTCTCACGTATTCCCTTGACATGCCATTGACTCAGGAGCAGTTGCTGACAATGTGCGTCGGGAACGTCAAGACCGAGCTGGTCCCTTCCCTGATCACTCAGAATTACCCCGGAGGGTTCAGGGACTTCTCAGACAAAGCTCAACGTCTTGAGGAAGCCCTGCAACAGGCCAGCCAGGCACACCCGCTGCCTCCTATGATTCCTGCAAGGAGAGCCAGCAGGGCTGAGCCCGCTGCTGTGGCCCAGATAGAGGCTCCCAGGCCGTTGGAGCTGCTGCCGGTGAGGCCAGCTCCGCAGCCTCACAGGAATCCGCCTCCACGGGCTCAGTTCCCGGCCCAGCAACGGCAGCCTCAGAACCGGCCGGCCCCTCCGCGTAATGTACCGCCGCAACCCCGGCGAGATAATCAGGGTCCACCTCCTCGGCAGGCCCCTCCGGCCCCTCGTCAAGACCGTGCTCCCAGGGGCCCGCGACACCTGACGTACTCATTCCATGAGGATCAGGTCCCCGGTTATTTCCGGAGCGCCCTGGAGCAGAGGATTGTGCGACTGCCTGAGTGTTGGAAGCCAGAAGAGGCACATCTCACGGATAACCCCCGCTACTGCCCCTACCATCGGGCCCTGGGGCACACCATCCAGCGGTGCTATGTGTTTAAGGACTGGCTCCAAGACCAGATTAACAACAATGTAATCAGGTTGGGCCCAGCTCCAGCACATGTAGCGGGCGTGTTCGTGGGATCAGATGACGATAGTGGCAACGAGGACGAATGGCAGCTGGTCTCCGACCGCGGGTCCCAGAAGTATAATAACTGGATGGCCCGCAAGACGACCATTCGCGCCCAGGGAATCATCCGTGCGTGCTTGAATCAGCCTGAGCCCCCAGAACCTGCGGGTGCTGCTTCGGCATCGTCGTCCCAGTCTGCCTCCTCCAAGAGGAGCAAACGGCGGCAGTGCAAGAAGGAAGAGCGCGCCCCGCCAGTTCCGCCACTATCCCGTACTCTCGGCGATTTCATGCCCCCGGAGATGGGGGTCCCTCCTCGGATCCGCCCGGTGATGGATGACTCGTCCGATGACGGTATTGGGTACGCTTCGGTTAACACCGTCGAGCTGGTAAATCCCTTTTCGGTTCCCGACGTTGAAGAACACCAGGTGGACCTCCCTAGCGTCCCCGGTCGTCGCCACCGTCGGAAGAACCGCAGCAGCAGGAGTCGCCGGGGCACAGCCGTCCGTACCTCCGGCCAGGCCGTGCACGCCACTGAGACTAGGCGGCAGGCTCAAGATCGAGCTCAACGTACGCAGGCTCCCCATCCGGGGATGACGGATTCGCCTCCGCCACTGTTTGTGGTATGGGACCGGGCAGAACCGCCTCAGCCGCGTCGCGATCAGCTCCGCCCTGCCACAAGTCCATCCCGGCCTCCTGACTCCAGTACGGTGACCATTTCCCGGACTGCGACCAGTGAACAGCGAGATGCGCCAAGTACCAGTCGGCCGCCGATCCAACCGGTAAGGCCCGTCATGCCACCAACCGCAGAGCAATCTCCTGCAACCAGGAGCTCGCGCTTGGCCAAAAAGTATGATGTCCTGAAGCACTTGGCCGACATCCCAGCAAGGCTCTCCATCCTTGAGGCTCTGCGCATGTCATCTGAGATGCGCGAGGCACTCGCTGAAGCCCTGAAAAGCCCCCTCCAGTTTGAGACAGAGGTTGCGGCTGCAGAGGCCTTTCACGCCGAAACGATCGAGGACGCCGAATGTCAGGCAGTTATCTCGTTCTCTGGTAAGGATGAAGACCCTCCTATACTGGGACACATTCGTCCGCTGTATGTCACCGGCCAGTTCAACGGCCTTGAAGTCCGGCGCTGTCTTGTCGACACGGGGTCCGGGATTAATCTGATTCCAACTCGGACGCTCCGGAGATTGGGGTTGTCTGAGGATGACTTGATTCCCTCCGACCTCAGGATCCAGGGGTACGACCGCACCGAGCAAACCCCGGTCGGCAAGATACGTTTGAAGACCCAGTTCGGTGACTTGGTTGCCAACACCGAATTCATGGTAGTCTCTCAGGACACTGCGTATAACGCATTGATGGGCAGGCCATGGCTTCACCTTCATGCGGCGGTTCCCTCGTCATACCACCAATGCCTCAAATACTCCCTTAATGGTCGAGTAGGCGTGCTTCAAGGAGATGCCTCTCCTTTTGCCTCATGTGAAGCCCGCTATCTGGACGCGGACTATTACAAGAGCAAGGATAAGCAGATCCTGGCAGGTGAGGTTGAGCCTGTCGCTGTTGCAAGCGATCCCTGGGCAAGTCTGGATGACGCTTACGTCCTCCCGATTCACCGGTTGGACGTCGCCATGGTCTTGACGGTCCGCGAGTCTCCTGATGAGACGGCCGCGACCGCCCGCGCCAGCACCAGTGGCCCAGCAGGATCTGGTAGCCCCAATGCAGTTTCCAACGCAGTCTCTCCCGTGGATGATCCCTCTCCGAGTGGAGAGGGTATGGAAGACGCACCCCCGGCCTTTGAGGAGGGCGTCCCCGCCACGGTCGATGAGTTAATACAGGTGAACCTTGGAACCGAGGCAGATCCAAGACCCACATTGGTTAGTGCCGCCATGCCCTCTGAGGAGCGGCAGCAGTACGTGGACTTTCTCAGGCAGCACCGTGATGTGTTCGCTTGGGGCTATGACGAGATGCCGGGGCTAGATCCTCAGGTAGCCGTCCACCGCCTAGGTCTCCCGGCGAACCATCGCGGGTTCAAGCAGCCTCCCAGGAAGATGCACCCATCCCATGGTGCCATGGTTGAGGCCGAAGTTGACAAGCTTATCAAAGCCAACTTCGTGAGGGAAGTTCAGTACCCCAAATGGCTGGCCAACATTGTGCCGGTCAGGAAGAAGAACGGGCAGATTAGAGTCTGCATCGACTTCCGCGATCTCAACCGCCACTGTCCGAAGGATGATTTTCCCCTTCCAGTGACAGAGCTGTTGATTGATGCCACGGCAGGGTTCCAAGCCCTCTCCTTCATGGATGGATACTCCGGATACAACCAAATTCGGATGGCCCCTGAGGATGAGGAGTTCACTGCCTTCAGGGCCCCCCAAGGTACCTTTTGCTACCGGGTCATGCCCTTCGGCCTGAAGAATGCAGGTGCCACCTACCAACGGGCGATGCACCGCATATTCAAGCCAATCCTCGGCACACTGGTGGAATGCTACGTCGACGACTTGGTTGTCAAATCGCGCCAGCGTCAGGACCATCTCAAAGATCTTGAGAAAGTGTTCAGCTTCCTCCGGTCTCGCTGCCTGAAGATGAACCCGTTGAAGTGTGCCTTTGGGGTCACCTCCGGAAAGTTCCTTGGATTTGTGGTAAGATACCGGGGTATTGAGATCGACCCAGAGAAAATCAGGGCGATTAGCCAGATGCCTCCCCCGGGTACCGTCCGGGAACTGCAAGGGTTCCAAGGCCACTTAGCCTATATACGCCGATTCATCGCGAATCTGGCCGGCAAGTGTAAGCCCTTTTCTCGGCTTATGAAGAAGGGTGTCACCTATGTATGGGATAAAGAGTGTCAGACCGCTTTCGAGGAAATCAAGCAGTACCTGCTTCGACCTCCGGTCCTGATGCCGCCCGTATCCGGAAAGTCGCTGGTCCTTTATGTGACCGCCCTGGAACGGTCCCTGGGTGCCCTTCTCGCCCAGAAGAACAACGAGGGAACAGAGAATAGCCTCTATTACCTCAGTCGCATGCTCCTCGATGCGGAGGTTAGGTATTCCCCCATCGAGAAGAGCTGCCTGGCGCTCGTATTTGCCGTACAGAAATTACGGCACTACTTGCAGCACCATGAGGTACAGTTGGTTTCTCGGGTAGACCCGTTGAAATATATCCTGAGCCGACCTATGTTGACTGGCCGTCTAGCGCGGTGGGCTGTGATTCTCCAGCAGTTCGACATCAGGTATGTGTCTCAGAAGGCCATCAAAGGGCAAGCGTTGGCAGACTTTCTGGCCGCTCACCCGACCTCCGCGGATCAGCCGCTGGATCTAGGCTTTCCTGATGAGACCATTCTCTCGGTTGATCGAGCCGATCCATGCTGGCAGATGCACTTTGACGGTGCCTCCCGGAGCCCCACCGGTAGAAGACTCGATAATCCTAAGCTCAATAGAGTGGGCTTGGGCATCGTCTTCATTACCCCGGAGCGAGCCGTGCTGCCATACTCTTTCCTGTTGTCAGAGGGCTGTACCAACAATGAGGCGGAATACCATGCCCTCATCACCGGCCTCGAGTTAGCTCTCGAGATCGACGTGCCCCATCTGTGTGTGAAAGGGGACTCCGAGCTGGTCATTAAGCAGATCAATGGCGACTATGTTGTCAGGAAGCCGGAACTTGTGCCGTTGTTGGAGTGCACCCTCCTTCTGATGGCCCGGTTCCCTTCTCGGCCAGAAATTGTCCATATTCCCCGGTCGCAGAACGGTCGAGCAGATGCTTTGGCCAGCCTGGCTGCGTCACTTGCGGAACCTGAACAGGACAACCTGATCGTCCGCGTGACGCGCCGCAGGCTCATCGCTCCCGTTATCCCGGAAGAAGATCGCGGCCCGTTGGTAAGTAATCTCACCACGGTTGCCCCTATGCCCGGAGCCCCGAGTACCCCAGATATAGCAGTCGGATCAGCCCCTGATTGGAGGACGCCTTTGGTTGAGTACCTCCAACATGGCATTCTTCCGTCAGATCGGGCCGAGCGCGAGCGAGTTCGACGCCGCGCATCGCAGTTCGTCCTCCAGAGCAGTCCCGGCCTGGAGCAGATCCTCTACAAACGCGGATTTGATGGTGTTCTCCTCCGTTGCCTTCAGGGAGTTGAGATCCCACGAGTCATGCAAGAGGTTCATGCTGGTTCATGCGGCGCCCACCAAACTGGGCCGAAGCTGTCCCACCAGATTCGGAGGTTGGGATACTTCTGGCCCTCTATGATCCATGACTGCATCGAGTACGCCAGGAGGTGCCATGCGTGCCAGGTTCACGCGAACTTTGTGCATCGGCCGCCGGAGCCTCTCCATACCACAAGGTATTCCTGGCCCTTTGCAGTCTGGGGACTGGACGTTGTGGGACCTTACCCGCCGGCGACAGCTCGCCAGTGCCGGTTCATTCTGACCGCCACGGACTTCTTCTCCAAGTGGGCAGAAGCGATTCCGCTCAGAGAGGTCAAATCCTGTTCGATCGCTGACTTCGTGACCTCCAACATCATCTATCGATTTGGAGTGCCTCACGCTATCCTCACGGATAACGGAACCAATTTCCGAGCAGCCGAGTTGAAGAAGTTGTACGCCAAGTATAACATCCGCTCGAACCATACATCTCGCTATCATGCGCAGGCGAATGGACAGATCGAGGCGTTTAACAAAACCCTCTCTAACATTCTGCAAAAGATGGTTGGTCAGAACAAGAAGAGTTGGCCGGACAAGCTCCCCAACGCCCTCTGGGCTTATCGGACGACGACTCGCAATTCCACCCAGATGACCCCTTATTCCCTGGTGTATGGAGCTGAGGCCGTCCTGCCCATCGAGATCCAGTTACCGTCCTTGCGCACTGCGGTCTACGACCAGCAAGCGCCGGACAGAGTTGCTGAAGCCCGTCTAGTCGAGTTGGAAGCACTGGATGAGAATAGACTTCGCGCTTTGCACAACTTGGAGAGGCATCAAAGCAGGATGGCTCGAGCTTTCAATAAGAAGGTTCGCCTCCGCTCCTTCCTACAGGGTGATCTAGTGCTAGCCCTAAGAGCACCGATGATCCCCGGCAGGAAGCCGCCCAAGTTGGAGCCCAAGTGGGAGGGACCTTTTGTTGTCCACAAGGTCTATCCCAATGGCGCGTACTCCCTAGCGACTATGGATGGTGAGCGTGTCACTCCTCCCACCAACGCTAGGTTCCTCAAGCAATACTTTGCCTGAGTGTCACCACGTCCTGCACGACGTTAAACTGCATTCGTCCAGGCTACAAGACGTTAAACTGTTTAGCATTCGTCCGCGCTGCAAGACGTTAAACTGCCAAGTGCTTCGTCCCGCATGACGCTAAACTGCACTACGTCCGAGCTACAAGACGTTAAACTGTTCAGCATTCGTCCTGCATGACGTTAAACTGCCTCTCCAGAACTACGTATGGCTTGATTCCCATCCTTATGGGATACGTAGGACCGCCTGAACCCTCGTGTTTCAGGCCCAGCCCCATCCTTCGGGAATTTCCATCCCATCTCGGGCCCTTGGCCCAGTTGCCCCGGGGTGTGCGGCGTATGGTGTGAGTGCGGGGCTATGCCCTCATTCACGTCGGTTTGTTCGTCACGCTGTACGCCCCCCTCCACGTTTGGGGATGCCTTCTGCTCCCCCCTTCTTTTTTCCTCATCGTCCTGCATGACGTTAAACTGCACTTCAAGAACTACGTATGGCTTGATTCCCATCCTTATGGGATACGTAGGACCGCCTGGACATCATGTTTCAGGCCCAGCCCCATTTCCCGGGAATCCCTATCCCGCGTTGGGCCTCTGGCCCCAGTTCCCCTCCTTTTTGTGCGAGGCGTATCGCGTGAGCGGGGGATTATGTCCTCATTCGCGTCGGTCTACTGGCCGCGCCGTACGCCTCCCCCGTGTGTGGGACTACCTCACACCCCTCATCGTCCTGCATGACGTTA
This sequence comes from Viscum album, assembly GCA_963277665.1. Lineage (NCBI taxonomy): Eukaryota > Viridiplantae > Streptophyta > Magnoliopsida > Santalales > Viscaceae > Viscum > Viscum album. The sequence goes on from OY728123.1 coordinate 1,229,417,809, forward strand.
AACTGCCTTTCCAGAACTACGTATGGCTTGATTCCCATCCTTATGGGATACGTAGGACCGCCTGGACGCTTGTGTTTCAGGTCCAGCCCCGTCTCTTGGTTGATCACGGGGACCTGCCCCCCTTCGGTTGCTCTCAGGGTGAGTCCTCCGACCCTTTCCGGAGATCTGTTAACATGTTTTGGGGTGCTTCGGTCTATGACTCGTAGTGTCAGATTCAATCCCGACAAGTCCTGTGTTGCTTGTCAGGCCTCGCGCTTCCTCTTGTTCGAGCCTTCACTCAAAGGGATCCTCGTTAGCGGTTTGGGTACGATGCCTCAGTGCTCTCCCACCGCTCCGGGTCGATTTACCGGCGGGTCTTGGGCCGCAAATCGATATGAATCCTGCGATTGAGCGGTTGATGCTCGTTTGCTTGCCCCGTCTTAGGCTGACGCGATCGGATGTTGTGTTGCGAATGCGTCAGCAACGTCCTTGATCGCCATGTCAGCTCTCTCGGGCTCTGAACATTGGTTGCGCAGTCCTCATCACACTCCGCCTTTGTGCGTTGTAGTGGGATCTTGACACTCTCTTCATACCGACCTCCGGTACGCCTCTACACGTTAGGCAGACCAACCAGGGTAATGATGTCGTTCGAGGCTCCCATGATCTGAGCACCAAGGATATATGCAGATATCCTCCCTAAGGGCCATGCGTAGCTGGACCCTCGTCCCCATAAGGAGGAGGGAGTCGCCCGAACAATTGCGTTCTGGGCCCAGTATATCTGGAGGCTAGCATCTCTGCCCCTCGGGTGATGGACATACGCAGACCCCTATCCCAAGACTCTTTTCCTGGAATCGCGCGTGACCGCAGGGCTGGGTATGTTCCCACCTCCGCCGTGTCCGCCGTATCGCGATAAGCGGGTTCCTCCATGGTCCGAACCACACGACCTTAAACTGTGTTGTCTGGTCCTACCACACGACCGTAAACTGTGATCGTCTTGGCCGCCCGACGAGAAACGGCACTGCATCGTGATGTCCTCCTCAGGGGACACTCATGTTGGGCGCTGGTTAATGACCACGCCATTCATCAATGCCTTCCATGGCTTGATTATTGTGGCGACGCCAGAGATTTCTCAATCACGGGCATGTCGCCGCACAAAGAAAAACCATTCATCTTTAAGGACAAACAAGAAATATCAAATGCCGCTCCTTTTGTGTGCGAGGGTCAGACCCGCACTCTTCCCCGCGCTGGTGCCCGATTGTGTTGCACCGCGCTTCAAGAACTACGTGCGGCTTGATTCCCGTCCTTATGGGATACGTAGGAACGCCCGGATGTTTGAAACTTCGGGTCCAGCCCCCCACCTCTTAGAGATTCCCCCTTCTCTGGGGAATCCGCCGCCTTCAGGTCACCCTCAAGGCGTGTTCCCCGACCCCTTGTCGTGGTCCACCGGTGTCAAGAGTACTCTGGTTTATTGCCAGGAGGGTCAGGATCCGCTTGGTCAGGTTTCCTCCACTTTTCAGGCTTCGTGCTCCCTTTCATTCGGACCCATCGTCTACGCCCTGGGTGGAGCCCCCGTGAACGGTTCGGACACAATGCCTCAGTGCTCTCCCACCGACTCGGGCCGGTACCCCCAATGGCCTCGGGCAGCAAATCGATATAAATCCTGCGATTGAGCGGTCGATGCTCGTTTGCTGCCTCATTCCACCAACGGTTGGTGCGATGTTGATGCTGCTTTTCCGCCACGGTCGGCAGTATTCTCATATCGTCACGCCGGTGCTCCCGGTCCTCGAGTGAATGGCCGCATGATTCACATTTTCCACCTCCCATTCTGACCAGGCGAAACCTCGACACTCTTGACACTATCCCTCAGTGCATCTTCGCATATCCAGGGGATATGACCACGATGTGGCGTGCTTTGAGCCCTTCTGGTCCGAGCTCTAAGACCTTAAACTAAGATCTCTCCTTATGGTCCGAGCTCTAAGACCTTAAACTAAGATCTCTCCTTATGGTCCGAGCTCTAAGACCTTAAACTAAGATCTCTCCTTATGGTCCGAGCTCTAAGACCTTAAACTAAGATCTCTCCTTATGGTCCGAGCTCTAAGACCTTAAACTAAGATCTCTCCTTATGGTCCGAGCTCTAAGACCTTAAACTAAGATCTCCCCTTATGGTCCGAGCTCTAAGACCTTAAACTAAGATCTCTCCTTATGGTCCGAGCTCTAAGACCTTAAACTAAGATCTCCCCTTATGGTCCGAGCTCTAAGACCTTAAACTAAGATCCCACCTTTATGGTCCGAGCTCTAAGACCTTAAACTAAGATCTCCCCTTATGGTCCGAGCTCTAAGACCTTAAACTAAGATCTCCCCTTATGGTCCGAGCTCTAAGACCTTAAACTAAGATCCCACCTTTATGGTCCGAGCTCTAAGACCTTAAACTAAGATCTCCCCTTATGGTCCGAGCTCTAAGACCTTAAACTAAGATCCCACCTTTATGGTCCGAGCTCTAAGACCTTAAACTAAGATCTAGCCCTTATGGTCCGAGCTCTAAGACCTTAAACTAAGATCCCACCTTTATGGTCCGAGCTCTAAGACCTTAAACTAAGATCTCCCCTTATGGTCCGAGCTCTAAGACCTTAAACTAAGATCCCCCCTTTATGGTCCGAGCTCTAAGACCTTAAACTAAGATCTCCCCTTCTGGTCCGAGCTCTAAGACCTTAAACTAAGATCTAGCCCTTATGGTCCGAGCTCTAAGACCTTAAACTAAGATCCTCTAGCCCTTATGGTCCGAGCTCTAAGACCTTAAACTAAGATCCTCTAGCCCTTATGGTCCGAGCTCTAAGACCTTAAACTAAGATCCTCCACCTTTATGGTCCGAGCTCTAAGACCTTAAACTAAGATCCAGCCCTTATGGTCCGAGCTCTAAGACCCTAAACTAAGATCTATCCCAAATGGGGTCCTACGTCCTGCATGACGTTAAACTGCACTCACAGAACTACGTGTGGCTTGATCTCCAGCCTGATGGAGTACGTAGGAACGCCCGGGCATTTCGACTCGGGTCCAGCCTCAGGGATCGATAAGTCCCGCCCCTCCTCGTCGCCGGCCGTCTGGCCTGACTTCGGGTAGAGTGGTGCAGTTGTGATATTCTCCCCGATTCAGCTCGGGATGCCCCATCGCAATGATGGGAAGCGACAGTTTCCTCGTCAGAGAGGTGCTGTCTGAGAATTGAGGTGACTCACGGCCAGATTAGTGCATCCGCCCAATACGCTTTCCCCACGGTGGCGCAATTTTGAGAGCGTTGGATTCTGTCCGAACAAATCGTCACTTCGCCCCACGCTTCGCATGCCCTGTTGATCTGGATTTTCCACCCTTGTGTCTGAAGGAACCCCAAAGCGGTATTCATGATGACATGTGATCCGCCTCCTGCAATATGAATGATGGCCTTTTTCGGTCCGTCTATTGCAGTTGTTATGGTCGATCCACTGTCCGCCTACCGTCTTGGGCATTTCCTGGAAGGCCGATCGTTGTGGATGTCTGGATTCGGGACACGCGATTCACCCTTTCTCATTTCCCTATGTTCGGATAAAATCTCAACGCCCCTAGCGTTGTCCCGCTCGTGTGTTGGAACAAGTTGGGGGACGATACATTGGTTAGGTCTGAGGTCTCCTTTCCCAGGAATGACCTCCCTCTTTTCTCCAGAAACCCAGGCCCAATTATGGATGCCTGATGCTTGGTTAACACTCCCGCAAGACAACGAATTGTGGTTGAGCATGTTAAACCAAAAGACGCAGATAAATATGGCGATTCATACAAGTGGATCAAAATATTAAGTAGCGGAAGCAAATGTTCTGGGAATGGCAAAAAACAGCCCTTAGGGATTAGCGTGCTGAATGAGTCTTTCTAATGCCGCTACCCTTTGGCTGGCGGCCTCCAGGGCTGCTTCTCGTTCTCTGCGTGCCCTCTCCTCGTCGGCGGTCGCAGCACGCAGTTCGTCAATCCTGGCCTGTGCACGCTCCCGCTCGACTTGGAGTGTGACCATCTGTTGGCCCGCCTCCGTCAGCTGTACCTGAGCGTCGATCAGTTGTGCCGATAGTTGCTCCACAAGCTCGGTACATGTTGCGACGAAGGCCTCCTTCTCTGCCGCCTGCCCTTCGAGGCGCCGGACTTCCTGCTCTGCCGCGATGAGCGCCTGCGTGCTCTCCGACATGTCCCGACTTTGTGCGACGTCGGCACGCCGGCGGCTCTTGCTCATCTTCTCGGCCATGAAATCACGGACCGTCAGATGGAGGCGTTGAGCATCAGCTCCCCCGGCACACAGGAAGCGCAGCCAGGTCTGAAGTGATCCCATGCTCCCCAGCCATTCCGATGGGTCTCGCTTGAGGAAGCGCTGGATGCACTTCCACCCCCTGCGTCGCGTTACCCGGCTATCCTCGACCGCCTCCGCGTCCGAGTCATCCATCTCCTCTGGGTCGGCAGGCCGGTAGGAAGGGAAGGCAGCCAGCAGGTCTGCTGCAGGGTCCGCCCCTGGGAGGTCCTCACGAGGGAAAGGTTCCCCAACATCCGGGCAACCTTCTTCTCTCTCCCCAGCGGCGCTGACACCCTCGTCAGCCCCCAGCCTCTCTCCGGTGGCAGCACCGCCGACGTCCGCAGCCCCTTGATCAGCAGTTGGTGGGGCCGGCTCGGTTTGGGAAGCCTGTTCCGGAGCAAGCGGCATGTCCACCACTGGTCCACTCGTAGATGGCCCGGGTTCGGCAACCCGACGAGCCTCCGATGTTGAGATCACTGCGCAGGGCATGCCATGGTTAGTCACGGATCGTCAATGGCAAGCACCAGCAGTAAAGTAGGGAGACTTACGGGAGTTCGGAGCATCATCTTCCGCTACCCCGGTCGCCGCAGGAACAGTTGCAGCAGGGGACCCCTTAGCGCTTGTCAATTCGATAATGGGTGCCTGGCCCCCGCCTTGTCCTGCTGGCGCCTCTCCTACTCCTGTTGAGGACGCCTGACCGACGTCCGTGTGCTCCTGAGAAGGATGGAGAAACGGGTTAGAAGCTGCATAAGAGAATGGATGAAGCAAGTTGAGTAGGGATAGAAGCGGACCTCGAGGAGCTCAGTGACATCAACGTTGTCAGAGCCGGCCACCTCGCCGCTCTCCCGTGGGCTCCCCCGATGGGACCTTCCCTCGGAGCCTTCATCCTCCCCCGTCTCCTCCTCCTCCTCGGAGTCGTTACTGTCATCTTCTTCCGGCGGCATCTGTTCCGGAGCGGGCTCGAGACCGAGCATCACCTTCACCAGAAGGGATGGCTCCGCACGCTGACCACGTTGGCGCGCGTACTCGTCCATGGCCGTCAGATATGCATATTGCCGGTTGAAGTCCACCCTGTCGGTGATCTGGAGGCGCCCGACCTCTGGCAGATAGATTCCTTCTCTGAGTATCTTTCGCCAGATGACGTCGGTCCCCAGTGACTGCCGCAGGGTCATCCAGGCCGACCACAGCGCCGGGAAGACTGCATCGTGGGAGGGTTCGAGCAGACGTCTCACCTGCTTCCCGGGCCGCTCCTCGACCGCCGCATGTGCCCCCTCTCTGGGCGCTGAGGTCGTAGCGGCAGCCTGCGATGCGCCCGCCGCCGAAGTCCCTGCCCGCGCCGGCTCCGCTGCTTGGCGCGCCTCCGTTCTCCCCCGTGTGGCGGCGCCTCGCCTCCTTCCTTGACGCCCGGTCTCCGCACGGGTAGCCTCGAGCCGCCGAACTAGCTTCCGCAAGAGCCCCTCAGGGTACGCGATGGCCCAGTGTTCGGCGTACTCGGTTGCCAAGCCTGCGTTAACTCCGGTAGGAGGGAGGGTGATGACGTCGCCAGAGCCGAAGGCGACGAACATCAGCCACATCTGGCGAAGGACGCCGGGGTTCGTCTCCTCCCGGACAGCAGTGAATACCCTCTTCGGCATCCGCTGAAGGCACCCGAACTGCCTGGCGAACCGGGTCGGCACGTAAGGCTCGCAGATCACCTTCCCGTCGATCCGAGCCACGAGCACCCCGCCCCGCATGTTCAGGAAGTATTCATGCTGCTCCAGCGGGCCCTGTCCGTTGTCGATCATCTGGCCGACGGGAGTGGGGAACGGGCTGAAGTTGAAATTGGCATGATTGCCAATCCGAACCCTCACGCCCTCCTCACTGAGGGTCATCGGAGCGACCCCCGCAATGTTCAGCAGGGAGGGTCGCAGGCCGTTGCCCGGAGGACTGATGGCATTTGGGAACGTATACCCACCAAGGTGAGCAGCCACCCAGCCGTGGAAGAACTGAAAGGGCCCACAAATCCTTCGTGGCGACCCCCCTCGTGAGATGCGTCCCAGAATGGCATACAGCCTCGCCAGTACTGGGACCCCGAGGTTGTACCTCTTATTGGCAGCCATGGCGCCCGCCATCGCCAGCGTCGCCGGACGGACGCCCATCCTCGCATCCCGCACTGGCAGGAGCCACCCGCTCAGAAAGGCGGCCAGGAACGCCGCGTACCGGACGTTCGGGTCCCGGGCCTCGATGACGCGGTACCCCCATGAGCGGTAATCGCCTGTCTCCAGGACCCGCCAGTACGACCCGTTCCGGCTCCTCTGAGCTGCGGTCGGGCACCGCTTCCCCCTGCCTGGCATCTTGACCGCCGGGTCATGCTCCAGGAACTGGCCGAACCAATCCTTGTAGGCTATGTCCTTCTGGAAGTCTTGGATCCCGAGCCGCTGCGTAGCCAGGTCAAGAAGATGCCAGGTCAGAATGGGAGTCCGTGACCTGTCCTCCCAGATGTTCTTCGGTGGCAGGAACTCATCGTACTGGTAGCCCTCCAGCGGGATACCTCCGATGCAGTGGATGTCCCAGAGACCGATGCCGACCTCCCCATGGTGAAGATGGAAGGTGTTGGTATCCGGGGACCAGCGAGTGAACAGCTCCGGCCCGAGCTCAGACTGCTGGTAGAAGTGGAACTGCGACGTCCACACCGCCTCGAACAGGCCGATGTACCGCAGCTCCTCTGCGAAGTGATCGCAAGTGTGGCGTACCCAGAACGCCCAGGCCCATTCACTGGTAAAGTTGCCCCCGGATCGCAAGTCCCAGTCCTTCAGCCAGCCCTTGGTGTCGTCAGTGACACTCTGACGGTATGTGCTCGAGTAGAGGGCTGGAGAATTCTCCGCTGTAGGCTCACCCCCATCAATGGTTCGCGTCCTCGGGTTCAGGACGTAGACATCCAAGTGCCTGGTTTCCCTGGCAGGATGCCCATTGTTGGTGATGTTATAGCGGTGAAGCTCGTCCTCCCGAGTCACCCAGGTTCGCGGCGCATCAATCTCGAACCCTGGCACCGGAACCTCATCGAGGATGCCGAAGTTCCAGAGCGGCAGGTTGTCCGACAGTGGATATGTCTTCTGGGCCGGCGTTAGTAAGTCGAACAAGGATTGATTGTTGGAAACAATCTCCTTGGCTCCGTAAACCTCCTCGTTCGTCGCCATCTCAGCTCTGCGAGTGGCGGCATCCCCCTCATTTCCTCTGTGCGCGGCCATCTCAGAAGTTTCGGGAGTCGTGCGGGTTAAGGGATGAAGAGTGCGGGATCGGACGAGGCTGGTGGAAAAGTTTGAAGGTTGGCGCGCAATCCAAGTGGACGGCGCGCAATTGGGAAGACTGTCGCGCAAAGTTCCGGGTTTTCGCGCAAAAACAGGTGAAATCCGGACGGTTTTGCGCGCCGATCGGGCGAATTTCGCGACCGGAAGAGGCAATTTCGCGCACGAGAGCTTGGGAGCTTATCGCGCGGAAGGCCAGAGTACGGAACGCGGGACCCAGCGCCCCTATTTATAGGCGAGGCCGGGCCCGCGCTGCGCGGAAAGCGCTTTGCGCGACCGCAGCGGCGAATTTCGCGACCGGTGCCCCTTTTTGCGCGCCTAAGTCCCGCGCCGCCCAGGACTTCGGCATTCCGGCGTCTCCCTCGGAACCCGATCGTTGCGACCTCTCGCCGATCAGATTCCGAGGGGGGGCTTTTGTAGACGCCGGAAAAGTCCGTTGCTCCCAAACGAAGCTCCGGATGCGGAAAGCGAGGTCATATTTGGAGTCGGAAGGATGTTTCGGAGGGCCCGGAGGCCTTGCGCGGAATTTCAGAGGCACGCGCGCAAAGGTGATGTCCCGCGCGGAAAACCCCCGGGATGCGCGCAATGCGCCGGCTCGGCGCGCAATTCTGCGCGCCGCGGGTCCGCGCGACTCCCTTACGCGCCGCGCCCGATTCCGCGCCCGCGAGAAGAATTTCGCGCTCGCACCCTGGATTCCGCGCCCGGGGTTGCCTATAAATACAAGGCGACCCCCAACGTTTCAAAGGTTGCTGGAAGTCGAAACGTCTCCCGTGCGCGCAATTCAACCCCTTCCGCGTGCAATGACGAACTTCAGGTAACCTCCTTTCTTTCGCGCAAGAAAGCCTCGGGGTCCGCCTTCGCGCGCAATCCCCGCTGGCTCCTTTCATTTGAATAAACACTCACCCTAAGGCCTTTGCGCGCAAAAGAACCCGCTTGCGCGCAATTGCCCCAGGGTGCGCGCAATCCGGCCCGATTGCGCGCACCCCCCTTCTTTCAAGTGGCCATTCATTAGAGAATGAGCCGTTGCCCCCGCGCGCTATCCGAAGCCCGGTGTGAGCAATCTCAAGCATCCGCGCGCAAGGCGCTGGCCCAATTGCGCGCCAGCCGCCCCGATTGCGCGCCGGCCCGCAGTATTGCGCGCAAAGCTTCCTTTTTGCGCGCAATCTGCCAGGGTCGTCCCCGTTGACCTCCTAAGGGTACCCGCCTGTGTGGCACCCGATGATTCTCATTCCGGGTGCCCGCACCGTGCGTTGTCTTCCCGTGCGGCCCTCCAGGCTTGCGCGAAGTGACACGCACCTATGTCCAGCATGACGTTAAACTGCATATATGTCCAGCATGACGTTAAACTGCATATATGTCCAGCATGACGTTAAACTGCATATATGTCCAGCATGACGTTAAACTGCATACTCGTCCAGCATGACGTTAAACTGCATATACGTCCTGCACGACGTTAAACTGTACATCGTCCGCGCTGCAAGACGTTAAACTGCCAAGTGCTTCGTCCGGCAACCTATGCCCAGCATGACGTTAAACTGCACACCCGTCCAAGCTGCACGACGTTAAACTGCCTAGCCCCCATCGTCCGTGCTGCAAGACGTTAAACTGCCAAGTGCCTCGTCCTCAACACATGACGTTAAACTGTACTTCGTCTGGCAAGACGCTAAACCGTCCGCAACCTGATCCCGTGCTCCGCACGCAGGGTCTCCCCCGGTTTGGACGTGGCCCCCACCCGCTCGTCTCTGCAGGGATGTCGGGATTGTCCCCCTTTTGGGACGATTTAATGGGAGTGGCTTTTCCCTACGGGGGCAGGGTATTACAAACCCCTAGTTTCTCGTGGGAGGCTGCACATGTGTATCTCCATTGCACCTCCCCACTGCCGAAGCCAGTAGAGGGTCTGACTGGGATCGAGGTGTCTTTTGCTTTCGGTCCAAGTCCCTTCCAACTGAGTTTTGCAGTATCCGGGCTGCCCCAAGTGCGTAAGTCCTGACAGATTGAACTACGTGGACTTTGATCCCTGTCTTCTATACAGGGTACGTAGGAAGCCTCCCTGAGGTCCAAGCCCACCACCTGGTCGTCCCGGTCGTATTTACGTCGGTTCGTCCATCAGTGGACCCCTCCAGGGTTCACGCTTGCGTTGATTCACCTATGAATCCGCCCCTGTGGGAGACCGCCCGTGTGTATCTCCACGGTGCCTCCCCACAGCCCCCCTTTTCCATTTCCCCTTTTATCGTCCAGCATGACGTGAAACTGTGATCCACCCGGCCGTTCCATCCCCCTCCGTGCGAGGTGGTTCGGTTCAATCCTCCGCCCGGCGGCCTCGACCTCTTCGTGAGTCGGCCTGCCGACGTCCAGCATGACGTTAAACTGTATGCCCGAACTACGTTGACTTTGATCCGTGTTAACGCGCGGTACGTAGGAAGCCCCCCTGGGGTCCAAACTCTTTACTCCATCATCCATCCTGATCCTTACCCGGGCCGCCACATCCCGGTGGGGTCATGCCACTTCACTCCACTCCACGTTACTTGGGAAGCCGCCCATGTGCTGGCCCCAGCGTCGGAGGTTCCCCGCAAGGGGTTCTGTCATCTGATCCACTTTTCGTGTTGATCGGTCCGATGCCGTCCCCGCTGGACGTTAAACTCGCGGCATACCCCGTGTTAAACACGGGAAGCTGAGGAAAACCTCAGGTGACACAGTTCCCCGCACCTAGTACGGGATGCCTCAGGCCATCGTGCCTTCGAGAAGCCCTATTAGGGACGGAAGACAGACGTGCAGAGCCGCAGTGTTACAACACGCCCCCAGCACCCAGAGCCACCCGGCCTTCTCACCGCAGGTTGCTGCCCCGCCCAGACTCCTTGGAACGTCCGGGCGGAAGCAGCGTAATTAACCGGTGTCCATGAAGATATGGCGCCGGGAACGAGATTCACGAACATTCTTAAGTCTATGAGGGAGACCCGGATTAGGCGACAAGTTCCGAGGAGACGTCCAAGGAAGGAGAAGCCGACATCCCATCATCCCGGTTTCGATCAAGGAGCAGACGCCCCTGAATAAGGGACGGATGCCGCCCGCCCTTGGAAAGCGGGACTGCGGGACCACAAGCCGCGCGCCCATCCCCTCGGGTTGACGGGTGCACGCGCGAACGCGTCCTGGCGGAACAGCGTAACCCGACGCACATCCGCACCGAAACAACTCTATTGATGTCATTTTTCTTGGAAGGAGAAAACATACTTTCAAATAAGAAAAAATACTTGATACAACTCATCTATTGACCGAAACCCTTTTATAATGAAAAATAGATCTCTTGATGTTTTTTTATATTTCCCTCCCCCTAGAGTGAACAGGATAATTTCATCAGCATATAATAGGTGTGTAGGAGAAACAAGCCACCTCCCAGCATGAATGGAATTCAACGTGACCTTATCTACCATGATGGAATGAAACCTACAAAGATAATCCTCAGAAATTGAAAAGATGACTGCTAATAGAGGATCCCTTTGCCTAACCCCCCTCGAACAGTCAAAGTAGCCTTCTGGATATCCATTGTTGAGAACTGAGATATGGGTGGAACTCAAGATAGATTTAAACTAGTTGATGAAAACATCATCAAAACCATACATGGTGAGATTCTGGCATACAAACCCCCACTCCATTGTATCAAAATCATTCATAACATCCAACTTTAGGGCAGGGTTTCCACCTCTGATAAGGATTTTGCGTATATTGACACACTCTGAAGTAGTCATAAGGAAATCTTGGATTGATCAACCTTCAATGAATCCAAACTAATTAGTAGATATAATCATTGTAGTAATAAGAGAAATCCAATTAGGCATAATTTTTCAAATGATTTTTTATATTGTATTAACTAGAGAAACAAGTCTGAATAAATTTTTTTCATTGGCATTATCCACCTTCATGATTAGAGAAATAAATTGGGAATTCCGACCAGTGGGAAAAGGCCCACCTATAAAAAGGGGAATGACTAGCCGGAAAACATTTACAAGAATAACATCCCAAAAAAATTGAAAGAAGAAGTTACCAAAGCTATCCAAACCAGGGGAATGGTCAGGTTTGAGATTAAAAACAGCCTATTTAATCTATGGTTCAAGAGAAACAACAATAATGATGTCATTATCATCTTAATTCACAAGCTTTGGAATGACACCATCCACATGGTCTGTGGTGGAAGATGATCCATTAAATAGATCCTTGATGTAACATATGACATGCTCAAAGAGGTCCCATATGTTATCAATAAGACTATCCCCATTTTTTATCAAGGAAAGAGGCTTTGAGATATTCTATATTTTCTGTATGGAATTTATGAAATTTTTGTTCTTTTCACCATCCATTAGCAATTTTACCTTAAAAAATCCCATTTCAACGCATATTGTAATTCAAGGAGTTTGTTGATCTTCAGGGTCAACTCGGATTCCTCCCGAAACACATCAGAGAAATCATAATTAGTGTTTAATTTCTAGACATTCTAAAGGTAAGCTTCGAGATGAGAGATATTATTATCAAGTTATCTAATGAAACTCTTGCTCCAATGTCTCAGATTCCTTTTGAGGATTTTGATTTTGGTTATACATGAAAAGGCCTCATTCTTGCAATTCACTGAACTCCATGTGCTTTGAACTATGACCTTGCATTCAGGAAGAGTAATCTAGGCCTTAATGAATCTGAATGCAAGAGGAGGATTGGGTTCATTCTCAGAAAGATCTACCATTATTAGACGATGATTAGAATTGAGCTTGGATATGGTAGAATATGATATAGATCCCCAAGTGTCCATAGAAGTATCATTGATGGAAGCCCTATAATGTTTACTAAAAACAAAACTGTTAAGATTCTTCATATACCAGGTATATTTAGCACCAACCAGATTGACCTCAAACAAATCTTTTTGATAAACACATGCTCTGAATTCCCTGGAGGAAATGGAGTTGTTTGCAGCACCTGTTTTCTCATCCAAATATAAAAGTGCTTTAAAGCCCCCCAAAATGATCCATGATAATGTAATTCCAGAATTGAGAACACTTATGTCAACCCACAGGTTCCTACGGTTTTGATACCTAATATGGGAATAAATAAAAGAGAATGTAATGTTATAACCAATGTATCTGATAGATCAAGTGACATGATGTTCAATAGTAGTGACCATGGGGATGCTCTTCAAATAAGAGTGATCAAGCACCCATAGACTTTTGATATCCGTTGAACACCTGTTGATGTCAATGAGAAGAAAACCCATCCTCTCAAAGCTGGAGATACAGGAGAAAAATATATTTTTTAGGTTAGAAAGGACTATGATAACTGTCTTATGTTTCTAGATAAACAAACGAATAGATCTGATGGTCTTCTTTATTGCCATGAACTAGGAAATTCCAAAAGAAAATATTCATTGGAAATTGAAACCGAGGTTATGACCTCTTTTCCCTATGTATTCTTTAGTGGCCTTCCATTCTTTTTTTAGGAATATAAAACCATTGAAACAGATCATTTATATCAGTCGTGCTAGTCATAACATCCTTGATCTTTCTCTATAGGCCTGTAATGACCATATCTATCTGAATTTATTGTATGGTGATGATTTTTGAATCATCAACTTTATTTTCACAACCCCCCTAGCATGTGCTGCCAAAGTGAAATGTTTTTGTATATGTGAGCTTTAGATTACATGGAGGATTAGTGATGGCCAACCCTTCAATGAGATGGACTTCCTGTTGAACAACTAGAATGATCAAACTATTTCGATCAGGAGATCCAAAATACTGAAGTTTCTTTCCAAGAGGTAGTCCCTTAGATGAGACTGGTAATTTATCAGTAACTTCATGGGATTCACAATTTGATATAGTACCTAACCCCAATACCAGCATTTTGATATCATGGTACAAGTCCATATAAATGGATTCTTCCTCTGATACATTTTGAAGGCCTATCACCAAATTAAAAATGTTATATGATAAATAAAATTCAATAATGTGATTGTCATTGGAATCCTATGTTGTAGGGTAATTCAGCACAGGTTCCACCACAGTAGGTATGTTCCTTTCTTCTACAACTAAATTGCCCCATGATTTCTTCTTGGAGGTAGATTGTCTAGGATGATTCTCAAAATGGATCTCTTCAGAAGAAGGGGGTTGGGCATCTCCATTAATAACAAAAACAATATCCTTTTTAGCCGTTACAGAAACCAATGATGTTCCAGATTAATCCTTACTTACTCCCTTTTTCTCAGAGGTGACATTTGTATTCCTTCTATTTTTATTTGCATTAGACCATACTAAGACTTTAGGAGCACTAACCTTCCTTTGGATATCTCTACAGTTAGATATTGAGTGTCCAACCATCATTTAGACCTTATAAAAGAGAGGCATATTCCCATACTCAATTTTAACCTTGGATTTTTTACCATTGGAAATGATGGTGATGCTAGTAGGGAGTTTCAATTCAAAATTAACATCCACTAGCATTCGGTTAAAGAAGACAAGTTCTCCATCCATATTTCTTTGAACCCTTCTTATTGGAATTCTGATTCAAGATAAAAGATCATTCAATATCATTGGATTAAAATAAAAAAAAATTCAAACCATGCAACATTACCCAAAATTGAGCTTTAGAATTCTTGAGATAAAAGGGATTAAAAATGACATCCCATTTGGATAACCTAAGAAATCTTGGTTTCAATTGTAAGTTTCCAATGCCCCAGAAATAATTCATCACCTCCTTTGATTGAAAGATTATATGAATAAATCCTCTTCAAATTGGGATTAACCTCCAATATCGAGTGCACCAAAAATGAGATATTCTATTTTTGATATCAGTATAAGACCAAGGCATGTCTTCATTTGAGTAAATGACTCGACCAAAGATTGAAAATTTGCATAGATTAGTCCTTTTTTGAAGGGACTCTGAATTTTCCACCAAGGAAAACCCCCCGTCCTCAATCCTTATGAAATTGGATGATTTAAATACTTCTTCATTGGATGGATATGCGGAACTCGAAAGTGATTCCACATATGTTATGCCCTTCTTCTTCAAAGAAAACATTTCTTGAGATTCCAACGACTTGGGATGATTCTTAGAGGGATCTCAATCATCATGAAAGGCATGTTTCCATTTAGGTTAGAACGAATCTATGGAAGAGATCAGGATCGAGGCCAAAAAAATAAGGTATTTCAATTACCATATTCAAAGAGGATGTCTCTCGCTGTTGCCATCTTCCTTCAGTATGACTTTCTAGGAATGAAATTGAATACCTAAGGGTTATTAAAAAAATACATATAAAATTGAGGGGTGTTAAATATAAATTATTTTTTCAAACATTATTGATGTGAAAGGATGAGTGAAAGAATGATGCATTAATGTATGCCAAGAATAAAGTTCTTTGTAAAGGTGTTTCACACGTAATTATAATAAGTGAAAATTTGTAATTAACAAGGAGACAAGACTTTAAATAATAACATCATGTGATACTAGAGAAAAAGTGTGTTAGGTGTTTTCCTCAAAGATCACCATAGTGTAAAAATAAGTTTCAAAAAAAGACTTTTGATCTTTAGATTTCCATAAATTTTTATTTGGGTGTCCACTTAGGCTTCAAGAGTAATAAAATC
This sequence comes from Viscum album, assembly GCA_963277665.1. NCBI lineage: Eukaryota > Viridiplantae > Streptophyta > Magnoliopsida > Santalales > Viscaceae > Viscum > Viscum album. The sequence goes on from OY728123.1 coordinate 1,229,432,985, forward strand.
AAATTCTATAAAATGAAAATGACCATGACTATTTGGTTCTCCAATAGAAGTCCTTTTTTATGGCCACAATGTTATTAAAATACTCTTAAAATGGGTTTTATAGTTTCAACTACCCATTCTTCAACAATCAGTGAAAATCATGCCATAATCCTAGTTAGATAGTCTCACCAACATGTAGCCAGAATGGTATATATTTTTTAGGAATCTACATCACTTTATGTGTCAGAATTAACAGTTTACAGAGACATCCCATTGGTGAATTATTTATTCATAGAGATACTTTTTTTATTTCACATGTGTATTTTATCTACAAAATGACCGTATAATTTCTTCCATGATAAAGTACAAAGAAAAAATTTCTATTCCAATGATAATATTATACATTTGAATAATAAAAAAATGTAATATAAATTGACATTATTATAATGTATCCATTGATAAAATAAAATTGAAATAAATAATTACATGCATAATAATAACTAATATCATAATAATGGAATGTATACTGTATGAAATTATAACAATATTTTACCGACCTCATATTAATACACCATACATGAAGGAGTAAGAATATAAAAAACATCTAATTTAGTTTTTAAAATGAATCCTAGAAATAAATCAAGGGGCAATATAATTATGGTCACCACCCATTAGATAGTTTTTCCAATGTATCCATAAAATTAAAATAATTTTTTAACAATACAACACATAATTTTACCAATGGAACCTCATACATAAAGATGGATATGTAAGGAATAATTTTCAATGTTGAAATTTTTGATAATAAAATTTTCATGGTTTTCTCATTTAGTATAATAATATGTCTATATGGGATAATATCCATTAACAATATTAAAACTACTATATATTCGTAATTTAAGGTAATGTAACCATAGAAATATCATGATAATGAAATAATATGGTAGAGTTCATAAATTATATAAGGATATCGGAAAATATTAATCAATTATTATAATTTTTGTAATTGTATTGGAATAAAAAATTATAGAAAACCCACCACTAAAAATTATACCTATGAAACAAACATATCTAATTTTCATCTGGGATTAACAATTTAATTATGTAGAAACACCAATATTTTATCAGATTGTCTATCAATAGTATATTTTTTTAATTTTGAAGAGTTTACAAGTTCTTTATTATTAATAAATTATAATATTCACATATTTTACAAGTACACCATTATTTCACATCATGATGTTAAATATTGTTACAAATGAAATAATAATCAGACCATATGGTGAAGATTCATTAAAAAAACTCTATATTTTTTGAATATGAAATTATTGGATAAATTTATTCAAGTGATGTACAGTATTCCATATTTATATTGAATTAGAGGGATTAAAATGGAAGAATAACATTTTGGGATCAAATACAAACATTTACTAACAAAAAACTCATCACTACAGAACTTACATGAATGCAGTTGCCATGATTCTTGAAAAATGAATTTGAAATTACATATTTGGATAAAGAGAACATGAGGAACATTGTTTTCGCAGATGGAATAATTTACCTGGATTTTTAATGTGATCCAAACAAATTTATTTAATAATTTCATTTCATTAAATTATAAACATAAAAATTATACATAATATAACCATGTATCATCCAATTTAAATGATATTTTACAAGCTGGTAGAAAGAATCTCAGTCCAAATTTCATTTATCATTTAAAAATAATAATAATAATCCAATATTATGTTTTTCTAGAACATTAATGAGGGGAGACAAAATTATACATTTAATAATAAGTCTGAGAAAAAAAATATAATCTCGAAGAAATTTCTACCAACCATTATGCTCTAAAAATAAATTTGAAAATTTCTATTTCAATGTTGTTGAAAAAATAATCTGAGATGTTTACCTTAAGGTATATTTATTCTTGGAGAAGATCAGATGTTTTCCTCATTCATTTATGTAATGTGATACTAAAATTTTATCATTGTAAGTCTGTTCATCAATTGTATGTTTTCCAAAACACCTATAGTTTTATAAAAAAATTATTTACCTTCTATTTATAATTTTATCTTCTATATTAAAATTATATCATTGTATAACTGTGTGAATTTACTAATATAACATGATGGTAAATTCATTACACATTGGATGGACTATTCATTATTTGATATTTTCTCTTCCTTAACCATACTAATACGAGTTGAATTCAATATTCCATTTAATTAATTTCCATAGTTAGATGGATAACCATATCATGGGGTGATTTTATGGAGTTTTAATGATATGTATTGGACGATATTTAATTTGTTTTAAAAATAAATTTATTTAAATAATTAATTATTTTCATTCGATGATTTATTTTCTTATAAGTCCATACTAAATTTAAAAAAACATATTTTTAGTGATAATATGAACCTATATCTTAGAATGATCATGAATATAATTTTAAAATAATTTAGGTGACTGTAATGTAAATTATATATATTTTTATAAAATAAATAATAATGCATGTTGTTATCTTGTTTAATGTATACATATTGAAATAGTAATTCTTTATTTTACTAAAAAACTAAATTAAATATATCACATACAAGAACCTAGGATTCAAAAATAATTATTAATTTTATTAATTTTAATTAAAGTGTGTTTAATTATTCAAATATACTCATACCAATAGTTTCCTAATTTATAACCAAATATATAAGAAAAATTCATGTACATTCAAACCATTTATATCGTCTCTTTATAATTGATAACCTTAAATATTCTACAGGATAACAATATAACCTATAGTGTAAATTTGGGTGAATTAATATACTTTAATTCCAAAGGTGAACTTATATAAAGCCAATTTTAATCCCCCATAGAAATGATATAGGTCAAACCATTTACATCACCATAATTTATCATTATACAATGTCCCACTTCAAGAAATAAAACATCTAGAATAACATAAATACATAACATATGTAATGATTTCAATAATAGATTTTATGGATATGGAATTATTTATACATATTAAAGTTTTAAAATAAAGGGAAATAATAATTTATCATTAATAACTTATTTTATGTGAGCAATACTAAATAATAATACTATCTTAAATATAATTGTAAATAATCTAAATGGATTGAAAACTTATAAATGAAAATAGGTGATTAGGAACCCATAAATAAACATAATATCATATTTCAATAATTATATAGTGAGAGGGAATGATAAATATATCATTGATAATGTATCAAATATATAATAAAAACACCAAATTATAACGATGTAATCATATTTAATATGAGTTCAAAATTTATTATAAATAAATTTACAATAAAATATAAAATGAAATAATTAGAAACCCATTCTTCACTATGTAGCTTCTTAAAAGATGATAAAGAATTCCCTAAATCCTTAATAAGGTCTTTGAGTAAATAATTAAATGGAAATAGATAGGATATCAATTCGGAAATACTTTTTGAGTGAATAGGAATAAGAGGATGGGTGGGTATTTTTATAAAATATAGGATCACTATTGATGAAAATTGGATGCTTAAGCTTTATAAATTTATGTTTTAAAAACACCATAATAGTGGGTTACTCGTGGTTTTAGATCATGAAATTCTATATTTATGGTTTTAATTTTAATATTGATAAGTTAAAAAACTGAAATCCTCTTAGTTATATTAATAACCCATTGAAATATCATGTTTTTATAAAAAAATTATTTTTTATAAATTAATTTCTAATTTAGAATTTGGAAAATTAATAATATTTTTGGGAGTTGACTATAATACATTAAAGCATATTATTTTAATATGGTGTGTATTTTAGGATACTGATTTATTTATGTGACACAAAATTTGTACATAAAAATGATGTTATAATACATATCAGAAAAGAATACTTAATTTTAATATTCTCTTGAAAAATGATATATTTATAAAAATTATCAAACATTCAATATTACTAAATTTTGATGAGATGATTTTAAAATTTAATTTCTATTATACAAATAATATTTTAAAAATAATACAATTAATTATTAAAAACACTATTAATTTATTTTAAAATAAGTTGTTTAGTGGTTATAATATTAAATATTACCTTTCAAACATTTATATTTTTCTATTCTACATGTATTTAATTAAATTATTATTGATTGATCTTTATATTTTGTTTTAAATGATATATGATACACTTACTAAATTGTGATATTCATATTATTAGAAACACATATGTAACACATAAAAGTAACATTTCTATTACAATGATCATTTATATAAGTTAATATTCATACAAGTATTTTACCCTTCCATTGGTTATATTTCTAGTAATAAATACAACTCATCCAATCATTTAAAATTATCTATTACACTCTATTGTTTTCTATATCATTTAAATTAAATTAACTATAGTTTTCTTGAAAATTAAAACAAATATTTTATTTTTTTCCCTTGCACATATAACTATCCAGTATTCCAAATTATTTTATTTCCTTATATTATAATGTGTTTTATAAAACATTTTGTATGCATTCTTAAAATTGAAACACTTTTTAGTGAACAACACTAAAATTTTAAAATAAATATTATTGTATTTTTTATGGATATTTTTGTCAAATATTTACATATATTAGAATATCAGTTCTTACACATCAATTTTATTTCTTAATTCTTTCCCACCTCTTTAAATTAATTATATTTTCTTTTTATATATTTTTTCATTTTTTTAATTTTTATCTTCTTAATCATTAATTTTTTAAGATTTATCATGTTCTAGGTGATTATATATTTTTATTTATCATCCTTACAAAATTTACATTATTTAAATTTATTAAAACATAGTGTTTTACCCCAAGAAATATATTCCACAGCAATATTAAAATTCATTACATATTCTAAAAAATACTTGAAATAATCAAACAAATTGAAAATATGTTTCAATGGAACATTAAGTATTCTAGGGTAAGGAAATTAAGTAAAACAAATAAACCCATTATGGAACCTCAATTACTCATAAACCAATTTAATAGTGAGAATTATCGAATCCATGAAAATGTTGATAAAAAGATTCTAAATTAAATTACTACCCCTTGGTGATGTAAAAAATAATGTACTTATAATTAAAGTAGGGGAAACTAATATTTAGTTGATATTGAGCCTTATAAACCTCCTTCCACAATTTCACGGTCATCTTTTTGAGTACCAATAAAAAAATAAAATGATTTTCATATTTTATGATAATTTGGGAAATCCCAAAGTATTTATAATGGCATCATAAAACATTGAATAATTACTCTATATAAAGATGGTATTGAAAAATAATGCTTATAATCTCTTCCTTCCACAGATAATGGGTATCTTGAACATATATTACTCCATTTATGGATGTTATACTGTAATTTATAAACCTCATCCATAAAAAAATATAAGATAACGTTATCACAAGGTTAGATAATTCATGATTGTGATGGGATATTTAAATAACTTCTATAGTGTCACTGATAATAAAATTACAGTAAAACAATAATGTATTAACATGATAATGGAATTTCACCATTTATTATAGAATGGGTGAGGTTGTTGTTGGTTTGTCTCTGGAGGATAAAATTGTTACTTCTATATATGATTTGATATGAAAGTAAAAAATTATACACAACAATTTTAAACATCGATGTAAACCCCACTATAGGTTTTTATGAGGTAAAATTTTATTAATTATCAAAATGGTGGATAATATGGTCGATAAAATCCATTTAATTTTAAGATATTTTTTCCTTTATCAAAGTAATTCACATTCTTACTCTACTCATATACATTGAGGTATTCATCTTTTTAATAAACATCATACTGACCAATTCAGAATACTTTGACATTTACCCAATCCTTTTAAAATATTATATTTTTTGAATCCATTTAAAAAATTACAATTATAAATAAATAAAACTTCATTCAAAACCTTATTCATTAGTGGAAATATTCAAAAAAACAACACCAATGATCCAACTCTAAGCATCCTGATTAGATCTGGACATACTATGGAGAATTTACTCATCATCATCCTATAACACTAATGAATAACACTCCACTCTCCCTCAATAAAAACAAATCTATTTGGATATGTTGAAGCATGGGGCCTCATTAAACCTTCAGTTCTAAAATAAGTTAAAATCAAGAATATTATAATTTTGGAATCAAGTGGGATAATTGGAAAAGTCCATCATAGAGATCAAGCTACATAGTTATGGATAAATAATATCCCACCATATTATTAATTCCTTGCATAAATTTAATTTATGTGAAACTAAAATTAATATTTATAAGGACATATCTCCTTAGTAATATTATTTGTTTGGGAAATACAATAGTAGGATATGTACTAATCAATAAAACAATTCTTCTTAATAACAGAAAATATTCAAGAAAAGATAAAACATAAAAAGAAAAGAAAAATATCAGTGATTAGTCTCTTTGAAATTTATTTCCTTCCACATTCCACCATATATTTTATAAATCTATTAAAAAAATGTGATAATCATATGGAAAATAATATAATAGATTCATTTCGAATGTGTATGTTTACATTCAATATTAATATATAGTTAAGAAAATTACAATATTTTCAAAATATTATGGAATATCTATACAATTTATTATATATAAGGGAATCAAGAGATTAAACATGTGAAGAAATGTGTCATCATTTATATAATTATTCATATTATCAAAAATTAAGGATTAACGAAAAAAGAATTTTCCTTGAAACATTGGGAATACTTTTTGTTGAAAAATTAATGATTTCAGTTTTTCAGTTAACAACAACCCAAAAATTACATATACATATTGTTTTGTTATTGATAAAATGTACAAATGAAACAAAACACACACAATTTAGGGGATTTAGGATGTCCTTAATATTATATCCCAGACTCTAGAAACCATGAGTCCATAGCTATAACAAATTATTGAAAAATAATAAAACATTTAATGAAAGATTTAGAAACATCATATTATTATAAATTTATAAACATGTAAATATTTTATATTATATTTGAGAACAAAAAAAATTAGTATAAAAACTCTTTGAGATCATTATTATCACTTCTGGTAGATCCTTGAAAATTTCACATATTTCATATCTAGATTTATAGTGGAAAGGGAAAAAATATAGCTGATATTAAATGACCAAAGATTAGAGACATATAGTGTAATATTTTATATCAAAATTATCGATTAAATAGAATTGAAATAAAAAAAATAGGTGATAAAAATAATGAAGTAATCAAATGAAATTTAATACATAGTATCCCCCTGATAATAAATAAAAAAATGGATAATAATTACTTGTTGTATACTAATGGAAAACATAATTTCTTTCATAATAATAAAAATAAAAAACGACTTTTCATAAAAACTATACATTAATGGGTTTGGAATATTCCAATTCCCAGGTTATTATTACTCATGATGCCTAACGATGCATCAATGAGATATCTATATAGGGCCACACCAATCACTAATTAAGTCCAATGTGTTCATTATATGAGATAACATTACATTTCATAAAATTATATAAGGAATATATTAATTAATCACCTAAAAAATATTTGAATAATATAAATATGTAAAACAAATAGTTCCCCCATTCAATGTAATTCAGTGTCTATCAAAGAGAATATCCTGAAATACAATATAAAAATTATTTGGTATTATCAATGTAACAGAATGTATCATTTTCAATAAAAAAAAGATAGTGGAGATATAAATTTAATAAAGTATATAAATTGAGATAAGTTGTTTGAAAATGTGGGATACCAAATATGTTTTCTATAAATCTTTTATTAAGGTTCATAATTTTCATGTGAATTATTCAATGCATATCTCTATAGATTATCTCTCCATGTGTGTATCTTTATCCCAATCATCATGCACTGAGTGAAGATTGATTTAATACCCAATGTGAATTTTTCAGGTTGATTACACAAGGTTTCATATATTCCATAACCAAATACACTTTCCAATATCCATACATGGATGTAATTTCCCAAAACATAATGTAATGATTCATACCCTAATATCTTAGTGTTTGTGTTGAAACATGCTATGTAATTTTTTTCATTAAATAAAATGAATAATTATACTACACATTGCACAAAATAAATGACCTTTTCTAATCTAGGATTTGGAGAATGATAAACCTTTATGAAATTTTATCAAAATTTTATAGTAATAGAAATAATGAAACAAAATAATCTTTAGAGCATCGCCTCCACATAGGAAAGAAACACACTTATAATTGTACATAACCATTAAAAATGAATTTGAAACATGGGGTGAGTATATAAAATTCCCAGTAAGGGGTTATAAATTAATTAATAGATTCTTTAAAAACATTTTCCTTAAAATTAATATGCATTTCTAAATTTACATTTTCATAAAATTTGATCTTTAGGTAAATAAATTTAGTAAACTAGTGGTTTATAAAATTAATTATAATTGAAATGATCTTTGGGAATTCCCCATTTAAAATAATAATTTCTTGTTCATCATTTCTGATACTTGGAAGATCATGATAAAAACAAAAAGTTCACAAGTTATAACACAAATAGAAAAAATTTCTCTTCGGACATATGGGTTCATTCCTTATAAATTCACATAACATACTACTAATAATTTTTAAAGCACTTTAAATAGACCCCCCTTTCTCAATCCTAACACAAAATATTTCAAAAATATAAATATAATGATATTTTCATCAAATGATAATAACCTTTCTTATAACATGTCAATAACTTATTCTATAGAATATCTAAAACATTTTTAGGTTAATCCCATTCATGAAAAAACTATCATTATTTATAAACCACAAATAAAATCGATACTTAATTTAAATTCATACTTGATCTAAAAAAACGTATATAATTTATTCTTCTAAAAAAATTATTAATAATGTTACTCATTTAAATTTTGAAAGAAATATATGAAATAAAAAATTTCCATGATTGAATATATCAATTCACATAATAATCGAGGAAGTTAAACTTAACATTTAATTTGAAATCATGAATTTATTTTGAATACAAGGTATGTCGATGTTATGAATAATTCCTTCCCTTGACTATATGAAAATGTGACATCCTTAATTTCAACACAATATAATGAAATATTTAATATTCTGTTCGTGCACTTTTAGAAACATTCCAATAAAATTATAAACATGAAAATAATAATATTATCCATTTATATATATATAGTACAATATTTATAACACACATAATAGCATATTAAAATCATTTTTAAATGAAGATAAGATAAATGAAAATATCCCATAGTAGGATTAATTTGAAATAAAAAAAATATTTTTTAAATACATACACATATGTGGAATCATGTTTTTATAATCATACTTATTAATTCTTTAAAATAATTATAGTTTCAATGAAACTTCCCATTATACCAAAATAAATTAAAATTAAAAAAATTGAAAAACTAAATATACATACTTACATTATTGGTGACGAAAATACTTATATATAGTTGGATACATGTATAAATATATGTATATATACATATAAATGTATATTTTTTAAAAAATACAAACACAGTTTGATAAAAAATAAACAATACATTATTTGAAAATTTTCAAAACATAATTTAGAAAAACAGAATCATAATATATAAATTATAAAAATATAAATATCACATATAAAATAAGTTTGGATATAAACATAAATATCAAATCCCTTATAGGATTTAATATGATACAAAATATAAAATTATGTTTAATTACACACTTACATAAACATAGATTAAAACTTGAATTGATAATAAATATATAAAAACGAAAAAAAAAATTATATAATCCCCCGTAAAAAAGTTTTTTGTAGAAAATGTGCATAAGTTATTCTACGCATCAGACACATATCCACTTTCCCTCCGGGATTCCATATTACGATGAAAATTAATTTGCAGAATAGTTTGAGGGCTTGCAACATCAGACCCACTAACAAGTTGGTCTGCAAATTTCAATTGTACATAGATACCAACCTTTTATAACAATAAAATATATATTGTGTGTAAAACTAAATTCACACAACCTACATAGAATGTTGAGGTTATCGGTGAACATAAAAAATGGAAAAATGGCATAATAAAAAGATAAAAAAGAAATAAAATATATAGATTTCATATTTAATTATTCATTTAAATATATTCATCCAAGCAGAAAATTATTGGAAGATTTAATATAAAACTACTAAAGGATGGTCGTAATCAATATCATCAGACTAAATTCATTCAAATTAATTCAAAAATCAAAAGAAAAAATTTCTTAAAAAATAAACCGTAAAACCAAAAACATATAAAAAGTCAACCGACTACGATACAGGTAGAAAATTAAATAGTTGACCAACAGAATAAAATTTAGATGCCTATGAAAAAAAATAACCTGCAACCTTAGGTTGATGAAAACCAAAATATAACCCTAATCTCGACCAAACCATTCACCAATTCTAGATTCTACAAACCCCAGCATTGATCTCCTTCCTCGCCATGGTCACGGAATCCGTCCCATTCAAAACCATACTGGGAACCACATACTAATTCATGTTTATCCTTGACCATTGCGACTGCAATCGACACCATACATGAGTCCTTGACCATGGATTGACTCAGCAAGGGCTTGACCACCATGACTTCGACTCTCCAAAGTCTTCCAACAAGATCTATCCAAAAGAAGTGAGACCCCTTAACCCCAGTTACCAAGACCAACACACCCCCCATTACCGGATTTCTTTCAGTTATTATTATTCTTTTTTTAATACAAAACATTTTCATTTTAGAAATTTATAAAAAATAAACACAATAATTTTCATATATTAATAATTTTTATAATAATGATAATAAAATAATTTCAAATAATATATTTATAATTTTGATATTTAATTAAAACAGTTAAAATATTTAATTATAATTTTATAAGAGTAATTTAGTAATCATATTTAAAAAAAAGACTAATTATTCTTGTTTATTAATAAACCTATTCATTTAAAACATTTATTAAATAATCATTTGATAAAAACTATTAAATTAATATTAAAAAATAATTTTTTCCTTTTATAACAAAATTGAAAACATTAAATAATAATAATAATTAATTAAAAGTATTAAAACCATTAATTTTAGTTGTTATATTTAATGAAAATCTGCTTAAAAATATAATCAGTTTTATAATTATAAATTAATTCATTTAATATCATATTTAGAAAATAAAAATATTTTTGGGATTTCTGGGATGTTACATTGTTCCACCCATAAATGAATTAGTCCTCACAAGTCATTCATAATAATCTAGAAAATTTTAAATTTCCACCTTCAGAATTATAATAAATTTAAGATTGTTATACTCTATTATACTCTACTGCATATATGACATATAGTACTCAAAGCATTCCAAACCATTCGATTGGTACCAATTATAATATCCTAGACTCCAGTACCTCAGAACTAGTGATGAAATATGTTGTCTATTTTTGTTGTGAAAGAAAAGAAATAATTACACAACACATTATACATAATTAATGTCATTTACCAGTCTAGGATTTGAGGAATTACATACCACTATTAAATTTCATTGAAACTATTAAAAATGAAATTAATTAAAAATAATAATCTTAAGTGTACATCCTCAACATAGAAAAAATACATCACTTATAAATCTACTAAACCTGTAGCAAAAATGAATTTAAAATATGGGGTGAGAATTTAAAATTCTCCTTATGTTGTTTTATAACAATTAATTAAATTTTTAAAAAAATTCCTTTAAAATAAATATACATTCTTGAAAGAATATTATCATAAATATTTGAAATCTAAATAAATAAATTTAGAAAACCAGTATTTTCCAAAATAATTATAATTGAATATATCTTTTAAATTCTCTATTTAAAATAATAATTTTTGGTGGGTCATTTCTGACACTTCTCTTACCATAATAAAAAATATAAGTCCACCAGTCATAAGTAATTTTGAACAATGTTCCATTCAGACTTAAGGGTTCGGTACCCATAAAGCCATATAATGTACTAGTATAAATTTTTGAAAACACATTCAATGGACCTTCCTTTATCAATCATAGACCAACAAATTTCCAAAATTCTTACATAATTTTAATTTATTTAAAATAAAATATCCTTTATTCTCAAATTTCATCGAATTATTATTTAGAATTTCATAAACAGTTTTTAGGATAATCCCATTCTAGAAAGAACTATCATTATTTATAAACCATAAATAAAATCGATAAACAATTTAAATTCATACATGATCTAAAAATTAATATATAATTTTATCTTTTCAAAACAATCACAAAAAAATTATTAATAATGTACTACACCAAAAAGTATAAAATAAACTTCATAAATAAATCACATCAATGATTGATGAAATCTATGAATAAAATAATCACATAAGTAAACCTTAAAATTTAATTTTAAATCAAGATTTTTTTATTAATACAAGGTATTTAGATGTTATGCATAACCCATGGCCAGGAATATAAGAAAATGTGATGTCCTGAATATCAATACAACATAATGACATAATTAATTTTCTATACCTACTCTTTTAGAAACATGAAAATAAATATATAAATATGAAAATAAATGTTTCATCCATATATATTTATATATATTTACCACCAAATATATAATACACAAAATATAAGTGTAATATAATTTTAAAACAATGATTCAATAAATGAAAATACTTCTTCCATGTATTAAAATGAAACCAAATTTAAACATAAACATGGTTAAATACATATAAAAAAGTGTAATTATGGTTTTAGAGTCATACATAGTAATCATTGAAAATACATAGAGTTTTAATGAAACATAATATTCTACCAAAATAAATTAAATTTAAACAAAATTTTGACAAACTAAATATACACCCTTACATTATTAGTTCTGGAAGTAATTCTACATATTTGGATATGTGTGTGTGTGTCTTTTCAAAATAAACATGGTTTGATAATAATAAAATAATCAGTTATATAAAAATTCAGAAAACATAGTTTCTATAGACATTATCATAACAAATAAATTATAAAAATATAATGATCCCTTATAAAATAATTTTGTACATAAAAATAAATATTATATATCTAATGGAATTTAGTAAGATTACAAATTATAAGATAAGTTTAATAATAACTTTAAACAAACATAAATAAATTGAATTTATAATTATAATATGAATAACAAAATAATTATCATATTATATTTCAAAATTTAATTATCTGTAGAAAAAGTGCAGAAGGTCTCCTATGATTTAGACACACATTCACCATCCCTCAGTACTAGAATACTGAGATGAATATTCACTTGCACAATGGTTTGAGGGATTTCTACTTTAAATACAGTAATATTTTGTTTATCCAATTTCATTTACACATAGATACAATACTTTTATATCCAAAATATCTACTACTTGTACAGAAACGTAAACGCAACCTATGGTGAATGATAAGGTTGTTGATATAGAGAAAAAAATGGAAAAAAGGTACAATAAAATGACAAACCAAAATAACATATATAAATTTCTTATTCAATGATTCCTTTAAATAGATTAATTTTAGAAACAAAACATTAAAGATTAAATATAAAACAATTACTGGATGGTTAGTATCAACATCATCAGACAAAATTCATTCAAATTGGTTCAAAATTCAAAATCAAAAAAGTAATCCACAAATGAACCAGAAAATAACTAACTGATATACAGTGAACCCATAATGATATAGGTAGAAAATTAAAAAGTGGACCAATATGAGAAGATTTGGACACATGTGGAAGAAATTAAAAATCTACCTATTTATATTGAAGAAAAGTGAAATTGAAACCCTAACATCGCAAAACCCCTTCGGTGATGCTCGATTCCAAAAATTCTAGTTCTGTTCTCTTTCCCCATCATATTCAAGTAATCCAGTAAAGAAAAATCCATACTAGAAACCACATACTGATCCTTTCTTGGCTTCGATCATCGTGATTGCAATTGATACCATGCATGAGTCCTCAACCTCGGCTTGACTTAACGATGTATTGACCACCATTTCATTTTCTCTCCAAAGCCTTCAGGTGATATCACATTATTTGAAGTGATACCCCTTAACACATGCCAATACACCCCCATTACCTTATTTTAATCATTTTTTATTATTTATTTCTTTTCTATAAACAAAACATATTAAAATTAAAATTTTATAAAATAGAAAAAAAATATTTTCATATATTTAAGAAGTGTATAATAATAATATAATAATTTCAAATAATATATGTATAATTTTTATATTTAATTAAAATAGTTATAATATATAATTATAATTTATAAGAGTAATTTAATTATCATAATTTGAAAGAAAAATTTATTATTATTGTTTACTAATATACTTATAATTTTTAGATATTATATTAAATATCCTTTTGATAAAAATAATTAAGATTAAATTCAAAAACATAATATTTTGTTTCTATAAAAAAGTTTAAAATTATAAATAATTATTATAATTAATTACAAGTATTAAAAAAAATTACTTCAGTTATGGTTTTTAAAGAAATTAGGCATAAAATATTATAATTTTTTAATTATAAATTTATATATTTGTTATAAAATTTATATAATAACATTAACCTTGTAATTTCAAGGATGTTACAAATAATAAACACATTACATAAAAAAAAAGTTTAATATTTTTTTCCACTATGATGGTATAGGTAAAATAACAATCAAAATGCCTTGAAGATGAGGATTTAAAATATAATATTTATTATATGGAATAATGAGACATCAATTATATAAAATAGCAAATGGATAGTTAGTGAATAAAATAATATAAAACATAGTGTATAACATAATCATTTCTCAGGGAATTGAAATTTGAGGCAAATAATCCTTACATTTGTTTTCTAAATTATCCAAATGCACTCTAATAGCCTGTATAAAAAATAAATATCATAATTACCAATTGTAGAAAAAATTTCAAACCTAAATCGCATATTTAATTTCTATTATAATTATAATCTATATTTATATTAGTTAGTTAATATCCATTTTCAATATCTGGATTGAGTAATCATGATCATTTTGAACTATTTTTGTAATAACAGGGTTGTTATTCATTATTATCACAAAGTTCATGATTTTTAAATCTTATATGGTTTATTGATTTATTATTTATAATTATTTACATTTTTATCATTTCTCTATAGGTGATTTTTTTGGTTGTGATCCTTAAAGATGATATCAATGATGTGTATGTTTTTATATCTTTTTAAATAATGAGTATTGGTGTCTTAACTAATGAGTTTAATATTTATGTTTCCATAAAATAATGAAAATAAAAAAAAATATTAAAAAATTTATAACAAATGTTACAATAAATTAAATTCCTACACTCATTCTTCATATAAATTAATTTCATTTTTCAATTAGGTGGTTAAAGGAGTCTAAAAATAACATATAATAATTAATTTATTATTATAAAGTGATTATGTGTAATGTCATCATAACAGAAGCATAGTTACCTTAGATATTATTTATTAGATTATTATATCAAAATAAGTAATAATTAAAGGAACAATATAAACTATACACTTTTTTATCATAATATGAATAAACAATTTTTTTATCTTAAAACACTCTTTTGTGTATTTCAATTTACAAGGTTAGTTTATTACTATGTTTTATATTGGATTTAAAATTTGTATTTACACTACATTAATAATTTCATAAATGTAATATTTATCCGTTAAACCCATTATCTTCTCCATCCATGAATATAAAAACCCTGATATTTATTTCACACCTATAAATATTTTATTACATAAAAATCAAACTTGATACAATATAGATGATAGAGTGGTCTAGTGTCATTGGGTCTTAGGAACATTGCATAAAAACATAAAACATTAAATACACCTCTTCATTAAAAACTTCTTTTCCATGACCACACACATTCCTTTATACTTAGCATTTCATGGGATATCCTGAGGACATGAATAAAAAAAGGTTGACCTATAATTCCCATTAAGGGTGTAACGAAGGCATAACATGAATAATAAAATACATTTTAGGCAATAGGCATATCAATTTTTCCTAAGAGAAACACGAACATAAAGTCATGATATAGCTTGATTATCATACCATGGAAATGTAGAAACAGCATTTAATATGATTTTAGCATAACCCAAGGATCATTGCACATATAGAATTATTAATTACCCATTTCACTTGAATTAGAATGAGTAAACCCTCATTTCACTTGATGTATCATGACATTAATCATTACTCAATGCATTTGAGCCCTATTAGGGCGCACCTGTCTTAATCATTTCATTTCACGCATAAGTGCGCTACATGGATCATATAACATGTATTCATTAAACATCACCCCTTATTCCAAGATAAAATAATGTGGAATTCATACATGAAACTCTATAATCAATATTTAAATGTTCATAAAGTTGAATACCATTAATAGAGAAATGGGAATGGTATTCACTACACAATGGTTTTGCCTTGAAAAATCACAGCGCAATTTCAGCAGTATAACGACATGACATATGAATTCATAAACATTGTGGATTATAGTGAAAGGTGTGTATAATAATGTTTACATGAAATAGACATTAATGGGGTCATATAGATACATTACCAAACATATTTAATGTAATTTAGATTCATAAAACTAATGAATTTCTTGAATGTAAATGAGGAGAGATAAATCCCTTACGTAATTTCCACATGGTAACGGATGTACATGGGAGGAATTAAAGATAATGAAAAAGGTATCTCATCATTAAAAAATAATTATAGTTATATGGGGGAGGTTTGAAATCATACCCCAACATTTTTAATTGAAAATAAAAGGGTATAACAACTTAATGAAATTTGGAAAAAAATGATAAAGGAAAAATCCATTATTTGGATGTGTGATCCCAAAGGGTTAGGAGGTGATTGAGATAGGATTCTTGGGAGATTGGGGCACTTTCTGAGGATTCTAGAGAGAGGAGGTAAGAGGTTGGTCGACCTACAAAGGCTTTATGTGAATAAAAGTGGGAGATTGGGTGGTTTTTATAGAAAAAGGTAGGTAATTATTCGTTATTGAAGTTTTGTACACCACACATTAAGCAAATCAAAATCAAAAACCATTATATGGATTTTTCCAAAATTTTATACCAATCGGGAGTGGAAAACATTATTTTATAAGGCCAATTTCCTTACTTCAAAAAATATTAGGCTTTCTTATGTGGAGGTGATTCACACTCTCAACGAAATCATTTTAAAAAGTTAAAATGCATTATAATTCTTGGAGGGTCCAATTATGTTTTTTAAATTAAATCAAAAAAATCTAAAATCACATTATTTTAATATTAAAACATATATTGTGTCAGGACACATCCATTAGGGCTCGTGTCGTGATTACCCAAATCTTGCCTTCCATAGAGTCGAGGCTGGAAACTAGCACTAAAAAGGTGTATACCTTAAATGGGAAGGCATTGCCTTTTTAACCTGTACAGACACACAGTCCAGGAACACAACAAGAAGAAGAAAAACCCAATAGAACGCAATAAGATGCAACCAAAAAAATAAACTGATGTAGTAAAAGAGTGATGAATGTAAAAATGGGCCGGAATACAAGCCCAATAGTAAAAGCACATGTATTACTGGAAGTACAATACAGATGAAAGAAAAAGGAAAACAACAACGGGGTCATCCTCCCAGTTTCCTACTTGTAGGGTAGGTACATATCACATCCTCATCACTCCACATCTGTAAGTCTCCTCCGCATCACAACACGCTGAATGTTCCACCCCCGAGAACCCCCCAATCCCATCTCCCTTACCCTCGATCAACATTGTACGTTATTTTCACTATACATGACAAGGAGTAGGTGAAGCTAGTGTAGGGGTGAGTATAATGATACTCAGTAGGGACCCCAACACCCCCTGTAGGTATCTTAAAGTTCCATAAAGGAAAAACCACAAAGCATGACATCAACTATAATAAGGTATATGGTCATACATATACCTAAGATATCAATATATACTCATCTCATACATGAGGTAAGGAAACCACATATGCAACACCATGAAGGTAGAAGTACCCCACATGCAACACCACGAAGATAACATCCCAAAGGTAACTCTAGTATTGTAGAAGTACCACATGGATGACACCACAATGATAAAAGTACCACACAGGTAACACTACAAAGACAATACCACAAAGGAAGAAGTACCACACCAGTAACACCACGAAGATAGAAGTACCACACAAGTAACAACTCAAAGTTATAAGTACCACACAGGTAACACCACAAAGATAGAAGTACCACAGAGGTAACACCACAATGATAGAGTTACCACATAGGAAAACCCACGTTGATAGAAGTACCACACATGTCACACCAGGAATATAGAAGTAGCACATAGGTAACACCAAGAAGATAGAAGTACCACATAGGTAACACCACGAAGAAGATACAACAATGGTAGACGTATCACATAGGTAATGTCGTGATGATAGAATTACCACACATGTAACACCCCGAAGATAGAAGTACCACTCAGTTACATACTCAGCTCACAATTAGGTATAACCTAAGTACATGAGTATAGAAGATTAGTTGTAAACTAGGTCATCTTATTCTATTAATAAACACTATTTCTGGCCCACATAGGATCATTAAGTAAATAACCCCCATTGACCCACACATGATCGATAGGAAAATAACCCCCATTGACTGATATAGGATATGACCCACACAAGATCAGTATGCGCTGACCCACACAGGATCGCTGAGTGTTATCCCACATAGGATATAACCCACACAGGATTGATAGATGTTGAACCACATAGGATCGATGTTCTTTCATCACGTTGCACCCTGACGCAAGTTTTCTAACACTAGTTTACCTCAAGGTTCTATACAATCTACCCATCGAGATATCTTTCATTCATCGACCACCACTATTATTACAACCCTGCTTTTTTTATTAAACAATTAAACATAATTTATTACATAAACATCACTTGATACAACATATAGGATAAAGAGTTCTAGTGTCTTTGGGTATTATGATCATTACATAATAACTTAAAAAATGAAATACAACATCGTTATTGAAGGATTCCTTTACATGACCACTACATTCCCTCGTACTTAGCATTTCGTGGGATAACCTGATGACATGCATAAGAAAAGGGTGAGATATAAATCTTAGTAAGGGAATAAACATGTAATAACATGAGGAGTACAATACATGTTATAAAATAGGCATATCAATTGATCACAAGATAAGCATAAGCATAAAAGCATGGTAAAGCATGATAATCATAACATGGCAATGTGGCAATAACACTTAACATTGAATTAGCATGAGCCAAGGCTCATTGCACATGGAGATGAGTAAATCCTGATTGCACATGAAGCATGAGTAAATCCTTTTTTAACTTGAATTGTCATGATTAAATGCCCCTTGCACATGAAATATCATGATACTATACTTTATCTAATGCATTGGAGCGCTATAAGGGTGCACCCTTCTTAAACCATTCATTTCATGCATAAGTGTGACACATGGATCATATAACACAGATTTATAAAACATCATCATTTATTCCTCGATAAAGGAATTTCGAATTCATACATGAATCTTTATAATCAATATGTAAATTTGCATAAAGGGGAATACCATTGATAGAGAAATTGTCATGGTATTCACTACACAATGGCATTGGCTTAGAAAATCTGTGCAATTTCGGCAGTTTAACAGCGTGACGTAAGAATTAATAAAAATGGTTTACGGGAGAGAAAGGGGTGTCTTGTCATATTTACATGACATGGAAATTAAGGGGATCATATTGATACATGTACCAACAAATGTAATCGAAATTAAATTCATGATACAAAATAATTTCTCGAATGTAAATGAGTAGAGAGAAATTCATTTAGGAACTTCATCATAGTAATGGGTGTACATGTGAGGCATTTATTTAGAGAGAAAGGGGTCTCCCATCATTAAAACATAAATAGTGCAGAATGGGGGAGGTGTGAAACCATACCCCAACATTTATAATTGAAATTAAAAGGGCATAACAACACTAATAGATTTGGAAAAATGAGAAAGGAAGAAAAATCCTTACATGGATGTACGCTTCCAATGTCTTGATAGAGGCTTAAGAGAGTCTTCTTAGAAGAATGGGGCACCTTGGGAGGATTCTAGAGAGAGGGGGACAGATATTGTATGAACGAAAATGTATTTGAGTGGGGAGGAAGTGGGCACTTGGGTGGGTTTTTATAGTAAAGGTGAGAGAATTCTTTGTTATTTAGGTTCGGGACCCTCACGTTAAACTAATACAAACCACAAACCATCCCATAATTTTTGCCCATGGTTTTTGGAGAGGGGAAATAGAAGAAAATATTTAATATGTAGATAGTCTAATCTTTTTAAAATAATGGGGTTTCTTATGTGGAGGTGAGTCACACTCCCAAGGAAAACAATTTAAAAAGACAAAATGTTTAAAAAATCTTGAAGGGTCCACTAAAGCTTTGTAAAATAAATAAAACAAACCCAAAATCACATTATTAGAATGGTAAAACATATATTGGACTAACATAATGTTTATAGTATTTTATAACCTCACTATTGGGTCATTAGGATATAAAACACATTATATATTTAAACGGTATTTAATTTTTACACAAAATTTGAATGTCTCAGAAAATTATGAAAAAATCACCATTGGAAAATTTTGATTTCCTGATTCTAGATATAATATTAATTTTATCAAAATAATTTTTTAAATAGGTTTATTTTCACTTTTAAAATAAACACCGATATTTATTGAAAATTCTGGGTTTGAAAAAAAATGGCTTTCAAAGCTTAATAAAAATTACAATTGAATTCATAAAATTATACGATAATTTATATTTAATAAAAATTAATTTAATAATAATTTTATTATTTTATTAAAATATTATTTAATTCAATAATCCATTAATTCATCAAAATAGATTTCTTTGTTCAATATTATTTAAAAATAATATTTGTGCTTTAAAAACTATTTACAAGGTAATAATAATAAAATGAAAGTATATTCATTATTATAAAAAAAATAATTTATATAACCATAGTACTAAGGTCATGTTACATAACCCCTTATAAAACCCGCATAAGACTGAAGAGCAATGTACGTGATGGTGACAGACTCTTGGGGTGGCTCAGAAAACATTGTTCAGGTGGTAATCTCTATCAACTTCCACATCCTTTATAGGCAGTCCTACTTGAGCTTAACATATTCAATCTCTTCTTGGGCTTGTTCAAGAGTGAATCCCAAAGACGCAACCTCCTATCTGAGCTCTAAGAAATGGGCTTCATATGGGGAACGCCTACTGGATAAGGACATTGCATCCTTTGTATGAGTAAGTTTGGTTTTGTTAAAACCATATATTTATACTAATCATGTGATCACTGGTCAACAACTATATTAGCGATGGTCACATTTATTAAAATAAAACCAATGAATTTTAAATTTTATATAAACGTTTTACATAAAGATACATTTAATTTGATTAAGAGGGATTTCCATTAATGAAAGTTTGAGTCATTACAATCTTCCCCCCTTAAGAAATTTAGCCCTCCAAATTTCCTTTTCCCACACCAAAACAGATGTGGATAACTATGCTTCATCATTTCCTCCAATTTCCATGTCGCTTCTTCAGACTTGTGGTTTCACCACTACACCTTGAGGAGGGGCATTGTCTTATTTTGTAGATCTTTTTCTCTACGATCTAAGATCTTCACTGGTTTCTCATCATAAGAATGATCATCCTCTAACTGTACCACCTATGAAGGGATTATATGTGAAGGTTCTGGAATGTACTTTTTTAAGAGGGATACATGGAAAAAATCATGTACTTTGGCCATGGAAGGTGGAAGTTCTAGTCGATAGTCCACAGCCCCGACACGATCAAGAATCTTGAAGGGCCTGATGTAACTTGGAATTAACGTCCCTTTCATTCCATACCTCATGAATTTCTACCATGGAGATATGAATAGAAATACCATGTCTCCAACTTTAAACTTAAGGTCTCATTGATGGTTATATGCATAACTCTTCTATCGACTCTGGGATTCCTTGATATGCTACTGAATTTTTTTCATCTTCTCCACCATTTCTTCAACAATTTCTCATCCATGCAGCATACGCTCACTGACATCATCCCAACACACCGATGTTCTACACCTTTTCCCATAAAAGGCTTCATATGATTTTATTTCGATGCTCTAGTGGAAAATGTTATTATTAGGGAACTCAGCCAGAGGAATATCTTGATACCATTTTTCTTTAAAATCCATTGAGCACTCTCTCAACATGTCCTCTAGTGTTTGGATAGTCTGCTTGGATTGGCCATCAGTTTTAGGATGATAGGACATATTAATGTTTATTTTAGTATTCAAAGCATGTTGAAGACTCTTCCAAAAAATATAGGTGAATCTTGGATCTTGATCAGACACAATAGATAGTGGTACTCCATACACCCTTACCACTTCCCTGAAATATATCTATGATAGTTCATCTAATGAGAAATAGTCTCAAATAACAATGAAGTGTGCAACCTTTGTTAGATGATTCACAACAACCCAGATTGCATTGTTTTCTTTAGGTGACTTCGAAAGTCTAGTGAAAATGTCTATGGAAATGTTCTCCCATTTCCATTATTGTATGAGAAATGGTTACATCATCCCTTTGGAATTATTCCACTCTTCCTTCACTTGCTGACACATCAGGAACATTGATGGAAGACATAAAATTTTCCCAAATCTCACAATTCCTTCTTCATTAACATTAACCTCTGAGTATTTCCTTTTTCCGATAGCTTCCACCTTTTTCTGAATTCCCACATCATCCTTTTGGGAATCCTTTAACTTTTCCCAAAGTGACAGTTAAGAAATAATTTGTGAAAGGATTGATGAGGTTCCCTTCTTTATGATTCACAAGTCCATCTTCATCAAATCTAAAAGGATTGTATCTTTTCAAATCTCATCAATGATAGAATCGCTGGGTCCTTTCTACTTAGGGCCTTTTCCACCTTGTTTTCTTTCCCAGGGTAGTAATGGATTGAGTAGTAATAGTATTTGATCAGCTCTAACGATCTTCATTGGCACATTTTTAACTCTTTTTGTGTGAATATATACTTGAGGATTTTGTGGTTCATATATATTTCACCATTCTCACCAAAGAGATAATGCCACCAAATTTTCCAAGTGAATATCGCTGCCGCTAACTCGAGGTAATGTGATGGATAGTTCTGTTCATGAACATTCAATTGCCTTTAATAATAGGACATACCTTTGTCATTTTGCATCAACACACATCCCAAGCCTTTCTTTGAAGCATCACTAAATACCATAAAAAGTTCTCTACTTATGGGTAAAGTGAGCACGAGCGTAGTGATAAGACTCCTTTTCAACTCTTTGAATATTTCTTCACATTCATCACTCCAATAAGTATTTACTACCTTCTGACTTATCTTGGTAAGGGGGTTGGATTATCGTGAGAAATTTCTCATAAATCATCGATGATATCCAGCTAATCCCAAAAATCTATGGATATCCGTTAACGATGTTAGCCTCAGCCATCCCTCAATTACATCTATTTTGAAGGGGTCCATAGATATCTCATTGCTTGTGATGATATGGCCCAATAATTCTACCTCCTTAAACTAGAACTCACACTTTTTGTACTTTTCAAAGAGCTTATCCTTCATTAAGGTCTCTAGTACAGTTCTTAGATGCTCCTCATGATCCTCCTTGGTTTTGAAGTATATCAGAATATCAACTATAAAGACTAACAATTTTTTTTTGAGGTAATCTCTAAAGACTCTATTCATAAAGTCCTTGAAGATTTATGGAGCATTAGTTAGTCCGAAAGGAATTACTTTGAATTCATAGTGCCTCTATCTTGTACGAAAATCAGTTTTGGGGATATCTTCCTTCTTCACCCTTACATGATAATAGCCTGACTGCAAATCAACCTTGGAGATGTATTGTGCTCTACACAGTTGATCGAACAAGTCATTAATTCGTGGGAGAGGATACTTGTTCTTTATCATGATTTTGTGTTGCTCCAGATAATCAATGCGAAGATGCATTGACCCGTCCTTATTTTTGATGAAGAGGACTGGTGCATCCCATGGTGAAGCACTTGGGGATATAAACCCATTATCCAGATTCTCCTGTAGTTGTTTCTTAAGCTCCTTAATCCCCACAACAGCCATTCTATAAAGATTCTTTTATATTTTCAACGCCCAATGTCTAAGATCAATTTTGAATTCAACATCTCTCCTATGAGGAAGACCAGGAAATTACTTAGGAAACACTTCAAAAAATTCCCTCACAATATGCAAGTCTTCTATGATGGTTTCCTCCTTAGAATCAGTCATCTGAGCTAGATACGTGTGCTCATAGGGTAATAATATCCAAGCTTGAGATGATGTACCTAAAAAAGATTTTTCTTCCTCCTTGCACTTGTAAAGAATCGGTGGTCAATTCTCTACATGGAGAGTTATTTCACTCCCATGAAAATTTATGTTACCTCTATATAAGGAAAGTCAATCCATGCCATGAATTTCATCGGCTTCCTCTGGAAATGGGAATGACCTCATTGATTTAAGGTTCAAACACTCCAAGCGGTTTCTAACGGGATTGTTCATAGAACCAGAAACATCCAATGATTCTATATCCATTTGGACCTACATTCCAAAGGTAGGTTCCCATTAGTTGTGAAATGATAAGGCTTAAGAATTTTCATTGGTCGAGAGGATGGGAGGTTGGACTCATCAAACCATTTTGAGGGGAATTATTGTCTACTCCGAAACTCTCTTTATAGATTTAAGTTATCTTCATAAATCCTTATTAAATTACCAAGTATAAAATGAGCGTTCCTTTAGATCTGACAATTAATGATTGATATGTAGGAAATTTAGAGAATCTTTTATATGTATTCGAGGTTCTTCATTGATATAGAATCATCGATATTTGATATAGATTCTTAGTCAATGGTATATTTTAATATATTATAAAAAAGTCTCTTGGTCTTTATGATGACTATACTAGTTTTAAAGCCACTCAGTGGGGCACTTGAAGTTTATTGTCATTCAGAAGGACATGGATTATTTCAGTGTTTGGGATCATACCCGTAGAGGGGCTACCTACGCATCCTTTGTTTTAGAAAAGGAATCAAAACCCATGTAGTTCAATTAAGGGAGTGTGATGTTTAGGCATGATTGATGGCTCAAAGAAATATGTCATGATTACTTTTAAAATTTAAGCTCACGTGAGTCATGCTCTGTATGAGAAACAAGAGGTATTGGTGAAACCAGAAAATTTTTCCACGAAAGATGCAATCATAAGAAATGATGTGGGGATTATCTATGGATGACTGACCAAAATGAATAAATATTGGGTTTTACTTCAGGGAATAAACCCAATAACAAGGTCCATAAAGGTATATGTTCTTTATGGAGATTTGGATACTTAACTTAGGACATAATCTTGAAAAGGATTCCCAAATTAGAAAATATTTATGAGTAGGTTTTTATTCCTGAGAAGGAAGCCCAAAATCAAAATTAAATTAATACTAGTTAAGGGAAATTATGACTGGGCCTTACTCCTAAGAAGGAGTCCCATGTTAAAGGGATTTGAAAACTGGGGCTTACTCTTGAAAAGGAATCCCAGGTTAAGGGAATTATGGTTGGGGCTTACTCCTAAGAAGGATGCCCAGATTTGGGAAGTTATAACAGGGGATTACTCCTAATGAGGATGCCCAGGTTAGTGGACTTGTGGTTGGGGATTACTCCTAAGGAGGATTCCAAAATTAATGAGAATTTGGACTGTGACATACTCCAGAAAAGGAGGCCGAGGTTAAGGATTCTCTCATCTTAATGGATGAGGTGGAATGAATGAAATATCTAACCTAAGTGACATAAAAATGTGTAAATCACTAGGTTTTGAGATATGTTCAACAAAATTCCTTTCAGATAAGGAAGCCAGAAAGGGAACCATGTCATAAATGGATTTGAAGAGGGGTTTGAAGGTTGAATCTTGAATAGGAGAGGTGGATAGGCATAGGAGAGGTGAAATGGGTAGGAAGGGAACCCAAAAAGAGAGGGGAGCGCAAGTCCTGGTCGTGCAGGTGTTCCTGCGTGACACATGGGTACTTGCGCAGTAGTTATCCATTAAGGTAATACTTGGGAAAGAATTAGCTCAAGACCTTAGTACTATCCCTAGAGACTTCTAGAAGAGTGGAGCACATGTTCTGTTGAAGGGATAAGGTAGCGTGAAAGTGTGTCCATTTCCCTTAAGGGATGGCCACATTAATCACTTAGTATTATCCCTAGAGACTTCCATAAGAGTAGCGCGCATGTTCTGTTGAAGGGATAAGGCGACGTGCAAGTGTGGCCATTTCCCTTAAGCGCTGGCCACATAAGCGCGCAAGTGTTGATGAGTTTCAACACATAGTCCTTACTTCCCCTCTTTATACCTTCTGTTCTAGGTAAGAAATTTCCTTAGAAGTGTTCGGAAGCTTCGAGAAGAGACTAGGGCTCTGAGAGCTCAAATCTGAGTTTCTGGAATTTTTTCATCCTTAAATGGGGGCCCACCGGGGGTATTTAATGGCTGGTGAAGACCCTAGGTGAAATTTCAAAGAGGGCGTGCAAGTCACATGCGCGGCCATTGGGCGGTGCGCATGTATACTTGCCCGACCTTGGTGGAACTTGCGTGACCTAAGTGCATTTGAATCTTTGTTCAAGCCTTTTTCAATTTTTGATGTTTTATTCAAAGGATGAATCACTTTGGGTTCATGGTATTTCCCTTTTTAATTCGTTAGACTCTGCGACGGAATTTGGAGACAAAAAAAGTCCCCCCTCAGAGTTGGATCTGAAAGATGTGAGGATGTGACTTTGAGGAAAATAAGAAAACCAAGGAACATGCGGCGAGCAAGTGTTGGACACATAGATGGCGTCGCGCAGGTTCAAGTAGTGCAAGAGTTGGTGCGCAGGTTTGTGCGAGCGGGCTTTAGGAACACATGGTTGAGGCATGGACTATATATATGTGTCCATTCTCGCGTAAAGCACCGAATTTCAAAATTTCAAGCTCTCCCCGCACAAGTTCCCTTCGCTGAGGAAGTTTCTCTATTTTATGCAGTTTCTTTGATGTCGCGCTGCTGTAGAGGTATTTGGACTTGCACGGTGATACCTGCACGACAATACCTGTGCGACGCAGTTATACTTGCGCGCTAAAATTAGTCTTGAGAACCTTAATGCCATTTCCATTTTTTACATTTCTTCAAAAAATTTATGCAAAATCAACTTACTTAAGAGTTAATTATTCAACTTTTGTGTAGATTAAATGTCTCCCAAGAGAATTGGAATGACTAATTAACTGGATAACAAGCGATTTGATGATATGATGAGTATCATTGGCCATGATTGTTATACTATCTTTGATAGAAATCTTCCAAATTTGGAAATGTACCTAAAGAAGTATCATCTTGACTTCCCACAGAGCATTTATTTACCTCTGTATGGTTATGGTCATCTGTGATAAGTCACCATTCCAGAGGCAAATAATTATCTCCCAAAGTCATGGTTTCATAAATACACCAAATTTTCATTGGCCAATATCTCAGGTGGAGGAGTATTTTCAAATACTGGAACAGTGGAGAAGGCCAACATAATGCATCATAGCCCTTGTAAGCCAGATCTGAAACCTCACAAGCCCGAGTTTCAATCACATTGTTATCATTAAATCTTCCGAAAATATCAAATGTATCAATCCAAAGGCTGGAAGAAGAGCTGGGACATCTATCCTAGAAGAGGTTTGAAGCCAAATTGGATGTGGGGATATTGGGTGAGACAAACCTATGTAGAGTTCATCGAGGATTTGAAAGGATTTTCAATATATGAAGCTTTCTGGGCTGGGAAAACACATTTTTACGGGAATGATGACTTTGTGCCAGAGATACTCAGCCATTGGATCCTAGAAACCAATTCATTCCATCTGACTCGTGGAGATGTAGGAATCAATCTGTGGGATGTCCACAAGATCTCAGGGGCTCCAGTTTTGGGTGATATGTATGATGAATTCATCCCCCCCCCAAGGTTACATGAAATGATTCGGAGAAGACCCCGGCTTTGGATTAAGAATTATTTAAAATCTTCCACAAGATCAAGAGTTTAGAGTCATCCTTAACTCATTCTAGAAAGGATATTCATCCATAGGAGTGGATGAATATGTTTCTTACAAATAAGTAGGAGAAGGAGCTGAAGGAAAAGGGATCGAAAGAGAAGAGATCGAAGGGGAAGGGGCCCAAGGAGAAGGGGTCCACTCGTCCTACCACCTACCCCAAAACAGAGAAGCGGGGTGCTCCAGGTACATTCTGGCTGACTCTAGAAGTAGGAGAATTTGAGAAGTGGGTATATGAAGTGAATCAGATAATCCCAAAGAAGTCTCATCTGGCGGGCTTCTTGGCCTTGTGGCTTAGTGTTTATCTTTTTCCAGTGAGGGACTTGAAGGGATACATAAAGCCAGGGACCTTCTTTATTGCATCCAAGTTGGCTGAGGGGAAAATGGTTGTGTTGGATACCCCCATTTTAGAAAAGCTTCATAGGATTTTAATCCATGTGTACATGGGTAAGTCTCATTTGATAATAGTGGGACCATCCCAAGTTCTGTGGGGATGGATCGCCACTCACTTCAGGACGTATAATGTAAATTATGGAGTATGGATTCCTGGAAGTTCATTCAGGCCATCAGTGAAGGAATTATCTGGAATTACTCCACAAGCTCTCAATTTCTATGACATGAAGGTGAGGCTGAGAAAGCATAGGGAATTCAATTTCTTTCCTTATGGAAATCCGCCAATCGGGTGGTTTATTGATGACGGAACGGCCAGCCTGGAATTGAGGGCATACATGAAGGCTTGTAGAGATGGTGTACTAGTCACCAAGATTGACAGAGAGATTATATATGACACCAATGCTCCATACAGATTTCCACGCCAATTCATGTGTTTGCAGCAGAATCTTGTATCTACCCCTATTCATGTCAGGTCAGAGCAACATCTGATGGTTTCCTGACAACTATGGTTGATAACATCTAGGGAGAAGACTGGTGCAGTATCTGATCTACCGGTTGATAAGGGGGAAAATAGCATGACTACATGGTATGCCGAGAACTGGATAACATCATACCATGGAGGGGTGCTGAATCACCAGGTTTAAGTTGTTGGGAAAAGGAAGAGATCTGTAGATAAAGAAACCCTTCCTTAGGAAGGTGAAGTTTCCCCACCTAGAGCAGATTCACCGGATTCCTCATCTGGGACTGACTCATCGTATTCCCAAGATGAGGATGATGAGGCACAACAAGCGGCAAAGCGGCCTCGTGCCCGATAGAATCCTCCTGTCATAATCAAAAGATCCACTCCATAAACTCTTAGTGAGATTCATCATTGTGGAAATTTAATCACCATTACTTTATAGAGCAACAAGTCTTATTTTCTTATTCTCTATCTGAGTTGCAAGAGCTGGGAAGAAGTTGAAGTCCAAGATTTTAGGACCTTCCTCACAGCCTTCTAGAACACATACTGAATATCTACATCCAAGGGCTATCCAGACATGGCAAAGTTTATACTGTGGTTCTGAAACTGCCTTGCTGGATTTGTGCGAGGGGATACACCTCCCTAGATTATGGAATCTTCTGGCTTCCATCGATTTCTGTTACAAGGATAACCCCGATGAAGTGTGGGCCTACATCAGAGAGCAAGATATTCTGATATATGTCACTCATGATTCCATTATGGTCACCAATAGGGTGACAGAAATGATAGATCATGGCGCCACTAAGGGGACTGGTGGTTCCGGAGATGAGGAGTGGCACAATTACATGGCTTCTGAAGATGTATGCCTCTTTCCTTATTTACTTTGTAAATTGACTTCAGTCAAAGCATTTTTACTCAATGAAATTATTTTCTTCATCCTGAAGCTTGCAACGAAAGGAACTACTATGGTTCCTTCACCACAGTATAGCCCTGGTGGTACTGCCATAGGGGCTAATGAATCTCCTCGCGAGTTAGGCGAGATATCTCCGGGCCAGTATTCCATGGATGAGGAGTTGAACACGGCTTTCCATTCTCCAATTCATGTACATGTAGCTAATATTCTCATCACTCCCAAAAGGCCAAAGAAGAAAAAGCATCAATCGAGTAAGTCCACAGCTAAACTCTTCATCGGTAGTGGTAAGTCCTTTGTATAATAATTAGTCTTAATTTATGATAAGATTGCTTATACTTCTTGGGATTGTAGGGGCTTCCTCAATTTCACCTATGAGGGAGAGAGCGGGCCTTCCTTTAATGACCAAAGAGGGTACTAGTGAACAATTACAAGTTTATGCTGACTAGTATGCTCTTGGAGAAGAGATAACGTCTGTTCCCAGTATCCATCATGCTGCTGTTGCAAGGAGAGAAGAGCCTGCTTCTGGTAAGTTAACAATGCTTCATAAAATGTTGAACGAAACATAAATTGACTTCCATTCTGTGATACATTAGGTTCAACCCATGTGCTAGGGATCAAGGCAGCCATTTCAACTGATGTCGCAATTTTATCTGAAGAGGCTATTCAAGGTCAGAGGTCATAGAATGAAGGCCGCAAAGAAGACATATTGAATGCTCCCACTCGTGAGATTAACCAGGATTCTGATATTACATTGGATAAAATGATGGAACTTTGCACATCTTTTGACGATTTTCTAGATCATATTAAATTACCATGTAATTTAGAAGATTATAGAAGTGAGGGTTGTCCTTAATCCTATTAAAAATATGTTTTTATTACATTTAGGATCATGATCAGTTCAAATATGCAGTTCCATCTCAGTAAGCTGCTGAACTACCAATGCTTGAAGGGGGTACAAAAAACCCTACTATTACAGAGGAATTAGAACAAGAGGATCTTAACCTAGAAGATCTTCCTAAAAATCATCTTGAAAATCCTGTTGAAGCTAGGAAAGACTGGGAGGATCCTTCTAAAGTTACCGATCTACCGTTGGGTAAGAGATAACAATTTTTTTGCGACTGTACTTAATCTAAAAAATAGCCAATCAACCATTTTTATCCACTGAATCTAACCAAAGATTTTAATTGATTATATAGGTACATCAATTTTAGTGGCTATATCTGGAGGTGAAGCCTCAGCCTCTGCCCCAATGGGAATAGAGACTAAAGAAACAAGGCTCATGGGGGGAGGAGCAGAACATGGAACTTCCCTAAGTGCATTAATCTGGGATTATATTCACCCCTGTGACAGCGATGCTGAGTCAAATCTAGAGATACAAAAGGTGCTCCAATTTTCAGGACTCAAGGCATGGCAGAACATATGAAGGATCATATCTTGAAGTGCCCTTAGAAGAGATGTCGTCAAAGATCCCGTGACTATCATACCAATTTGTTATGATGGGACTTGGTAGTTTTGGATATCATGATATCCATGTCGTAGTGAAACAGCTCATCTTATGGAGGGAGTAGGAGAAAAAGTACCATCAAGATTTGACCAGGGTGAGGCTTTCAGTCAACATCAATGAATTTGAGGCTATAGTGTCCCAAGCTGAGGTTGATCATACTTCCAAGTTGATGGAGCTAAAGAATATGATCAAGGAGAATGTTGTCCACCAAATTCACCTTCAAAAACCGTTAGATACTGTTACTAGGGAACTTGACTAGTTTAATAATTCATTGGAAGGAGTTCAAATGAATGGTATGAATGCCATTGTAGATGCAATGAAAGCACTCCATCATGCTGAAAATAGTGAAGTTGGTCGAGTGCATGAGCTTCAACTGGCTACTGATGAAGCTCGGGATGCTGTAAATCAAATGAAGACTTATTTTGACAGCCTTTTGTAATTCTTGGAGAATAGACTTTAGTATGTGGATGTCCTTCGAAATTTTGTGCATCAAATTTAAATCACATTCATCTTCAATCATTTGTGCATGCTTTCTTTTTCTACCTGCTTTAAATATTTACCTAATCCAATGGGCCTAGTAAGTATAGTTTGATTTTTTCTAGTATTATTATAAATAACCCGACATACTTTGAATCTTTTAATTTCTCAATATTACTTAAATCATACAAAATGTATGTCTAGTGAGCTGGAACATGACTTTTGTTCAGAATTCCCATTGTCTTTTGTGGGAAGTTTAAATTCATGCACATCAGACATAAAAAAATGTAAATGTTTAAGGTCAAAATATCTTTGACTGAATGAATTAAAATCGACTCAATTCCTTGAAAAAATGTCTGAAAACATATTACCACACTCAAGTATGAGGGAAAATATGTGAACGATGACTTATGAAATTTTGAATCTGAGTAATGACACGAAAAAGGGCTAAAAGGCACAGAATAAGTAGTTCCTAAGAATGAAGATACCACTATTTAAAAAACACGTTATGGGGTTGAATTATGCAGGGCCACCTATGGGCGTTTGCAGCATAATCAAATAATAGTGTCTTTTGGCTGACAAGTCTTTTATGTTCACTGTTTATGCAAGGCCACCTAAGGGCACGTACTATATAGTCAAACAAAAGAACTCTCAGAAATTTACTTTTCTACTACTAACGAACCAACGGAAGTTTATGGAGATTCAAATTTTCCAAAGAATATAGTTTTCTATATAGGGAGAGGTACTTGAATATGGAGAAGATATTTCCAATAAAATCGTCTAAAAACTGGATGAATGTCACTCCTATGAAGGTCTGACCCAAACGTAGGGAAGGGAAATATATACCATATACTTGAATACTTTCAGATCATGAAAAAGGAGTATGGGACAAATATGTTAACGATGGCTATTTTCTGTGGTTCATTACATATTGTCGATAAGACCAATAAGGAAAAAAGAGGTTTTATTCCCAAGAATTAAGTCAACATTATTTAACAAACCCATTAGGGGGTCGAATTATCCAAGGCCACCTAAGGGCATCGACAGCATAGTCAAATAATAGTATCTTTTGGATGACATGTCTGTTATGTATACTACTTATGTAAGGCCGCCTAAACCAACCTGCTGCATAGTCAAGAAAAATAATTATCAGGTTTCAGATCTTTTGTAACCAGAAGTTGAGAAAAGGGTTATGGGGATCTAAAAATATTTAAGGTTAGGATTATGACACATAAAAATGGTTATTGTCCAATGTATGTAGAGATACACAAATCAATGCTAACCACAATCATGTTGTGGCTAGGTCCTGAATTGAAATGTTGGACTTCACTACATGTCCCATAAAGATGGGAATCAAGCCATACGTAGTTCTTGAAATACATTTTTAACGTCGTGTGGGACGAGAGTATGAGAGATCTTAGTTTAGGGTCACAGTGTTTGGACCATAATAATGAATACACAATGTGTTTTTTCACTGGGACATTTCAGTCAGGGGAATGAAAGTGGAATTTGGGGTTAGGCCCAAAAGACTTGGGGATGGATTCGAGGGTCACTCGAATGTTCCTACGTATCCCATAAGGATGGGAATCAAGCCCACATAGTTCTATAAATACGCTCTATACAGATTTGGTTCGTACATATGAAGGGTGAAAGGGGACTTTAGTGCAATGATGGTTTGACCTAAGATAAAAGGTTTGGGCATTGCCATGTATGCACGTAGTCTTTGGAATATAACATGATTTGAAATCAATGTAAATAATGATTCCTACTCAGCTGAGGGTATGCAAAAATGTTGTAGTTTATTGTCGTACATGAAAAAAGTGTTGTATAGTTTAATGTCATATGGCAAGGACAATGGTGAACCAAAGTAAAAAATATTGGTTCTGGGCGCGGCTTCATGAAACAACCTCATATAAGATGGAGGTGAACCGATGTGAAGAGATTGATTTTGGGCTTGAACCTCAGGAGGTTTCCTTCATACCCAGCCTAGAAGGCAATGACTAAAGATCGCGTAGTTCAATTAAAGAATGAATTGGTAATCAGTTTGTTATTGAGGACAGCAACCTAAAAAATAGTGTTAATACATACATATGGTTAGTGGCCCAGAGAGGGGGTTATGGTTGAAATTCACTCTAAGCTCATGTGATTCATACTCGGTGTGAGAAACAAGAGGTAGCAACAATCGTAACGACGCATAGTTTAATGTCATGTAGGAAATATTAAGGGACTATGTAGTTTAAAGTCTTGTAGTGAGGACTATTGTTGCGGCACAATTTAATTTCATGTAGCAGGGAAAAAATCCAGTTTAACGTCGTGTAGGGCATATTAGGGTGTTGTACAGTTTAGCATCCTATAGCTAAGATGATGGGGAAAATATAGTTTAACGTCATGTTGGAGGAAAGGGGGATTGTACAGTATAAAGTCATGTAGTAAGGACAAAAGAAGATTAAATTTGACATCATATATGATGTATTAGGTAATTGTTTCAGAGTTTATCGTCATTTTGGACGAATGAGCTGTAGTTTATGGTCATGTGCATGGACCAGCAATTATGCAGTTTAACGTCTTGATGTTCGTAAGGGACTTTGCTGTTTAAAGTCATGCAGTAAGGACTTAAGAAGGGCTCTATTGTTTAACATCATACAGAAAGGATGAAAATTATGTAGTTTAACATCTTGTTGGACTTAAGGGACTATGCAGTTTAATGTCTTGAAGCAAGGACAACAGAAATGCCTATAGTTTAGGTTCGTATGCATGGACCGTAGATGATGTATATTGTGTTTATACAAAATACTTCTTCAAAAATCTGGCATTGGTTGGAGTAGTGATGAGTTCTCCATCCATTGAGATTAGAGAATAAGATCAATTGGAGTAGACCTCATTTATTGAATAAGGTCCTTCCCATTTTGGTTCAAGTTTTGGAGGTTTCATTCCTAGTATCGTTGGAGTTCTGAGAACCGATACCAATTCTCCATGAATTAATGAACACAGGCGAAATTTTTTGTTAAAATATCATGATATTCGACTCTGATAGGCTTCCAAGTGATGCAGCGTGCACAATATTTTCTCATCTAATTGTCCCATTTCATCAAATTGCATTTGATATTGTTCATCTGTAGATGACTGATCACAAATGCCTACTCTGAGCGAGGGTAATTGAACCTCAATGGGAAATACTACTTCTATTTCATATACCAGTGAATATGGATTTGACCGTGTTGCAGTGCTGGGGGTGGTCTGATAAGACTATAAATCATGAATGAGTTTATCAGGCCATGATTTCTTATCTCTATCCACCACCATTTGTAGTATATTTGAAAGCATCTTGTTGAAGGCTTCTATCTGGACATTTTCCATTGCATGATACCGAGAGGAATGGTTGGATTTGATGTTGTATTCTTGATACAACTTCCTTACCTCATATGAATAGAAGTTGGTGTCATTTTCTGTCAATATGGTATGAGGGACACCAAATCTAGTAATGATGTTAGACTTGATAAAGCTAACAATGTATTTAGAACTGACTTCTTTGAGAGGTATTTCCTCTTCCCATTTGGAAAAGAAGTCAGTAGCAGTAAGAATGTACTTAAACTACTTGGATGTAGCTGATGGATAAGGTCCCACTACCTCTATTCCCCATGTGGAAAATGGCCACGAGTATTTAGCTGTATGAAGAAACTCTGGGGGTTGATGAATGAATTTGGCATGTACATGGAAAGAATGACACTTCTTTGTGAAATCAACACAATCTTGCATCATTAAAGGCCAAAAGTATCCAAGCCTTCAAATTTGATTAGATGGTCTATGTTCAGACTGGTGGGAACCATAGACTCCTACATGCACTTCTTTCATGACAACCATTTTCTCTTCACCATCAATTCACCTAAAGAGAATTCCATCAAAACCATGCTTGTAGAGAATTTTATCTTGGTGATCTAGGCTGTCATAAAGAGTAAAATTGACCACACGTCTCTGGACTTGTTCTTTCCCAACTCTATCAGGTGGAAGTATTCTATTTTGATGGTATTCCATGATAGGTGTCATCCATCCTGTAGTATGACCATATGGTTCAGAGATGGGAATAATTTCATTGATTTCCTCCATTCTGATTTGAAAATAAGGTGAAATTGAACGACGGTGGGCAATACTGATGGTTGTCTTGTCCTGATTTGGATCTTCTAGGGCTGTGGCTATATTAGCCAACGCATCAACTTGGGAATTTTTTGATCTTGGGACATAAGAAAATTTCGTTTCTGAAGTGAATTCCACCATTAAATCTATGGCATAATCATACAAAGGGATTAGTTCTTCTTTTCTAATTGTATAATCTTCATTTACTTGTTTGATTACTAGGTCTGAATCA
Organism: Viscum album; assembly: GCA_963277665.1. Lineage (NCBI taxonomy): Eukaryota > Viridiplantae > Streptophyta > Magnoliopsida > Santalales > Viscaceae > Viscum > Viscum album. The sequence continues at coordinate 1,229,469,386 of OY728123.1, forward strand.
CCTTTCACCTTTAAGTGATTCAGTTGTGCTTGAAGCGCTAACACCAAGCCTGTAATGAGAACTTGGTATTCAGCATCATTATTTGTACCGCCTCCCAAAATTGAGAGAGAATAGGGTAACACTGCCTTTTTGGAGAAATGAGAACAATTCCTAACCCAACATTGTTGAATTTAGGATTTTCCACTTTCCTCCCTGTTGGACTTCTGGAAGCACCATCAAAGTACATTTCCCATGTTTGAAGACTATCTTGAATAAAGAAGACTTCTTCATCTGGAAGATCAATATCTGGAGATGTATCTTCCACTATAGGATGTTAAACAAGGAAATCAGCTAGAGCTTGGACCTTTATTGCCTTTTGAGACACAAACTGAGTGTCAAATTGCTGCAAAATAACTGCCCACCATGGTAGACGTCATGTAAGCATTGGACAGCTAATGATGAATTTGAGAGGGTTTTTGTGAGATAACAATTGGACCTCGTGATGTTGCAGGTAGTGTCTCAACTTCTGAACAGCAAAAATTAATGCTAGGAAGCACATCTCAATACATGAATATCGGTTTTCTTCTTCAAGCATTGTCCCACAGAGAGAGTAGAGATTTTTTTCATTCCCAACATCATTCATCTGAGCAAGAAAGAAACCCAATGATCTCTCTAAAGGTGTCACATAGAGGATAAGTGTACTTCCTTAAATAGGTGGCATTAATACCGGTGGAATCAAGAGATACTTCTTGAGAACATCGAATGATTCTTGTCATTCTTCAGTCCACTGTTAAATGTCTCTCTTCTTCATCAATTTGGTGAAGGGTAAACTTTTTCCTGCAAAATTGGCGATGAATCTCCAAATATTGGCCAAGTGTCCTTAAACCCTCTCAATTCATTCAAATTTTGAGGAGGTCAGATACCACAGATTGAATTTGTGTTCTCAGGATCGACTTCGATACCACGATGAAGTACAACAAAGCCGAGAAATTTTCCTGAGGTTATCCCAAATGAACATTTTAAGGGGTTCATCATCAAATTGTGTTGTCGAATTTTGTGGAATATGACTTCCAAATCATCCAATTGATTAGAACGTTTCCTGGATTTAACCACCAAATCGTCCACATAACAATCATCAAACATCCCAAAAAGGGTTTGAAGATACGATGCATGGCACGCTGATATGTTGCGCCTACATTCTTTAAGCCAAAGGGCATTACCTGATAGCAGAACACACCCTAAGGGGCTATGAAGGTTGTAGATTCGCCATCTTCTGGAGCCATTAAGATTTGATTATATCATGAATATCCATCCATGATGGAAAGTGTTTCATAGCCAGCTATTGCATCAATCAATAGTTCTTTGATCGGAACTGGAAAATCATCCTTAGGACAATGCCGATTAAGGTCACTAAAATCAATGAAACTCTATTTTGTCAGTTATTCTTTTTCAAAGGTACAATATTAGCTAACCATTTGGGATATTGAACTTCTCTGGAAAACATAACATTGATAAACTTATCCACTTCAGCTTCAATTTTGGAAGCATAGGTTGGGTTTTTTTTTCTTGCGGCTTGCTTAAATCCTCGATGTTCTTCTGGAAAACTCAAATGATGAGTAGAAACATTAGGATCACGGCCTAACATCTCTATTTGGTTCCAAGCAAATATACCTCAATTGTTATTTTAAAAATGAAATATAAATTTCATTCTCTTCAAGAGTCATGGTCGCACTAATTAAAGTGGGGCATGTATCTTCTTTTGTACCTAGATTTATTTCTCTGTGTTCATCCACAGTGGTAGAGATTCCCTCTTAAAATGATGGAGGAGAATCTCTAAGATCTTCCTCTTCTTCTTCAACATTTTTTATCTCTTCTGCTTCTACTTTCATAGTAGATGATGAAGCAGAATTTTCATGATCAGGAGAGATTTCAAAATTTGAACATGTCGAAGAATAGGCTTCGATTTTTGAACCTATTGATGATGAAGGGTCTTCCTTGGGTAATGAAGAGGAGATGATGGATTTAGAATCCACATCATCCTTCACCTATGACATTGTTATAACTAATTCTGTCCAAGTTGGCGATGTATAGACTTGTTGGATTTTCGCAGATGAAAAGAAGACATTTCCATTTGGGTTTTCATCATTGCTTGGTGAATCACCAATTTCTCTAATGCTGTGTGGCTTGATTACTGTAATTAACATTATGGATGTTTCCATAAGAGTATTCGGATTTGGGTCTATCCTATAAATTTGACTGATAAGAAACACATAATCTGTACTCACATGTGTGAATGGGTTTACTGGAATCATTTCCAAACCACATGGAGCATTAGCTTTGGTAACCTTCCTTATTGTGGATTTCTCCTTACCCTTCAAGTGATAAAATTCCTCCTCAATGTATTGAGATTCAAATGTTTTTAATGGGGTATTATCACCATACAATGTCCCAATTTGACCATCGAAACAATATTTTAGACATTGATGATAAGATGAAAAGATAGTCGCAAGTGGATGTAGCCAGGGTCTTCCAAGAAATATGTTGAAGGCTGAGCCTTGATCAACAACCATGAAATTTGGATTGGATACAAGATCTCCAAACTAGGTTCTGAGTGTTATCTCTCCCAATGGTTCTTGTTAATTTTTATCATATCCTTGTAAAATCATAGTAGATGGAGATAAATAATATTCTGTGAGGCCCAATCGATGAAGTTTATGAATGGGGATGATGTTGACTCCTGAACCATTATCAATAAATTCTCTTCAGACGTCTACACCATTGAACTTTCCCGATAAATAAAAAGATCTAATATTTCCATGCAGGACATCATCTACATCTTTATCTGTGAAAGTTATCACTTCATGGAATTCTACAGGATAATTCTCTACATGGTAGGCTTCATCCACAGAAATTTCAGTTTCGAACTCCTGAGGACCTGACAAAGCCTCAATGAGTGCCTCCTGAATATCCTTGGATAGATTCAAGGCATCTAAAATTGATAACTTGGCTAGTACTTGGTAAAAGTGTTTCAATACATCATACTTTTGATCCAAAGGTCTACGCTTCGCAGTAGGAACATTTGTTTTTGCAGGTACCTTAGAAGTTGATGCTTTGGAAGTAGATGCATCTTGTATTGGGTTATGAGTTGGAAATACTCTTGGCATTAGAGGATTATACCGAATATGTATATTTACTTGCTGTGAGGAAGAAAATGAAACCTCCAAACGATCTTCTAGAATAATTGTTCCAGGACTGAGTCTACTATTGCAGGAAGAATTTTCCTGTTCTTGTTGAGCCTGTTGAAGGGATATGCCATGAGTTTCTGCTGCATAAATAGTTTCATTAGGGGTAAAATATGAATAATGGCTTCTGAGATATCCACGTCTTCCTCTGTATCCCAAACCTTTGGAACTCCCTCTAATTCCTCTATTAGATACAGGGAATTCAGCTTCATCAAAATTGAAACTGCGACTGGCATAAGGATCGGTTAAATGAATCATATTAACCGAACCAAAGATTAATTCTTCATCGGATTAAGACTCTGCCTGATTATCCCATTAAGGTTGTGCCATTTGGTGGGGCGGTTCTTGTGGCTTCGAAGTAGATGGAAAAAAATCTTCCAGTGTAGAAGGCAATTTTGGATTTTACATGATTTCATCTTCTTCTAATTGCTCTTGTTTTTTTAAATTATTCCATTTCTTTAAGGATTTTCCCTATGATGAAGAGGGTTTTTCTGTGGCATTCATTGCATAAGAAACAATTGGTTTCTTCAATTGCGTTCGCAAAATGGCATGAGTTCGGTTGATCGTTTTTTTGACCATCCAATCATCATATTTTTGTGAATGTTTCTTCTAGACCACTTTCCACGTGCCCTCTTTGTAAAGTCCTAGAATTTGAAGATTTTTTTTTCAATTTCTTTGGAATTTTACGAGTGCGCGGTTTCAGACGGCACCTGATTCTGAGGCCCGGTGTTCCTGGAATCAATTTCCGAATTTTGGCTCAGGTACGTTCAGTGAACGAATGAGCGGGTTTTCCTAACATTTGAACCGGTTCTCGGAATCGAATTCCGAGGTCACCGATAAAACCGCAGCTCCGGTAATTTCTTAGGAACACCATTTATAGAGTTGTGTTTTCTCCGGTGTGGGTTTTATAAAAAGGGTTAACAAATGAATAAAATAAAATTTTTGCAACAATTTTTATTTTATTTTCTAAGTAGTTTAAACCTAGGCATGGTGGTAGGAGTGGGACCCACTATATCCTAACTCCACTTGGTAGAATATTAGTGAGGTGGGGCCCACATGAGCCCCACCCCTTCAAATCCTTTAAAACATCCTTCGTGCAATTAATTGAGTAATGCACCTGCACCCCCACTTAATGCCAAGTCAACTCTCGAATTTGTTTGGTTTATTAAAAGCCTCATTAATTGGTCAACACACGTTAATTAATTCGTAGATTATTTGTGAATTTTGAAAGGGTTGAGATGAGGAATAAAATAAGGGAGACCTTATTTTATTATTGTTGTTTCGTTGTGTGGTAAAACGAAGAGAACTCTAGTCTTTAAGAATGTTATTCCCTATTGAAGAATGCGAAGAACAATGAAGATCACCAGCCTCCGACGAAGGGTGACGAAGAATGCTGATTCCTTGGAGATTGACGATGCGACGCCATGTACCGTGACGGTGAAGATCCTATTCTCCGCGACTCCATGTACCGCGACGCTGATGATGCTTACAGAGCATCATTCCGTGACACCATCTTCCGCGACGACCTTTTCCCACAATGATCCTTGTTCGATGACTTCATCGAGGTAGGGTTTTTATTTATATATAATTTAATTCTCTTGTTTCTTTCGTTCAAAAGAAAACAAATAATATGGATCAATTTATTATCATGTTGATCTGAGAATGTTTTAATTGTAGGTTAGGAATTTTGGTATGCTTCAATTGTTATTTAGGGGATCATGGAATGGTTTGCTTCAATTTTATTTAAATAAAATTGATTATTCGTTCTTCGTAAAACCCTGTCTAATCTTGAATATTTGATAACGCCTAACATGGAGGGCGTAGGCTGAAAAAACAAAGCCTGAAAACCCTATGCAGATTTTTGTTGGTGCGCTGATTGACGGAGATGATGGAACGGGACCGCAACAGTGATTTGAGGACTTCGCAGTAAAGTACGGGACCCGATATGAACACCGGCGCAGACGGAATTGAAAACAGACCACTGGAGAAACTCCGGAGGCCCATGGACATCACCGGCGGTGCGAGTCGCCAGTGCAGCGGCACCCCGGCGCGCCGCCAGGAGGAACCGCCGCAGAGACAGGCGGCTAGATCACGTGGCTGCGCGGGATCTGGGGGAGGAGGACGTGGCGCTCGCCGAGTCCGCGGAGCACAAAGGCCGCGGGGGACCACGTCCCCCGCTCGGCTCGCAGGCTGAGCCAGCGTGCCACCCGGCCGGCCCAGGCCAGGTTGTGTGGACTGGGCCAGGCCGCACCCAGCCGGGCTGGGCCAGGCTGCGCCCCACTGGGTCAGACCCGGACCTGGGTCGGGTCGACCCAGTTCGGGCCGACCGTGGGGGGGGGGGGGGGTTGGGTCGGGTCGGACCGGGCCCAGACCCCCCATTTTCGGATCACTTCCGGTATTTTGCCCATATCTAGGGATACATACATTTGATCGATACACCGTCAGTTGTGTAGCAATCCTTGGATCAAGACGGTTGTTTCCGTATCTTACACTCCAGGTTTCAAAGAACTTTGAGTATGGACGGTTTGGTTCGAACACGAAACTAACCGGGACCTCAGAGCGGAAACGCCTATAACATGAGCTTCGGACGTTCGATTGATATGCCATCAACGTTTTTGGACTCCTACTAGTGAGACGCACCTTTTGGCTTACTCCGATCCAGGTTTGGATGCAGTTAGAGTATGGACATGTTGTATTGTACCTGAAATCCAACTGTGCCCCTCGAATGGAAAAGCCGATAACATTCATACCGGACGTCTGTTTGACAAACCGTCAGCGGCGTTGGTGATCACGTCGAGAAATGGTCCCTATGAGTATACCCTATGTGAGTTCAAGGTACATTTGAGATATGGTTAGGTTGGTTCGTACACGAAACCAACCGAGCCCCTGGGACGAAAAGGCTAATAACTCACAGACCGGGCGTCCGATTGACATGATGTCTGTTGCATTGAGAACCCTATGACGAGGTAGTCCTTTGAGATACTTATACATGGGAATTTTTTATACAAGGAGTATAGAACTATAGCTTGTAGAGTGGATCCTCCCGGAGACGAGCGTACGGAGTACGGAGACTGTGTAACTGGCTGAGACCTGATGACTGCTCGTCCGATTTTATTCGGAGTGACTTGCATAGCCTAATGGGGAGCACTACAATGTGAGGCGGTATACCCATAGCGGAGGAGCACTACTTTGTGAGGTGGCATACCCGTGGTACTCGATAGGGGGAGTACCTCTGTAGGCTATGAGGGGGAGAAAAACTGTGTGAGGTGGCAGACCCATGGCGGAGGAGCACTACTTTGTGAGGTGGTTGACCCGCGGTACTCGACAGGAGGAGTACCTCAGCAGTCTTAGGTTAGTGAGTAGTACTTCGGAGTCTTGACAAGATTACTATACTCATCAGAGACGGAGCTCTTTAGCAGTTATGGTTTCGATAATGAAAATCCTAGTTTGAGTTGAGACTTTGACCTTTGTGTTTTCCTCATGATTGAGATGGGTTACCAGATAACCTACGTATATGTATGGGCGTATATCTAATTAGTGGTTATCCGTCGACTTCATATCAGTGTGACAACTCGTGGCTGAGATGGGTTACATGGTAACTTAGGTATAAGTATGGTCTTATACCTATGTAAGGGTTATCTGTTGAGAACATTCTTTAGGATTATCCTTATTGTATTTAGTAAGACCATGAGGGTCTCGGGGTCCCTAATGAGTATCATATACTCACACCTTCATGGTAGTTTCCCGTACCTCATTGTGTTGGTTGCAGATGATGGACATCACTGATCGTGGTTGAGTCTTGTAGAGCTGGATGGCACCCGGAGGTGGATCTCATGACGAGTCGGTACCCGGAGGTGGATCTCACAATGAGTCGGTACCCGGAGGACACGGACGGATGGACGATCGGACGTGGAGCACTGTGGAGGATATATGTACCTACCCTTCATGTGGGATCGATGGTGGATGATCCAAGAGCTGCTTGTCACCCATTCAGCTGTTATCCTTTGAGTTGTACTTTACTTTCAGTTGTAGATGTATCCTTCTTGTGGGCTTGTATTTCCGGCCCCTTGTCTTTTCATTACGTTGTTTACTAATTTACTTAGTGTATTAATTCCTCTTTTACTCTGCGGTGTTTTGTTTACTTTTATAAAGTCAATTCCTTCCCAGTTATCAGGATTTATGCCTTTGGTTCTAGTCGCCAGCCCCTGGCCTATGGAAGGCGGGCTTGGGGTAGTCATGGCATGGGCCCCGAGGACGGGTCATGACAAATTGGTATCGGAGGAGTCGGTTCTACCGCAGAACTTATAACTCTGATTTTTCTTTTCTGTGAAGCAATAGTGTTAAGAGAACCGAGTGTGATTTGCAGTTCAGGGAGTCCAGTGTTGGTGCGGTCGGCCGACGTATCCATACACCAGGACCCTGACTTCTGATTTCCGACTCAGTGCACGAAAACACTAATTTCTTGTGTGTATTCAAATGTTTTCCCCTTAAGACAGCTCAAACCAGGTCAGATCACCAGGTATAATCGTTTGACCATGTCACGGATGTTTCTTTCAGGATGTCTTTCCACGAACGACCAGCTAGAGCCCAGAGGGATGTACGTACTGATAGCCTGCTGAGCGACAAGGCCTTGGTACATGGCCCTCTTAGAGTTGAGGCACCAGCGGAGGCACCAGCGATACTACCATACGTTGGGCCACTGATGCCACCAGCTCCAGCCGCAGGCGATGCATGCCACTTGAGCATGGTTTATGAGTTCCAGCACTAGAGACCACCCATGTTCCGGGGAGAGTCGGACCCACAGGTGGATGAGGATTGGCTGGAGGCTGTCTTGGGAGTTTTCAGGATAGTGGGTACACTAGGGAACTTGATGGGGAACTTTTCTGCCAGCCTCCTTCAGGCAGTAGTAGGAAGATGGTGGAGACGAATGCTTCGGTTTTGTGATGATATGACCTTCACATGGTGAGACTTCGATACCTTCTTCAGGGTGGAGTTCATACCAGTGACTCTACACTCCGAGCATGCTCAGGAGCTGCTGCCTTTGTCATAGGATTTTTCATCAGTAGTCGAGTCATCTGTGGGAAGTAGACAGATGATGCAGGGGTCCAAGAGGACCAGACTAGAAGATGGGCGATCTCGGGTTATAGGATCGGTAGTGCGGGGCACCCGGGGTGGAGTCATATCCAGGCATGCCAGAAACGGACAGTGTTTCTCCTGCGGCAGTAATGGTCACATGGCACGTGACTGTCTTTCTCCACACACAGTTGATCCATATGAGTTGGAGGGGCCACTGATACAGAAGCAGTGGTGGTTGTTGTGAAATAGCTGAGCAGTGGACAAGGCAGTAGAGCTCTAGAAGCTGGTGGATATGAGCGAAACTAGTGGATTCCTTTTTGTTCTTGGTACTTCTAGTTCCATGTTGCAATTGTATTTGTGTCGTTGTACTATGAGATGAAATAATAAAAGACCCTTATCTTCGTGATGTCTACTTTCCTGTATTTTTGATTGGATGATACTGAGGAGTCACGGTTGAGAATGTTGACTTGACCCTCACTTTTGAGAATTATACTGGAGGAGACCCAATGACCTTACACTGATGCCGATAGTGTGACTCAACCCTTGGAGGTGAGATAGACGTTTGGATCTCTTGGTAGTAACGTCGATGCCTTACGACATCATCCATGGCATGAATGCATCTTTTATGTCAGGATTGACTATATTAGGAAATGGGAGTGATTCATCCAGGGGATGAGACCAAGTTTCTCTTTTCGTAAAATGAGAAATCTTAGCAGCACTTACAGATCATAGGAAAAGAAAGTGCAAATCATCCAGGAGCGTATGAAGACTGCACAGTGCAGTAAGAAACAGCAAACCGGCGCCAGTCTCAGAGACTCGGGCGTGTAAATGTTACAAAGAGGAGTGTTAAGGACAGATGAATCTGCGGAGTAGCAGACGTGGAGGCAGAGCTAGGAAAACAACATGTGGTGGTATACATTTCAACATGTTACAACCACCCGCATTTGTTATCCCCCCAGGTTTAGGGAGATAGAGGGCAGGGAAAAAGAGTAGTTGCATGCAATCAAGGAGTGTGACCCAATGGCTCTAAGAATGAATCGAGAGATTTCTCTGTCCACTAATAGCTTCCATAGTAACAGAAGTTGGTTTGAATCATTCCTTCCCTCCACGAATCTTGTCCCAGACCTAGTGTTTCTGCTAATACATGGACTTGACCCTCACGTCTGGAGATACCTTTGGGAGGAGACTCTATAATAACACTTACCTCGACAGTTTGATCTAACCCTCGAGGCAAGAGTTTCGTTTGGAATCACTTGGTGGCAGTGTCGAGGCCTTACGATGTTGGTTTGAGTATGGACTGGGTAATCACAGTTCATACACAATTTGACGGTATTCTGAAAAAGTTTTTGGTTTTTCTACATTGGTGGGATGGGTTTCCCTTGGTCGGCGAAAAGAAAACCCTAGGCAGCATAGGATAAACTCTTGCATAGGAGGGTGCAGCCGATCACTCTTAAGTCGATCAACCGTACCCTCATGGCAGTAGGTGTTTTGAGTTTCAGTTCTAAATAGGAAATGGAGACCTCTAGATTTTGAGGATGATGATCACGTTCTTATACGGGTCTCACCTCGATGAGGTTTATGGGGATGTGATTGAGGTGGAAAGTTATCTCCAAGGATCAGCAGACCTTTCTAGGTCCTCAGCAGGGTAGGAGAGGTGGTTTTTTCTTGACCATTCCACCATAGTTGCACTGGGTGCATAATAACATCCACGTACCTCAGCTGAAGTGATACGTACATGATCCTTCACACATCTTCGCTCTCAGGGGGTTGGACATTGATGACTGGACGAATTTCAAAGGGATCCGATAGGGGTTGAGGATCGATAGGAGCGGGTCCTATGGGGACGGTCGATTCCACTTGTGTGCTTTGCTGGCAGCACGGGAACCCCTAGGAGAGAACATGGGAGCAGAAGGCTTAGATGCGTGCTCAGTACCTCCTTTAGTTTCTCTAGTTTTGTGTTGTCTCTTTACGAAGATGTAAATCCATAAGGTGGGAGTAATGTAAACACCCGGAAATTTCAAGGAAATATTTTTTCAATCTCTTTGGAATTTTTCGAGTGTGCGGTTTCAAATGGAACCTGATTCCGAGGCCCGGTGTGCCCAGAATCAATTTCCGAAGTTTATCTCGGATACGTTTAGTGAACGAACGAGTGGGTTTTCCTAACTTTTGAACCGGTGCTCGGAATCAAAATCCGAGGCACCGATGAAACCGCAGCACCAGTAATTGCTTAGAAACACCTTTTCTAGAGTTCCGTTTGCTTGGGTGTGGGTTTTAAAAATAAATTGGGTTAACTAATGAATAAAATATAATTTATGCAACAATTTTTATTTTATTTTCTAAGTAGTTTAAACCTAGGCATGGTGGTTGGAGTGGTACCCACTATATCTTAACTCCACTAGGTAGGATATTACTGAGATGGGGCCCACATGAGCCACACCCCTTCAAATCCCTTAAAACCTGCTTCGTACAATTAATTGAGTAACGCACCTGCACCCCCACTTAATGGAAAGTCAACTCTCCAATTTGTTTGGTTTATTAAACGCCTCATTAATTGGTCAGCACACGTTAATTAATTCGTGGATTATTTTTGAATTTTGAAAGGGTTGGCATGAGGAATAAAATAACTGAAACCTTATTTAATTATTGTTGTTTAGTTTTGTGGAACAAAGAAAAGAACTCTGGTCTTTAAGAACATTATTCCTTGTTGAAGAATGCGAAGAACGACGAAGAACACCGGCCTCCGACGAAGGACGATGAAGAATGCTGATTCCTCAGAGATCGACGACGCGGCGCCATGTACCATGATGCCGACAATCCTATTCTCCATGACGTCGTGTACCGCGACGCCGACGACGCCTATGGAGCATCGTTCCGCGACGTCGTCTTCCGCAACGACCTTTTCCCGAAACGAACCTCGTTCGATGACTTCATCGAGGTAGGGTTTTTATTTATGTATAATTTAATTCCCTTTTTTCTTTCGTTCAAAAGGAAATAAAGAACACTGATCAACGTATTATCATGTTGATCCGCGAATGATTTAATTGCATGTTGGGAATTTTGGTATGCTTCAATTTTTATTTAAGGGATCGTGGAATGGTTTGCTTAAATTTTATTTAAATAAAATTTATTATTCATTCTTCATAAAACCCGGTCTAATCTTGGATATTTGATAACGCCAAACGCGGAGGGCGCAGACCGAGAAAACACGGCCCGACAACCCTCCTCAGATTGTTGATGGTCTGCGGATTGATGGAGATGATGGAACGGGACGGAAACAGTGATTTGAGGCCTTCACAGTAAAGTACGGGACTCGAGATAAAAACTGGCGCAGACGGAATTGAAAATGGACCACAGGAGGAACTCTGGTGGCCGCAGACATCACCGGTGGTGCCGACGGCCGGAGGCGGCGGCCGACACCGGCCTGCCCCCTGGAGGCGGCGGCGCCCCGTCGCTCCCCCAGGACAAACCGCTGCGGCTTCAGCCGCGGCTGTAGGCGGCCGGATCCCGCGGCCGTGCGGGATCCGATGGAGGAGGACGTGGCGCTCGTCGCGTCTGCGGAGCGCAAAGGCCGCGGGGGACCGCGTCCCCCGCTCGGCTCGCTGGCTGAGCCAACATGCCAACCGGCCAGCCCGGGCCAGGTTGCGTGGACCAGGCCAGGCAGCGCCCCACCGGGTCGGACCTGGACCTGGTTCGGGCCGACCCAGGGGGGGTGGGCCCGGGTCGGATCGGGCCCAAACCCCCCATTTTCGGATAACTTCCAGCGTTTTTCCCATATCATGGGATACATACCTTTGATCGACACACCGTTAGTTGCGTAGAGATCCTTGGAGCGAGATGGTCCTTTCGGTATCTTACACTCAAGATTTCAGGGAACATTGAGTATGGTCGGGTTGGTTTGAACACGAAACCAACTGGGCCCTCGAAGTGGAAACGCCTATAACTTGAGCTCTGGACGTTTGATTGACATGTCGTTGACTTTTTTGGATTTTCTCATAGTGATACAAACCTTTTGGATTACTCCTCTCGAGGTTTGGACGCAGTTGTATTATGGCCGGGTTGGATTGTAACTGAAATCCAACAGGGCCCCTAGAACGGAAAAGCCGATAACTTTCAGACCATATGCCTGTTTGACGAACCGTCAGTGGCGTTGGTGATCACGTCAAGAAACGGTCCATATGAGTACACCCTATGTGAGTGGGGTACAATTGGGATACGGTCGGGTTGGTTCGTACACAAATCCAATTGGGTCCCTGGGACGAAAAGGCTAATAACTCACAGACCGTGCGTCCGATTGACGCGCCATCTGTTGCGTTGAGACTCCTATGACGAGGCGGTCCTTTGAGATACTTTTTCGGGGGACTTTTTGATACTTGGAGTATCAACCTGTAGCTCGTTGAGCGGACCCTCCCGGAGACGAGCGTACAGAGTATGGAGACCTTGTAGCTGGCTGAGACCTGATGACTACTTGTCTGATTCGATTCTGAGTGACGGGCATAGCCCAGTGGGGAGCACTACGTTGTGAGGTGGCAGAACCATGGTGGAGGAGCACTACTTTGTGATGTGGCAGACCCGCAGTACATGACAGGAGGAGAACCTCTGTAGGCTATGAGGCGGAGCACTACTGTGTGATGTGGCAGACCCGTGGATGAGAAGCACTACTTTGTGAGGTGGCTGACCCGCGGTACTCGACAAGAGGAGTACCTCAGCAGTCTTAGGTTAGTGAGTAGTATCTCGGAGTTGTGAAAGGATCATTGTAATCATCATAGACGGATCTCTTCAGCAGTAATGGTTACGATAATGAAAATCCTGGTTTGAGCAGAGTCTTTGACCATTGTTTTTTCCTCACGATTGAGATGGGATACTAGATAACTTATGTATATGTATGGGTATATACCTAAGTAGTGGTTATCTGTCGACTTCATATCAGTTTGACACCTCGTGGCTGAGATGGGTTACTTTGTAACCTAGGTATAAGTAAGGGCTTATACCTAAGTAAGGGTTATCTGTTGAAAACATTTTTTGTGATTATCCTTGTTGGATTTAGTGAGTCCTTGAGGGTCTCAGGGTCCCTACTGACTATTGTATACTCACCCCTGCACGGGCTTTTCCGCACCTCGTTGTTTTGGTTACAGACGATGGACATCACTAAACGTGGTTGACGCTTGGAGAGCTGGATGGTACCCGGAGGTGGATCTCACGACGAGTTGGTACCCGGAGGTGGATCTCATGACGATTCGGTACCCGGAGGAGACAGACGGACGAACTATCATACGTGGAGTATTGATGAGGACTTCTGTACCTACCCTTCAGGTAGGATTTGTGGTGGATGATCCAGGAGCTGCTTGTCACCCTTTCTACTATTATCCTTTGAGTTGTACTTTACTTTCAGTTTTAGCTGTATCTTTCTTTTGGGCTTGTATTTCCAGCACCTTGTATTTTCAGTACATTGTTTAATGTTTTACTTAGTGTATTACATCTTATTGTACTCTATGGTGCTTAGTTTCCTTTTATAAATGCAATGCCTTCGCACTTATCAGGATTTAAACCTTTGAAGCTACTCGCCATCCCCTGGCCTATGGAAGGCAGGCTTGGGGTAGTCACGACACGGGCCTCAAAGATGGGTTGTGATAAATTGGTATCAGAGGAGTCGGTTCTACTGCAGAACTTATAACTCTGTATTTTCTTTTCAGTGAAGAAATAGTGTTAAGATTACCGAGTGTGGTTTTCAGTTCAGGGAGTCCAGTGTTGGTGAAGGCGGCCGACATATCCACACACCAGGACCCTGACTTATGATTTCCGACTCAGTGCACAAAAACACTAATTGCATGTGTGTCTTCAAATTTTTTTCCCCTTAAGACAGATCAAACCAGGTCATCTCACCAGGTATAATCGTTTTACCATGTCACGTATGATTTCTTCAGGATGTCTTTCCATGGACGACCTGCTAGATCCTAGAGGGATGTATGTACTGACAGTCTGGCGAGTGACGAGGCCTTAGTACAGGGCCCTCTTACAGTTGAGGCACCAGCGGAGGAACCAATGATACTACCATACGTTGGTCCACTGATGCCACCAGCCCCAGCAGCAGGCGATGAACGCTTCTTGAGCACGCTGCATGAGTTCCAGCGCCAGAGGCCACCCAGGTTCCCGGGAGAGACGGACCCACAGGTAGCTGAGGAATGGCTGGAGGCTGTGGTGGGAGTTTTCAGGATAATGGGTACACCAGCGGACTTCATGGTGAACGTTTTTTCCAGCCTCTTTCAAGCAGCATCAGGAAGATGGTGGAGCCGGATGTTCCAGTTTTGTGATGAGATGACATTCACATGGGGAGACTTCGAGACCTTCTTCCGGGTGGAGTTCATACCAGTGAATCTACACTCCGAGCATGCTCAAGAGATGCTGCCTTTGTCGCAGGATTTTCGATCAGTTGCCGAGTCATCTGTGGGTAGTAGACAGATAATGTAGGGGTCCAAGAGGACCAGACCAGTATATGGGCGATCTCGGGTTATAGGATCTGTAGTGCGTGGTACCCAGGGGTGGAGACAGAGCCATGCGTGCTAGAAACAGAAAGTGTTTCTCCTGCGGCAGGAAGGGTCACATGGCACGTGATTTTCCGACTCCCCGCACAGTTGATCTGCATGCGTTGGAGGGGCCACCGAGACAGAAGTAGCGGCGGGTGATTGAGCAACAACCAAGCAGTGTAAAAGGTAGTAAAGCTCCCGAAGCAGGTGGACATGAGCGGAACTAGTGGATTCATTTTTGTTCTTGGTACTTCTAGTTCCATTTTGCTGTTGTATGTTTTTCTTTGTACTATGATCCACAATAATAAAAGACACTTATCTTCAAAATTTTTACTTTCCTATCCTTTTTTTTGGTTGATACTGAGAGGTCCCAGTTGAGACTGTTGACTTGACCCTCACTTTCGAGATTTCTACTCGAGGAGACCCAGTGACCTCACACTGATGCAGACAATGTGACTCGAGCCATAGAGGTGAGAGTGACAGTTAGAGCTCTTGTTAGTAACGTCGAGGCCTTACGACATCATCTATGGCATGAATGCATCATTCATTTCAGGATTGACTGTATTAGGCAATGGGGGTGGTTCATCCAGGGGATGCGACCGATTTTATCTTTTCGGAAAATGATAAATCTTAGAAGCTTTTACAGATCATAGGAAAAGTAGGTGCAGATCATCCAGGAGCAGATGAAGACTGCACAGTGAAGTAAGAAATAGGAAACTAGCGCTAGTCTCAGAGACTCAGGCATGTAAATGTTTCAAAGAGGAGTGTTAAAGACAGAAGAGTCTGCGGAGTAGCAGAGGTGGAGGCAGAGCTAGGAAAATAGCATGTGGTGGTATACATTTCAACATGTTACAACCACCCGCCTTTGTTATCCCCCCAGGTTCAGGGAGCTAGAGGGAAGGGAAAAAGAGTAGCTGCATGCGGTCAAGGAGTGTGAACCAATGGATCTAAGAATGATTCGAGAGACGTCTGTGTCCACTACTAGCTTCCATTGTAACAGACGTTGGTTTGAATCATTCCATCCCTCCACAAATCTTGTCCGAGACCTAGAGTTTCTGTTATGTTGTGGACTTGACCCTCACGTCTGGATATACCATTGGGAGGAGACTCTATAATCACACTTACGCCGACAGTGTGATCTGACCCTCAAGGCGAGAGTTTCGGTTGGAATCTCTTGGTGGCAGCGTCGAGGCCTTACGAAGTTGGTTTTAGTATGGATTGGGCAATCACAGTTCATACACAAATTGATGATATTAGGAAAAAAGGTTGTGGTTTATCTACAATGTTGGGATGGGTTTCCCTTGGTCGGCAAAAAGGAAACCCTAGGCAGCAGAGGATAAACTCATGCATAGGAGGGTACGGCCAATCACTCTTGAGTCGGTCAACCTTAGCCTCGCAGTAGCAGGAGTTTTGAGTTTCAGTTCTAAGTAGGAAATGGAGACCTCTAGTGTTCGAGGATGACGATCACGTTCTTATACGGGTCTCACCTCGACGAGGTTTACGGGGATGTTGATGAGGCTGTAAGTTATCTCCGAGGTTCTGCAGATCTTTCTCTTTCCTCAGCAGGGTAGGAAAGGTGGTTACCGCTTGACCTTTCCACCTTAGTTTCACCGGGTGCATAATATCATCCACGTACCTCAGCTGAATAGATGCGTGCATGATCCTTCACACATCATCTCTCTCAGGGAGTTGGACATCGATGACTGGATGACTTTCATAGGGATCCAGTAGGGGTTGAGGATTGATAGGAGCGGGTCCTACAGGGACGGTCGATTCCTCTTGTGCGCTTTCGTTGGCTGCACATGAACCCCTAAGAGAGCACATGGGAGCGGAAGGCTCAGATGTGTGCATGGTACCTCCTTCAGTTTCCCTAGTTTTGTGTTGTAGATTTATGAGGACTTAAATCCCTGAGGTGGTCGTAATGTAAAGACCCATAAATTTCAAGGATTTCTTTTCAATTTCATTGGAATTTTGCGAGTGCACGGTTTCAGACGGAACCTGATTCTGATGTCCGGTGTGCCCGGAATCAATTTCCGAATTTTATCTCGGGTACGTTCAGTGAACGAACGAGCGGGTTTTCCTAACTTTTGAATTGGTGCTCGGAATCGAAATCTGAGGGCACCGATGAAACTGCAGCTCCAGTAGTTGATTAGGAACACGTTTTCTTGAGTTGCGTTAGCTCAGGTGTGGGTTTTAAAAAAAATGGGTCAACTAATGAATAGAATAAAATTTGTGCAACAATTTCAATTTTATTTTCAAAGTAGTTTAAACCTAGGAATGGTGGTTTGAGTAGGACCCACTATATCCTAACTCCACTAGGTATGATATTAGTGAGGTGGGGCCAACACGAGCCCCACCCCTTCAAATCCATTAAAACCACCTTCATGCAATTAATTGAGTAACGCACCCGCACCCCCACTTAATGCCAAGTCAACTTCCGAATTTGTTTGGTTTATTAAACACATCATTAATTGGTCAACACTAATTAATTAATTCGTGGATTTTTTTTTCAATTTTGAAACAGTTGAAATGAGGAATAAAATAAGGGAAACCTTATTTTATTATTGTTGTTTCGTTGTGTGGAACAAAGAAGAGAACTCTAGTCTTTATGAACGTTCTTCCTTGTTGAAGAACTTGAAGAATGACGAAGAACATCGGCCTTCGACGAAGGACGACGAAGAACGCTGATTCCATGGAGATCGATGACGTGACACCATGTACTGCGACACGGATGATCCACTTCTCCATGAGGCCGACGACTCTTATGGAGCATCGTTCCGCGATGCCGCCTTCCGCGAAGACCTTTACCCAAAACGAACCTCGGTCGACGACTTCATCGAGGTAGGGTTTTAATTTATGTATAATTTAATTCCCTTGTTTGTTTCGTTCTAAAGAAAACAAAGAACGCTGATCAACTTATTATCATTTTGACCCGGAAATATTTTAATTGCGGGATGCGAATTTTTTTATGCTTCAATTTTTATTTAAGGGATCGTGGAACGGTTTGCTTCAATTTTATTTAAATAAAATTGGATATTCTTTCTTCATAAAACCCTGTCTAGTATTGGATATTTGATAATGCCTAACGCAGAGGGCACAAGCCGAACAAACACAGCCCGACAACCCTCCGCAGATTGTTGTTGCTGTGCGGATTGGCGATGATGATGGAACGGGACAATAATAGTGATTTGAGACCTTCACAATAATGTTCGGGACCCAAGATGAACACTGGTGCAAAAAAAATTGAAAACGGACCACCGGAGGAACTCCGGTGGCCCGTGGACATCACCGGCGGCGCTGGCGGCCGGCCCCGGCGCGCCGCCATGAGGAAGCACTGTGGCGGCAGGCGGCTGGATCTCGCGGCCGCACAGGATCCGGGGGAGGGGGACGCGGCGCTCGCCACGTCCGTAGTGCGCAAAGGCTGCGGGGGACCTCATCCCCCGCTCAGCTCGCTGGCCGAGCCAGCGTGCCGCCCTGCCGGCCCAGGCCGGGTTGCGCGGACCGGGCCAGGCCTCGCCCAACCGTGTCAGGCCACGCCCTACCAGTTCGAACCCTGATCCAGGTCAGGTCGACCCGGTTCGGGTCGACCCAGGGGGGGTTGGGCCAGGTCGGACCGGGCCCAGACCCCCCATTTTCGGATCACTTCTGGTCTTTTACCCATATCTTGGGCTGAGGACACCCAATCGATGCACCGTTAGTTGCGTGGTGATCCATGGATCAATACCGTCATTTTGGAATCTTACACTCAAGGTTTCGGAGAACTTTGAGTAAGGTCGGGTTGGTACGAACACGAAACCAACTGGGCCCTCGGAGCGGAAACACCTATAACTTGAGCTCCGGACATCCGATTGATGTGATGTCAACATTGTTGGATTCCTCTTAGTGATACAGACCTTTTGGATTACTCTAATCAAGGTTTGGATGCATTTGGAGTATGTCCGGTTGGATTGTACCCGAAATCCAACCGGGCCTCTAGAACGGAAAAGCCGATAACTTTCAGACATGACGTCAGTTTGACGAACCGTTAGCAGTTTTGGTGATCACATCGAGAAACGGTCTCTATGAGTATACCCTATGTGAGTTCGGGGTATATTTTAGATACGGTCGGGTTGGTTCGTACATGAAACCAACCGGGCCCCTAGGACGAAATGGCTAATAACTCACAGATCAGGCGTCCAATTGATGCGTCGTCTGTTGCATTGAGACCCCTATGATGAGGAGGTCCTTTGAGATACTTCTTCAAGGTACATTGTGATACTTGGAGTATCGACCTGTAGCTCGTGGAGTGGATCCGCCTGGAGACGAGCATATGGAGTAGGGAAACCGTGTAGCTGGTTGAGACCTGATGACTGCTTGTCGGATTCGATTCGTAGTGACTTGAATAGCCCAGTGGGGAGCACTAATTTGTGAGGTGAAAGACCCATGGAAGAGGAGCTCTACTTTGTGAGGTGACAGACCCGCGGTACTTGACAGGAGGAGTACCTCTGTAGGCTATGAGGGGGAGCACTACTGTGTGAGGTGCTCGACCCATGGCGTAGGAGCACTACTTTGTGAGGTGGCTGACCCGCGGAACTCGATAGGAGGAGTACCTCATCAGTCTTAGGATAGTGAGAAGTACCTCAGAGTCATGACAGGATCACTATACTCGTCAGAGATGGAGCTCTTTAGCAGTTACGATTTCGATAATGAAAATCCTGGTTTGAGTTGAGACTTTGACCTTTGTGTTTTTCTCATGATTGAGATGGGTTACTAGATATCTTACATATATGTATTGGCGTTTAAATAAGTAGTGGTTATCCGTCAACTTCATATATGTGTGACACATCGTGGATGAGATGGGTTACTTGGTAACTTAGGTATAAGTATGGCCTTATACCTAAGTAATGGTTATCTGTTGAGAAATTTCTTTGTGATTATCCTTGTTGGATTTAGTGAGACCTTGAGGGTCTCAGGATCCCTACTGAGCATCATATATTCCCCCCTGCACGGGATTTTCCTGCACATCGTTGTGTTGGTTGTAGACGATGGAAATCACTGATCGTGGTTGAGGCTTGTAGAGCTAGATGGTACTTGGAGGTGGATCTCACGATGAGTTGGTACCCGGAGGTGGATCTCACGATGAGTCGGTACCTGGAAGAGATGGATGGAAGGACGATTAGACATGGAGTGCTGGGGAGGACATCTGTACCTACCCTTCAGGTAGGATCTATGGTGGAAAATCCTGAAGCTTCTTGTCACCCTTTCAGCTGTTATCCTTTGAGTTTTACTTTGCTTTTAGTTGTAGCTGTATCTTTCTTTTGGGCTTGTATTTCCAGCCCCTTGTATTTTCAGAATGTTGTTTACTACTTTACATAGTGTATTACTTCCGCTTGTACTCTGTGGTGTTTTGTTTACTTTTATAATGGCAATGCCTTCCCAGTTATCGGGATTTACGCCTTTGGTGTTAGTCGCCAGCCCCTGCCCTATGAATGGTGGGCTCGGGGAAGTCACGACATGGGCCTGGAGGACAGGTCGTGACACTCTTCCTCTGGATTTGTAGCAGTAACACATTCTACCTGAGCTAAAGAACATTTCAATTTGACTTGTCCCTAGTCGACCATTTTTTGCAGGAGGTCATTAAAGAAAAAACACTCCTGGATGGGATTCCCCAACATCTGATAAAATGGGAAGTAGTTGGGTTGATCTTCATCTCCTTACTTGTTCGGCATTTTGGGCCTTGGCAATTGAACCAAATTATTTTCTAGAGCCAAAATGAAGTATCCACGCACTTTTTTATTTCAGAAAGAGTAAACATTACTCTTCAAATCCTCAAATTGTTTCCATCATTGATCTCTTTGATCATCATGATGAAACGGCCTATTTTGTTGACACTCAGGAGGTGTATCCCTTTGAGAAGATGAAGGTTTTTAAGTAGAAGCAGGTACATGTGCTTGTTTAAGCATAACTGTAGTAGTCTCTGCTTTACCCATTCTCCTTCCTCGAGCTGATGGAATTACACGAGTTTTGTCCATAGACTTCATAAGAGAATCTTAAATATGTTGAGAGATCGATGTAAGGTCTCAGAACCCTCCTGTGTATTTCACAGGGATCAATGGTGTGTGCAACTCATCATTCAAATTTTCCACAGAGATTGGAAACAGTTCTTCTTGAGGGAGTTCTAAGCTTAAGTAATATGTTAATCCATTCCAGTGAGCAATGAAATCTGAAACCCTTTCATTTTCCATTTTCTTACAATTTGTAAGATCAAAAACTGTTGTCTTTGGAATAGTTGAGCTGAATTGAAGAAGAAATCGTTGACAGAGGTCCTCCCACCGGGTAATTGACCGGGATTGCAAGCTTGTGTACCAGACAAAGGCATGCCCCTGTAATGAATATACAAAACACCTAATCTTAACTACTTCCAATTGCTGAGGGGTTACCATCATAGGATCGCACAGAGAAACAAAATGAGTTAAGTGGTTCTCTGAGTCTCCCGAACCATTAAATATTGGGAATGTGGTACGTGAAAAATTTGATGGGGGAGGAATTGCATCAACCCATTCAGGGTAAGATCTCTTTTCTGGTTGAATTTGAGCACACATTCCCGCCATTGCTTCCAACCGAGCTGTTAATGACTCAATAGCAGTAATTAACTTTTGAGAAACATCTGGTTGAGCTAGTTGAGCTTGGATATGAACAGGTGCAATGATTGGAGCTTGGACAGATGTGGTGGCTAGTACTGAAACTGATGGTAACACTACCAATTGTTGCTTCACTTGACCCATAGGATTAGACCTTTGAGGGTATACTGGTAGAGGGGGATATTCTTGATCCATCTCAGCAGCCACAACAAATTTCCTTGGCTGACTGACTCCATCACGCTTAGGAGGAAAGCTACCTTGAAATAATTCTGCGTTCAACCTCCTCAATACCTTCATTTCTTTATCTTTTTGTGCGAATCTTTGCTCTAATGAGAGGGATTGGTCTTCTCCAGATGAAGGGTATGTAACCTGATTCTTTCCTGTCCCCTTATTAGATCCCTTTCAGAGAGGGGGATGTGGGTTATTTGAAGGAACACCCAGATTCTGGGTAAGCCTTTGATATTGTGTACGCACACCTTCTTCATTTGTGTCTATGCGTACATCTTCTTGAGTAGGAATCTCTTCATCTGATCCCTCTAAGTGAGCCTCATATAGGGATCAAAAACAATGGTATTGATGACATTGATTGATGAATAATGAATTGCATCAGTTCTATCAGCATTTCTGCGATATTTTCTTCTTCCATGTACCTGATTAGACATTTCCTTTTGTCGATGTGATCCCTTATGAACATCTTAACGAACTATAATTTGGATGGAATCTCCTGATAATTTGGTTCTTCCTTACTCTTGTGGCTTCTTCCCTAATCGAGAGAAGACTGTATTTCTCTAAAAAAGAGATTGAGGATTTGAAAAAGTCCCCAGTCTAGTGGACTGGGGCTGTTCATACTATTCCTGCTCAACTCCTCGAATCATATTTGTTGATTCTGAGGGTTGGGTTAAGAGAGTCCCCACTCTGGAAATATGGGGTGGCTCTTGAGTTTCAATATCTAAGACTTTCATGAATTCTCTCCTGATCTTGCAAACTTTAGTATGGAAATTGGATAGATGCATCAACCGGCATCCACTTTTATCACCCGGCTCAAAAGACAGTTGGATGATTTCTGAAAATTCTGTCACTTGATGATGTTCTTGCTCCAAACGAGAGCCCTAATCAATATTATTGTTTTCTTGATGCAAGATTAATTCAACAACTTGTTCTCTGTATGCATGATTATGAGAAAAACTAGTTGAGGCATGTTCTTGAGCGAGCCTTTGATTACAAACAAATCATATTGGTTGTGGCAGGCCATGGGAAATAAAATTTCATGAGACCATTTTCGGCGAGCTTTGTTGGATGGAGAGTACAGTGAAATGTAGTGCTCAATGAACACCCCATCCCCTTATATGAATACCATATGGGGCATTGGAAATTAACTAGAACAATATTCTTAGTGCGCCAAGGCATTAATGCTGAATGGCTCTCTGCTGCTTTTCAGCCTTCGGATATTGAGAAACTGAGAGAGATGCCAAGTCAATTTGGAGTTGTAACCATTATATTATCTTGACATGATTTTCATATTCATCATAGGATAATATTTTCTTTTTCAACTGACAAAGTGTTTTCCATATGTTGAGACGAATATCATGAATTCCATCTTCCGTCAACATCTCTAGAATGTCATACTGAGAGTCAGCCAGAGGCTAAAACCTAACTGGCACTTCACCTTTTGCCATGTGTTTTCTCATATTCAGTACTTCCACTTTATCATTTGACAAATATTCTTCTACTTGATTAGAGCAGAGTTGGTTCTTCTTTGTTGCTTCATCGGATTCAACAAGGTCGGTAGAGAATTCACAGATCATACTTGAAGATGAAAAACCCAGGGGTGGTTTGGAGAATGACCTACACACTGGGCTATCTTCTGATTAATAAAGTATTTCACTTGCTAGCGGTGAAGCATCATACATGATTGGATTCTCATTTTCAAGTTCCTCAAGATAAGATGGCTTTCTCATCACGAAATTTTCTATTGGATCATTTTACTGGAAATGTACATTATAAATATGGAGAGGACTTTCACAGTTAAATTCATCATCATGGGGAGGACCACCATGGTGGGTTACAACAAAAGATGAAACATTTTACTCCTTAGTCTTCTGACCACACAAAGGGTTCCTGTGGCTCTGCTCTAAAGATGAAACTTCAAGTTCGACCAAATTTTCATGAAGCAAGCCTTCATGAGGCAGTGCCAAATTATGACCTTTAGAATTAATCTTCCCACTATTGGGAAATGAGGGAGTATAATCATGAATTCCAATAGATAATTGTCTGAGGGCTTCATGAACTCCAGCATTGAGAAATGAATTATTACAGATTGGCTCTTGATTGCTTGATTGTGTTGGGAGGGTCTTTTATTTAGATGCCTTATTACTCAATTTGGGAACCACTTATTGACGAAAGTGGTCATTATGGGCAGGTGTATGTTCCTGATCGGAAAACATTATCAGGTTAGGCTTATTATCTCCACTGAAATAAGGTGTATGTGCCGGACTTGGCTGTCCCTATGATATGTGGGAGTACGCCCCACAACCCTCTTGGACTATAATAGAGGTCTGTGTCTGTTCTGGAGTGAACTGTTGATGTGTCACTCCACTGGTAGGGATAGATTTATGTGCCTTTCCCAGAGATGTTGCTGAAGATGTTATAATATCCCGGCAGGCATCCAGAATATGAGCAGGGATTGCATCTGCTCTTTCACCATTGACAGAATGTTCTTGGTGACTTCAGCTACTGGAACAGGGATATATGTCCATTCTGTGCTTGGATTAGGTGTGTGTTCCTGCTCCTTTCCCTCTTTTCCTATTAGTGAATCCTTACATTACTCATGTGTGGGGGTAGAGAGTTGAGTCTTCCCCTTGTTTTTCACCGGAGCATTCCGACTGACTTCTCTGAATGCTACCAAATGAGACTATTGGTAGGCTTGATCAATACTAGCAGGTGTATGTTCCTGCTGATTGCACTCTGCCGAACGTGGTTGACGAGCATCATTCAATATTGATAGATGAGGCTGCTGGTAGGATTGATGAGTGTAAGAAGGTGTATGTGAATGTTTACCAGTTGTCAACACATTGGGTTGGCAGGCTCCATCGTATGCAGTCAGATGAGCCTGATGACTAGATGATGATTTATAAACAGATGTATGTTCCTCTTTATAGTACTCTGCCAGAATTTCCTGGCGGGATTGGCATGCTGCTGCCAGATGAGTCGTCTGGACAGAAGAATTAAAACGGATGGGTGTGTGTGCCCATTCATTGCTTGCCTCCAATTTAGGTTGGTGGACTTCTCCGTAGATGGAGGAGATGAGAACCTACTCATTGTTGACCGGATTTTTCCTCTGGCAGTTCATCTTGCCTACTCAGGTTCGAGGAACATGAACCGAATGCCTGAAGACAATACCCTCATCATGATGAGGGTGTACTGCCCCACGAGTCTGGCAGCGATTGTTGATGGAAGCCGTTGGGAAGGACTCGTGTCTCCATGAATTAAGGCCTTGAGGGACCTGCTCAATCACCACCCCAGAATATGGGAGTGAATGTTGATTCAGTTTTGGGGATAATGACCTGAAATGGTTGGAGACGGTGGTTGGCACCATCTGCTTCTTGATCGATGGTCGTTGCTATCCGGAAGACCAGGGTGAATTATAGACTTGGAGGGATTGTTGAGCGGCCTCTAGAGTTGGAATAGTACCATTTTGACAGTACTCCTTATCCATCGAATTTGATACCCAGTGTTGAAGACGCTGAGTAGGTGATGTCATCCTCAGAGCGGAAGATGATCCAGCAGAAGTAGTAGCATAAGTATTTACATCAAAAGTTTTCATGGGTGTGAACTTAATAGAATTCATTTCTGTAACACAGAAGATCTTGGAAAAGAGTTCTTGTTTGATATAACAGACGTAATCAAGATAAGTCAGGCCACTACATCTTTAGGATAAGAATATATGTTATTTAATGTCTTGTTGGACCTCTCATTGAATTTAAATAAGGGCCTACAAAATAGGTAAAATATCATTTTAACTTGGATAAGGATTCACGTCGGGTTCACCATTTTTTGTTTCCTCTGAAAATGTGAATGGCCTCATTGATTTAAGGTTCAAACACTCCAAGCGGTTTCTAAGGGGTTTTTTCATAGAACCGGAAACATCCAGTTATTCTATATCCATTTGGACCTACTTTCCAAAGGAAGGTTCTCATTAGTTGTGAACTGATAAGGAGAATGAATTTTCATTGGTCAAGAGGATGGGAGGTCGGACTCATCACACCATTTTTAGGGGAATTATTGTCTACTCTGGGACTCTATTTATAGATTAAATTTATGTTCGTGAATCCTTATTAAATTACCAAGTATAAAATGAGCTTTACTTTAGATCTGACAATCAATGATTGATATGTAGAAAATTTAGAGAATCTTTTATATGTACTCAAGGATATTCATTGATAGAGAATCATCTGTATTTGTTAGAGATTCTTAGTCAATGGTATCCTTTAATACATTATAAAAAAATTATCTTGGTCATTATTATGACCATACTGGTTTTAAATCCACTGAGTGGGGCACTTGAAGTTTATTGTCATTCATACGGACATGAATTATTTCAGAGTTTGGGATCGTACCCGAAGATGAGATACCTAAGTATCCTTTATTTTAGAAAATGAATTAGAACCCACTAGTTCGAGTAATGGAGTATGATGTTTAGGCATGATTGATGGCTCAAAGAAATATTTCATGATTAATTTTACACTCTAAGCTCACGTGAGTAATGCTCGGTGTGAGAAACAAGAGGTATTGGTGAAACCAAACAATTGTTCCCTGAAGGATGCAATCATAAGAAATGATTTGGGGATTATGTATGGATGACAGCCCAAAATGTATAAATATTGGGTTTTACTTCAGAGAAGAAACCCAGGAACAAGGTCCATAAAGGAATATGTGCTTTATGGAGATTTGGATACTTAACTTAGGACTTAATCCTGAGAAGGATTTCCAAATTAGAAAGGATTTGTTATTAGGTTTTTATTCCTGAGAAGGAAGCCTAAAATCAAAATTAAATTAAGACTGGTTATGGAAAATTAAGGTTGGGGCTTACTCCTAAGAAGGAGACCCAGGTTAAAGGGATATGAAAAATATGGCTTACTCTTGAAAAGGAAGCCCAAGTTAAGGGAATTATGGTTGGGGCTTACTCCAGAGAAGGATGCCCAAATTTGGGAAATTATAATGGGGGATTACTCCTAAGGAGGATTCCCAGGTTAGGCGAATTGTGGTTTGGGATTACTTTTAAGGAGGATGCCCAAATTAATGAGAATTTGGACTAGGAATTACTGCTGAAAATGAGGGCCATGTTAAGGATTATTTCATCTTAAATGATGTGGTTGAATCAATGAAATCTCTAACCTTAGTTACATAAATATGTGTAAATCACTAGGTTATGAGAGATATTCCTAAAAATTCCTTTCAGTTAAGGAATCAAACAAAGGAACCATGTTATAAATGGATTTGAAGTCGGGTTTGAAGGCTGAATCTTGAATAGGAGAGGTGGATAGGAATGGGAGAGGTGAAATAGGTAGGAAGGGCACCCAAAAAGAGAGGTGTGCGTAAGTCATGCCTGGGCACGCAAGTCCTGTTCGTGTAGGTGTAACTGTGCGACACATGGGTACTTGCACGACGGTCAGCCCTTAATGTAATACTTGGGAGAGACTTAGCTCAAGCCCTTAGTTCTATCCCTAGACACTTCTAGAAGTGTGGCACGAAAGTTCTGTTGAAGGGGTAAAGCAGCGCTCAAGTGTGGCCATTTATCATAAGTGTTGGCCACTTAAGCGTGCAAGTGTTGATGAGTTTCACCACATAGGCCTTACTTCCCATCTTTAGACCTTCCGTTCTGGGTAACAAATTACCTTAGAAGTGTTTGGAAGCTTCGAGAAGAGACTAGGGTGCCGGGAGCTTAAATCTGAGTTTCTTTAATTTTTTCATTTAAAAATGGGGGGCCCACCGGGGTATTAATAGGATGGTGAAGACCTTGGGCGAAATTTCAAAGAGGGCACGCAAGTCACATATGCGACCATTGGGCGGAACGCAAGTATACTTGCGTGACCTTGGTGGAAGTTGCGAAAACTAAGTGCATTTGAATCTTTGTTCATGCCTTTGTCAATTTTTGATGTTTTAGTCAAGGGAAGAATCACTTTGGGTTCATGGAATTTCCCCTTTCAATTCATTAGACTCTGTTATAGAAAGGAGTGTCAACAACATCAAATTCCACGAGAGGGAGTATGAAGAGTTTCACTAGGAGGTTTAATCCACAGATTATGATAGGGAGGAGTTATATTCATGGGATGCAATGATTTAATAATTTTTTGTACTCACCGACATCTTCACATCCATGATTTTTGGTGGGGCTGGGATTGTTCTTATAAACATTCAAGATATAAAAGATTGTGTAGGACCTGAATCAAAAAGTATGTCCACTATTCTTGAATGAATAACTAGTGTACCTGTCACCACTTCATTACTGGTGTTCACTTCGGCAGTAGTGATGGAAAAATCTCACCCTTGATTCCATAGAGGTTGTTGGTTGTCTCTGAAAACCCTTGTCTTAAGGCACTAATTTGCACGATTCACTGGTTTTTTTAGTTATAGAAATGAACGACGCATTGAGGTTCAAATAGAGCATTACTCTCCTCTGTCGTATTCGCGGGTATTTCTTGTCGATAGTTAACAGCTAGGTGCCCTTCTCTTCCACACCCAAAGCATTTCCTTTCCCCCTTTAGGAAATTTCTGGGGTGCTTCTTTCCGCACCATTGGCAAGTGGGGTGCTGGATATTCTTAGCACCGTTGGATTTATCCATCGGACTGCCATCATTGAATTCCACCTTACGCTTCTTATCCCCATGATACCTCGAAGATTCTCCGATCTCTATTTCTACCTTGAGGGCACAACAGACAATTTCTTCATAGCTTTCGAAGACACGGATCGTCAGCGCTTTCTACAGGATAGGTTTTAGCCCACCAAAGAAGAGATCAACCATGCTTTCGGGGGTAACAACAAATCGGGAAGCTTATCGTGCAAGCCTTATGATTTTTTCCTCATACACAACAATAGATTCGTCATATTTTTTCTTGAGGGAATGTAAGTCCCTTTCCATCATAAGATGTAGGGTGGGCGGAAAATATTTATCAATAAACATCTTCCATAAATACTTTCATTCCAACGCCTTGATCTCCTCCTCAGTTTTTGTATTTTTGATTAACGTCCACCATTGATCAGCTTCCCCATCCGTATGATAAGCAGCTAGGAAAAACATCTCTTGTTCAGAACATTGATGGATTGAGAATATATTTTCAATAGAGTTGATCCATTGTTCAGTGATTGAGGGATTAGATGATCCATTAAAAGTAAGATTCCTTTGTCTCATGATGCTCTCAATAGCAACTTGTTCATTCATAGGGAGGTGTTGAACATTCCTCTTGACCCATGTTTCTATTCAATGATTGAGTTAGCTGAGAGAGAAGCGTGATAATTTTGGCGATTACTGCTCCCATTGGATTGGAAATATCATTAGTATAGTCATCACATTGATCTTCACATCGGTTGTCAGCCCGAGTCCTCCTATTTATGGCCATTGGCTGGAATTAAAGGAAATTTAGGGGTAACACATAAAGGGTAATACAAGGAAAAAACAGATGACTTATATATTACTATTATTTTATTAACATATGAATCTATTGTCTTCAGTCTATGTTATCCATGATATACTTTCTAACATTTATTCTTAGGGAATTTTTTTTCCCTTAATAATGTTTCATAATAAGCGTGTGAATAGACCAAAGAATATCCCCCGAGAGTGTCATAACCAAGAGTGCAGAAAGGCCCATTTTCGTGCACCAGTTCCTGTTCGAGTCTAGCACAAAGTGGTGTTTTTAGGTTTTACATTTAGGATACATCTTTTCCAGAGCCGCCTCTACCTGCTCGTATCTGGACAGGAATGTATTTTCCTGATATATCACTTACTCAATACTCACCAGCACTTAGGGATATTTTTATTTTACCCAACCTTGAATCTAAGGATTTACTAGGGTTTTCTAATCCTAATCCCAAAAATAACAAAACCTATCTTCTGATACCAACAATAACAACCCTGCTTTTTTTATTCCCCAATTAAACATAATTTATTACATAAACTTCACTTGATACAACATAGAAGATCAAGAGGTCTAGTGTCTTTGGGGCTTAGTATCATTACATAACAACTTAAAAAATGAAATACAACATCTTTATTGAAACCTTCCATTACATGACCACTACATTCCCTCGTACATAGCATTTCATGGGATAACCTAAGGACATGCATAAAAAAGGGTGAGCTATAAAGCCCAGTAAGGGAATAATCATGGAATAACATGAGGAGTAAAAGACATGTTAGACAATAGTAATATCAATATAGAACAATAGAATCATAAAAATAATGTAATGGTAAATCATGATAATCATAACTTGGAAATGTGACAATAACAATTAACATGAAATTAGAATGATCCAAGGATCATTGCACATGGAGCATGATAAAACCATCATTTCACATGAAGGAGTAAAACCTAGTTAAACATGAATTATCATGATTCAACACCCATTTCACATGACGTATCATGACACTATACTTTCCCCAATGCATTAGAGCGTTGTAAGGGCGCACCCTTCTTAAACCATTCATTTCATGCATAAGTGTGCCACATGGATCATATAACATGGGTTCATAAAACATCATCATTTATTCCATGATAAAAAAAATGTGTAATTCACACATGAAACATTATAATCAATAAGTAAATGACCATAAATCTGAATACCTTTTATTGATATATGGGCATGGTATTCACTACACAATGGCACTGGCTTGGAAAATCGGTGCAATTTCGGCAGCATAACAGCGTGATGTAAGAATTCATAAAAAAATTTGATGAGAGAGAAAGGGGTGTCTCATAATATTTACATGACATGGAAAGTAAAGGGGTCATATAGATACATGTCCCAACAAATTTAATGGAAATTAGATTCATGAGACAAAAGAATTTCTTGAATGTAAATGAGGAGAGAGAAATTCCATTCGGAATTTCAGTATAGTAACGAGTGTGCATGGGAAGCTTTTAATTAGAGAGAAAGGTGTCTCCCATCATTAAAACATAAATACGGAAGTATGGGGTAGGTTATAAACAATACCCCAACATTTATAATTGAAATTAAAAGGGCATTACAACATTAAAAAAATTGGATAAAAATGAAAAAGGAAGAGAAACTCTTACATGGAAGTATACTTCCAAAGGCTTGAGAGTGGATTGAGAGAGGCTTCTTGGGAACTTGGGGCACCTTGGGAGGATTATAGAGAGAGGAGGTCATAGGTTGGACAAACTCAAAAAGATTTTATTGATGAGGATGTGGGATCATGGGTGGGTTTATATAGGAAATGTGAAGGAATTATTTATTATTTAGGTTTGGGACACTCACATTAAACTAATCCAAACCACAAACCAGACCGTGGTTTTTGCCCATGGTTTTTGAAAAAGGTAAGTGGAAAACAATATTTTATAAGGCCAAAGTCCGGACATCTTAGAATAATGGGATTGCTTATGTAGAGGTGAGTCACACTCCCATGGGAAACAATATAAAAAGACAAAATGTTTAATATGTCTTGAATGGTCCACTAAGGCTTTGTAAAATAAATCAAACAAACCCAAAATAACAATATTTTAATGGGAAAACATATATTGGCTGAAAATAAAGTTTATAGTATTTTATTATATCACTATTTTGTCATTATGTTGTCATAAAACACATTATATATTTAAACGGTATTTAATTTTTACCCAAAAATATGAATGTCTCAGAAAATTATGAAAAATTCACCATTAGAAAATTTTCAAATACTGATTCTAGAAATAATATCCATTTTATCTAAATGATTTTATAAATAGGTTAATTTTCACTTTAAAAATAAAACCCTACATTTATTGAAAATTAATGTGTTTTGACAAAAATGGATTTCAAACATTAATAAAAATTACAATTGCATTCGTAAAATAATACGATCATTTATATTGAATAAAAATTAATTTTATAATAATAATAATATTTATTAAAATATTATTTAATTCAAAAATCCAATAATTCACCCAAATATATTTCTTAGTTGAAAATTAACTAAAAATAATATTTGTGGTTTAAAGAATATTTACAAGGAAACAATATTAAAATGAAAGTATATTCATTATTATATACAAAATAATGTACAAAACCATAGTACTAAGGTCTTGTTACATAACCCCTTATAACAACCGCATAGGACCGTAGAGTAAGGTGCGCGGTGGTGACAGACTCTTGGGGTGGTTTAGATAACATTTCTCTGGTGGTAGTCTCTATCAACATACACTTCTCTCGTAGGTGTTCCCGCTCGAGCTTAACACATTAAACCTCTACTTGGGCTTTGTCAAGAGGGAAGCCCAATGACGCAGCCTCCTTTCTGAACTCTGATAAATGGGCTTCGTATGCGGAATATCTATTGAATGAGGCCATCACATCACTTGTCTGAGTAAATTTGGATTTGTTGAAACCCTATATTTATACTAATCTTGTGATCAATATTCAAGGACTATATTATCAATGGTCACAATTATAAAAATTAAACCAAATAAGTTGACATTTTATATAAACATTTTACATAAAGAGGCATTTAATTCGATCAAAAGGGATTTCCATTAATGACATTTTTGGACGTTATAACTATGCTAAATAAATGAGTAATCCAAAGGAATGCCATGTCCTAAGGGTTCTAACGTGACAGATTACATGTCAATCAGACGTCTGGTCTGTGATATATAAGCGTTTTAGCTCTGAGGGCCTAGTTGGATTCATGTTTGATCCAACCCAACTGCACTCCAACATTCTCTAAAACCCATGTGGAGTATACCCAAAGAACTGTCTAGATCCATGGATTCCAATGTTGTAGATGGTTCATCAAACAAACTTCTAGTTCTCATGATATGCCCCATTATGTGTTTCTGGGTTAGGTCTGACTCGGTTGGACTTACCCAACCCGACACGGTATGGGCTGGGCTGGGGTGAAATCGGACCGCTGAGCTAATGTTCTATACAACACACTAGGGGGAAACCTGCAAGGTTGGCCCAGCCATAATTGGGCGGCCCGCAATGGGGGACGCCCGCAAGTCTGGCCCAACCAGAAAAGGGAAACCAGCAAGAGGGAGGCCTGGTATGCGTGGGGCAGCGGCCCACTAGGGCGGTGACCCACTGGGCCAGGGCCCCACTGGGGGAGGTGGGGGTGGTCGTCGAATGGGAAGTGTCTTCATCCTTGGGAGGCGGCCCGGCCAGAGGGCGACGGCCCGGTCCGAGGGTGGTGGTGGCCCTTCTTGAAGGTAGCAGCTCGGCTCGAGGGTGGTTGCATGGTGCGATGGCAGTGACCCTACTCGAGGGCGACAACCCGATTCGATCCGGTGTGGATTGTGTAAACCCCCGGTCACCCAGATTCCCAAACCACCCAGAGGCCGTTCGGTTGGTGCGGCTGCAACACTGCGTGGGCGCCGATCGGTCGTCACAGAACATGCCAGAGGTAGGTTCAGCCTCTGTCGTGGCTTTGGCTGTGAATTCATTTTGTCGGCGGAACGGCGGTCGCGCTTCCTTCTATCCCATGGTCGGCCATCGTGGCCATAACCTCCTTTGTTCGCCATAGAAGATGAGCTATTGCCCTCCTATTGCGGCATGTGTTGATGTGCTTGCAATCTTCTGAGGGGGTGCAAGGAAAGAATGATAGTGGAGGGTTTGGGATGGGGTTTTTATGCCCACACAACCCACGTTAGCTCACAATATGGAGGATATTAATGGAGTTCAATAAATAGTGGTATTGAACACAAGATTAACCCCCCACGATTTCCAGCAATAACCTCCTACAAAGACGAAGGAATCGTGGGTCAACCTATTAGTCAGTTGACCCACGTTCTTCGTGTTATTCAAGAATATAGAAGAGTAAAATTATTTGAATGCATAAATGAATTAAATCCCCTACATGGAAGAGACGTCTTCTGCCCACGGTCTATGGAACCTCCTTCATCATTGTCGTCAGTTCATGACACTGTGGAACTCATCACCACTCATTGGACCCAATCTCATCTTCGAGGTGGTTGGCGTTGTGGAAATTTTCTATGGCTTTGGTGCTTGGTGAAGCTATGCCAACACCCCTCCCTAATCTCCATATAAATAGGAGAGGAGAAGGAGTGTACAACACTCAGGGAAATAATGAGGATCCTAAAATTAATGAACCTCTCGAATTCCCAATAGTGAGTTACATGAAAAGAAGAGTCAATCTATTTATTGGATTGACACGTCTCCATTCCAGCCAGCATCGTTCATCCATTAGAGGATAGAAAGACAATTAAATAACAAAACTTGTTATTTTATTAATCATTCAAAAGTCTAAAAAATAACTTTTTCATCGGACCTACTATAGTCGAAGTTATGCCTCCCTTATGTGAATCATGGAACGTCAGATTCAACAGTACCCTCAGATTTTTAATCCAAACAACTGTTCAAATGATATAAAATTCCCCTCATTCGTTTAATGAACGTACCTGAAAAAAAGTTCAGAAAATTATTAACAGCCATCCTCGACCTGCACCGGTCATGGATAAGCTCTGCTTAAGTGAAACATGCCCCAAAAAACCCAACGGTACTCTCATATTTCCAATCTGAGTTTCCATTTTAATGTTATGTTTTTAATAATAAAATAATTGTTATTTAATTATTTTATTTATAGCCAAAAACTAACTTTCACTATTGGCCCGTACCAGCCGATGTTAGTATAATCCTTAAGATATCATACACTCACGAGTTCAGCGAAGGTATCCGATTTTTATTCCGAGTTACCATTCATGAGTTATGAGAATTTAAAAAATAAATAAATCTGTTTAATTATTTTATTTACGGTTATTCCATTTTTGGGTTTTCTCACAGGAGGCTCGTGCCAACTAAACTTATGTCGCGCCCTTGGGAAACTCACCATCCAGAGCGCAAAGGTGCCCTAAAATTTATTATTCAAGTAACCATTTAATAATTATTCCACTTTTTTTAGGAAAACTGCTTACATGTACTAATTTAAGCATAAAAAACTACGACAAATCATTCCGGGCACTCCGGGTCACAGAATCGTGCGCCGTCAGATTTCGTGGTCCTTAGATAATTCCATATAATTAAATAAAATTATATGGAATTTTTGAGAAATTACATATTGATCAAAAAAACCATTAATAGTATTTCATTACGTCACTATTGGGTCATTATGATATCATAAAACACATTATATAAAAAAACAGTATTTAATGTTTACCCAAAAATTCGATTGTCTCAAAAAATTATGAAAATTTACATTTTGGATAATTTTGAAGTTTGGATTACAAAAATAATAGTCATTTTATCTAAATAATTTTATAAATATATGAATTTCTACTTTTAATATAAAAACTAACTTTTATTGAAAATTCGTGGGTTTGGACCAAAAGGAATTTCAAACATTAATAAAAATTAAAATTGGATTCATAAAAATTATGCATTCATTTATATTTAATAAAAAAAATTGTAATAATATTTCATTTAAATATTATTTAATTCAAAAACACATTAATTAATCAAACTATATTTCTTATATGAATATTAACTAAAAATACTATTTGTGCTATAAAAACTATTTTCAAAGTGAAAACAAAAAAATGAATGTATATTATTTATTTTATAAAAAAAATGCACATAATCATTGTTCCATGGTATTGTTACATAACCCCTTATAACACATGTATAAGACCGAAGGGTAAGGTGTGC
The DNA here is from genome assembly GCA_963277665.1 of Viscum album. Classification (NCBI taxonomy): domain Eukaryota; kingdom Viridiplantae; phylum Streptophyta; class Magnoliopsida; order Santalales; family Viscaceae; genus Viscum; species Viscum album. The sequence goes on from OY728123.1 coordinate 1,229,504,694, forward strand.
GATGGTGATAGACTCTAGGGGTGGTTCAGATAACATCGCCCGGGTGGTAATCTCTATCAACTTCCACTTCTCCTTTAGGCAGTTCTGTTTGAGCTTAACGTGTTGAAAGTCATCTTGGGTTTTGTCAAGAGAGAATCCCAATGATGCCACCTCTTTTACGAGATACAAAAAATGGGCTTCATACAGAGCAATTATACTAGAAGATGACATCGCTTCCTTGTTCTGAGTAAATTGGATTTTCAAAGCCCTCTATTTATACTAATCATGTGATCACTTCTCAAAGACTATTAGAAATGGTAATAATTTTTAACGGTATTTTTAAATCAAAAATCATTATCCCAAATATTTTCATATGTTATATAACCATTTTACATAATAAGACATTTAATTAGATAAAGAGGAATTTTCATTAATAAAAGTTAGGGTCATTATAATCTCCCCCATTATGAAATTTTACCCGTGAAATTTCCTTTTCCTACACTGAACCAAATGAGGGTAACTATGCTTCATCACATCCTATGATACCCATATTTCATCATCAAACATTTGGTTTATCCACAACACCTTGATGAGGGGAATTGTATTATTTTGTAGAACTTTTTCCATGTCATCTAAGAACTTCACTGGATATTTTTAATTGGGGATGCCATTCTCCAATGGTACAACCTTGGGATTGAGTTCATACGATGGGTCAAGAATGTACTTCTTCAAGAGTGATACATGGGATACATCATGTACGTGAGATAGTTTTAGTGGGAGTTCTAGTCAATATGCCACTTCTCTAATGAGCTCAAGGATCTCCAAAGGGTCATTGTACCTTGTACTAATCTTTCCCTTCTTCCAAAATCTCATAAATCTCTTCAACAGTGATATGAGAAAGAATACCATGTCTCCGACATTAAAATCTATGTCTCTTTTAATATTATCAGCATATATATTTTGTCAACTTTGAGTAGCTTTAATGTGCTATTGGATTGTCTAAACCTTCTCCACCATTTCCTTGACCATTTCTAGGCCAAGGAGTTTTCTCCTCCCAACTTGTCAGTGTTTTCCCCTCTTCCCATAGAGGGCCTTTTAAGGAGCCATTTGAATTCTTGAGTAGAAACTGTTATTGTTAGAGAACTCAACTATAGGAAGATGTTGATCCCACCCTCTTTTTAAGTCCATTGAGCATGATGTCAAAATTTCCTCATGTTTTTGGATAGTCCATTTAGATTGGCCATCCATTTCATTATGATAATCCATAATTAATATTAGCTCAGTATTCATAGCATATTGAAGACTCTTCCAGAACATAGATGTGAATCATGGATCTCGATCAGATATAATAGATAGTGGTACTCTATGAATCCTTACCACTTCTATAATATATATTCATGCCATTTGATCTAATGATAAATCCTCTCTAATTATAATGAAGTGTTGAGTCTTTGTAATAAAATCCACAACAACCCAAATAGAAATGTTTCCTTTGAATTACTTCGGATGTCCTATGGAAAAGACCATGTTGATGTTCCATCATTTTTATGTTGGTATGGGTAATGGTTTCATCATCCCCTAAGACTTTTTCCTCTAATCCTTCACTTACTGATATACCAGAAACATTGATGTATACTCAGTGATCTCCCTATTGATTTTATCACACCAATAATGCTCTTGGATATCTCGATACATATTTGTGTTTCTAGGGTGAGTGTAGAAATTCAAACTATGTGCATCATCAAAATGTATTAACTCTGGATTTTATGGAACACATATTCTTGTCCAAAATCACAAGATACCTTCTTCATGGACATTGAACTCAGAGGATTTCACTTTTTTGATAGTTTCCACTTTCTTCATAATTTCCACATCATCCTTTTAGGCATCCTTTATCCGTTTCAAAATATAAATTTTAGAAATCATTTATGAAAGGATTAACGATGTTCCCTTCTCTATGATTCCCATGTACCTCTTTATCAAATCTATTAAGATTGATTCTTTTTCAATTATAATCAATGACAGAGTTGATGGATCCTTTATATTTAGAGCATCTTCCACCTTGTTTGCTTTCCCAAGGTGGTATGGGATTGAGAATTCATAGTCATTGAATAGCTCTAACCATATTCATTGGAAAATATTCAACTCTTTCTATGTGAAAATATAATTGAGGATTTTTTGATCCGTGTATATTTCAAACATCTCCCCAAAGAGGTAATGTCTCCAATTTTTTAATACGAATATTACTGCAGAAAACTCCAGATCATGTGTTGGATATTCTTTCTTAGGAACATTCAATTTCCTTGAAGAATATGCAATGACTTTTCAATTTTTCATCAACACACATCTCATTCCCTTCTTTGAAGCATCACTGAATACCCCAAAAGTATCTTCACTTGTGGGTAGTGTGAGCAGGAGTTCAGTGATAAGCCTCTTTTTCATCTACTTGACTCTCCCTTCACATTTATCACTCTATGAGAACTTTACTCGCTTCTAAGTTAGAGTAGTAGGAGGGTTGGACAGTCATGAGACATTTCTCACTAATTAGAGATAATATCTAGCTAACCCCATGAAGCTATGGATATCTGTTACCAATGTTGTATTTGGTCATCCCTCAATTGCAAATACCTTGGAGGGATCCACATATATCCAATTGCCTGGGACGATATGACCCAAGAATGAGACCTCCTTTAACCAGAACTCACACTTGTTATAATTTGTGTAACAACTCAGGTAATTAAACAAATAATAAATTTTTCTTTTAATTAATATTGTGTGAATTAAATATTAATATTTCTTTAAAGGGGTTTTTATGTTCTATGGCGTACCCTATACGCAACAACGAGTTTCTTTGAAATCATACATTGCACAATAATAATATAATATTATTATTTTAAATTGTAGTTAAACCCAAGCTATTGAATTGTTGGGAATGAACACAACTAAATAAAATATAATTATACATTTTTTAAATGTTTTTTCATTTATTTAATAAATTTTAGAGGCTTAAAATATGAATGAATATAATTTTAAGCATAATTTACTTTCAATGGTTGATTTACCACCTTTTGATGGAGAACCCTATTTAAATATATTTTGGTCACTTTTATATGTTCTATATGACCAAATAAAACTTTTCTTCTAAATCGGGACATCTAAATTTACTTTGGCTAAAATTCTGGTATTTTTCTGATAGAATTCAATTTTGGATGAATAGTTTAAAATACTGTATTTTAATTCAAAACTGCCTTTTAATCTAATTTATTTATATTGATATATTATCTTTATCATTGTTTATAAATTTTAGTTGTATTATATTTTTACCATTTAATACAATTTCTGACATTAGAATTAATTTCACTTAGAAATTCGACATAAACAAGTGTCAATCTTTTGATATTTATTATTTCTTAAAAAACACTTTTTGTTTGGACAACGATAATTAACTTTAATTTAATTAATCCAAATTCTATGATTTTATATTGGTAAAATAGACCTCATTTTGGAATTCGTAATAAAAAATATAGCATAGGATGAATTTTTGGTATTTTTATGAAAAACATCAATTTTTGATAAATAGTGAAACCACTAAGTAGTATTTAAAAACCTGAGTTTTTCATTTAAATGCAATTTTACCACTTCTGTGAATTGAAATTAGAAAATATTAAATACATTATTGTAATTATTAAGTAAAGTTGGGTTCAATAAGATAAAAATATTTTTTGGTAAATAGTAACTTTTGACTTTTATTTGCCTCAGTTAAAGGTAAATAGGGTAATTCAAGGTAAAAATAATATCAAAATAATATAAAAATACCATAAAAAGTATCCTAAACAACTTGGATGAGTCATGGATGACCATGGGAATCCATGGGTCTATTTTGGGACACCATAGAGCCACTTAAGGGTGATAATGACAATTTATTTTAAATAACTTAAAGTAATGGAAAAAATGACATAAACAAATTTCTTTTAGTAAATTAACTTTTAAATAGGGTTATATAAGTTATCTTTTTTACTATAAATATTATTTGGAAAGCTGAAACGATTTCATATATCATGGTATTTGTTTATAATTTTTAGACATCATAAAAAAAATTATTTATGACACAACAATGATGTAGTGTTTACCTCATTAATATATGATTTAAATAAATAATTTTATAAAGATTAAAAAAATATAAAATACCGATCCAATTATTGTTGGATGATTTTATTTATACTATGAGTATTATTATATTCAACATTGAATAGTTTTGGACCTCTATAATCCAAAAATCATTATATAATAAAACAATATTGTCCCACTTTCCTAAAGAGCCCCACCTCCCCCTTACAAAAAGCCCTCACATCTAACCCATTCCTCACACTTATCAAGCCCAATGTCTTGTCCATACACTACCTGAATAAACTCTCAAGATCCCTATATTTCTCCTAGAACCCTTACCTTAGTCATAAGGAAATTCAAGAAGTCAGTTTGTTTCAAACCAAATAGAGTTACCCGAATTAAAGGTAACAGTTTCTCTTAAATTCCTTCCTTTTATTTTACTTATCCAACCCCTAAAATATTTTTATTCTTTTTTTAAAACAACAACAGCATTATTAATATACTATGATGTTTTTATGATAATTATTATTACTACACATACACACACCTCCTTCTAATGGGTAAAAAAACATATTGTTTTGTGCATGGAAAACTAACACATCACCAAACAATGATTACTAAATCATCTCCTACCGCCTCTCATGGTGGCCATTAATATGGAATTGTATTTATATATGATACATATTATGTTTATTATTTCTTTATTCTTCTGTATTTTTCATTTATTCCATACCATTATGGTTTCCATTATGGGTAAATGCGATAATTTCACTTTAGGAAGTGCGGACAATTGCCCCCTCAAAGTGATATGACTCCTTAATGCCATATGTTGGACGTATAAATTATGTATTCAATGATATTATATATTATATTATACTGAAATTATAATATACTTATGTATCATTATGTTTTAATTCCATTAAAATATGAAATATAAATGAAAGTAGCATGCATGCGAATGTACGTCTTATCGTCTCCATGAATGGTGAATTTCATTTCTTACCACAAAATGTTATATAATATTTTAAATACATATATATATATATATATATTGGATATATATGATATTCAAGCCAACAATATGATTCTGGAGATAATAAAAGTTTGACCACATAGGCATCTTGTAAATATAAGAAGTTCATTTTTGACACAAGTACTAGATTTCGACAAAATGACTGTAATTAACATTAATGATTACCTATTGTTTATAACATGATAATATGTGATATAAAAAAATAAACTTTAAAATGGTTCTTAAGAAAGTATAAATTAACATTTTTTATTATTTGGTATATTAATGAACCAACCAATTAAGTCGGACACGAGGTAAGGGGCTTCATCTCAATCTTGTTTCCGTGAGGTATATTTTGTTTTAATACATGACATTAATTTATACGCTGTATAAACACATTTGATATTTAATTTCAATAAAAGTTAATATTTTTCTACGAAGCATTTTACTAAATGAAAAAAATGAATGTTTCTTTTTAAAGTAAGCGATGACAACGACCTTTCCGCTGCAGCGAGTATTATTTGATCATTGGCTTCCTTGACAAGCTGAAATGTATTAAAAGGAAAATAAATACTCTATACTCTTTTTACGTATTTTGGTATTGAAAATGGTTTTGATAATTCATTTGTTATGTCAATATATAGAAATGATATATTGTGATTGAAATGTCGAAATGGTATCTTTCCTTTATGTTAGTTTTATGTGTTATGAATATGTTATGGTTCTTGGGAATTTTTTACATATACAGGTGGTTCCATATAAAACCTAGGAAGGGTGAACCCAAGATAGCTCTTCAATGCACTGGGTAACATTACGGAGGTAAATGTGAATGTTTATCCTTAGAGATTTATGGAATATGCTTTGATGGTTATTCCAAATGTTACTCCCTATGTAGATGTGATATCTACAATGTTAGTATGATATGGATTCAACAAGATTCCTTTATGATTTATGTTTTCTATGGGTTATTAATAAATTATATTATTTCATGAGGTATATTAAAGGGCTTATGTTATGTGTGTAATGAGGAAATAATGATTTATTTCTCTCTTTTATAACCTTTACTGGGCTTTTTATGCTCATTCCATGTTTTATAATGTTTTTAACTGGACATAAAGATGAATACGGTCAAGGATGGGATCAATGAAAAATAATGTTGTCTAAAACATGGAACTAGACATGACTCTTTTTTTCAAGAGATTTTATTTTGTGAAAAAAATTGAACTGGGTAGAAGTGTCTACTATAAAACTTTTGAGATGTAATGTAATAGTTATGAACTAATTCTCTAAAACACTAAACTTAAAATAATCCCCATATTAAATTACTGATTTAATTCAATATTACGTAATGTTTTAATGATGGGTCCTTATAGTTGGTATCATAGGTCAGTTTAGATAACATTAGGAGTTAGGGTATTGTCAAATCAATATCCATAAATTTATTTCTGTTTATATGGAAATGATAGCATTTACAGATTACCATGTTGCTTCACCTAAGATATTTCTGTGTTCGAAATGGTTTTCCGCATAGGAAATGGGGTAGAAATATTGGGGAAACATCAGGAGAAAGACAACCTTCCAAATCAGCAACCTGAGATGGTCAGAATCGAAACTGAACAGTTAGTTGAAGTGATGGCATAGTTGACTCAGGCTATAAATGGTGGTGGTATCCATGAATGAGATCAACCAAATCAACCACATAAGAACATGTCAGTTGTGGACAATTTGAAGAGGAAAAATCCCCCATCTTGGCCTTTTCTTGCATATGGGTGGATTAAAGCACTAGATAAATTTTTTTTTGTTATGGGGTGTTCAGAACATCAAAAGGATAATCTTATTGTTCACCATTTAGAAGGTGAAGAAGATAAGTGGTGGTCGATGGTGAAAAATACCAGGGATGGTGAGGAGATTGATGCCCTTGATTGGGATGAATTAAAAGGTATGTTTCCTGAGAAATGTATTCCTAAGATGGTTCATCATAGGATTGAAAACAATTCCTAGAATTGAGTCAAGAGGATGACCCAGTGGCTTCTTATGAAGAAAAATTCACTTGACTGGAAAGGAATGCTCCAAATTTCATTCGAGATCATGATATTAAGGTCAACCGTTTATACTCAAGATTAATTCCAAATTATTGAAGTGATTTAGATTCTCATGATTTCAATAGTTATGAAAAAACATGTTCGAAGTGTGAAGAAGGTGGAAATGGAGTTTGTTGATGATCAGCTGTTCATTGGCAAACAACAAAATAAGCAGTCAAGGTGGCAAGTGAAAGAGAATAAATCTTCAAAAAAGTATAATGGTAAGAAACTTAAGTTTATAGTTTTTGAAAAATGTGGTAAAATGCATGTTTGGGAATGTATTTATAATTATTGTAAGTGCTATCGAGATGGTAAAATGGGACTTAAAGATCGTAATTAAACTAAAAAAGATCAGGGTAATGGTAAGACAAAATCTGATTTACAGTCAGTAAAATGTTTTTAGTGAAATTAAATGGGTCATTATGAAAATGAGTGTCCAAAGAAGAACTCAACTGAGGGAACCTAGTCAGAAAATAAGCAGAAATGGGTGGTGAAATCCTATGAAACTACTTCAGCAGATGTTGGGCCAACAAATGAAGTAGTATCAGGTATACTTTTTATTTGTTTTAATTATGCCAATGTGTTATTTGATTCAGGGACTACACATTCGTTCATTTCTGAGAAGTGTTCTAGTAAATTCGGAATTCAATATCAAGATATGAATCTTAAAATTATGGAAAAAACCACCTGGAGGAAACGTTGAGACAAATAGAAATTATAATAACCTTCAAATCCTTGGGTGCGGAAAAATCTACCTTCAAAACTTATTTTTATTGCCTCTAGTAGAGTTTGATGTTATTTTTGGTATGGATTGGATTTTTGTTTATCATGATAGGATTGAATGTAGAGATAAAGAATATTCTCTTCAAAAATATTTTCAGTTTGTGTAAAAGAATGAACACTTACTTTTGATAACATATTGAGAAGCGGAGAAACTAGTAAAATATTATAATTAATATTACCTTGGACATATTTCTGAAAAAAATGGAACTATTCAGATTAATGATGTTCCGGTGGTCAATGAGTACCTTGATGTTTTTTATTGATGAGTTACCAGGTATTATACCTTATTGGGAAGTTGAATTTACTACTGACTTAGTTCCTAATGCTATGCCAATTTCAAAACCCCCTTATCAAATAGCTCAAATCTAACTTTTAGAGTTAATGAATCAATTGCAGAAGTTATTAGATAAAGGTTTAATTTCACCTAGCACATCACCATGGGGCGCTCCTGTCTTATATGTTAAAAATAAATATGGTTCAATGAGACTTTTCATTGATTATAGATCATTGAATAACATCACTATTAAGAACAAGTATCCTTTGCCTCATATGGAGGACTTTTTTTATCTGCTCTAGGGAGCTCAGTATTTTTCAAAGATTGAATTGAGGTTGGGGTACCATTAGTTTAAAGTAAATGAATCACACTCCAAAGACCATGTTTCATACTAGATATGGACATAATGAATCTGTTGTTATGTCTTTTGGGTTAACCAATGCACCTGCTATATTGATCAATCATATGAATAAAATTTTCTATGAGTTATTGGATAAGTTTTTGGTTGTGTTCATTAATGATATTTTGGTTTATTATAAAAGTAAATAGGAGCAAGAAATTAATTTAAGGGTTGTATTTTAAACCATAAAAGAAAATAAAATACTTGGGAAATTCAGAAAGTGTGAGTTTTGGATGCCGAAAATTTATTTCCTTGGTCACATTTCTTCAAAAAATGTCGTAATTGTTGATCCTACTAAAACAAAAGTTGTTGAAGAATCTACAAGACCCACAAATATAGTGTATATCTGTAGTTTTCTTGGTTTGATAGGTTATTATTGGAGTTTTGTTGTGAATTTTGAACGATTATCTTTCCCACTGATTATTTTAACACGAAAAGGTGTTAAATTCGTTTGGACAAAAGAATGTGATGATTATTTTCATGAATTGAAAAGAAGATTTGTGAATGCTCCAGTTTTGGGACTACCTTCTAGAAATGGTGAGTTTATTATTTAAAGTGATTCTCTGTTGAAAGTACATGGCTGTTTCTTTTTGTATAATGATCAGTTAATTTCTTATGCTTCACGTCAGTTGAATACTCATGAGTTAAATTTCCCTACACGTGATTTGGAATTAGCTGGTGTTGTTTTTTTTTAAAATTTGGGGGCATCATTTATATGGAGTAAAATGTGAAATATATACTGGCCAAAAAATATTGATGTATAAATTCACTCAAAAGGAATTGAACATGACACATATGAGATGGTTGGAATTAATCAAGGATTATAATTGCCCGATCTTTTACTATCCGGGAAAAGCCTATAAAGTGGATGATGCTTTGAGACGAAAAAGTAATGATTGATTATACATTATATGTTTGGAATGAGATCCTTTGGTTTTTCATTTGATGAAATTATTCATAGAAGTTGTTGGTGCATGAAATTCTTCTATTTGGTTTCAAGTGTTTGTGAAATCATCTCTATCAGATAGAATAAAGGAAGTGTGGAAGGATGACAGTGAGTTCCAGAAAAAAGTAGAGATGGTTCAGATGGGTATGTTACCTAAAATTAACATTCATAATGATTGTGTTTAGAGATATTGAAAGAGGTTATGTGTACCTTGGGATTCACAGTTGAAGAATGAGTTGTTATGTGAAGCTCATAGTTCCATGCATTATGTTCATCCAGGTAGTTCTAATATGTACAGAGACCTTCATGAGTATTACTGGTGGGATGGAATGAAAATGGATATTGCTGATTTTACTGTGAATTTTTTGACTTGTAAGTAGGTAAAAGAAAACTAGCAATTACCGAAAGGGATGCTTCAGTATTTACTGATGCAAGAGTGATAATGGGAAAATATATCCATGGAATTCATTGTGGGATTACCGAAGACATCTCGATGTAATAATGAAATATGGGTTATTGTTGATCAATTGAATAAATATTCTTATTTAATTCTTATTCGAGATACATTGTCTCTATATCAACGTTTTCAGTTGTATGTTAAAGAGATAGTCAGGTTGCATAGTGTTCCCCCCTCCATTGTATCTGATCGTGATCTAAGGTTTACTTCTAACTTTTGGAAAAGCCTTTTGAGGTCATTGGGTAATGAATTAAATTTTAGTACAACTTTTCGTCCGCAATCATATGGGATATTAGAACGAACAATTCAGACCTTGGAAGATATGCTACATGTTTGTTCACATGATTACCAGGGAATTTGGGACCAACATATTTCTTTGGTTGAATTTTCTTATAATTACAGTTTTCATTCTAGTATACAGATATCTCCATTAGAGGCATTGTATGGAAAACATTATCAAACTCCAACTTTTTGGGATGCAATAGGTGATAGAAAGATTATAGAACCAAAATTGGTAGAAGAGATGGTGAAAATGGTTTAGTTGATTTAGAATCACACGAGAACACCTCATAGAAGGTAGAAAAGATATGCGTATAATCGGAGGATGTATCATTCTGTTGAGGTAGGTGACCATGTATTTCTAAAAATTTCTCCATGGAAAAGTGTGATTCGTTTTGGTAAGAAGGGTAAGTTGAGTCTGAGGATTATTGGACCTTATGAAATCCTGATGAAATTTGGATCAGTTGCATACAGAGTGGCTTTACCTCTATGTTTGTCCCAGGGACACAATGTTTTTCATGTTTCAACATTGAGAAAGTATATTCCAAATCCATCTCATGTTTTATGTCCAGAGGTAGTTCAGTTGGAAGAGAATCTCACTTATAAAGAACAACCAGTCCAGATTCTTTACCATTGAGAGAAAGAGTTGCGGAATAAGGTAATTAATCAGGTAAACGTTTTTTTGCGAAAACCATATGGATTAGGAGGCATTGTGGAAATCTGAAAATGCTAGGAGTGATAAATACCCCCACTTATTTGATAAGTGAATAAAATTGTGTGGAAACAATTTCCAAAAGGAGGGGAAGGATGTAACATCCCAGGTAATTAAAGAAATAATACATTTTCATTTTAATTAAATTTTTTTGAATTAAATATTAATTTTACATTAAGGGGTTTCTATGTTCAATGGTGTACCAGATACACAACAATGGGTTTCTTTGAAATCTTACGTTGCACAATAACAATATAATATTATTATTTTAAATAGTAGTTAATGCCTAACTATTTTTTTGGAGGGAATGAACATAACTAACCACAATATGATTATATATTTTTTTAAATGTTTTTACATATATCCAATACAATATAGAGACTTAAAGTGTGAATTAATCTAATTTTAAGCATAATTTACTTTAAAGGTTGATTTACCGCCTTTTGATGGTGAACCATATTTAAATCTCGTTTTTTCCACTTTTATATGTTCTATTTCTCCAAATAAAGTTGTTCATTATAATTAGGACATCAAAATTCACTTTGGGTAATAATTTGGTATTTTTCTGATAAAATACAATTTTTTATGAATAATAGAAAATACTGTATTTTAATTCAAAACTACCATTTAATATAATTTATTTATATAATTATATTACTATTTTAATTAGTTTTAATGTTTAAAAATAATATATTTCTATCATTTAATCCAATGTAGTTCATTGGAATTAATTTAACTTTTAAAATGGACATTAACAAGTGTCAGTCTTTTGATAGTTAATATTTCTTAAAAACACATTTTTTATTTTGAAAATGGGAATTAATTTTAAATTTATTAATCCAACATCTATGTTATGAATTTGGAAAAATATACCTAACTTTTAAATTCATAATATCAAATATATCTTAGGCCGAATTTTGGATATTTTTCTAAAAACACATCAATTTTTTATAAATAGTGAAACCACTAAGTAATAGTTAAAAATAGAATTTTTCATTTAAATGAAATTTTACAGCTTTTGTGAATTGAATTATGAAAATTCAATCGACATGGTTGTTATTAGAAATTAAAATGTGGTTCAATAAGATGAAAATAATTTTTGGTGTATAGTAACTTTTGAATTTTATTTACCGTAGTTAAAGGAAAATATGGTAAATCAAGGTAAAAGGAATATCATAATAATACAAAACTACCTTAACACTTGTCCTAATCTTATTGGATGAGTCATTTCTGAACATGGTCATCCTTCGGTCTATTTTGGGACCCCTTGGAGCCTCTTAAGAGTGAAAATGACAATTTATTTTAATTAATTTAAAGTAAATGAATAAATTCCATAATCAAATATCTTTTAATAAATTAATTTTTACATAAGTTTATAGAAGTTATATTTTCGACTATAAATATTATTTGGAAAGTTAAAAAGATTTACTACCTGATCGTAGATTTTTATAATTTTTATAAATCATAGAAATAATATTTCTTATGACACAATAATGATGTAGTGATTACCACATTAATAAATGATATTATAATGATTAAAAAATATCCAAAACTTCTCCAATATATATTGGATGATTTTATTTCAACCATGAGTCATCTTATCTTCCACATTAATTACTTTTCAAACTTTATAAACCGAAATCATTATATAAAAATATTCTTTTTCACACTTTCCTAAAGAGCCCCTCCTCTCACTTGTAATAGCCTTCACCTCTAACCCATTCCTCTCACTTCTCAATCCCCATGGATAATCCAAACACCTTTCCAAATAAACTCTCAATATTCATATCCTTCATCTAGAAGCCTTACCATAGGCATAAGCAACTTCTAGAAGTAATTTTGGTTCAAACCAAAGGGAGTTACCCGAATTAATGATAATAGTTTCCCTTAAATTATTTTCTTTTATATTACTTCTCCAAACCTTAAAATCATTTTATTATTTTATTTATAACAAAACCATTATTCTCAATAAACTTGGATGTTTTAATAAGAATCATTCAAACTACACTTACACACACCTCCATCTAATGGGTAAATAACGCACTCTTTCTGTGAATGACAATCTAATGCCTCACGAAATAATTATTTTTCAATTATCTCATTGTGGCCATTAAGATGGAAATATATTTATATATGATAAATATTATGTTTAATTTTTTTTGCTTCTATATTTTTCATTGATATCATACCATTATGGTTTGCATTATTGGTAAACGCGATAATTTCATTTTAGGAAGTGGAGAATACCACCCCCTCAAAGTGATATGACTCGTTAATGCCATTTGTGGGATGTATAAAGGATGGATTTAATGATATTATATATAATATTATAATGGATGTATAATATACCTATGTATAATTATGTTTTAATTATATTAAAATAAGAAATATAAATGAAAGTAGTGTTTATGCGTACATACGGCTTTCCGTCTCCATGAACGGTGCATTTCATTTCTTACCTCAAGATGTTATGTAATATTATAAAAACATATATATACTGGATATATATATTATTTATATCATTAATATGATTCTTTAGATAATGGACTTTTTATCACACAGACAACTTGTAAATATAAGAAGTTCATTTTTGACTCAAGTACCAAATATCGACAAACCGACCGTTATTAACATAAATGATTACATAATGTGTATAACATGGTAATATGTGATATAAAAGGAATAATAATCATGAAAAAGTTTCTTAAGAAAGTATAAATTATCTTTATTTTTCAAGTGATTAAAGAACGAACGAGTCATGTCGGACACGAGGTAAGAGACTTCATCTCAATATCCTTTCATTGAGGCATATTTTGTTTTAATACATGAAATTCTTTTATATGTAGTATAAACACCTATAAATTTTCATTTCATTCAAATGGAATATTTTTCTATGAATCATTTTAATTAACGACAAAAAAGGAATGCTTCTTTTTAATGTATGCGGTGATAATGACCATTCCACAGGAGTGAGTATTATTTGATCTTTAGGTTTATTAACAAGCCGAAATATTTTTAAAAGTAAAATAAATACCATATACTCTTTTTAAGTATTTTGGTAATGAAAATGGATTTGATAATGGATTTCTTATGTCAATATATTTAAATGGTATATTTTGACTGAAATGTGAAAATGTTATCTTATCGTTATATTTGTTTTATGTATTATGAATATGTTATGGTTCGTGGGCATTGTTTACGTATATGGGTGGTTCCATGATTAACCTAGGGAGTGTGAGCCCGAGATAGTTCTTTAATTCATTGGGTAACATGACTGAGGTAAACACGGATGTTTTTCCTAATAGATTTAGGGAATTTATTGTGATGGGTATTCAAAATGTAACTCCCTACGTAGATGTGGTAGCTACAATGTATGTATGACATGAATATCACAAGTTAACTTTTTAATTTATATTTTCTATGTGTTGTTGATAAATATAATAATTTCATGAGGTATGTTAACGATCTTATGTTATGTAACTAAGGATGAAGTAAAGTTTTCTTTCTTTGTTTTATAACTCTCACTGAGCATTTTATTCTTATACCATGTTCTGAAATGTTTTCACAGGACTGAAAGATGAATAAGATCAAGGATGGGATCATGGAAAAGTCATGTTATCTAAAACATGGAACAAGACCTGAATCGTTTTATCAAGAGTCTTTATTTTGTGAAGAAAGGGAACTGAGTAGAAGTTTCTACATTATATCTTTTGAGATGTAATGTAAAAAGTTATGACCTATCTCTCTAAAACTAAAAACCTGAAAAGATCCTCAATGTGAATTATTCTATTTAATTCATGATTTTGTAATGTTTTACGGTTGGGTCCTTATACTTTGTATAGATCTTCTCCTTTCTCAATGTCTCATGTATAGTGATTAGATGCTCCTCATGATCCTCCATGGTCTCAAATTATATTAGAATATCGTCTATAAAGACTACCAAATTTTTTTCAAGGTAATATCTAAACACTATAGTCATCATTTCCATGATGATTTCTACAACATTAGTGAGTCCTAATGGCATTACATAGAATTCATAGTTCCTGTAACCTGTTGGAAAAACATCCTTGGGGATATACTTCTTATTTACCCTTACATTGTAATATCCTAACTACAAATCCACATTGGATAAGTATTGTGATCTACATAGTTAATTAAACAATTCATCAATTCGTGGAAGTGGGTACTTTTTCTTTATCGTGATTTTTTTGAGATCACAATAATCAATGCAAAGGTGCAGTGACACATCCTTCTTCATGACGAAGAGGACTGGTGCACCCCATGGTGAAACACATGGGTGTATAAACCTTTATCCAGATACTCTTGAATTTGATTCTTTAGATCCTTAAGCTCCACAAAAGTCATTCTATATGGGTTCTTGGATATTGGAAACGCCTCAAGTAGATGATCAATTTAGAATTCAACATCTCGTCAACGAGGAAGACCAGAAAATTCCTTAAGAAACACCTTAGATAATTCCCTCATAATAGCCATGTCTTTAAGGATGGTTGCTTCCTTAGACTCAATCATCTGAGAAAGATACGCATTCGATAGGTAAGTAATATCCACTCTTGAGATTACGGTGTTAAGAAAGATTCATCTTCCTCCTTGCACTTGTACAAAATCATGGGTCGATTTTCCATAGGATGATTGATTTCCCTATCATAACAATTTATGTTGGCTCTATATAAGTAAAGTCAATCCATGCCAAGAATTTCATCAAATTCCACCGAAGGGAGTATGACGATATACACCGGTAAGTTAAATCAAAAAATTATGATAGGGGAGGAGTTATATTCATGGGATAAAATGATTTTCCCATTTGATGTTATCAAATAAATCATTACTTCCATGACATTTTGTGGTGCTGGGATTGTTCTACTAAAATTTCGGGATATAAAATAATGTTTAAAACCAAAATAAAAAATTGTGTTCAGTACTGTTGAATGAATAAATTGAGTACATATCACCACTTTGTTGTCAGTGTTCACTTCGGCGGTAGTGAAGGAAAAATATCTCCCTTGATGCATTGGAGGTTGTTGGTTTCCTCTGAAAACCCATGGCTTAGGGAACTGGTTTGCAATGTTTCCTGGTTCTTTGTAGATGAAGCAATGAATACTGCATTGAGGGTCGAATAGAGTATTCCCCTTCTCTATTGCAGCTACTGGTTTTTCTTGTTTTCATTTAATGTACAGGTGCCCTTTTCTTCCACACCAAAAGTATATCCACATCCCCATCTATCAATTTCTTGCAGTGCTTCTTTCCACACATTTGGAATGTGGGGTGCTATATTTTCATAGAACCATTAAATTTATCAATCAGACCACTAGAATTTAAATCCACCTTACGTATCTTATCCCCATGATACCCTTAAGATTCTCGGATCTCTGATTTGACTTTGAGGGCACATCAGACCATTTCATCATAGCTCTAAAAGACATGGATCACTAGGGAATTCCGTAGGCTAGGGATTTTCCCACCAATGAAGTGGTAGAACTTGCATTCGGGGGTAACGAAAAATATGATGGAAGATCATACAATCCTTGTAAGTTTTTCCTCATATGCTCTGATGGATTATTCATCTTCCTGCAAGAGGGAAAGGAAGATCCTTTCCTTATTAATTCAGAGGGTGTGAGAAATTTTTTTCGAAAAACATTTTCTAGAAATTGTTCCATTCCCACGCCTCGACCTCCTCCTCAGGCTTCTTATTTTTGATATTTGACACCATTTATTAGCTTTACCCTTCATACAATAAGCATCCAAAATAACATTTTCTTATTCATAACATTGATGTATAGATAATATATTTTCAATGGATTTGATCCATTGTTCGACGATTGAGGGATTAAATGATCCATTAAATATAGGAGGTCATTTTCTCATTAATCTCTTGATTTCGACTTATTATTTTTAAGGGGGTGGGGGTGAACGTTCCTCTTGACCCATGTTACTATTCAATAAATGAGTTAACTAAGAGAGTATCGTGACAATTTTTGTGATTCCTAGTCCCATCGTATTGGGTATCTCATTAGAGGAGTAATCACATTATTCTTCGCATCGGTTGTTATCTCAATTCCTCCAATTACCAGCCATTTGCTAGAATAAATGGAATGTTATGGGTAATAGATAAATGGTATTCCAAAAAAAAACAGATGACAAATAAATTACTTTACATTACTTAACATATAAATTTATTCGCTTCAATCTATGTTATCCATGATCTAATTCCCAACATATATTATTGGGAGATTATTTTCAATTCACTTAATAATGGTTCTTACTAGGCTTATGAATTTACCAAAGCATATACCCCTGGAATTTTATAACCAAAAGTGCAGCAAGGCCCATTATTGTGCACTAGTTCCCATTTGAGTCAAGCTCAAACTGGTGTTTTCGGGTTTTACACCTACGTACATATGTGCCAGAGCTGCCTCTACCCGATCGTATTCAAATATGCATGTATTTTCACGATAAAACATTTACTCAATACTCACCAAAATTGAGGGATTATTTTATTATACTTCGTCTTATCCCTAAGGATTTCACTAGGGTATTCTAATCATAATCCTAAAAATTACTAAACATAACTTATGATTCTAACTATAACAACCCTGCTCTTAATTTCACACCTAAGAATATTTTATTATATAAAAACCTCACTTCATACAACATATAATGTCAATATGTCTAGTGTATTTTGGGCTTTGTGACATTACAAATCATCTTAAAACATTACAAACACATCTTTATTGAAAACCTCTTTTACATTACCGCACACATTCCTTTGTACTTATCATTGCATGGGATAACATGAGCACATTCATAATAATAGGCTGGGATATAAAGCCCATTAATGGAGTAAACAAGTCATAACATAAAGAATACAATACATGTTAGGAAATAGGCATATCAATGGAGCATAAGAGAAATAGGAACATAAAGGCATGATATAGAAAGATTATCATAACATGGAAATATGACAATAACATTTAACAAGATTTTAGCATGATCCAAGGCTCATTGCACATAGATCATGATTAAACCCTAATTTCACTTGATGTACCCAGATACTAATCTCTACCTAATGAAATGGAGCGCAATTCGGGTGCAACCTTCTTATTAATTTCATTTCATGCATAAGTGTGCCACATGGATTATATAACATGGATTCATTAAACATCATAATTTATTCGACAATAAAAAAATATGGAATTTATAAATTAAACTATATAATAAGTAAGTAAATGTTAATAATGGTAAACACCCTTGATAGATAAATTGTCATGGTATTCACTACACAATGAATTTGGCTTAGAAAATCATAGAGCAATTTCGGCAGCATAACAGCATGGCATAATAATTCTTAAAAATAATTGAGGATAATTAAAGTGGTGTCTCATAATATGTACATGAAATTTACAATAAGGGGGTCCTATTGATACATTTCCCAGCATATATAATGAAATTTAGATTCATAAAACAAAATAATTTCATGCTTGTAAATGAGGAGAGAGAAATATCCTATGAAATTTTGGCATGGTAACGAGTGTACATGGAAGGAATTAATGAGAGATAAGAGACCTATAATAATTAAAAAAATGATGGAAGTATGGGGGAGGTGATAAATCATAACGCAAAAGTTGTAATTGAATATAAAATGGTATAACAACTTAAGGAAATTTGGACAAAAATTAGAAAGGAAAATATCTGGTACATAGAACTATGATCCCAAAGGCTTGGTAAGGGCTTGAGTGAGGCTTCTTGGGAGTGTGGGGTACCTTGGGAGGATTTTAAAGATAGTATTTTAGAGGTTTTTTATGATCTGAAAGCTTTGAGTGAAGAGATGTGGGAGATTGGGTGGGTTTTAATAGGAAAAGAGAGGGAAATCTTTATTATTTTCATTTTGGACACCACATATTAAACTAAATAAAACCACAAACAATCACATGGTTTTTTGCCATGTCTTTTTCCAAATGGGAGTGGAAAAAATTATTTTATAAGGAAAATGGCTGACCTTATTAAAATTGTAGGCTTTCTAATGTAGAGGTGAGTCACAATTTCTAGGGAATAATTTTAAAAATATAAAATGATTTATAATTCTTTGAGGGCCTACTAATGCATTGAAAAATAAATCAAAAAAACTAAAATCTCATTATATAAATTGAAAAATATATATTGGTTGAAAAAATACATTTATTTTATTTTATTACCTCACTATTTAGTCATTATGATGTATTAAACCCTATTATATAATTAAACGTTAATTAATTTATATCCAAAAAAGCCTTTGTCACAGAAAATTATAAAAAATTCACGGTTGGATAATTTTGATCTCCTTATTTGAAAAATAATATTAATTTTATCTAAATGATTTTTTAAATAGCTGAATATTTACTTTTAAAATGAAAATCTACATTTATCAAAATTTTATGAGTTTTGAAAAAAAAATCTTTCAAACCATAATTCAAATTACAATTGTATTAAAAAAATTATATTTTCATATATATTTAATAAAATTTAAATCAGTAATAATTTTTCAGGAAAATGTTATTTGATTCAAAATTAAATTAATTAATCAAAATAGATTTCTTAATTTAATATTAACTAAAAATACTATTTGGGCATCAAAAAATATTTACAAAGTAAAAATAATAAAATAAATTTATATTATTTATTATATAAAACAATTCATATAATCATAGTTCTAAATTCTTGTTACATAACCCTTATAACACTCACATAAGACTGAAGGGTAAGGTGTGTGGTGGTGACAGACTCTTGGGGTGTCTTAGATAACATCACTCGAGTGGTAATCTCTATCCACTTCTACTTCTCCTGTATGAGGTTCTATTTGAGCTTAACAAATTGAAGCTCAGCTTGGGCATGGTCAAGAGAAAAGCCCAATGATTCCACATCTGTTCAGAGCTCTTACAAATGGGCTTCATACAAATAAATTCTACTGGATGAGTCCATCATGTTCTTTTTTTGAGTAAATTGGATTTGTTAAAGCCCTAAATTTATACTAATCGTGTGATCACTGCTCAATGGATACATAATTAATAGTAACAACTATTAACGGTATTTTTAAATCCAAAATCATAAAACCAAATATATTCATATTTTATACAACCATTTAATATAATAATACATTTAATTATATGAAGAGTAATTTTCATTACTAAATTTTTCGGTCATTATAATGAATGGTGGGGATTATAATAAAAACGGAGCTCAATCGTTTGATAGACGCAGTAGTCTTCAAATATGTATGGTAGGTGATTTGATTTTCTATATATTGGGAGAAATATATAACATTTTTTATCACTTAATAATATAAGTAATATTATAAATATCATACTTATTTATGAAATTCATCATTATGACAACACATTTTAGGTGTTTAATTAAAATAACATAACAAATTGTGTAGGGGGTAGTCTACACACACACAAAAGTCATTTTTTCTATAAGGGAAAATGGGGATTTTGGTTGATATGTATTCTCATAGAATAATAAAATTAACTAAAAATAATATAAAATTTTCAATTTATTTTAATGATATAAATTTATTTTTATAATCAATATAGAAATGAATTTGTTTTGGGAAAATTAGTACTCACAGTGAGGATATAGGATTCCCCTTAAACGAAACTTTGGAAAGGCAGAGATCAGGACAATATCATTAGACCATAAGCCTAATATGGTTAAAGAGGATTATATTGTATGGAATAGGGAAATATATTCAACTATATACTAATTTTATAATTTTTTTATTAAAGGGGAGGCGAGAGGACATTTTTATTAATGGTGAGAAGGGATTTTTGTAAATATCACAAATTAATAAAATGAACGTACATGTTTCCCATGTCATGTGACACAAAAATGAAGAAGATTTTTTTTGGGATGGAATAAGTTTCATTTATTCTAAAAAACATAATTTTAAACATGGTTTTATTACTTTTTAATCTTATTACCCTTAGAATTGTAATTTTCACCATTATTGGTTTTAATATGGTAACTAGTTATTACCTATGTAAATCCATTATATGGAATATATATAAACATATATATATAATCTAAGAATATTAGGTTTTATTCTACTAACCAACAACATTTTGGGTTGAAAATGTTATAGGGAACATGATCATTTCATCTGGTGGATGACTTATTTAAGGAATTATGTGGTGAACTGCATTGAAACCTATTTTAAATTCATGAAGTGGATTTTTTACATGTGGGAGTAAATATAATTAGTTAATTGAGGCTTATAAAATTATTATATGACACTTTAATAAGTTGGGACTACAGTAATGGACACTGGATAGTTGGTAGCACCCACCAGTTAGTCAGTAGGACATACAATAGAACTGTTTTCCAGCATGAATCACTGTATAGTTAGTGATATTTAACTATGTAGTCATTTTTGCCTAGAAAAATTCATGATATCCATAATTTCTCATTATAAAACAATTTGTCTGATCCTTGGTTACCTATAGACTCCAACCGATGACACAATGCGTCTTTTCCTACAGGTTTTAAGCATAGATAATTTTCTTCTTTTCACCACCAAACCCCCATACGATTATAGGGATTGTATTTGTTTTTGTATAACCAATTGACCATGGTTTTCAAAATACCCGCATTATGGTTATTAATCGTTACTTGGTGGTTCTAGATGATAACTGATCAAGATTCCCTATTAGATCTTACATTCTCCATCAACCTTAGCTCCTTCCATCCTCATGTGGTTGAAAATCATTTTTTCATTCATCATGGATGATCCTCTTGGTATTTTTAAGCCTTTATTGATCCTTTTATGTGTCAATTATATTTGGACACTCTTCTATAAAATCATCATGTACATCATATAATGATTTAAGTGGTTATGATTAGTAAATCAAATGAAAATCTCACTTAATCTTGGTGGAATTGTATGAGAATAATGGGTATTTGGGTCAGAATGGATAATTGATGTCCCAAGAAGATTAAGGTATTTTATTTTTATGGTTTTTATTTCAGTAATTTTATTTGGTTATGTTTATATTGTATTTTGTTCAAATTGAGTTGAATTGACAATCATAAAAAGGAAATTTAGATTGATGTTTTTCACATATTAGAACGAGGATTGTTCCAAGAGTGGTTGAAGTATGTTGGAATACATTACGATTAAGGTATACCAATTGGTTAGTTTCTTATAAAATAATGTAATTTAATTTTATTAACTTTGAAATTATATATTTTTCACATAATGGGGCCTTTTCCAATAATCAATTGGGTACATGTTACGGACCATCCATGGTTTGTTGGTTAATGTTCTGACTGGGTAGTGATATCAAGTATGTATTTCAGAAAGTTATCACTTCACCATTGAATGTGACGTCATTATAATAAGTTTTTAAATATTAATTTAGTTATATTTATATAATTGGGAATACTTCAGATTGAGTAGATCCACATGGAGATCAATTGTGGCCGAATATACATTGATGAACTCAAATAAAGTTTTTGGGATTTTTTTGATTTGATGTTGAATCTTTTTGAGGTAATATGTCACTTTTACTGAACCATATGGTATAATGAATAGATTATTAGCATGTGATATGGGGTTTAGTATCATAGGTAAATGAAACTTAATTCAAAGCTGTGTTATGAGAATTAGATTCATTAGAAATTAATGACCATTAATTTTCATCTTATTAAAAGAAAAATACCTAATTATTAATTGGATAACAACCTCATGTAATAACAAATTAAAATAATTATTAAAGATTCTTAATTTATTAATTAGATTTATATCTTAATATGATTAAATGAAACTTTACTAATGTAATTTGAAAATGTTACAGGGGCCATAACATAACTACGGGAAACTAGCTTGATGTCGGTTGATGATAGTTGAGGTATGATCACAATAGTGTTCATTATACTGTAAGGAAACCATGAGGTGTATAATTTTAATACACGAGACACTAATATTTTGATCCCTTGTTTGATTCCTTGATCACAAGTTTGTGTGTGTGTCCCATGAGACAATGTGTGATTCCTTGTTCACATGTGTGAGTATGAGTATCCTATGAGACCATGTTTGATGTATAGATCACATATGGGTTAATGTATAGAATGTGAACCCATTTTATAATTCTCTATTCCTTGTGAATTATTTCATATATTGTTTCAACATGTTTGATGTTTATAAAATATATTATATGTCTCCAATTCCCTCTCATTGTAACATATATTTCTCTACATGTTTCAATACATTACTCAACTATGTGTAATTTCATTTCATTTATAGGTATTGTTCTTAGTAATCTAATAAGCGAACAATCATGGTATGGTTATCACTTGTGTGGGGGTAGTGTGAAAAACTTTCAACATTGGAAATGCTGGACCTAAAAATATTCTATAGGAATACTGGACATGAGGCCTAATCAAAGGAATAGATGTGGTATAATGACCTTGTTTCTAGGCCCATGATGTTTTTAGGGCATGATGACCATATATAATGATCTAACATGATTCCTCAAGAATTTTTGGGGACATATTCTATAGATTCCTTGAGGATGTTGAGATAAATGATGTCTAGATACCTGGTAGAATACAATTTTAGATTCATCTTTATTATTTTTGACAATTGTTACTCTTATCATTCTGGAATAGAGGTGATTCTAGAATTCGTGCAGTTTATAATGACTAGGGAAGTTCATGATTTCTCGACACTTGGGTGGTTGTTTCCTTTTCATTCATGGATATTATATGATATTATAATAAAATTATTATTTTATTATTTTATTTCATTTGATCTTTTCCTATTCACATTGACTTCATTTTTAGTTTATGTAATAGTTTTCATTTTTTTTGTCTTACTGACTTGTACTGACAACCTACACAGGTGGTCGTAACACTATGGGACCTGAGTAACCCTCACATGTTGTTGGAATATGTAGGTATGAGGGACATGTTGATCATGTTTTGAGGCACATTTCTATAATTTAAGAGAGTTGTATGAGATTATTATTGGAGTTGTAGAGTCCTTTGTACTTTTCTTCATCCCTTAACTTATATACATGGTCGATGTATTGAGCGATTAGATGTTGTATCATTTTTTCCGTTGTTTCTTCTACTTACACATTCATTCATTACTAATGATATGATATCACAATTTTAGTACTATTAATGTCTATTTCAATAAATTTTGTAATTTAGTCGACAATTTGTACTCGAACTGATTTTATAGTCTCCCAAGAGATCCAACTTTGACCATTTCTACTAGTTGGAAGCCTTTTGTCATACATGGGGTTCTGTCTGAGGTCATGTAGCATTCTATCTCCTAAATAGTTCTCCATGTTTAGATGTTCCATGGTAGGGGAATGATGGTCTTAATTATAATGAACCATAATTTATATACATTGTTAATACTTCAAAATTGAAGCATACTTATTACAACATATAACAAAACCACGAAAGGACCGTATAGGTATAGTGTCTTTAGAAACTGGGAAACATAAACAACTGGTTCATAAAGCGTCTACACTGTCTCCCATTTATTTCATCATATCTATAGTCCCTTTTTTCATATCTTACTTAATAACCTTCTTCCTGACCTGTGGAAAGAAAACATACAAAAGGGTGAGCTCAAATTCTCAGTAAGGGTAAACAAAAGAAATATCAATCACATCATATTCGTAAGAACATAAATTTTGGAAATCTTAACCTGCAAAAGAGAGAATAATTTCATAACATGGGATAAATCATATTAGTGAAATGAAATCCCAATAATCATAACTTAAAACATGAAACTTTTTGTCATACACACATAATCATAGAGAATCATTTCTTGTTAGTCAAGACTCATTGCCAAGACTATCTTAGTGGAAAAAGTCCATTTCTGAACCGAGTTCACTCCTCGTTTCAGTCCCATTTCACTGAACCGGTATAACCTACCGTTCCAGCCATGTATGTCTCATGAGATATAAAATCTTTACCCAATGAATTGGAGGGAGATATAGGTCCCACCCATCTCATAATGATACCATTATTATGTGTTCCACAAAATCATAAATCATACATCATTACATTACCCATGTAATAAAAATGGGAATCTTAAACATCGTGACATCATCAAAAAATTCATATAAGATAAAGGAATTCATAAATATATTTCCATCAAAACATAATCATATGAATGTAATAATAGGGATAAAAACAGAACCCTTTATTATCATAGATGGAAAATAATTTTGATAAAACACATGAACTCCATTCTTGCGGAAAATATCATTTCTACTTCAAAAACATTTTTTCCTTTCTAAACATGTCATACAATTTTAAACTAAAAGAAGATGATTAAAAATAAACTTGAAAACATGTAAAGTAAGATTCTTGGAAATAATTTTTTAAAAATCCATTCATGCCGTATATGTTAAAAAAACATTCTTCTCATACTTTTGTCGGAAAAGTCAAAAAGTACCTCGTACGAAAAACGACAAAAGATTCCTTTCATATCTTTTACTAAAAACTCACTGAAAGGTAAAATTAGATTTAAGAAATTGTAGGTGGATGGAAATAATATTACATATTGAGGAAACATGGATTTGGATGATAAAATACACCCCAGTAAATTTTCGAAGTATAAACAATCTCAGATAAAAATGAGATTTTGATATTTCCCTTACCTTAGGTCCGATTTGCTTCGTAAGTGTCCGAACATCCTGTATAATGATTTAAGTAATGTTATTGACTTATTCTAGAATCATACTTATTTTTATGACATCATATATGGTCATATTCTTAGCTTCTTATTAGTAATATTTCATTACTACTTGTTATTCAGGTGTTTATTACTTTTTGTTCTGATGCGTGTTTTGTCGAATAAATTCTTATTCTTCTCTTTAGGTTATAGATACCTCATTTACAGAATGGTATTAGTGTAATATATATCATATTAATTCATTCAATTCATTTATATAATCATTATGAAATGAAGATCATGTAGAACGAGTAGCATCACATCATGGAGACGGTATTCCGTACGTACGTACGAGTAATGATATCATTCCTATGATCGTGGAATTGTATTGGAGTGTATGTATAATATTTCAGAATCACTATCAAATTATAATAGTCATATATAGTCATTATTTAAAATATTATACCTATCCAAGTAAGGTGGTGGTGGAAAATAGATTACACCACGGCGTGGAGACGGTATTTTGTACGTACGCACGCGCGGTGATTACTTTTTCCGTAGGATGGATAAATGGTGAAATAGGGTTGTTTCATACTTATAATAACATATCAGTATATTGTTGATACTGATGTTATTACTTCATAATGAAACAACTAAATAAGAGGAAGTGGAAGAAGAAATAAAGATGAAAGAATCAGTAACGGACATTACCTCTTCTTTGAAGTGCTTCTTTGAGACCTCCTTTTAGGGCACTAAAATAGGTCTTTGAAGAAGACCAGAACCTCTAGGATGTTTCTAGGGAAGTGGAGAGGATAAATTGTTAGGGTTTGGCCGAGCATGAAGGCTCAAAGTGGTGTGAGGAAGAGGGGGAGGAGGTGCCCTTTTATAAGGGAGGACAGGTGCACCTTTGGAATAATTATAAATATTATTTTATTATAAAGTCAAATTCGGTTTTTAATAGCTCCAAATTGATATATTTTGAAGCTAAGGTGTGTAGGGGTCGAAATAATCTCATAAAGTAGAATTTATACAAGTTTAGGTATCAATTTTAACCTTATCATTTAGATTTAACCTTAAGTTAGATAATTTAACTTTTTCTGTGTCTTCTTGTTTTCTTACACTATAAGGTTAATAAACATACTATATCAAGGCAAACGAACCCCAAGTTGTTTATTATTAATATATATAACCATATCTAAGTCATTTGGCCGAACCTTAGATTTTTAGGAATAAAATAACAATTAATAATATAATATTTGTTTTAAAAACTATTTTATGTCAATTTTGACACTATTTAGTAATTTATTTTTGTGAAAATAATAACAGGAGGATTAGTTCGAACCAAGTTAATTAAATCAATACTAACATGTTATATTAAGCTATAAATTTATTGTAATTCATAAAAGGTCTCAAATTACCTTTATTTGGGTATTTATAACATCAATTATGTCAATATTTCATTAATAAGATAATTACTGCATCATCGTTGTGTCAAAAATAAATTAAATTATTTAATGTCTAAAAATTAAAATTAAAATACAATTATGTAGGAAATATTTTTATATTTCTAATGAATATTTATAGTCGAATTTATCTTATTTATAACCCCATATTAAAATTGATTTACTTATTAAACCTTGATTTTAACTATTTTAACCCTTCTTTAAATAAATTAATAATAAATGTCCTAATCTAATCCAAGTGGGCCTAAATGGTCATATTTTATTTCTAAGGTTGTTTTTGATCTAATTAAGCTTATCCAATAGAATTAGGACATGTGTTAAGATAATAATAATATCATTTTTACCCTTAATTACCCTATTTACTTTTAACCGTGGTAAAAAAAGTAAAAAGTTACTATTCACGAAAAATTATTTTCATCTCATTGAACCACATTTTTGTCCTTGATATTAACCGTGTCCCACGGATTTTTGAAATTCCACTCACAGAAGCGGTAAAATTATGTTTTATGAAGAATTCAGTTTTTTTAACTACCACTTAGTGGTTTCATTATTCATCAAAAATTGAAAGTTTTCAGAAAAATACCAAAATTTCACCCTAGGCTAATTTCGATATTCCGAATCCAAAAATGAAGTCCATTTTGAAAAATAAAATTTATAAAATTTCAAAAAGTGGTTATTACTATTCATAACGGCTTGTTTTAATAATATTTTAATAGCATATCATTGTTTAGTGAAACTCGGTATTGTGTACGACACAAGCTATCGAGGAAGGCTGTGGTTGCGAGTAATGCAAGCCAAGATAGTGCTGTGTGTAGTGAAAGATTCCCTTGATGATTTAAAAACAAAATATTTCTCATAAAATTCTCGGGTGTTACATTCTACCCCCCTTAAAATGAATTTCGCCCTCGAAATTTGTCACTTTGTAACAAACAGATAAGGATACCTCTCCCTCATCATATCCTCAAGCTCCCATGTAGCTTCTTCTAATTGGTGGTTCCTCCATAAAACTTTCACCAATCGAGTGGTCTTGCTTCATAGTACTTTTTCGCTACGATCCAGAATCTCTATATGTTGTTCTTCATAAGAAAGATCTTTCTCCAGTGGTACAACTTCTGAGCTAACTACATGTGAAGGATCAGGTATATACTTTCTCAAGAGAGATACATGGAACACATCGTGAACTTGAGAGAGATTCGGTGGAAGTGCCAATCGGTAAGCTACCTTACCAACACGATCCAGTATTTCGAAAGGACCAATATATCTAGGGCTCAACTTCCCCTTCTTTCTAAATCTCATGACTCTCTTCCAGGGAGAAATTCGTAAGAACACTTTATCACGCACTTCAAACTCTAGGTCATTTCTTCGGTTGTCGGCATAACTTTTCTATCGACTCTGAGATTCTCTTATGTGTTGTTGAATAGATCTGACCTTTTCTGCCATTTCATCAATGAGATCAGGTCCTAATATCTTTCTTTCCTCAACTTCATCCCAGCAAGTTGGAGTCCTGCATTTCTTTCCATAGAGAGCTTCATAAGGAGCCATATGATTACTGGAGTGAAAGCTATTATTATAAGAAAATTCCACCAAAGGTAGGTGTTGATCACAACCACCTTTGAAATCCATAGAGCATGCTCTCAACATATCTTCTAGAGTTTGAATTGTTCTCTCAGACTGACCGTCTGTATGAGGATGATAAGCAGTGCTGAAACTCAACTCTGTATCTAGAGTATGCTGAAGACTTCGCCAGAACATCGAGGTAAATCTCAGATCTCGATCAGATATAATAGAAAGTGGTACTCCATACAATCTTACCACATCCTTTACATATATCCTGGCAAGAAGATCTAGGGAGAAATCCTCTCTAATAGCAATGATGTGTGCAGACTTGGTAAGACGATCAACTATGACCCAGATAACATTATTGCCTTTGGATGTTTTAGGAAGTCCTGTGACAAAGTCCATAGTGATGTTTTCCCATTTCCATTTGGGTATGGGTAATGGTTGTAACATCCACTTATACTTCTGTCTCTCAGATTTAACTTGCTGAAAAACCAAGCATCGAGAGACATATTCAGCAACATCTCTTTTCTGGACATCCCACCAGAAGTACTCTTTCAGGTCCCTATACATCTTCGTGCTTGCAGGATGAATAGAGAATGAAGAACTATGAGCCTCATCCAGCAGCTCCTTCTTTAATTCCGGGATGGGAGGAACACAAACCCAATTACTGAACTTTATTATCCCATCACAATCAAGGTTGAATTCAGGAACATTTCTCACCTTCTTTTGTAACTCGACATCTTCTTTCTACGCCTCTTTAATCTTTACATATTTAGATGGTTGAACATTCATTTGATAAAGATAATATTTTCCCCTTCCATTATAATTCCAAGATCCATCCTTTGTAAATCCATAAATATTGGATCTTTTTCGATCCCCATCATGGATAAACTGGCATGGTCTTGTCGACTTAATGCATCTGCCACCTTGTTTTCTTTCCCACGGTGGTAATGGATTGAGTAGTCATAGTCCTTAAACAGCTCCAACCATCTTCTTTGGCGCATATTTAGCTACTTTTGTGTGAAAATATACTTTAAACATTTATGATCAGTATAAATGTCACACCTCTATCCATAAAGATAATGCCTCCAAATCTTTAATGAAAAGATTACCGCAGCTAACACCAAATCATGTGTTGGATAATTTTGCTAATGGATTTTCAACTATCGTGAGTCATAAGCTATCACCATATCATTTTTCATAAGAACACACCCCAATCACTTCTTGGATGAATCACTATAGATCATAAACATTTCTCCACTACAAGGCAGTGTGAGAACAGGTGCACTGGATAACCTTCTTTTCAACTCCTTGAAATTCTCGTCACATTCTTCCGTCCAAACAAACTTAACTCCTTTCCTGGTCAACTTGGTGAGTGGATTAGATAATCGTGAAAAATCTTTCACAAAACGTTGATAATATCCAGCCAAACCAAGAAAACATCGGATCTCAGTTACTATTGTTGGTCTCGACCATCTTTCGATAACCTCTGTTTTTTCTGGATCCACAGATATCCCCTCGTTTGAGATTATGTGACCCAAAAATGAAACTTTTTTAAGCCAACATTCACACTTGGTAAATTTGGCATAAAGTTTCTCCTTTCTCAGGGTCATCAATATAATTCTCAAGTGCTCTTCATGTTCTTCCTTGCTCTTTGAATAAACAAGAATATCATCTATAAAGACTACCAAAAACTGATCAAGATAGTCTCTAAAGACTCTATTCATCAGATCCATGAAGATATCAAGGGCATTTGTAAGACCAAATGGCATCACTATAAATTCATAGTGTCCATACCTTGTACAGAAAGATGTCTTTGGTATATCCTCCCTTTTGACCCTTAATTGATGATACCCTGAACGAAGATCAATCTTGGAAAAGTATTGAGCTCCGCGTAGTTGGTCAAATAAGTCATCAATGCGTGGGAGAGGATATTTGTTCTTGATAGTGATCTTGTTAAGTTCCCGATAATCAATGCAGAGTCTCATTGATCCATCTTTTTTCTTAACAAACAGAACATGTGCTCCCCAAGGTGACGCACTAGGGCGTATGAATCCCTTATAAAGATTCTCTTGGAGTTGCTTCTTCAATTCCTGCAACTCAATTGGGGCCATTCTATAAGGTGTCTTTGAATTATGCAAAGCACCCGGTACGAGTTCAATTGAAAACTCAACCTCACGATTTGGTGGAAGACCCGGTAATTCCTCTGGAAAGACATCATCAAACTCCCATACAATGGGCATATTCTTAATCGTGAGTTTCTCACCAACCATTTGAGATAAATAACCTTAATTTAGTGGAATCAAGACCCATAAGGTTGAATGAATTTCCCCGGGAAGGTTATGTTCATCCTTGCATTGATAGACAATCATAGATTGATCTGGAATATGAAATGTGACTTCCCTTATTTGGAAATTGATATGAGCTCCATATAAAGAAATCCAATCCATGCAAAGAATCACATCAAATTCCACTATAGGAAGGATCACAAGATTTGCAGGAAGCACTTTCCCACAAACTTCGATCGGAGAAGATTTATAATCTTTTGATGCGACTGTTGTGACATTAGGTGTTGTCACAGCTAACTCAACATCTAATTGTTGAGGTAATACGGTGATACCCTTAGAAAATTATTCAGAAATAAAAGAGTGGGTGGATCTAGAATCAAATAAAACATTTGCTACATTAGAGTGTATGGTAAGTGTACCTTTCACCACATCGTTATCTTACTCAACATCGCTGATTGAAATTGCATGTGACTTTCCTTTGTCTTTAGCCTTAAGAGTTTGTTGACGTCGACCATCATCATCAACCCTTGGATTAGAGAATTTGTTGGAATAATGTCACATCTCCTTGGACATGAAACATTGAAGTGCAGTAGGTTCATTCTGTGTATCCCTTCCTTTGTTGGCATCATTAGACATCTTCTTCCCATCATTGCGGCATTCAAATGCCCGATGACCTTCCTTTCCACATTTGAAACATTTACTTGTCCCTTTAAGACAACTCCCTCCATGATTCTTTCCACACTTTGAGCATAAGGGAAAGCTCATCTTCTTTTCAGTGTGCTCTTTAGATTTTCCTTTGAATTCCATTTTCCTCTTCTTATCAGACCCATATGACTGATGGGTTACTCCAATCTCCATATCAACTTTGAGAGCACATCGAACGATTTCCTCATAGCTATTGAAGTCCCTCATGGCTAAGGCCCTTCGAAGACTTGGTTTTAAGCCACTAAAGAATTGATTGATCTTACTCTCAGGTTGGATAATAATACCAGAAGCATACCTTGAAAGTCTTGTAAAACTTTTTTCATAGGTACCAACAGATTCATCATCCTTTTGCTTCAGTTCAAGAAACTCTTTCTCCATCTTTGTTCGGAGAATACGAGGGAAGTACTTATTGAAAAATAATTTCTTGAACTCGTCCCATTCCATGGACTCAATTTCATCCCTTTGCCTCATATTCTTAATAAGATTCCACCATTGATCAGCATCACCATCCAAACGATACACTGCTAAGATGACTTTATCATGATCATAACATTGATGAACTGAAAATATCTTTTCAGTAGTATTAATCAATTGTTCAGAAAATAATGGATCAGTAGACCCACTGAATGAAGGTGGACGCTGTCTCATGAAGGATTCAATAGAATGTTGCTCCTTCATTTGCTCGTTTGGAAGTCCTGCATGATTCATAGCTTGAGAAAGTTGTGTGAGCAAGGCTACAAGATTTTTCATTCCGGCTCCCATAACGTTTGGTTGCTCAGGGGGACAATCATTGCATTTCCCGTCGCATTCCGCATTAACACGGTTCCTTCGGGTTCTTGCCATTGACTAAAACCATGAAGAATAGTGTGAGCAACACAAATTATAATAGGAAAACCACATAATCAAGAATAAAATTTCACACTTAAGGTCTTATAATAGGTAATTCATGGCCATTTATAAAACAATACGATTGTGTTCTATGCTTAGACTTATCCTTAGGGTTCTTACTAAGGCTTTCACATCCTAGTTTCCAAAGGTTGACTATACCTTTCCTCTGATACCAACTATAACGACCCATACTTTACATACATTGTTAATACATCAAAATTGAAGCATACTTATTACAACATATAACCAAACCACGAAAGGACCGTATAGGTATAGTGACTTTAGAAACTGGGAAACATAAACAACTGGTTCATAAAGCGTCTAAACTGTCTCCCATTTATTTCATCATATCTATAGTCCCTTTGGGCATATCTTACCTAATAACCTTCTTCCTGACCTGGGGAAATAAAACATACCAAAGGGTGATCTCAAATGCTCAGTAAGGGTAAACAAAAGAAATATCAATCACATCATATTCATAAGAACATAACTTTTGGAAATCTTAACCTGCAAAAGTGAGCATAATTTCATAACATGGGATAAATCATAGTAGTGAAATGAAATCCCAATAATAATAACTTAAAACATGAAACTCTGTGGAGTACACACATAATCATAGAGAATCATTTGTTATTAGTCAAGACTCATTTCCAAGACTATCTTAGTGGACAAAGTCCATTTCTGAATCGAGTTCACTCCTCGTTTCAGTCCTGTTTCACTGAACCGGTATAACCTACCGTTCCATCCATGTCTATCTCATGAGATATAAAATCTTTACCCAATGCATTGGAGGGAGATATAGGTCCCACCCATCTCATAATGATACTATTATTATGTGTGCCACAAAATCATAAATCATACATCATTGTATAACCCATGTAATAAAAATGGGAATCTTAAACATCGTGACATCATCAAACAATTCATATAAGATAAAGGAATTCATAAAAATATTTCCATCACAACATAATCATATCAATGTTATAATAGGGATAAAAAAATAACCCTTTATTATGTTAGATGGAAAATAATTTTGATAAAACACTTGAACTCCATTCTCGAGGAAAATATCATTTCTACTTCAAAAACATTTTTTCCTTTCTGAACATGTCATAAATTTTTAAACTAAAAGATGTTGATTAAAAATAAACTTTAAAACATGAAAAGGAATATTCTTGGAAATGATGTTTTAAAAATCCATTCATGCCATATAAGTTAAAAAAACATTCTTCTCGTCCTTTTTTCAGAAAAGTCAAAAAGTACCTCGTATGAAAAATGACAAAAGATTCCTTTCATATATTTTACTAAAAACTAACCGAAGGGTAAAATTGGATTTAAACAATTGTATGTGGATAGAAATAATATTATATATTGAGGAAACATGGATGTGGATGATAAAATACACCCCAGTAAATTTTCAAAGTATAAACAATCTCAGATAAAAATGAGATTGTGATATTTCCCTTACCTTAGGTCCGATTTGCTTCGTAAGTGACCGAAACTCTTGTATAATGATTTAAATAACATTATTGACTTATTCCAGAATCATTAATATTGTTATGATATCATATATGGTCATATTATTAGCTTCATATTAGTAATATTTCATTACTACTTGTTATTCGGGTGTTTATTACTTTTTGTTCTTATGCGTGTTTTGTCGAATAAATTCTTATTCTTCTCTTTAGGTTATAGATACCTCATTTCCAGAATCTTATTAGTGTAATATATATCATATTCATTAATTCAATTCATTTATATAATAATTATTAAATGAAGATCATGTAGAATGAGTCGCATCACATCGTGGAGACGGTATTCCGTACGTACGCACGAGTGATGATATTGTTCCTATGATCGTGGAATTGTATTGGAGTGTATGTATACTATTTCAGAATCAATATCACTTTATAATAGTCATATATACTCACTATTTGCACCATTATACCGATCCAAGTAAAGTGGTGGTGGAAAATAGATTACACCACGGCATGGAGACAGTATTCTGTACGTACGCATGCGCGATGATTTCTTTTTTCGTAGGATGGATATATGGTGAAATAGGGTTGTTTAATAGATGTAATAACATATCATTATATTAGTGATACTTATGTTATTACTTCATAATGAAAAAACTAATGAAGAAGAAGTGGAAGAAGAAATAAGGATGAAAGAATCGGTAACGGACATTACCTCTTCTTTGAAGTGCTTCTTTGAGACCTCCTTTTAGGGCACTAAAATAGGTCTTTGAAGAAGACCCGAACCTCTAGGATGTTTCTAGGGAAGTGGAGAGGAGAAATTTGAAGGGGTTGGCCGAGCTTGTAGGTTCAAAGTGGTGTGAGGAAGAGGGGGAGGAGGTTCCCTTTTATAAGGGAGGAGAGGGGCACCATTGGAATAACTAAAACTATTATTTTATTATAAAGTCAAATTCGGTTTTTAATAGATCCAAATTGATATATTTATAATATAAGGTGGGTAGGGGTCTAAAGACTCTCATAAAATAGAATTTAGACAAGTTTAGGTATCAATTTTTACCATATCATTTAGATTTAACTTTAAGTTAGATAATTTAACTTTTACCGTGTCTTCTTGTTGTCTTACACTATAAGGTTAATAAACTTACTATATCAAGCCAAACTAACCCCAAGTTGTTTATTATTAATATATATAACCGTATCTAAGTCATTTGGCCGAACCTTATATTTTTATGAATAAAATAACAATTAATAATATAATATTTGTTTTAAAAACTATTTTATGTCAATTTTGACACTATTTAGTAATTGATTTTTGTGAAAATTATAAATGGAGTATTAGTTCGAACCAAGTTAATTAAATCAATAATAACATGTCATATGAACCTATAAAATTATTTTAATTCATAAAAAGTCTCAAATTACATTTATTTGGGTATTTATAACATCAATTATGTCAATATTTCATTAATAAGATAATTACTGCATCATCATTGTGTCATAAATAAATTAAATTATTGAATGTATAAAAATTAAAAATAAAATACCATTATGTAGGAAATACTTTTATCTTTCTAATTAATATTTATAATCGAATTTATCTTATTTATAACCCCATATTAAATATGATTTACTTATTAAACTTTTATTTAAAGTATTTTAACCCTTCTTTAAATAAATTAATAATAAATGTCCTAATCTAATCCAAGTGGGCCTAAATGGTAATATTTTATTCCTAAGGTTGTTTTTGGTCGAATTACACTTATCCAATAGAATTAGGACATGTGGTAAGGTAAAAAGAATATCATATTTACCCTTAATTACCCTATTTACTTTTAACCGTGTTAAAAAAAGTAAAAAGTTACTATTCGCCAAAAATTATTTTCATCTCATTGAAACACATTTTAGTCCTTGATATTAACCGTGCCTCTCGGATTTCCGAAATTCCATTCACAGAAGCGGTAAAATTATGTTTTTGGAAGAATTCAGTTTTTTTAACTACCACTTAGTGGTTTCACTATTCATCAAAAATTGAATGTTTTTAGAAAAATTCGAAAATTTCACCCTAGGCTAATTTCGATACTCTGAATCCAAAAATGAAGTCCATTTTGAAAAATAAAATTTATAAAATTTCAAAAAGTGGGTATTACTATTCATAACAGCTAGTTTTAATAATGTTTTAATAGCATATCATTGTTTAGTGAAACTCGATATTACGTACGACGCAAGCTATCGAGGAAGGCCGCGGTTGCGTGTAAAGCAAGACAAGATAGTGTTGTGTGTAGTGAAAGATTACTTTGATGATTTAAAAACAAAATATTTCTCATAAAAGTCTCGGGTGTTACATTAATGAATTACACAAGGTATATAGTGGGTATGAAATCCTTTTCTTCTGGCTCATGATGGGTTAAAGTTATGATAACCATGTGGATTGATCTGATTTGATGAATTGAGACTATTAAAAGATAGATTTAATTCATTCATTGAGGATGTCAAATGACATGATTTCATGAATCATGATATAATAGCCTTATGGAATACTCATGATTACACACAACATCCTTTTTGACTATTCTTCCAAGTTGGATCTAAAGAAGGTTCCTTCGGGGTTTTTGGTGGCATGGTAAGCAAATAACCACTAGTAACATCATTGTTTATTGCATCTATGTTTATGGATAATATATAATATACTTTTTTAGTTATTTTTTTCTATGTAATTTATACTAAGATTATCAAATGAAAGTACATTTAATTTACGTGTATGGTAATGGACCACATTGGTGGTGTCTTACATAGTTATAATAACACCTTTGATGGGCATTCATGAACTCGAGTTCCAAAGAATAAATAACTTGTTTCTTTTATAGGTTGGGATGAGGATAGATTTGATAATAAATATGGATAATTCTCTTTGAGTTTAGAGACTGAGTTGTTGTGAGTCTCTGATTTACTAAGCTACATTATACTTTTATTCTTCCCTTTACTTGTATATGTGATCAGCATAGTTGATTACATTTTATTGTATCATTGATTTATTATTGATTATATTATGTAAAAATTCATTCATTAGTAATTATATGATATTAAAATATGTGTAATTTTATTTTATGTCAGCAAAAAATATTTTTCTTGAATTTTAATTGACGGTATAGTATACCAAATGATCAACCATACCCCTAAATGCATATCGGTAGCCTCTGGAATATGGGGAGGTGTGCATGATGTCATGTGGAATTTCGTCTTATACCCATTTTTAGGTAGATATGTTGCTATATGGAATCATGGACAAATATGTTTTTATATGTTTTGGGAATATGGTTGATATGTGGCATGAAAATGTTTCAGAGAATGTGGCAAAAGTCGGTCCCATGAATAGAAAACACATTTCGTGGGGAATATACTTATTACTGGGGTATGGGATTGAGATTAATGATTTAATATTTTTTTATTATATAATTGAACCTCATTATAGGCATGTTATTTATATGTTTCATAATTTCAGTTGGAATTTACTACTGGATATATCACCAAGATGGGTCATATGTATCAAATTCATTACATAGGTTCCACATGACATATATACTTATTGTGTGTGATTGTAATGATGTCGATTGAATCATATGTTGGGTGTCAACAACTTATATTATGTTTCATCAAAGACCCTGATATTTTATTTTATAGTTCCATATTAGTAAATTTTAATTCTTTGATATATTTCATTACAAACAACACATATATTCTATGAACCTTGATATACTTGTGAAATATTATATATTTAAAATGACAGTTATCACCTATCCTTTGGATGGGAAATTAAAAATAAAAAAAACTAAATTATGAAAAAAGTATTTATTAAAATTTTTAAATGAACTAATTATTTATAAATGATTTAATAATATATATAAAAAAATTAAGTGATATATATTTTTTAATGGAAAATGTTTTTATATACGCAATGTATTATTATATGAAAAATTAAATTAATCACAATTTATGAATTATTTAAATTATATTAATATATTGTATAATCCATCAATATTTTATCAATCATACATCATTTATTACGTATACGATTAGAATGAATCCAGTTTTATGCTTAAAAATACTGTATTTATAAAAAATGAGCTTCACCGTGTTATGCACACATATTTTTAAAATGAATTTCCAAAAAATATATAAATTTAATATTGAAAATGATATCCCACATTTGTAATTAGGTAATTAAAATTATATAGACATTTCCATTAAAATTTTTATCAATTTAAATTTTAATCATGGTAAAATGTTTTCACCACTATTTTGGAAAAATAGATAGAATAGAGTTACAATGTTGGTATAATAGTTTTAAAATTCTCAGACAATTGAATTTATACTATGTGATGAGTGTACTTCTCCCATATCAAACAATGTATTGAATATATGCCAACATGGTTCAATTTTTCTATAATTTTGACCTTTATATTAATTTAGGAAAAGAATATATACAAAATGTAACTCTCTTGACATAAATTCTACCAGAATATTTTACACATAGACAAAAAGATTATATGTTCAATTGTAAATGATAATTTGAAATAAATATTAATTATTTTGATCATTAAAATATATTATATATTTTTAGTGATATAATAATAACCCCAAATGCAAACTCCGATTTGACACTATATTTATTCAATTAAAACAAATATAGAAAAATATTTAAAAAATATTAAAAGTAATAAATATGGCTTAATTATTGTATTCTGTGATTTTAATAGATAAATATAACATTTTAGTATTGTTTTAAGGGTTTATATTCAAATTAATATTATTTCTTGTATTATTTAATGTGAAAATAAATTAATAGTGTCAAAAATGAAATTAATGATATTCTATAACAAATGTCATTTTTTTAAATTATTCAAAGATCATAACAAAATTTAAGAAGACAAATAAGATTATATATAGTAAAAAATTTCATCTTTTGGCCATTTATGCACTAACATTTTCCTTATATGTAATTTTATAACACTTTAATATTTAAAAAATCATTAATATAGTTAAGATTATATTGGTTAACCAATTGTTTAACCTAAAAGTTATTATTTTAAATGAAACAAAAAAGCTATATAAATATTTTTTTATTTTTTTATTTCATCCATATCTTTATTTTCTTTGAATCTATTTCCATTTGGAAGAGTTTTCTTTACAATGACTTAATTTTACTTTAATCTTATTTTCTAATTCCTATTGTACCCTTTCCATACCCTTTAATAGGACACCACTTATCTCATTTCTCAATGCCACATTATTCCATATAGTTCAAATAATGTAGTTTCTGAATATTTTGATAGAATTACATTATGATCGATAACATATATTACATGAAACACCAAACATAAAGAAATAGTGAAATATTATTATATGACCAATATATCAAAGAAATTTAATTGATTGTTAAAAATAGAAAAACAAAAATATGATATATATATATATATATATATCCAACTCAATAGTTTTTATTAAATATTAGGAAATAAGAATTTTATTTTATTTTTTAAAGTAATACTATGATTATAAATATATGTAAGATCACAGATTCCCCTTAAGGTATGATATGTTTATGATTCAATTAAAGTCCCTTATTTTGGTAAAATAAGATTTTCCCAGACATCATGAGAATCCTATGGGGTGTACCAGGGGTTCAGGATAGAAAAAAAGAGGAAAAATGAATTTCTAGGCATGTTACACAGTTTGTGCACTGTTATTGAAAACCATTCATATCATCCTAGGTAACCATATAGCCTTGGATGGGGACTTAATCATGGTTATACCATGGTTAGCTTAACCATGTGTAATTCCCAAGAACCCATGAAAAGGGATGGTTTTGGGATTGTATCTCTCGCACAATTTTCACAGGGTTTTGAAAACTGTGCGGGTAAACCATGCATCCCTATAAAGTTGAGAAATTTAAAAAATTTCAACTATAATATTTTTACCCAAACTCAGGATTTTCCTTTTTTTACTTGCATTGAACACTTCAGATGAATATAATCTCTCAAGATCATCCAAGTGTGATTCAATTTCATTTGTAAGTCGTTTGGAGTTCATTTTTTTGTCGATTGAAGATCCAGGTTAGTCTATTCCCTCCCCTACTTCTCTTTCTTGTTAAGGGTTTCCTTTCTTTCCCCATCT
Source organism: Viscum album (assembly GCA_963277665.1). NCBI lineage: Eukaryota > Viridiplantae > Streptophyta > Magnoliopsida > Santalales > Viscaceae > Viscum > Viscum album. Next base: position 1,229,544,966 of record OY728123.1, read on the forward strand.
CAATCCAAAGCACTAAAACCATATTTTTCTATTGATATCTAGGTTAAGGATTTAACGGGTGGTTGAATAGGTATATAAGGTTTGAATTAAGAGTGTTCTCACCAACAGATTCATAGTAGGTGGTCCAAAAGTTGTATCTCGTAGATTATATTAATATTTTTTCATGTAGGATTTTAATCTTGTTCCTATATTGATATATTCTGGGTGTTGTTGGTAAGATTCTATGTATTGATTGTCTACATATCCATATTAACCCCTCATAATCCTTATGGGATGCATGGATAATGGCGTGCCAATTTTATGTCCACCCATGGGGTGTGCAGACCCTTCCGAATGGGATAACAGAAATATAAGGTGCGAAAGTCACCAATGATGAAGTATAGCCTTAGAAAATGTGTAATTTAGATTATGCAATAAGTTATGATGGATTGGGGTTAGTTGTGTATTATTTTTTTAAAGGCTATGGGATGGTTTGGTTGGCATGTAAATGGGTTAAATTGGATTAATGTGGATATGATAAGGAATTATGTTTACATAGGAATGTTCTTAGTCAGATAGGCATGTAGAATGCGAATTGTGGTTAAATGGTTACGTGTTATAAATTATTAACTTGTTAATGTATTTTTTCATAATATTAATTTACTGGTAATTGATATTGTTGTGATGTTTCTAATGATATTTCTTATGTTTGGTTGTAATGTGGTTATTTGTGGTAGAATGATAAACAAGAATGTTCACGTGGCTAGGTAGAGTGGGGTATATACATTATGTTATATTCCCACAGGATGAGTTGGACTAAGGATCTATGATTCACCCTCTAAATTCATATGTTAGGGAAGGAGACAAAGTTTAATTCCCTAAATGGTTTCATTCCACCTAGAATGAGGCATCAAGGTGAGGATAATGTGGTTATTGTGATGTAACTCACTAGTAGGATATGGCTTCAATTATTCTCATTATTCATGATGAATTTGAGCATTCCTAATCCATTGAATATGTGATAAATAGGGGAATCAAACCGTGATTATTAAGTAGTGAACTTATTTTTAATAGTAATGTAATTTATGGGAACATATTCTAGATAGGCTTAATGAACAGTTTTATTTACTTACTAATATTACTCAATTTCATCCAATAACTTCTGTGGATGGATATTTTGTAGATACTATAAGTGGTGGCCAAATGAATTATACTCAAACACTGTTTGACCTTTCATTGGGTACCTAAGTAGATTTCATGATTGCAGTCTAGGAAAAGGGACATGGCCATATTCTAGGGAGTTGCGTTGGGCATGGGACATTAATGAATGAGGATCAGGAGTTGGATTCCTGACTACTTTTGGGATTTTTCTATTTGTCTTACTTTTTTGGATTTTTTCTCACTCGGCATTATAGCGTGGCATGAAATATTTATTTTTGGATATGGTTGTATCTAGTTTGGGTGTTTGTAATTTTTTCATGTTATTCTTTCCCTATTATTTCCACTATTTATATTGTGTTCTATTGGGGATTAATTTGGAATATAGTGTATAATATCCTCATGTGAGCTTTTATACCCTCATTTCTAGTTAAAAACATTTGGAATATGAGGATGCGTGCTTGAGGACTTGTGGCAGCCTGTCTTGGGGAACATGTTTAATTTCTTCCAGCTCAAAGACGTTACAAAGTGGTATCACATGCATTCTTTTCAATTTATAACTATTTGGAGATGGTAGACATGATATTAGGATAGTGTTGGGCCTTAGTAATATTCTTGTCCCTTAGAGTATCTAACCCATCTATGGGGGAAAACCAAAGTCACCCATGGAGGGAATTGTTTTTCTTGTTGTGTGTTGTTTCATTTCATGATATTTCACCACTAGGTAATTCACATGTGGTGTGATGTGATAGTTTTATGATTTTTTTCTCAATGAGAGAAATGCATGAGGTTGTGAATTCAGGCATAATTCATGGAAGCTACGTATATAAGTAACATGCATCCTAGTAGTCACACACACATGGGACAGGTGTGCGGTAAATGGATAGTATGATACATTTTATTTCTTGAAAATGATGAAAATTGGTACTAATGAAATTGTAAAAATTTTAAAAAGGAGAAACAAAATATTAGATAAAGAGTAAATAATTATGCTTGATAAGGGGTTGTATGTGGATCACAGTGGTCCAAGTGAGTTGTGATATTGAAATAGTCATGAAATGGAGTAATGTGTGAGGATTCTAATCATCCGAGTTGGTTACCCATGTTCTCAATTACTGTGGTGGGGTGGAAAAGGGTAGTGTCTGGGTTGTGATCATCCCGATTCATTATTGTCTATTAAATGATCTGTTTATGGGTAGCTATGAACGTTTCCTTATATTTTTGTGATAGTTTTATAGACTGTTTTCTAATGTTCATGCTTGTAATTGTATAGAAATTCATCCATGAAGATATGTGTCAGATGGGCGAAATGAGGATGTTGTCGAGAATGATCCTCGAGTAGTAGAACATGAGAATGTTGGGATTCTTGAAGATAGGTAAGATTAGTTCTATAATAACTTCGCACATTTTATGAAGATGATTAAATGATCCCCATGGTGGGTATCACTAAGTATGTTTGAGATGACCTTGGATTTTCAAATACAGCACCCTCCGACCATTACCGGATAGGGTGGGATAGAGGCAGCAATGTTCTGGATAGAGTATATCTAGACTACTCTTGACCATCTACAGACTCATCCAAAGAAGTAATTTAGGTTAGTGTCCTATATGCAAAGAGTACATGAAAATCATTGGTGGGAAATTAGGGTTCACACCAAGTAGGCCAAAGGAATGACGTGGAAGGGTTTTCAAGGGAGTTTTTATTGATAATTTTTTCCAAAAGCATTATGGTAAGAGAATGATGCAGACTTTATGAACCTAATGCAAGGAATTTTTTTTAAAATGGACTATTACAGTCATTTCACCAATTTGTGATGCTTCATTATGTCATTGACAAGAGATGATGAAACTATGGAAAAACTCTTCAAGGATTGGTTGAAACCTGAGATCAGATCTCAGGTGAATATTTTCCATCTGAACATTTTTTCTAAAGTTGTGGATCAAACCCTCATTTACAAAGGGGACCCGAATGGAGCTACTGTTAGTGAACTTGTAGCACCAGTTATAATAGCATGTGGTGAAACTTTTGATAGTATAAAGTGTTGTTATAAAAACATTCATTAGGGTGGAAGTTCACAAAGAATAAAAGAGATGGGATCAACCTCTTAGTGTTGTTACCATATATTTGGTTATTAGTGTGATAGGTTGGGACAGATGCATGGATAGTGTCTCTGACCACCAATAGAGTGCCGAGTGTATGGTCGGCTAGGCTACATGCAGAGGTTCTTCAAGAACCTAAGGTAGTCAGTAAATGATGGGAGTTAGAGGTAGATGTCAAGTTTATGTGTGGGTTTTGTTACACTATATCAGGAAGGAAGTTAGAGCTCCATGGGTTTTACTGGTAGAGTTGGGTGACGTGGAACTTTGGGGCATGATCACCCAATGTAAAGGGTTGTGAAATGTTGGGTATTTAGACCGGAGGCTACGTTGGAGGGGTATGTCACCTCCATGCAGTTTAGACTATTCCTGGAGGGGGTGACGTATGATCATCTATTGTTCGAGGAATAATTATTGTAGCCTCCAAGCTATGTAGTTATTTATTTGATTCAGGTGTTATTTATTCTTTTATTTATGCTCAATTCATAGTTTTGTTGGGCTTAACCATTGAGAGATCATGTGGAGTAATGTTACTTGATACTCTGTTAGGGGTATGAGATGAGGATATTATGCAGTGTAAGTGTTTTTCTCGGGATATTGGTGAATACAGTGCTATATGGAATCTTTTTGTTCTATAGATTATAGGTTTTGACCTAATCTTTGGCATGGATTAGTTGGTATTGTATCAAAACCATATTGATTATTATCAGTTTCAGGTAACGTTCAAATATTCTGATGAATACGCTTATATCCTATGTGGTGTGGGGGGGGTATTGGAGAAGGTAGTGTAGGGACATTTTGTTAGTATTTGGGACATATCACGGCCCATGTGGCATGCCATATTCTTGATAATATAGGATTTTAACAACATTTCTTCCCTCCTATGGTGGATTCGTTCCAAGAAATATTTCTTGGAGGACTTCTCTGGGATACCACTATATGGATATGTTCAATTTATGATTGAGTTGACGTTGGGAACAGATCCAATTTTCATTCCGCCATACCAAATTGCACTAGAACATCTCCAAAAACAAAAGGTTCAACTATAGGAGTGGAAAAATAAGGCGTTTATTCATCCTAGTACATCACCTTGGGGATCTTATGTACTATTTTATAAGAATAATTAAGGATCACTGATGTTATGTGTTGATTATATGAAGCTGATCCAGATGATGGTTACGAACCAATACAATCTTCATAGAATCGATGACTTGTTTGTCCATCTCCAAGGTGCGCCAGTGTTTTATAAGATTAACATGACATCTTAATACCATCAGTGTGGGTGAGGATTCATGATGTACCCTGGATAGCATTCTAAAGTTGGTACAGGTTGTATAATGTTTTTGTGATTCTGTTTTTGTTGCACAATGCACTAAATGTGTTTATTGATTCTATGAACTAGATATTTCAACCATATCTAGATAATTTTTTGTTTTCTTTATTGATGTCTTCTTTTTGTACTATAGATATCATGATGATTATGCAAACGACATTGAAATCGTATTGAGTAAGCTAATTTGGAAAATGATTTAACCCAAGCTATAAAAATGACAGTTCTGAATTGATAAGGTACACTTCCTTAGACACATCATTTCCATGTCAAGTGTGTTAGTGGATCCAGAGAAAGTTTAGGTTGTGGTTTCCTCATAGAATCCAAATAATATTTCTAATGTTAATAGTTTTCCAGTTTTGTTAGTTATTACCGAACATTTATTATAGATTTATCTTATTTGGAAGTGCCAATCTCCAGATTAACCAAGAGGGGGGTTAAGTTTGAATTTTCAGATTCTTGTGAGAATTATTTTCAAGAGATGAATAAGTTGATGACTACCACACTAATTTTGATCTTACCTGAAACAGGTAAGAGGTACACATTGTTCTGTGATGTGTCTAGTGTTTGACTTGAGGTGTTGCTAATGCATGAATATGGGGTTTTATCTTTTGGTTAAAGATAGATGTGACCACATGAAAGTAATTATCAAATTCATGATCTTGAGCTAGCTGATGTGGTTCATGATTTTAATTTTTGGAGTAATTACTTATTGGTAAAACCCTCCACAGTTTTTACTGACTATAAAAGTCTCATGTATAGATTCTCTCATTAGGATTTGATTATTTAATAGAAAATGTGGGTCGAGTACCTACAGTCCATCGATTTTGACTTGGTATATACACTAGGGAAATTGAATAGTGTTATTCATGATCTTACCCGAAAGAATAAGAATTAGGTTTTTCAAGAATCCATTTCCGAGTGGAAGATGATGACATTATTTTCTAAGATGCCTTCACAGGTACATATTGGGCACGAGTGAATGGCTCTCACATCCATAAAAGTTGAATCTCTAATTTTTAACTTGTTCAAGAGGAGTAAGCTTGTGGATCCAGAGTGTTTGGTGATGAAGGAAAGTCATAAAGGTAGAGAGTCATCTTCTAGTTGGGATTTTGATGCAGATGGAGTTGCTTATGTTAACATTCGTTTTATGGTTCCAGTAGGTGAGCAAGAGGAGTTTATGTGTGGATTTCACGCATCGTTTTGGGAAGTGAATCCTATCTTTACTAATATGTACCAAGACCATTGTAGGTAGTATCAGTGGTTGTGAATGAAGAAAGATTTTGTGGGTTTTGTGGTGCGATTCCATACCTGTCAACAGGTGAAGGCTAAGAATCAACATCTATGTTGGTTGTTGCAGTCATTTCCTATTACATAGTTGAAGTGGAATGATATAACAATGGACTTCGTAGTTTATTTTCAAAGGGAACCTCATAACAATGATGCAATGTGGGTGGTTTTTTGTGGACTGACAAAAGTATCTCATTTATTAAAGATCTAGGTGACTTATACAGTGGATCAGTTGGGTGATTTATATGAATGAGAGATAGTATGATTTCAGGGTGTGTTGAGACCCATAGCTTTAGATCACGATCCACATTTCACCTCATGATTCTCGTAGGGATTACAGAAGGCTCTTATAACCCAAGTGTTTTTTGAATACATATTATCACCAGATGACTAATGGGTAGTTAGAATGTATGATCTAGGTATTTTAATACAAGTTGAGAACTTGTGTTCGGGATTCTGGTGGTTTGCGGGAATATCACTTTTCACTCATTGATTATTATTATAAAAACGATTTTAGGATACCATTTAAATGGATCAATTTTAGGAACTATATTAGATACTGTGTAGATCTCCATTGTGTTGGTTAGAGGCCCTAGAATCTAAGTTGTTTGGAACAATTCTCTTGTAAGAGATGTTAGAGAAAGTTTATTTGGTTCCGAATCGCATGGAAATGTCCTAGAGAAGATAGAATTCATATTTAGATCATGGTTATAGAACACAATAGTTCATTGTGGTTTATAGTGTGTTTATTTGGGAGTCTCCAAGGTTGGGTCACTGTCCAATTCAGTAACAAAGAATATTGGGACCTACATATGTGGGGTCATTCGAGATTATGGAGTGGATTAGATAGGAGACTTACTGATTAGCTCTTCCCCAACAGTATAGTTGGATGCATGATGTTTTTCATTTTTCACAATTTCAGTAGTATCAACCTAATCCATCTAATGTGTTAAATATTTATAATGATGAGCATGAGCCTGACGCGTCCATTGATGAGAATCTGGTTCGTAATGTAGATCATAGTGATAAGGTCTTGTGGGGCATGGTTGTCCCTTTGGTTTCTATTGAATGGATGCATGGAGACATGTAGGGATAAACATTATAATGATAATAAGATATATATGCCCAGTGTCCTGATCTATTTTTATCATAATCTCAATGATTAATGGGGGGAGTGGCTCAAGGATGAGACATTATAGGGTGGAGAGGTTTGAATATCTCAAATTTCTCATTTAGGTATGTTTTGTTATGTTTTAGTTTAAGTCCCTTAGTTTTGAAAAATAAAATTTTCCCAATGATCATTAGAAGGCTTGAGAGTGTACCATGGTTTTGGGGAACAATGAGGAGGTAAAAGTAATTTCATGGAATGTTGAACGATTTACACACTGTTAGTGCAACCCATGAAGATCATCCCAGAAAAAAATGCAACCTTGGGAAGGGGCATGCACATGGTATCTACACGGTTAAGTTAACTGTGAAGAATTCACAGGAAACCATGTTAACATATGATTTTGAAATAGAAAATCCCTAACGGGTTTTCAAACAATGTTGGTAAACCATCCATCCTTATAAAGATGACAAATTTACAAAATTTCCACTCTAGGTTTTTTAACCCCAGCTCGTTATTTTCCTCCTTCAACCTAATTTTGACCCTAGTGATAACCTGAATCTCCTAAGAAATCCCAAGGGTGATTATATTTCATTCCTAGTTTGTTTGGAGTGTCGTTGGTTTCAGATTGGGGTTCGAGGTGATGATAATTCTTCTCTTGATTCTATGTTTGGTTTAGGGTTTCCCTTCATTCCCCATCTCATTCTGAAGCTCTAAAACCCTATTCTTTTTAGTGATATCTTTGTTGATACCTAAACGGGAGGTTGAATCTGAATCTATGTATTTTATTATGAGTGTGTTATTCAATTTATTCAAGGTAGGTAGTCTAAAATTCATGTCCCATAGTATATATTTAGATTTTTTCATGTATGGTTTTATTCTTGTCCTCAATGTGATATGTTCTTAGTTTTATTGGTATGATGTGGTATATTGAGTTTTTAAATAAAAAAATGAACCCATCATGATCCCTGTGGGATTAATGGAGCATGTCGTGACTATTTGAGGGCCACCAATGGGGTGCGTCGACCCTTCTGAAGGGGATAATGAAAATATATCGTGCGAAAGTGACCAATAATGATGTAGAGACTTATAGATTATGTAAATTGTTTTATGTAATGAGTTAGGTTGGATTGTGGTTATTTGTGTGTAATGTGGTTAAAGGGTAACATATTGTTTTGTTTTCATGTTAATGGGTTAAATGGGATTAATGGGAGTGTGATAGGGAATTATGTTTACACTTGAATATTCTTAGTGAGATAGGCATTCAGAGTGGAAATTTGGGTTAAATTAGTATTTATCATAAATGATTAATTTTTTAATGGATTTTATCATAATATTGATTTCCATGTTATTGATATTGTTGTGATATTTCCAATGATATTGTATTTTTAACGACCCAAAATTTTGAATAAACCTTGTTTCTTAATTTTGTGCGTTATTTTATTTTTTATACTCAACAAAACTGTTTCATTTGATAACATGAGTATAATTAAAATGAGATCGTTGGGTTTCGAGTATTATATGACTGTTAGTCAGTATGACCATTGGAAACTAAATATTGCGACTATTGTCTCTAAATACAAGTGATATTGGTTAATGAATATAGAAATAAGATTCAATGACCTCATCAAGTAGCTTCGGGCCAATTGAAGCCTGTAGAGACCCGAAACATGATGTACATGGACATTACATTACTTTTGCGGAATACATAATACATAACAAAAACAGACACACAAGGACCGTAATAGTTTAGTGTCTTTGGAAACTCGGAATATAAACATTTAATCATGTTGAATCTACATCAACAACCCCCATAACGATCTTCCCCTTTTTGTTTCCTTACCTAAAACCATTCTTTATTTCCTGGGGAAAATAAAACATAAAAAAAAAGGGTGAGCTCAAATGCTCATTAAGGGCAAACATAGATAACATAAAACAATCCATAAAAATTTGGAAGCAAAAACTTGAACATGAAATTTAAACATCAAAATCGTGAGCAAAGACATAAATCGTGGAAGTATGTAAGGCATATATCATAATATAACATCAACCATGATAAACTATAATGGGAATAAAACATGTAGTTGTAGAAACCATTCATCACATGTTATGATTTCCATAGTAGCCAAGGCATTGCTACCAAGATCATCTTAGTGGACAAAGTCCCTTTCTAAATTGAGTTCACTCCTCGTTTCAGTCCTATAACACTGAACCAGATTAACTTACCATTCCAGCAATATCTATCTCATGAGATATAAATCTTTACCCAATGAATTGGAGGGAGATATAGGTCCCACCCATCTCACAATGAAATCATTCTTACTTTTCCCACAACATAAACATAAATCATTCATCATAACCCAAAGAATAAAAATGGGTCTCATAAACATCATCCCATCATAACATAATACATATAAAACAAATGGATATCATTTCATCATAAGAAAATTGAAACCATGTAAATCATAGATACATTATACTTGAAACATACACATATGAAATAATTTCATCTTATATGAAAAATGGTTTTGATAAAACAGTTGAAATGAATTCTTGAGGAAAATATCCTTACTTATTCAAAATCAATCTCATTACAAAAAATGTCAAGAAATTTTAAAAGAAAAGGACTTTTTTGAAATATTCATTAAATATTTTGGAGGAATATTCAGGTAAATAAGGCTTTATAAAAACCGTAAAAATCCTTTCATGCCGAATAAGTTTTAAAAAAAACATTCTTCTCGTACTTTTTCTAGAAAAGTCAAAAAAGTACCTCGTAATGTAAATGAAGAAAGATTCCTTACATACCATGTAGTAAAAGTCAAAAATGGGTAAAAAGGACTTTAAACATACATGAAAATACCTTTATAAAACATGGACATGGATGACAGAAATAACCCTAGTAAATACGTACGAATAAGCAATCTCGGATAAAAATTAGATTTGCAAAATCATTCCTTACCTTAGGTCCGATATGCTTCATATGGATATGAACATACTTTAAATTGATTCAAATAATGTCATTGACTTATTACATAATCATATTCATTGTTATGATATCATATATGTTTCACTTATATCTTTATATTACTCGTTCTTTTGTAAATTCTATGTTAAAGCAGCGTTTTGGGTAAAATCATTTTATTTATCGTATGTGTTTCGAATTGTAGTTATTGATACTATTACTTATATCCTGATTTAAATAGTTCCAGAATGTAAAAAATGATTTATATTTAATATATATTCATCATATACATATATATTATAGATCGATAAAAGGAATGAAATACATCGTTCAGGGAAACGGTAGGCCGTATGTACGTATGAACGCTGTTTTTGTTTCCTTTTTGAATTGAATGAAACTAAATAGATGACATACATATATATATACATAAATCAAGTAGCATTATTATTTCAAATATTTCATTATTATTCATTATATAAACGTTATGATTATTCATGTATGGTTAACATGGAGAATGATTCTTATCGCGTTGTGGAGACGGTAGTTCGTACGTACGCACGAGCGATGATATTGTTCCCATAATTATTGAATAGAATTTGAGTGGATGGTATAATATATCAGAATCAGTATGATATTATAATAACCATATATAGTTATTCTTTACACTATTATACCCATCCATGTAAGGTGTTGGTGGAAAAACATATTACACCACGGCGTGGAGATGGTGTTCCGTACGTACGCACGCGCGGTGATTTTGTTTTCCGTAGGATGGATAGAAGGTGAAATGGGGTTATTTAAAATGTATAATAACAGATAATTATATTAGTTATAATGATGTTATTACTTTATAATGAAACAACTAAAGAAGAAGAAGTTGAAGAAGAAAGAATCTTGAATGAATCGGTAGAATAAATTACCTCTTCTTCGACGCACCTCCTTTAAACATATTCTTAGGGAACTAGGGTTGGTCTTTTGAGAAGACCAGTACCTCTGTAAGGTTTCTAGGGAAGTTGGGAAGTGAAATGGGCCGAGGATGGTCGATCATGAAGGCTCAATGTGGTGTGAGGAAGAGAGGGAGGAGAGGCCCTTTTATAAGGGAGGAGAGGGGCACCTTTGGAAATATAAAAAAATATTAATTTATTTTAAATCCCAACCCCACATAAAAACATCCAAAATGACTCAAATAAAAATATAAGATGAGATAGGGTTTTAATCTCATAATCCAATAGAAAGTTTACATGTTAGTAAGTTTTTTAAACATTATCAACTTGATTTATCCTAATTTAATCAATTTAATTTTATTTGTGGTAATAAGATTATAAATTTTAAATTATTATAAATTATTACTTATTTGTTGTTAATTGTCCATAATTGGATAATTTAGAACATTTTAGACCATATAATTTTAAATTTATAATTTTTAAATATTTTTTGTGATTTTTAAACAATTTTATAATATGTTATTTTTATAAAATAACAAGTGTCAATTTTGACACTGTTCATTTATTTGAATTTAAATAAAATATATACTGAATATATGTTCGAAATAAAAGCTTTAATAGATTTATAAGAGGTCATATATTTCTATAAAATTATTTTAGAACATTAAATAGTTCATATAATATTTATTTTATTATTTTTGAAACCATTTATTTGGTTTATCTCTTAATAAAATAATTACTACATCATTTTTGTATAATTATTTAATATACTAATTTTTGCATAAAAATTAAAAATAAAATCCTATGATGAAGATAAATGTATTACCTTTCCCAATAATACTTTTATTCTAATTTATCATCTTAAAATCATAATATTTAAATTGTTATATTTATTAAATTATGAAGGCGACAACTTTGGCATCATTTAAAATAAAATAATATAAGTGTCATAATCGCTTTTATAAGGATCCAAATGGTCAAATATTAGACCATTCGATGATTATTGTTTAACTTTACGTGAAAAATATGTTTTGTTCAGGGTTTTGTGCCTTTCATGATCGCTTATTAGTTTAATAAAAACTATATTCTTGATTTTTCACTAGATAAAAAATTTCCGCATCACTATTGTGTCAAAATTAAGGATAATTATTTAATCCCTAAAAATTATAAATAAATTAATATAATGTATATAATTTTATTTTCTTTCTGGATACTATTCATGTTCCATGTTTCATGAAGTTTATCACTAAATTAATGTTATTATGCTTATAATATTTAAGAAAGTGACATGTTGTCACTTTCTTTGGTTTTAATAATAATTAAATTATTTTCATCGAAAAAATTCCATTAAATGAATCTAATCCGACCCTTAGGTGATATGGGTCGACTTCTAGTCATCCAATTGGTTTTTTCCAAGTGTTAGGGTAATTTTATAATCTTATTTTTACCCTTAATTACACGATTTATCTTTAACTGTAGTAAATAAAAAATTACCGTAGTTACTATTCACAATATAAAAAAAATAAAAGTAACCTATTAACATAATTTTGACCCACTAAATCCAAATATGGAATCCATTTTTTCAAATTCAATAAACAGAAGTTTCAGAAATTAAATTAAAATTAATCCTGTTGTCGAATGAAAACGGGTTTTTGTTTAAAACATTGCAAAAGATTGAATTGATTTAACCTACGAATTAAATGTAAAATCAATGCCAATGAAATAAATTATATTAAATGGTAAAAATATATTATATTTATACTTTAAAACCATTAACTATTATAATTTAACCACATAAGTTATTACGATGAAAAAAGTTGTTTTTAATTAAAATATAGAGTGTTTTTACTATTCATTAAAATATGAAAGTTATCAGAATAATATTAAAAATTAATCCAAAGTAAATTTTTATTTCCTTATTTCAATGAAGAATTTTATTTTGTCAAATTGAACTTATAAACAATTCAAAAACTAGATTTAAAGTGGGTGTGCCATCAAAAGGCGTCAAAACTGCATTTTTTGAAAATACTTATTTTACCCGAAAAAATTATTTTGTTCTTATACCATGTTCTAGAAAATGTGTATGATGAATAATAATGTTATAAAATTCACAATTTAGTTAATACTCTTCATAACGTCTAGTTCATAATAATATTATAACCATATATTGTTGTTTAGTGAAACCCGGTATTGCGTACAACACGCTATCGAGGAAGGTCGCGATTGCGTGTAATGCAAGCCAAGTCAGGGTTCTGTGTTGTGCAAGACTCCTTTTTTGTTTTGTTATAACATAATCTAACCATTTTTCATTTATACATTGAATATATACATATATATACACTCAATGTTGTGTAGAAGGACTATTATCAAACGAACTTGAAATTGTGTGTAACAAAATCTAAGAATAGTGTTGCGTATACTGTAAGATAATACAGTGTTGCGTATAGCACAAGATAATCTTATTTTAGCATAAAACACATGACATAAAATAAATTAAAAAGAATACTTATCATAAAATATCCGGTTGTTACATTCTTCCCCCGTTAAAATGAATTTCGCTCTCGAAATTCACCGGGGTTATACATGGTTTTCTACTTGAAAGTTTCTTTAATTGAAACCCACATCGTAAAATGAAATACCAAAAATTATCTTTAGAAACTAAAGTATGAAACGTAACGGTTACCCAAATTAACTAATCAATGGGTTTCCACATAGGAGATCATAGGTGAAAATATGGATATGGAAGAGAAATCTAACCATCATGTTCTGATGGAGAGTGGTAGAGAAAATGGCTATGAAAAATCCAACAATCACAAGGCCATATATTTGTGATGATCTAAAGTACCATAAGATTCATTGGATATAAGGGCACTAGGACAACATTTTTGGTTTTCTAGATCATTTACTTAAAGTTGATAAATTTAAAATAAATACTTACATGATTTTTGTACAATTTCACTGTTGTTCATGAATTGAACAATTTCCACTTCATCTCTTAAAGAAATGAAGTTGAATTTGTTATTCATGAAGCATTAGTAGACCATGTGATAGAATGATGGGTCATTCCATCTGTTTCAAACAAAAGGTTAGTAAAAGTTATATGTCCATCTTATGGTGAGATTAATCGTATATGGTTCCAAAAATGGACTTATACTTTATTTATCATACCGCTTAATAAAATAAAACTAATTTCAACTGACCAAGGACTTCTTGTAGGCCAGTGGTAGGCGATAAAGGCATGTCGCACTTCGGTTGTGGGTTCGATTTCCACAGCCTTGTCTGATGCAATGGGTTGTCGCCCGTCTTGTAGGTTTTCCCTTTTTCTAAAACTACATTATAATAACATTCATGCAATAACATCGAAAAATGTCCTAGCCTTATACAATACTATCTGATGTCTGACATAACCCTTTCCAATCTTTCGACTTATCCAAAATAAATTTGTCCAATCTCATAGTGTACAGAAAATGATTACTGGAAAGGTCACATAACAAGAACATGAATGACATCATTTTATCATACGATATATCTTGTTGGTCACATTCCAAACATGTGAATTCCTTAATCATGTGTTCTATTTAAACTGAAATTACCATAGAACCTTAGTGAAAACATGAGTGCTGTCAAAAGGTAACTCTTTCCACATACCAAAATCCCAAAAATCAATATAATCAAACCATAATATCACTTAGTGCTTATATCAGTCATGAGCTCATGAATACAATCAAACATCTCATTATCTTCTTATCCCTTCATTATGCGTATATCATCTACTTTCCAAAAATATGTCAATAACCTTCCATGGTTACCGGTACCATTCAACATATACTTCCAAATACTTTAGAAAAAACAATATTGTAACAATCCTTAAATGATTCTTTATTCCATAGTACCATACGTTATTCTTTATAAACATACAATCATTCCACTAACTTCTTAAACCACTGACTGAGCTTCATCATTTCATTCATCTCATATTTCATTTGTAGTCTCTTTATCATCATCCACATAAATATGACTCATATGACCATCCTGATTCTCTTCATGAGATTTTCCCTTCGGGCATTGGTTTGCATAATTCCCATACATTCCACATTTAAAACATCTAATCATTGTTGATGTCATAGAAATACCATTATCCATGTCCATGGTGTTAACTGAACCTTTTCCTTTTCACTTACTGGCTTTGTGTCCTTCTTTTCCACACCCAAAGCATCTTCCAGTTCCTTTGAAACAATCTCCCCGATGCCTCTTCCCACATGATTTACATGAGGGAAATTGAACTTTCATTCCTCTATGATCATCATGATACTCCATCGTTTTCTTATTATCTGAGTCGGGAAACTTACCAAAGTTGAGATTATTGATCATATTTTGAGATTGCTGGTTAGGCATAATAATGATGTTTGGACTTCCAAATCTCATTTCATTTGGTTGCTCATGAAGACTATAATTCCATTGTCCATCATATCCTCCATTATCGTAAATCTTCCTGTTTCTCGCCATTTTCTAAAACCCGAAAAGTATAGTGTGAGAGGAAAAAATCATGCTAGAGAAAACAACATAGTAAAGGGGGACTACCCTCAATATCTAACATCCTAGGTTAAATTCTAAGATCGTTTCCCTAGTTCTATGACTATATCCTATACGTATACTTATCCTTAGGGACATCCGTAGACATACCGTAAAAATATCTATAGGGATATCACTAACGTTTTCACATCCTAGTTTCCAATGGTTGACTAAACCTTTCCCCTGATACCAACTATAGAGGCCCAAAACATGATGTACATGTACATTACATTACTTTTTCGGAATACCTAATATATAACAAAAATATACACACAAGGACCGTAATAGTTTAGTGTCTTTGGAAACTTAGAATATAAACTTTTAATCATGTTGAAATATCTTCAACAACTCCCATAACGATATTCCCCTTTTTGTTTCCTTACCTGAAACCTTTCCTTATTTACTAGGGAAAAAAACATAAAAAAAGGGTGAGCTCAAATGCTCAGTAAGGGAAAACATAGATAACATAAAACAATCCATAAACATTTGGAAGCAAAAACTTGTACATGAAATTTAAACATCAAAATCTTGAGCAAAGACATATATCATGGAAGTACGTAAGGAATATATCATAATGGAACATCAACCATGATAAAATATAATGAGATTAAAACATTTAATTGTGGAAACCATTCATCACATGTTATGATTTCCATAGTAGCCAAGGCACTGCTACCACGTCCATCTTAGTGGACAATGTCCCTTTCTGAATCGAGTTCACTCCTCGTTTCACTCCTGTAACACTAAACCGGATTAACTTACCGTTCCAGCCATGTCTATCTCATGAGATATAAATAATTACCCAATGCATTGGAGGGAGATTTAGGTCCCACCCATCTCATAATGAAATCATTCTTACTTGTCCCACAACATAAACATCAATCATTCATCATAACCCAAAGAATAAAAATGGGTCTCATAAACAACATCCCATCATAAAATAACACATATAAAACAAATGGATATCATTTGATCATAAGAAAAGTGAAACCATGTAAATCATAGAGACCTTATACTTGAAACATACACATATGAAATAATGTCATCTTAGATGAAAAATGTTTTTGATAAAACACATGAAATGAATTCTTGAGAAAAATATCCTTTCTTCTTCAAAATCAATCTCTTTCCACAAAATGTCATGCAATTTTATACGAAAAAGGATTTTGTTTAAAATATTCATGAAATAATTTGGAGGAATCTTCATGAAAATAAGGCTTTATGAAAACCGTAAAAATCCTTTCATGCCGTATATGTTTTTTAAAAAAACATTCTTCTCGTACTTTTGCAAGAAAAGTCAAAATAGTACCTCATAACTTAAACAAAAGAAAGATTCCTTAAATACCATGTAGTAAACGTCAAAATGGGTAAAAAGGACTTTAAACATAAATGAAAAATCTATTATAAAACATGGACATGGATGATAGAAATAACCCCAATAAATACTTACGAATAAGGAATCTCGGATAAAAATGAAATTTGAAAAATTATCCCATACCTTAGGTCCGATATGCTTCGTATGGATCCAAACCTCCAGTATAATGATTTAAATAATTTCATTGACATATTAAATAATCATATTCATTGTTATTATATCATATATGTTTCACATAGGACTTTATATTACCCGTTCTTTTGTAAATTCCATGTTAAGGCTGCGTTTTGGGTAAAATCATTTTATTTATCGTATGTGTTTCGACTTATCGTTCTTGATATTATAACTTATATCCAGATTTACATAATTCCATAATGTAAATCATGATTTATAATTAATATATATTCATCATATTCATATATATTATAGATCGATAAAAGGAATGAAATACACCGTTCATGGAGACGGTAGGCTGTATGTACGCATGAACACAGTTTTTGTTTCCTTATTGAATTGAATGAAACTAAATAGATGACATACATATATATATATATATACATAAATCCAGTAGAATTATTATTTCATATATTTCATTATTATTCATTATATAAACTTTATGATCATTCATGTAAGATTAACATGGAGAATGAATCTCATCGCGTCATGGAGACGGTAGTCCGTACGTACGCACGAGCGATGATATCGTTCCCATAATTATTGAATATAATTGGAGTGGATGGTATAATATACCAGAATCAGTATGATGTAAAAATAACCGTATATAGTTATTCCATACACCATTATACCCATCCATGTAAGGTGTTGGTGGAAAAAATATTACACCACGACGTGGAGACGGTATTCCATACGTACGCACGCGCGATGATTTTGTTTTCCATAGGATGGATAGAAGGTCAAATGGGGTTATTTCATATTTATAATAACATATAAGTATATTAGTGATACTGATTTTATTACTTTATAATGAAACAACTAATGACGAAGAAGTTGAAGAAGAAAGAAGCTTGAAAGAATCAGTAGAAGAAATTAACTCCTCTTCGACGAACCTCCTTTAAAATTCTTCTTAGGGAACTCGGGGTGGTCTTTTGAGAGAACCAGTACCTCTACAATGTTTCTGGGGAAGTGGGGAAGTGAAATGGGCAGAGTTTGGCTGAGCTTGAAGGCTCCAAGTGGTGTGAGGAAGAGAGGGACGAGATGCCCTTTTATAAAGGAGGAGAGAGGCACCTTTGGAAATATAAGAATATATAAATTTATTTTAAATCCCAACCCCACATAAAAACGTCCGAAATGACTCAAATCCAAATATTAGATGATATATGGTTGTAATCTCATCATCCAATAAAATTTTGACATGTTAGTAAGTAATTTTAAACATTATCAACTTGATTTATCTTTATTTAATCAATTTAATTTTTTTTGTGTAAATAACATTATAAATTATAAATTGTTTTAAATTATTACTTATTTGTTGTGAATTGTCCATAATTAGATAATTAAGAACATTTTATAAAATATAAAGTTAAATTTATAATTTTTAAATAATTTTTGTGATTTTTAAACAATTTTATAATATGTTATTTTTATAAAATAACAAGTGTCAAATTTGACACTATTTATTTATTTGAATTTAAATAAAATATATACAGAATATATGTTTCAACAGAAATCTTTAATAGATTCATAAACTCTCATATGCATCTAGAAAATTACTGGAGCACATTATATAGTTCATATAATATTTATTTTATTATTTTTAATACCATTTATTTTGTTTATCTCTTAATAAAATAATTACTACAACATTTTTGTATAATTATTTAATATAATTATTTGTTGCATAAAAATTAAAACTAAAATCCTATGATGAATATAAATCTATTAACTTTCACCATAATACCTTTACTTGAATTTATCATCTTAAAATCACAATATTTAAATTGATGTATTTATTAAATTATGAAGGTGACTACTTTGGCATCATTTAAAATAAAATAATATAAGTGTCATAATAACTTTTATAAGGCTCCAAATGGTCACATATTTGTCCATTGGATGATTATGGTTTACATATACATGACAATTATGTTTTTTCCAGGGTTTTGTTCCTTTTAGGATCACTTATTAGTTTAATAAAAACTATATTCTTGACTTTTCACTAGATAAACAATTTCAGCATCACTATTGTGTCACAATTAATGATAATTATTTAATCCCTAAAATTATAAATAAATTAATATGATGTAGATAATTTTATTAGCTTTCTGGAGACTATTCCTGTTTGAAGTTTCATGATGTTTATCAATAAATTAAAATTAATATACTTATAAGATTTAAGAAAGTGACATGTTGTCACTTTCGTTGGTTTTAATAATAACAAAATTATTTTCGTGGAAAAAAGTCCATTAAATGAATCTAATCCGACCCTTAGGTGATATGGGTCTACTTTTATTAATCCAATAGGATTTTTTCAAGTGTTAGGGTAATTTTATAATCTTATTTTTATCCATAATTACCTGATTTACCTTTAACTGTAGTAAATAAAAAATTACCGTAGTTACTATTCACAATATCAAAAAAGTAACCTATTAACATAAATTTGACCCACTGAATCTAAATATTGAATCCATTTTTTCAAATTAAATACACAGAAGTTTCAGAAATTAAATTAAAATTAATCCCATTATCGAATGAAAACGAGTTTTTGTTTAAAACATTGCAAAAGATTGAATTGATTTAACTTACGAATTCAATGTAAAATCAATGCTAATGGCATACATTATATTAAATGGTAAAAATATATTCTATTTATACTTTAAAACCATTAAATATTATAATTTAACAACATAATTTATTACGATGAAAAAAGTTTTTAAATAAAATATAGCTTGTTTTTACTATTCATTAAAATATGAAAGTTATCAGAATAATATGAAACATTTGTCCAAAGTAAATTTTTATTTAATGATTCCAAATAAAAATTTTATTTTGTCAAATTGAACTTATAAACATGTCAAAAACCATATTTAATGTGGGTGCGCCATCAAAAGGCGGCAAAACTGTAATTTTTGAAAAATACTTATTTTACCCGAAAAATTTATTTTGTTCTTATACCATGTTCTAGAAAATGTGTAAGATGAATAATAATGTTATAAAATTCAAAATTTATCTATTACTATTCATAACATCTAGTTCATAATAATATTGTAACAATATATTGTTATTTAGTGAAACCCAGTATTGCGTACAACACACGCTATCGAGGAAGGTCGTGATTGCGTGTAATGCATGCCAAGTCAGGGTTGTGTGTTGTGAAAGAATTATTTGTTGTTTCATTATAATATAATCCAACCATTTTTCATTTATACATTGAATATATATATATATAGACACTCAATGTTGCATAGAATGACTATTATCAAACGAACTTGAAATTGTGTGTAACACAATCTAAGAATAGTGTTGCGTATACTACAAGCCAATACGGGGTTGAATATAGTAAAATAAAATCTTGTTGTAGAATAAAACATATGACATCAAATAAATTAAAAAGAATACTTATCATAAAATATTCGTTTGTTACAAAGCCCATTTAACAGAACTCGGGAAGGAGGTAGCACCACTGGGCATTGCTCGGGACCAAACCCAAGATGAACTTCATCATGTGAAGCTAGAACTGAATCGCCTTCGCGAGAAGTTGATGCTGATAGAAATCACCACTCGGGAAATGTTGTCCAAGCGACCCTCAGATTATCTCACCATAGCACACCTTACACTTAGGTCCTATGCTGGTGTGATAAGGGGATATGTAACGAGACCATAGCTACATTGTGTAATCATTTGCTATAAATAAAACTGTGTTTTCTTATTATGGTGAAGTTTGTGAGTTTCCAAATGGTTGAATGAATATAGGATGTATTTTATTGATGTATTTTAAAAAATGGATATTTTAAAATATTTATGTAATCCTTAAGTAATTAATGATGTGTAATGATTTTCAAAAAATGGTCTTCTACAAATGTGTTCTGTAAGAAATTTAGAGTCTAATAAGATCAACATAATTTTTGATGAATAACAAATTATGAATATTGATTTTATGCTTAGGATTATTAATGTAACCAAATGGATTAGTAATCTCTCTTAATGAAAGTATTAATATAATTTAGGCAACTTGATTAAGTAGTGTGATTCAATAAAATAAGTAAATAACGGTTTCATTAATTATAAGTCAAGTATTAGTTTTTCAGGTGAATAATGTTTTCATAAATAAAAAATAAAATAAAAATATTTAGAAATTATTTTTATAAAAGGGTCTTCATTTTTGAACTCAGAACATCGATATTATGTTAAGGTAATTTTTGGGGATTTTTCGGAAAAAAATGCATTTTCAGTGAATAGTGTATTTATTTAAAAATTAAATTAAAAATATTTAGAAAATTATTTTTATAAAATGGAGTTCATTTTTGAAAACAGAGCATCAATATTTGGTTAAGGTGAAATTTTGGGATTTATCTGAGATAGTTGAATTTTCGATGAATAGTGAAAATACAGTTTTTAAGTTACGAGTGTTTAATGACATCATTAAATGATGTATTAAGTATGTAATCAATATGTTCGACTTATGAATAATACAATATGGTATTAGGTGTCCCATGTGTCTAATACCATGGTCATATACGATGGGAAAGCCCATGGTTTTTCCAATACCACCAATGAGGTGTCCCTTGGCCATTAATACCTTGTCCCCTCACTTTCCATATAAATAACCACCCTTTCCTCCTTTATTTTTCACTCCCAACACTCACCCAACGAATATATGGTTTCATTACCTCCCAACGAGTCCTCCCATGGTTCCCCGAAGCCCTCAAGGTCCTGACCTTCATGTTTTAAGTGATACGTTTTAAGGTAAGGGATCCTACCAAACTCTTTCTTTCCAAGTAGTCTATTTTATGTCATTTCATTTAGGCTCCATGTTATTATATTGGAGTATGTTCTTTTATATTCATATTACTTACCTTTTTATGTTCATATGATGAGAGATCCCCTCTTACTCTCATCATTTCGTTTTATGAATGTTTAGGTGGTGCCGTTAGGCTGCCGAAATTTTTGTAACATATTCTTTCACCCTTCACATTTTCAAGTTCTATTTTATTGTCATGGTTTTCAAGTTCCTTTTTATTTTTTTGGGGTATGATATCTATATTTATCATACTGATCTATTATTTTCATATTATTAGATACCCTATTTGATCTCGTCAATTCATTTTTTTGAAGTTTAAGTGACGTCGTTAGGACGCTGAATTTTCATAAGAGAAATATTATTTTTTTTCTTCCTTTAATGTTCTTCATTTCATATGGTATATCTTTAAAATTTCATTACAATGTTCTTAAATCCTTTATATTCTGTCCCCCTAATGTTTTACGGATCATTTATGAGTGGGTTACCCATGTCTCCTCCCTTTTCAATGATTTCTAAAACTCTACAACATAGCTGTTATGCTGCCGAATTTCCGTCTCAAAATGTCTCTCTCTTTTTCTCAAATTCTTTTATTTTATTAAGTGAATACTCAAAGATCTTTATTACAAAGTGGTATTCACATATATACCAAAATTTTCTATTTTATATTTGGGGATTTACATAAATGGGACCCTATTTCCTTTTCGGTGGGTTTAAAGTGACATAAAGATCATGTCTTTAAAGCAGTTTTTTAAAACATTATGATTATGAAATAAAACCAATTTATTTTATGCTATATGGGTTATTTGTGAAATTTCTGATGATGATATATGTGGATCACATGATAAAAAAGGTAAATTTAAGGGTACGCCCTGATAGTGCTCTGATGCATTGGGTAAAGACTTAATCTCTAGAGATGACCATTTTTAACAACACCTTGGTGAATAACCTTGGTAATTTTTAATAACACCTTGGGGATGGACCTTGGTGAAATAGAAATGGTTGTCTATGTTAAATTTTGTAGCTATATATTCAAGTTATGAAACACATTATTTTTATTATGATATGCCTCATTATCTCTTTCTAATTCCTTAATGTTATTTTTCATGACTTTTTATGTGTCTCATGTTCTCATGTAAAATGTTTCCCCTGTTTCCCTTACTGTGCCTTCTGCTCACACTTTCCTTTATGTATGCTCCCAGTTTTTGAGATGTTGTAATGAACTTAGGATGAACAAATGAAGAATCCTTTCAAGTGTTTAAGAAGAATTTTTTTCTGTCTCATGTAATAAGTTCCTAGTTTCCAAGACACTAAACCTTAAAGATCCTTAGTTTTGATTAATGTAATGAAAGTTTATGTGATAAAAAGGTGGGATTATATAGTTGGTATCAAAGGAAGGTTTAGTTATTTATGGAAATTAGGATATGAAATTTTTATGAAGGAGCCTATAGAAAATTTTAAATATAGAAAATCTTCTTGGTATTTTGGTGAGTATAGAGTAAGTGGTTTATCAAGCAAGTACATCCCTGTGTGGATACGAGTAGGTAGAGGTGGCTCTGGCCCAGATGTACAGAGTGGTAAAACCCGAAAACATTGATTTAATCTAGACTCGAATGAGAACTGGTACACTAAAACAGGCCTTTCTGCACTCTAAGTTATGACACTCCAGGGTATATGATTTGGTAAATTCATAATCTTAGTATGAACCATTATTAAAGGAACAAAGATAAAATAAAATAAAGATTCACATAAGAATATATGATCATGGATAAACTAGATTGGAACCTATGGGATCACAAGTTAGGATATACTTTTCTTCTACAAGTTTATCCTTCTATTCTTAATGTTTCCTTTTCATGATTATTGGCAAAGTATTTAAGCCCCCTAATTATACGTTCTTTTCTTAGTTAATGGCGGGAAATGGAAGAACATGTCACAAAAACCAATGTGTTAGGAAATGTGATGAATGCCATATTAATATGACAGATATGACGAGAGATCAAGTTGAACATATTGTGATTATGCCAAATCAGCTATAAAAAATCACAATTATTAATTGGTACCTAGTTGAATAACCAAATTCATCAAGAAAGAAGAAGATGAAGTATCAAGGAGGTTCATCTGATAATGTTGATAAGGTAAAGAAGACCCAATATCCTTTGTGCAAAAATTGTGGAAAGAGGCACCAAGGAGAATGTCACAAAGGAACCGAGAGATGTAATAAGAGTGGGAAGATAGGGCATAAGTATCCAATTGCTTTAAAAATGGATAATGTGATGAATAGATACAAGGTTCGATCTATTGTACCTTATACTTTTCAATATTGTAAATGTGTAGAAGTTGGAAATTATACAAGGCAATGCTCTCTTGGAAGGAATGAGAAGCATGATGAGCATCAACAATCTTCAAGGACAAGGGAAAAATGAAAGTCCTATGCTGAGATGGATCATGATGACTGAAGTACATGTAACTTCTTCGCAATAATTGTCTATGTCATGTTGTATTTTAGTTCGTGCTCTATGAACATATCTTTAATTTTTTCTAAGAACATCGAGTCACTACCTAAGATGATTTTATATCGTTAAGAAAAACATATATTGTTTTGTATCACATGTTGATGTTATGAAGTTGTTATTCTAGAAAAAAAAGAGATGATTAGGGGATTAAAAGATGAATATTATTTTGGAAGGTGTTCACTATTTTGGGAACCCTATATGATCAAGGTAAATAGATTACTACGGTATTTTATTTGAGGAGTAAAGGATGACTTATATTTTGAAGAATAGATGAATTTAAGGTGAACTTATGGTAATTTAGGTTACATATGGAAATGATTAAAGTATATTGGGGAAAATGTTATTAAGTTAGTTACTTTTGTTATAAGATGGTAAGAGTGGTTGATTTTGTTTGGCGACGAATGATAAAGGTTATCTTGGAAGACTATGTTATCAAATTCTTCTTATATTTGGGTTCAATATTAGTTTGGTTTATTTTGCAGAAATTTAATGACATTTATTTATGGAATGTTCTATGATTATCTTTGGGTAGTACCATGGAATTTTGATGATTTAATGCGGTTTCCCTTCCTATGGGATTATTTATTTTTGAAGAGTTGTTTTATCTTACCCTTTCTGTTTTTCAGATAAATCTTTAAAGATAGATAGTTATTCATTTGTGGATTACGGTAATCTCTAGAAGATTATTCTTGTGTTTTTGATGAGACCAAGTGTTTTTGAATACTCATCGTTTGGAGAAAAGATTAGTTTTGGTAGAAACTTATTAAAGGATGAAACTATACTTGAAGGTAAGCATATTTCCTTATATTTTTATTCTATGTAGTGAATGAATTCCTCAAAATTCTGAAAAGGAACATAAAACAAAAATGTTGTCGGTTTATGTTTCCTACTGGGTAGTGAAATACCATTTACCCACATCATAACTTTGATATTTTCTTATTGTTAACTTTATCCTAATCATCTTTTCTATCACCCTCTCTCAGAACAGGACACTTTGTTCTCTCCTCCATATCCAGTTTTTCTTACATAGAATCCTAGTATGGGTTAACAAGAGTGACCATTGTACTTCCTTTTCTTTCTTTTAAAGTAATATTTTTACTAAATCTTTTTCTGATGTGGGAATTTCAATGAAATTTCCAAGCCCAATTTTAAAAATTGTGAGGACGCAATTTCTTAAGGGGGGAAGATTGCAACAATACGAAATTTCGAATAAACCTTGTTTCCTAATTTTATGTGTTATTTTATTTTTATACTCAACAAAACTGTTTCATTTGATAACATGAGTATAATTAAAATGAGACCGTTGGGTTTCGACTGTTATATGACTATTAGTCAGTATGACTGTTGGAAACTAAATGTTTTGACTATAGTCTCTAAATACAAGTGATCTTGGTTAATGAATATAGAAATAAGATTTTATGGCCTCATCCAGTAGTCTCGGGCCAATTGAAGCCCATCTAACAGAACTTGGGAAGGAGGTAGCACCACTGGGATTTTCTCTGGACCAAACCCAAGCCGAACTTCATCGTGTTAAGCTAGAACAGAATCATCTTCGCGAGAAGTTCAAGCTGAAAGAAATCATCACTCGGGAAATATTGGTCGAGCCACCCTCGAATTCTCTCACAATAGCACACCTTACACTTAGGTCCTATGCTGGTACGATAAAGGGATATATAATGAGAACATAGCTACATTGTGTTATCCTTTGTTATAAATAAAATTGTGTTTTCTTCTTATGGTGAAGTTTGTGAGTTTTCAAATATTTGAATGAATATTGGTGTCACAACTCCCTCCCACCAAAGATACCCCTCCTGAGCTGGCAATGGTGAAAGGGAGATAATGACCCCCCGAGTCCCACCTCCAGTAGGCCCCAGGTTGGCAACTAGCACTAAGGGTATGAGTTTTCACAATTATGGGAGGCATTACCCCTTTTATTATTTAGGATCGAGAAATAAGAAAATTCAACCACCAAAAAAAGGAAAGAACAAGTGTATATAAATAAACCCAAACCAAGCCCATATTCATATTTTAACAATTTTATAACAAGGTACAAGTACAAGAATGTTCAAAGTAGAATACCAAAAGAAAAGGTATAGCAAGAGCAACAACTCCAACTGTCCAACTAGTAGGGTCCCGCACGGCCCTGGTAGTCCTCTTGGAAACCTGAAAGTAAACGTAGAGTGAGAATACAAGTATACTCAGTAGGGAAACTTAAAGCTCTCGTGCACAAGTGGGGAGACATCCTAATGTCTTGTGAGGAAAACAAAATAAACCTAACAAGGGAATCTATCCACCCAACCTCGCCAGCCACACTCACCAAAACACAATCACAGCAGGTAGTAGTAGTATAAGAACAAGAGCATTGGGTACCCCGCACCATTTCCCATTAGTTAGCTGAACGTCCTGAAGCTGTCACACTCTCCCCGCCCGCACACACCTAGGCCTCACAACCACACATCCTGCCCGCACACACCTGGGACTCACCACCACGTATCTCGCCCGCACACACCTGGGCCTCACAACAGCAACCACATCCCCACCCGAAGACACCTGTGCCTCATCCCGAAGATTCTTGGGAATAGTAATAGTGACAAAACTCTCACCTGAAGACACCTGGGCCTAAAATCCAACCCTACTTGAAGAGTCTTAGGTGTAAGGTCGCCTCAAGCCATTATAGCATATAAGCCTGCCCGAAGAGTCTTGGGACTAATCAACCCAATCAAAACCTACCCGAAGAGTCTTGGGTGTAAGGTCGCCTCAATCCATCACAGCCTAGGGGAGAAGGAGCAGGAAGGAGCAAGTAACTATGGTAAAACACCCTCTCCCATGAAATGGGAGTGTTCGTCACAATGTGCTCAACATGGGTGTGGTGCGATAAAAAAAAGATACAGATATATATACATAGCAACCACTCAGCCCAACCTATGGCTTCTAAAAAGAGAAATTGAGCACGTGCCTCGGCACTGCTACCACGAAGCATGCATTCCACAAACAACCCCAACCCCATTTATGTTTTCACGTTTCAGCAGAAATTAGATTATTTAGTTCCTTAACTACTGGGCAACTATCCACAACCAACCACTTCAATCTTTCGTAAAACATATCCCTGCCATCCATAAAACAAGTTAGGGAAACACAAGAAGTAAAACAAAACCCTTCTTTACAACCAACCAAACCATTGATTATTATTTCCGTTTCATTAACAAGCCCCAGCATTCATTAACTCTTCCATTTATTATTTAAACCCAACCCATTGTCTGCTCACATTTAAACCCATCCCTGCAGCCCCGCTACCAACCATCATAACCACACCACACATCTTTATCCCTTTAAGACCACTTATTGCATCCCCATTGCCCATCTCCATTAAACATTCACACCAAACCACCACCAAGTCAACCGCAGCCTCGCTGCTCACCCAAACCACAAAAACCCACAAAACACCCCCAACACATGCCACGTAACCAGGCCAACACTCACATGTTCATTATTCCATTTTGTTTAATTGGGGTGATCACACAAGGGTTCAAGATTTTCGTTTAAATAGCCAACTTTACGTGATTAACCAATTTCCTCATTCAACATTGTTTCACTCACAAAAATGATATAGAAATATAGGGAAACATTTAATTGCGCAAGAAAAGGCCCCCAATGACCGTTATTTTCAGTAGGCATACGCCTATTCATTTCACAACATAATATCACAGGATATAAAAGGTAATGTAACAGCAATCACAAACTTCCCATCCCCATTATTTAACTAGTTATTATCTTTATTTAAAGGTTCAACCATTTCTCATGAAAACAAAAATTATACCCACCTCGCATGATGCACAAATTAGGGAGACGAAGGTAAAACCCCTACCTCAACAGGTTCTGGTCACAATGCGCCCCCGGATCAACTTTAGAAGACGTTCGTCGGCGTCCCAGCAAAACCTCCTAGGGTGGATGTCGAAGAGGAAAAGAAGAAGGAAAGACAATGGATCTATGCTCGGAAGTTCCGCCTCGTCGTTACGATCCCGTGGCCGCTGACGGATCGTAAATCAGAGCTCGGACGAAAAAGTTATGGAAGAAAGAGCCTTCGAGTCTCTTGAGAGAGCTCTGTTCAGAGGAGAGGGGAGGAGAGGTGTGAGTTGAAAGGAAGAGGGGACCCCTCCTTTTATAGGCATGAAAAGCAAAATTACATGGCGTGTACTTATAGTACACGGCGTGTACTCGGCCATTTTCACATGGTCTCCACGCGGCCTCCAACCCGCATCCGCGGCCGTTGCCTGGTCAACACACGGTTTGAAGGTAATGCATACACGGGAAAGGACTACACGGCATGTAGATTGGACTCACGGCATATACCCATTTATTGCACATGAAAAAGACATGGCCATCCACACGGGGTATACCCAGAAAGAGGGTACATGGCGTGTACTCAAACTACACGGCGTGTAGTTGCAAAATTCAGGAAAGTGTGGGAAAAGTCCATTTTACCCTCCAGAACACTTCGTGGCCTTCTTTTTGACAAATGAATGGGCCGGAGAGGTCTGGTCCATTACATCAGATACCTCTTAAAACATTCTTGTCCCCGAGAATTCAAAAACCAACCCAGTAGAACCCAACAAGATACCTCTTAGGGTTCTCGTTATAACAGGAACCCAACCAACAACCCTAATCATATGTGTTAGGAATTCCATCTCCTATGTCGAGATATTATCCACTTTAGGCTGCACTGACTCGCCCGCACGGGTTTAATCGCATCCTCATTAATACGTCTCGATTAAGAATTGGGTCTTTCCACTTTCATGCATTAGGATTTTTTTTCAACTCGCACTAACCCCAGCACCACACAACCAACACACTGCCCAACCACATGGGTTTGGGAAATTTCTTCACCTATGTCGAGATATTATCCACTTTAGGCAGCACTGACTCGCCCTCACAGGTTCAATCGCATCCACATTAAAGTGTCTCGATTAAGGGTCAGGTTTTTCCCCTTTACCACGCATCCGGACATGTTACACATTACCAGGGAACAAGAAAACAAAGGTCTCACAACGGATAAGCCAAACATTCCATACGTCAAAGGTATAGAGTACAACATCAACACAAAGCTCAGAAGAACAAGGGAAAACACATGTCAAAACAACTCCGGGTACTGAGAGTGTATCTGGGTCTCCTGCTCCCAAGTTCTCTCCTCGAGGCCGCCATGCCCCCACAACACACGAACCAAGGGAATGGTTCATCCATGGAGCACTTTCTCTTTACAATCCTCGATTCTGACTGGTCATTCCTCAAAGGTCGCGTCGTCTCCCATATCCAACTCTCCCCAGTCGATAACGTGAGAGTCATCGTGTAAGTACCGATGAAGCTGGGAGACGTAGAAGATGTCGTGAACTTTCTCCAAATGAGGTGGTAGGACCGGCTGATATGCCACCTCGTCGACTCACCTCAGGACCTCAAAAGGTCCAATGAACCTAGGTGAGATCTTGCTTCTTTTCCCAAACCTCTGCTGCCCCCGTCAAGGGGAAACCTTCAAGAACACATGGTTTCCCACCTCGAACTCCAAGGGCCTCCTCCGACGATCAGCATAAGACTTCTGTCGGTCCTGAGCCGCCTTCATCCTCTCACGTACAATATGGACTTTCTCCGTGGTGCTCTGCACTACCTCTGGCCCAAGAGCACCAGTCTCACCAACCTATGCCCAACAAATGGGTGAACGACATGGCCATCCATATAAAGCCTCAAATGGTGCCATGACAATTGTAGAGTGGAAGCTGTTGTTGTAGGCAAACTCTACTAATGGAAAGTGTCATACCCATGATCCTCCGAAATCTAGAACGCATGCTCGCAGCATGTCCTCTAACATCTGGATAGTCCGCTCTGTCTGCCCATCGGTCTGGGGGTGGAAAGCAGTGAAAAGGCATAGTTGGTTGCCAAAATCATGCTGTAACCCCCTCCAGACTCCTGAGGTAAACCGAGTATCCCGGTCTGAGATGATAGTCCTCAAAACTCCATGAAAACGCACTACCTCGTCTACTTACCTCTGTGCTAAGGTACTCACCAGGCCCGAATCCTTGATTGATAAGAAGTGAGCCGATATAGTCAGTCGATCCACCACTACCCAGATAGCATCATAACCACCCTGAGCTCTGGGTAGACTTGTGACGAAGTCCATCGAGATGACATCCGACTTCCACTCGGGGACATCTAAAGGTTGCAACAAACCACCGGGAACACGGTGTTCAGCCTTCACTTGCTGACACAGTAGGAACTTAGCCACAAACTCCGCCACTGACCGTTTCACCCCGGGCCACCAAAACTGATCCCTCAGGCCTCGGTACATTTTTGAAACTCCTCGATGTACCGTTAAGGCTGAGCTATGGAAGTCACGGAGAACTCCCTCACGCATCGCCTCTGGGACAAACAACCTTCCACGGAAAAGCATCTGATGTCGGCTGTCCTCTGACCATCCCTCTAGAGCATTCCCCTGATCGACATGATCATGCATCACCTCTGCCTCAGAGTCCACCCAATAAGACTCCTCCACCTGCTGCGGCAAGGAGGATTGCACCATCATCTGGAACAAACCGCCTCTAACACCTTCTTCCCTTGCATCTAAGTGCAAGGCAGCCAACTCTCCCATCGCCTTCCAAGCCTCAGCGGATTCCCGAACCACTTCCTTATGTGACTTCCTGCTCAGGGCATCATCCACAACGTTTCCCTTACCTTCAGTGTAAGATATCTCGAAGTCATAGTCTTAGAGAAACTCAACCCATCTCCACTGCCATAGGTTCAGGTCACGCTGGGAGAAGATATAACGTAGGCTCTTGTGATCTGAGAAGACCACAAAGCGATCCCCAAAGAGGTAATGTCGCCACAACATCAATGAGAAAACTACTGCTGCAAGCTCCAAGTCATGGGTGGCATAGTTACACTCATGAGGGCGAAACTGCCTAGACCCATAACAAATCATGCCCTTCTTATGCATCAACACGCACCCCAGACCAAAGCCAGAAGCATCAAAAAACACTTCATACAACAACCCTTGCTCTGGAAACCTGTGTACAGGAGCACTGACCAACTTCTCCTTCATGTAGTCAAAATATTTCTGGCACTGCTCGCTCTACAGGAAGACCTGGTTCTTCCTAGTCAAAGCTGTCAATGGAGGAGCAACTGGAGAGATGTCTGAAACGAACCTCCGATAGTAACCTGCTAACCCCAAGAAACTACGAACTTCTTCCATGCTCTTGGGTGCTGCCCAAGAAACAACTGCCTCCACCTTCGACGGGTCCACCGATACTCCATGCTGAGACTCCACGTGCCCAAGGAAGTGTACTTCTTGTGTCAAGAACTTACACTTCGACAATTTCTAGTAATGCTGGTGGTGTCGAAGGACTTCCAAGACTGCCCTGAGATGCTCAACGTGCTCCTCCTCTAATCTTGAGTAGATCAAGATGTCAACAATAAACACAACGACAAACCGGTCCAGAAACTCTTGGAAGACAAAGTTCATAAGTCCCATCAATACAGCTGGTGCATTCGTAACTCCAAACGACATCACTACAAACTCGAAGTACCCATACCTGCACATGAAAGCTGTTTTCGAGATGTCACTGTCCTTCACCCTCAGCTGATGATATCCTGATCATAGATCAATCTTAGAAAACCAACCTGCTCCCCTCAGCTAGTCGAAGAGATCATCTATCCTTGGAAGGGGGTAACAGTTCTTGACTATTACCTGGTTCAACCTTCGGTAGTCTATGCATAGCCAGAGACCACCATCTGCCTTCTTCACGAACAAAACTGGAGCACCCCATGGAGACACGCTGGGTCGAACAAAACCCTTCTCCATCAGATCGTCAATCTGAATCCGCAATTCCCACAACTCCGAAGGTTTCATCCGATAAGGGGCCATCGAAATAGGACGGGCACCAGGCTGTAATTCTATCGCAAACTCAACGTCTCGTCAGGTGGGGGAGGGGGGGTAGAGTTACATCCTCATTAGAAAAAACATCGAGGAACTCCCCAACAACCCCTGGGACATCCATTATCTCTGTATCAGCTGGAACCACTGATAACCCACTGAACAAGGAAAGGAGAGGCTCCACACGCCGGCTTCCCACTTGATATATCCTATCACCAACAAAAGATACGCGCTGCCCATTTACGTCGAAGAACACAACTCTACTCCGGAAGCATTCGATAACGGAACTTACAGAAAACAACCAGTTGATGCCTAGGATGACATCGTATGGATGCATCTGTAACAGAAGAATGTCTCCACTAGATCGATGTGGTCCCAAAGTTAGCCCACATCCCCGGAAAACACAAGATACGCTGGTCTATCCCCCAACTGGTGTACTCAGAACCAGTGGTATGGAAAGTCTCTCTACATCTAGTCCCAAAATATGGGCTAGACTAGGTGCAACAAAAGAGTACAAGGCTCCCGAATCGAACAAAACAGAAACAAGAGTGCTGAACAATCAAATTGTACCTAGCACTACCTCTGGTCCTGCTAGAGCTTCCAACTCTGCTGTGTGAAACTGTCCACGCCCCGCTCCTCTGCCTCTCTGATTTCGTCCACTTCCCCGACCACGCCCTGGTCGAGGTCCCTGAGGAGCACCCTAAGGTTGGCCTCCTCCCGCAAATTCTGCCCTCGGAGGAGCATGGTCCTGCTGCTGCTGGAAGGGCCTCGCCGGGAACTGGTGCTGCTGTGGTGGGCGCTGAACCTGCCCACCTCCACTATACGGAGCTCAGGTCGGGCACCGACTCTG
Source organism: Viscum album (assembly GCA_963277665.1). Taxonomy (NCBI): domain Eukaryota; kingdom Viridiplantae; phylum Streptophyta; class Magnoliopsida; order Santalales; family Viscaceae; genus Viscum; species Viscum album. The sequence goes on from OY728123.1 coordinate 1,229,578,037, forward strand.
AACGTGCCCGAAACCTCCACAAGAAAAAAACCTCGGTCCTGGGCTCGTGGAAAAGGGACGAGGACCTGATGATCTGAACTGGAACTGCTGGGGCCTACTCCCCACTGGCCTGAACCTGGAAGGTCCTATCGTAGGAGACCTACTACTGAATGCCTTCCCCTTCGACGAACCTGGCTGAAACACCTCACGCGGTGCACCTCCCAACGAGTGCATCCTCTCTACGAGCCATGCATTCTTCTGCACTTCCAAGTATGCCGGAAGGGTGAAGGGGGTGACAGAATACTGGAGCGAAGGAAGAAGGGCCTCCTCCAAACATCTCACCCGAGATTCCTCATCCGGAAAGAGATCCAGAGCAAAGAGCATGAGATCTTTGAACTTGATCCCCAGCTCTCATACCATCATACTTCCTTGCTGAAGGGAGAGTAACTCCTGCCGCCTCTCCACCATGATCATGGAAGAATGGAATTCCTCTCGGAATTCCTTCTCAAAGTCATCCCATGGAACCTCTGCCTCTATCCTCTCTCCGAGGTAGAGCGTCCACCACTATCGCACCGCACCTCTCAGTTGACTGACTGCTAGGGGAACCCAGTACTGCCTTAGAGCATGGATCATTGTGAAATCGATCCCTAGCTCCTCAAGCCACCCCTCTGTCTCCGTATCCGAAGTACTACACTCGTACTTCTTGAGGGTCTGTCGTTAGAAGGAACAGAGAGTCTTCTTCCACTGGCTATCTTCCTCCTCTCGGTCAATCCTCAACTGATCGACTGCCTGAATCTGCTGGGCCTCAGCCATCTGAGCCTCCCGGGGATGACGTCCAGGTGTCATAGTTGTACGGTAAACAAGGATCGCCTAAGCCCAAGTAGTAAGGAAAAACTCAAGGTTTCATTTTATCTTTTTATATCAATTTCTTTCCCAGAACACCCAAATCAAGTAAAACACAAACATGATGATTCATGTACCTTCCCTAGGGTCTCTACCCTACAATCAATGTAGTCTCACATGGTCGTTTGGTAGGCTCAGAGTCCTTGCATCGGATCACGGGGGGCCCTAAAATCCCATGTCCTAGTCGGTCTTCCCTCGCCTATGTCACGCACCAAGATTAAATAACACTGTTTCCCTACCATCCCATGAAATCCTCACTGTGCCTAACTCTAGACTCCATCCTATCTCTCAACTATCACCTCTGATACCACTCTGTCACGACCCCCTCCGACCATAGATACCCCTTCTGAGCTGGCAATGGTGAAAGGGAGATAATGACCCCCGAGTCTCACCTCCAATAGGCCCCGGGTTGGCGACTACCACCAAGGGTATGAGTTTTCACAATTATGGGAGGCGTTACCCCTTTTATTATTTAGGATCGGCAAATAGGACAAGTCAACCACCAAAAAAAGGAATGAACAAGTGTATATAAATAAACCCAAACCAAGCCCACATGCATGTTTAAACTATTTTATACCTAGGTACATGTACATGAAATCTCAATTTACAATACCAAAAGAAAAGGTAGAGAAACAGCAACAACTCCAACTGTCCAACTAGTAGGGTCCCGCACGGCCCGGGTAGTCCTCCTAGAAACCGGAATGTAAAAGTAAGGTGAGAATACAAGTATACTCAGTAGAGAAACCTAAAGCTCTCATGCACAAGTGGGGAGACATCCTAATGTCCCGTGAGGACAACAGAAGAAACCTAACAAGGGAATCTATCCACCCAACCTCGCCAGCCACACTCACCAAAACAGAAATCACAGCAGGTAGTAGTAGTATAGGAACAAGAGCATTGGGTACCCCGCACCATTTCCCATTAGTTAGCTAAACGTCCTGACGCTGTCACACTCTCCCCGCCCGCACACACCTGGGCCTCACAACCACACATCCTGCCCACACACACCTGGGCCCCACAACCACAACCACATCCCCGCCCGAAGACACCTGGGCCTCATCCTGAAGATTCTTGGGAACAGTAATAGTGACAGAACTCTCGCCCGAAGACACCTGGGCCTGAAATCGAATCCTACCTGATGAGTCTTAGGTTTAAGGTCGCCTCAATCCACTATAGCCTATAAGCCTGCCCGAAGAGTCTTGGGCCTAATCACCCTAATAGAATCCTACCCGAAGAGTCTTGGGTGTAAGGTCGCCTCAAGCCATCACAACCTAGGGGAGAAGGAGTAGGAAGGAGCTAGTAACTATGGGAAAATACCCTCTCCCGTGAAATGGGAGTGTTCGACACAATGTTCTCAACATGGGTGCGGTGTGATAAAACACAAAAGATACAGATATATATATATATATAGCAACCACTCATCCCAACCTATGGCTTCTAAAAAGAGAAACCGAGCATGTGCCTCGGCACTGCTACCACGAAGCATGTATTCCACAAACAACCCCAACCCTATTTAGGTTTTCACATTTCAGCAGAAATTAGCTTATTTAGTTCCTTAACTACTGGGAAACTATCCACAACCAACCACTTCAATCGTTCGTAAAACATATCCCTGCCATCCACAAAACAAGTTAGGGAAATACAAGCAGCACAACAAAACCCTTCTTAACAACCAACCAACCCATTGATTATTATTTCCGTTTCATTACCACGCCCCATCATTCATTAACTCTTCCATTTATTATTTAAACCCAACCCATAGTCCGCTCACATTTAACCCCATCCCTGCAGCCCCACTGCCAACCATCATAACCACACCACACATCGTTATCCCTTTAATACCACTTATTGCAGCCCCGCTTCCCATAACCATTAAACATTCACACCAACCCACCACCAAGTCAACCGCAGCCCCGCTGCTCACCCAAACCACAACAACCCAAAAAACACCCCCAACACATTCCACATAACCAAGCCAACACTCACATGTTCATTATTCCATTTTGTTTAACTGGGGTGATCACAACAGGGTTCCAGATTTTCATTTAAATAGCCAATATTATGTGATTAACCAATTTCCTCATTCAACAAAGTTTCTCTCACAAAAACGGTCTAGCAAGATAGGGAAACATTTAATTGCGCAGGAAAAGGCCCCCAACGACCGTTATTTTCAATAGGCATAAGCCTATTCATTTCACAACATAATATCACATGATATAAAAGGTAAAGTAATAGCAATCACAAACTTCCCATCCCCGTTCTTTAACTAGTTATTATCTTTATTTAAAGGATCAACCATTTCTCATGAAAACAAAAAAGATATCCACCCCGCATGATGCAAAAATTAGAGATACGAAGGTAAAACCCCTACCTCAACAGGTTCCGGTCACAACGCGTCCCCCGGATCAACTTTAGAAGACGTTCGTCAGCGTCCCGGCAAAACCTCCTCGGGTGGAAGTCGGAGATGAAAAGACGAAGGAAATAAAACAGATCCAATCTCAGAAGTTTCGTCTCGTCGTTACGATCCTGTGGCCGCTGACGGATCGTAAATCGGAGCTCGGACGAAAAAGTTATGGACGAAAGAGCCTTCGAGTCTCTTGAGAGAGCTCTACTCAGGGGAGAGGGGGGGAGAGGTGTGACTTGAAAGGAGGAGGTGACCCCTTCTTTTATATGCGTGAAAAGAAAAACTACACGGCGTGTACGTATGGTACACGGCGTGTACTCGGCTATTTTCACACGGTCTCCACGCGGCCTCCAACGCGGCTCCGCGGCCGTTGCCTGGTCAACACACGGTTTGAAGGTAACGCATACGCGGTAAAGGACTACACGGTGTGTATATTGGACACACGGCGTATACCCATTTAGTGCCCACGGAAAAGACATGGCCATACACAAGGGGTATACCCAGCAAGATGGTACACGGCGTGTACTCAAACTATATAGTGTGTAGTTGCAAAATTCAGGAAAGTGTGGGAAAAGTCCATTTTACCATCCAGAACACTTCGTAGCCTTCTTTTTGACAAAGGAATGGGCCAGCGAGGTCCGGGCCATTACAATAGGATGTTTTTTGTTGATTTATTTTAAAAAAATGATATTTTAAAATATCTATGTAAACCTTAAATAATTAATGATGTGTAATGATTTTCCAAAAATTGTCTTCTTATAAATGTGTTTTGTAAGAAATTTAGAGTCTAATAAGATCAACTTAATTTTTGATGAATAGTAAATTATGAATAGTGATTTTATGCTTAGGATTAGTAATGTGACCAAATGGGTTAGTAATCTCACTTAAAGAAATTATTAATATAATTTAGGCACCTTGATTAAGTAGTGTGATTCAATAAAATAAGTAAACAACTGTTTCATTAATTATTAGTCAAGAATTAGTTTTTCTGAGTGAATGTTGTTTTTTAATTAAAAATTAAATTAATATTTTTTAGAAAATTATTTTTATAAAATGGATTTCATTTTTGAACACAGAGCATCGATATTATGTTTAGGTATTTTTTGAGAATTTTTCTGAAAAAAAATGAATTTTCAGTGAATAGTGTATTTATTTAAAACATAAATTAAAAATATTTAGAAAATTATTTTTATAAAATTTAATCCATTTTTGAAAATATAGCATCGATATTTGGTTAAGGTGAAATTTTGGGATTTTTCTGAAAAAAGTTGAATTTTCGATGAATAGTGAAAATACAGTTTTGAAGTTATGGGTGTTTAATGACATCATTAAATGATGTATTAAGTATGTAATAAATATGGTCAAATTATGAATAGTAATATAAGGCATTAGGTGTCCCATGTGGCCAATAAAATGGGCAAATACGATGGGAAAGCCCATGATTTTTCCAATACCACCAATGAGGTGTCCCTTGGCCATTAAGGCCTTGTCCCCTCACTTTCCCTATAAATACCGACCATTTCCTCATTTAATTTTCACTCCCAACTCTCCCACAATTAATCCTTAGTCTCATTACCTCCCAAGGAGTCCTCCCAATGTGCCCCAAGCCCTCATGTTCCTGACCTTCGAGTTTTAAGAGATACGTTTTAAGGTAAGGGATCCTACCAATCTCTTTCATTCCAAGTACTCTATTTTATGTCATTTCTTTTAGTCTCCATGTTCTTATGTTGGAGGATGTTCTTTTATATTCCTATTAATTACCTTTTCATGTTAATATGATGAGATATCTCCTCTTACTATCGTAATTTCTTTTTATTAATGTTTAAGTGGCGCCGTTAGGCTGCCGAAATTTTTGTAACAGATTCTTTCACCCTTCTCATTTTCAAGTTCTATTTTCTTGTCAAGTCTTTAAAGTTATTTTTTATTATGTTGCGGTACAATATCTATATCTATCACAATTATCATTTATGTTCATATGATTAGACACCCTATTTGATCTCTTTAATTCATTTTTTTGATGTTTATGTAACGCCGTTAGGCCACCGAATTTTCATAAGTGAATTTGTCTTCTTTTCATGTTCTTCATTTCATATGTCATATCATTCAAATTTCATTACAATTTTCTTAAATACTTTATATTATGTAACCATACTGTTTTATGGATCATTTATGAGCGGGTTACCCATGTCCCCTCCCTTTTCAATGTTTTCTAAAACTCTACAACATAGCTGTTATGCTGCAGAATTTCCGTCTCAAAATGTCTCTCTCTTTTTCTCAAATTCTTTTATTTTATTATGTGAATACTCAAAGATCATTATTCTAAAGAGGTATTCACATATATACAAAAATTTTCTATTTTAAATTTGTGGATTTACATACATGGGACCTGCTTTCTTTTTCCATTGGTTTAAAGTGACATAAAGATCATGTCTTTAAAGCAGTTTTTAAAACATTATGATTATGAAATAAAACCTATTTATTTTATGCTATATGGGTTATTTGTGAAATGTTTGATGATGATATATGTGTCTCACATGATAAAAAAGGTAAATTTAAGGGTGTTCCCTAATAGCGCTCCAATGCATTGGGTAAAGACTTAATCTCTAGAGATGACCATTTTTAACGACACCTTGGTGAATAACCTTGGTAATTTTTAATGACACCTTGGGGATGGACCTTGGTGAAATAGAAATTATTGTCTATGTTAAATGTTTTAGTCACATATTCAAGTTATGAAACACGTTATTTTTATTATGATATGCCTCATGATCTCTTTCTCATTCCATAAAGTTATTTTTCATGAATTTTGATGTGTCTCATGTTCTCATCTAAAATGATTCCCTTGTTTCCCTTACAAGGCATTCTACTCATCCTTTCCTTTGATGTATGCTCCCATGTTATGAGATTCTGTAATGAACATAGGATGAACAAATGAAGAATACTTTCAAGTGTTTAAGAAGAATGTTTTTTTGTCTCATGTAATAAGTTCCCGGTTTCCAAGACCCCACACCTTAAAGATCATCGGTTTTGTATAATGTAATGGATGTTTATGTGATAAAAAGGCGGGATTATATATCATTTTCTTTGTTTTAATGTGGTTATTTTTGGAAGAATGGTATATAATAATGTGCACATGTCTTGGTAGTGTGGGGTATATACATGAGGTTCTACTCCCACAGGTCGAGTTGGAAAGAGGCTCTATGTGACACCCTTTAAATGAATAGATTATATAAGGGGACAAAGTTATATTCTCATAACAGTTTCATTATAACAAGACTAAGGCATTGAGAAGCGGATAATGTCGTTATTTTTATGTGACACCCTAGTGGGATAGGCAATTATTTCTTCACCTAGTTCTTGAGTACTTTAAACATGTTTAATCAATTGAATACATGATAAAGGGGGAACTAAACAATGATACTAATGTGGTGAACTGAGTTTTAATGGTAATGTAACATAAGGGATCATAATCTAGAATGTCTTATTGAACAATTTTGCATACATGAAATTATTCAACACTTGCATACACTATCTTCCCTATATTGATATTTTGAAGACTCTATTGGTGGTGGCCTGCTAAGTTATACTCATACCCTTTTTCAGCCATCATTGGGTACCTGAGTAGATTTCAGACTTGCGGATCAAGATAAAGGAAAGGGGAATTCACTAGAGAGTTGAGTTAGACATGGGACATGCATGGATGAGGTTCCAAACATGGAGTCTTGATCACTTTGTGGATTTAGATATTCATCTTACTTTTTGGGTTTTGATCACTCAGAACCACATCATGGCATGGAATATTTACTGTTGGAAATTATTGTAACCATTTTGGGAGTTGGTTATTTATTCATGTTATTGGTTGTTTCTTACTTTTTCTGCTATATATATTGTGTTTTGCTATGGATTAATCAAGTAAAAAGGGTATAGTCTCCCCAAATGTCTTATTAGACCATTGCCAATAGTCAAAAACATTATAATACGGGGAGGTTTACATGAGGTCATGTGGAGACTCAACTTGGGGCACCAGTTTAGTGGTTTCCGGGTCGGGGACGTTACAATATATTTCTTTCAAATAAGATTATTATTGAATTTTGTGAGAAAATAGTATCATCAAATTTTAATACATTTAGAAAAATTATTTTATAAAATGATATTTTATTTTTAAGTAAATATTTTACAATTATATTAGTTTTTATTATTACGAATATTCTGGAAAACTAGTTTTTTGACAAATTGAAAAATTGTGATTTTATTTGAAAAAAGTGTTTTTATCTCTAGAATATAAAATTTATATTTTATATTATAATGGTTTGAAAGAAAAAATATTTTTATTATATTATGAATTATTTAATAATGTTCAACACAATTATTTTTTTTTATTTAATTTGGAATACAGATATATCTATACATAAAATGAATTTTTCTAAAAAATAGTTTTTCACTATCATATGTGTCTTTATCTAAAATTATATTAGACCACTTATATAAATTTTATATTTAATTTGGATTCCATATTTTTAATCAATATGCCAATATTTTTTATGTGTGTATGTTTTTTACATATGACTACTTAAAATAGTACATATTTTTCACTCGATAAGTGTAAAAGGGGTAAAATTAGGTTCAAAATTTAGGATAAGGATTTAAAATATCTCAAAAAATTGATATTTTCATATTTTATGGATGAGGTTTGGAAATTTTTATCCTTGTATCTAAAATATGTCCAGTTTGTTCTACATTTCATTATTTATTACTTATATATTGATTTTTGTAAATGATAGACTAAAACATGTCACATTCATGACATTAATATGTCTAATATTTCATCATAAGGGTAAAAAATGGTTATGTCCAGTTATAATTGTTTATTTAAAAACAATAATTAATTCCATCCTTGAAAATTATTTATAATTTTTATTAATTTAATAATTTGTCAAAAATCTTACCCAACGGCAATAAAAAAATTATTAATTTAATTTAAAAATAAATTAAATGATTTTAAGAATAATAAAAGTAATATAAATTGGGAATATGACCATGTTTCATTAGTTTTATCAGGTAGTATGACATATTATAGTTATTTGAAAGTTTTACTTTCGAATTCCATTGGATTCTTGTTTCCATTAAAGTCAAATTAAATAAATATTGTCTAAATGACATTAATGATATGTTTTGAAAATAATATTTCATTAAATTATTAAAAAATCATAAAAACACTGAAATAGGAAAATCAATATAATATATTGTCTAAAATATCATTAGTTTTCCATTTATCGAACAAATTTAACATTATAAATAAAATTATAACCCATTAATACTGAAATGGCTGTTATCATAGTTAATTTTTCAATTTGATAAATAAGGGGTTCATAAACAATATATGGTTTCAAAAGACACAAAAAGTAACTATAATTTTAGTTTTTTACAATGTTTAGAATTTATCCTATTTTTCTTCCAGTCTCATCCTATTTTTAAATATTTTACATGATATTTAATCTATTATATTTTAATTTTTTAAATTACAAGAGTAGCCCTCCCTTCACATATAAAATGGAAGGACTTATACTATATTCCTCACACAATTTGGGCCATTTGTCTTATCCAGGACTTGAGATAATACTTTAATATCATTCATCACAACATCATGTATCATAGTTATTTTTTAAAATTTCAATCCCTTCATGAAATGCGTTTTTATCCAAATGAGGGTTGTCAATGAAGAGTTATTAATCGTAATGAAATATTATCAATTATATTTCTTCATAAACCACTTTTAAATACATGGTATCTATTATAAAATAATTAATTGTCTATATTAAAAATTATAATTTGTTTTTATGATCGTGTAATATCATTTTCTACACTATTTCTGTCCTATGGAAAGATAAAACATCACTTGCGTGTACATATGACTTATTGTATCAATCTTGTGATATAATTCATTTTTCAATACCACATTACATTATTGGTTATAATGATGGATTTAAAAAAAAATATATTCTTATAGTATCTTATTATTTTTTAGATGAATTATTTTGTATGTAATTTTCCTTCCATCTATTAAAAAATGGAAACAATGTTCATGAGTACGTATGACCTATAGTCTTCAGGAATTGTATATTTCATTTATATATATAACATTTATGGAAGAATATATATATATATATAATAAAAAATAAATGATATTAATATTGTGGACAACATTTTATATATTATTTATCATTTATCAAAGTATATATAATTAGTCTTCTGAACAAAAAACATGCTTGTAAAACGAAGAATTTATCACCCCGAAATGTAATTTAAAAAACAAATTCATAATAAAATGGTGATAAGATGATATAAGTAATTCATATAATTTATAATATATATTTTTATGGTTTAGTAATATATTTATAATAAATACATATTTTTTATAAATGAGTATCAAATATATATGAAGATATATTAGACATTATGTTGGAGATTTAGGTTTCAATCCCATTTTAATTAGTGTTATTTATTCTTCAATTTCCATTGGGGAAATTATATAATCTTTATATGATAAGTCAATTTTATTTTCTTATAATAGTTTTATTTCTAGAGAATACATGTCTTCCAATCATTTTTCTCACTTTAAGTATTGAAGTGACAAAATTTATTTTTTAAGGAAAACAATCTATGTTTTAATATTTGGTCGATAATATTATTATTACATGATCATATATTATCTAAATTATTTTAAAAAATTATTTTATATTCAGAAATTATCTTTTTAAGACATTACTACGAATTTTAATCTTTATATAAGATTATTCCTATCTTTTTTTGGACACATCACATTTTATATTTTACTAAAAATGTGAATGGAATATTTTTATTAAATTATACGACATTAAAGGAATTTCCCACCATCATAACCATTTTTTCAGTGTAGATTCCATTGTAATATCCCATCGATATTTCCTAAAATATTATATTCACACTATTTTATGGATTTATCTTTTTAAATGTGATCTTTGAAGTGGAATGGGGGGTTTCCTCAATGAATATCTCAGTAATATTTTAAAATAAATTTTCATGATTGAGATCATCATTTGATGTAAACTATGATTCAGTAGGTTTATAATCTAATAATATGATTCTTATTATTTACCTGTATGTTTTATGTTTATAATTATGTGATGTGTAGGAAACCCATTTATTTCTCATTGGTTATGATATGACGAATTTATGAAATTTTTATGAACCCCATTGTCGTTGAATGGGTTATAATAAAATGAAAATTGTATGATCTTATAGTATAGATATGTATATTTAATTATTTATTTTCATTATGTGACAGGTTTTACTATAATAATTTATCTCTATAATAAATTGGGGAAATATAAATATATATATACATATATTTCATGATATAGAAATGGGATTCTAATATATGTGCTTGATCAACAATAGGAAACATGTTAAATAACATTATCTGCATGAGATTCAAGTGGTAATTCATGCTCCTTCATGATATGGAGAACAAGTAAGGATGTGAGATACACTATGATTTTATCATCTTAGTAGTTGTCATTGGAATATGAAATGGTTTTTATAACTATGTTGGTGCCACACAATATGAACTGAACTTATGATTTATGATTGACTTATGATGATTTCTCATTTCGATTATTCATGTTTCTTGAAATTGTAATGTTTTATACCAGGAATCATGCATATAATCTAGGATAGCTTTAGTATAAAATTTTTATGTAATGTTCCTATTCTTATATCCTTATTATTATATTATGGTTTCATATGATCATCTATTTATACATATCATGTTTACCCTTACTCAGAATTTGATCTCACCATTTATTGTGTTTCCTTTATCAATTTTATGAATAACGATTGTAAATATGTTCTGTTTATATGGGTAAAAAGTGTGGTGAACATTAAGATAAATGATTATGAATGAACCTAAATAATACCTTTTTGTACATAGTCTCAAATGACACCATATATTTTTATGTACTTAATATTCATCGAAAAAGATGTAATATTTACATATGTTGCTCTTGGGTATCATCTGTATGTTTTATAATAACGGATTAGTCAATTATTAGATATTAGTGTTAGATAAAATTGGTAAAAAACAACACCTATAAGTTAAAAAATGGTATAACATCATAGAAATTTGATAAATAAATATATGTTTCAATTTTCCTAAGAATATATCCATGTCCTGATATGAAAAATGGATGATGTTTCAGAATAGATGAATCTAGTAGTAAAAACACCAAAAACGTTGGTTGATTATATGTTGACCATAAATATGGTTCATGATTAGTGTTCCCTTAATGTATACATAGTTTGAAACTACTATTTTAAATGATTGGGTTAATTTAAATTTTTATTATGAATAATTATAAATTATTTGAATATGGGGTGAACCTAAATAACCATGGTGACATCATTCATAAAATCTCGGGAATGATTTTCATGAATATATCATTATTAACTCTAATTTTGGTACATTGTTTCTTACTCATTGCATTTTTAGTCAATTTCCATAACCTAAAATAAACATATGACAATTAAATGTGATGTATAATGAAAAAACATTCACTTTGAGAAACCAATGGTCATAAGAGTTGGGATGAAATATCTTTTAACTATTCTCACTCAACTATCTCAAGATATGAGTGGTAACATGGATGTTGTAAAAAATATGAATACAATAAGGAGGGAGCGTTAAGTCTTAAAATATTTTATTTGAAAAATTTGACCCTTGTAATATATGTATTTTGATCCACTGGTTTTAGATAAATAAATCCATGAGAAATAAAAATATTTTTTGCATTCATTATAGCTCAGTCCCTTAAATTGTTATGTTGTTATTTTATTTCTTGGATAGAGAATTGATCATCGGTCGAATATTTTACATTATATTAGTAAATAATAATAAGTAAACACCCTGAATTGGGGGATTTTAAGATGGTATTTCTAAATATGTATATGCCATGAAATATTCACACTAAAATGAATTTCATAAAAAATGACTCTATCTCTGTGATAGGTTTATCTAAATGGGTGCGTCAAGGTTACTAATAATCATGAAGGATAATAATACTCCAATTAATGGGCCTCCAACAAAATTCCAACTCACAAACAATTACCACCTAGAACACTCATTATAAGAAAAGAGAATTCAAAACCATCAACCTACTAATGTGGTGGGTATCACAAACTCCCCATTATGACACTTTCTGAACCAAAAATGTCTGTGGTCAAAAATAAAGACGAGGGAAGCCGAGATAACCATTAAGGATCATACAAAAAAATATAATCAACAAAATTCATCCTTAAAACTATTAATCGATGTCTTCAAAATGATCAAACTGATTATGTTAAAGTGTTCTAAACATCTCCAATAACTCCTATAATATAACCTCAAGAATGAGGTCTCAAGAGTCTTGGGAGACCAGAATGTTTCTCTCAAGATATGTAAATCCTCTAACATTGTAGAACGTAAAAACTACCAAAATTTGTATCCACAAATAACTGATCATATATGAGATTATTTCATTATCAAATTAAATAATCTTCCCAACCCAAAGTAATGAAAAACAAAAAAATCATCATTGCAAGAATGATGTGATTTCTCAACTTGGGTTAGGATATACAAGGATAAAATAGGGTGTAAACCTAGATCAATCTCACATGATGAATCCCATATTACAACATCCAAACATAAGTGGATATACCAAAAAAAACTAGTAGATAGTAAAACCTAGTTAAAAAATCATGTTTCAAATTCATTTCTCAGGCAAGAAAAACATTCAACTCAAAGGAACATCATAATAATGACCACAACCAATACTCACACAAATGTTTCAACTAGAAAATTATTCTCAAAAAAATGGTACACAGATTCAAAGAAAAAAATTATAAAAAGAAGATAGAAAAACTAAAAATCAATTCACAATAGATATACCACAAACTAAAAAAGGACATTTATAAAATGAAATATAAGAAATAAATAATAAAAAGGTCAAAAATGAACCATTAAGTAGTTAAAAAACTATATATTATTATTGAAAATTAGGATTAAAATAATTAAAGGGAAAGGTCCCAAAACAAATAACTCATCCTCAAAGGAATAAACTTGATACCTTGTACAAAATCCCAAATTTAAAAATTCTAATGATAACCTAGATATCCACAAATGAGAAAACTCGTGGAGAATAAAGAAATGAAGGATATTAATGTGTTAGATCCCCACACTGGAAGCACAGAATAGATAATTTCTATGCACAAAAAACCTCAGTTGTTTATGATCTCTATCAACTTAGTTCATCTCCTTACTCATTGGTTCATCCGTATTCCCTTCATATGTGACGATTTTATCACACACCACTGTATTCCAAAATTGGTTGTCTTACATATGAATGGTCTCGTTGATAACTAATTGATAATACATAAGACTGAATATAATTATAGATTAACTAAAATCTAGGTGAATACCACCTACAAAGAAATGAACTTTCTTAGAATCTTTGGAAATATTAATTTGAGAAAATATAACCAAATTTAAAAAAGTGATTGATTTACTATACCACTAATAGGTCATCTGGATGAATGCTCACATGCTTAAGAATCTTCTTTTATTTAACCACCATGAAAATGAACCACTAAAAAACTTACATCTTTAATATCTAATAATTCATACCTTCACATAATAGAGAAGATACCATTGACTCCCACCAAACTATTCTAAATGTGATAAGAAATATCTCAATATCTCTCACCCATAAAAAATAAGTGTCCCAAGGGAATTTTGTATCACATCAACTACTTATAACAACCTCATTGTTCTAAAAAACCCTTGATCACTACTAAAATAAAGAATATGTTGATTTATAAAATCCATGTTGTAGTCTAACAACAAGTAAGTATCCAAACCCACCACTATACTCATAATCCATAAAGGCAACATAATTGAAAAAACCTTTCTGACCATTTTAGGAGTGGGGGAGACAACAAAAAAATAGACTATCTATATCAATTCATGACTCAAAAAATAATCCTAATGATTCCTTCATCATCCATTAATCAATCCAAACTGAAATAAATCAAGCAAGGACCACATAATTTTAACCATGAAAATAATATTTTGATGTCACCATTTACACCATTGAATTATTAAATCACTATCCACCAGTGAGTATGCTTGAATCAAAATCCAACCTTATAATTTAAAATCAGAAAACCTCAACGGAATAAACAACACTTAAACATGGAATGACATCAAAACACCATTCGATTTATTTTTTCCATTTTGAAAACAAAAAATATAAAATAATTATATTTAAAACTCAACATACAATTTCAAATTTCCCTCCAATTGTTTTAAAAACATATTAATTCAATTTATAAGTTATTTCAAAACTCATTTTTAAATCCATTTAATATAGTAAAAAATATGGAAGAATGTTTTGAAACATCAAATTTTAAAAATAAATATAAAAATAAAGTTTTAAAATAATAATATCACAAACTACATTATTTTCAATAAAATAGTTTTAAAATAGTAGATAAACCAATGAAGAAACCAACCTTTCAAAAAGGTTCACAAAAAACACATACACAAGTTTTAATAAAAAACCCCTGAATCCACATCTAATATTTGAGAATCACTTAAGGAGGAATTCAGAATCAAGAGGATTTATAAAAAGGAAACGAGTAAAAAAATTGTATTTCACGTGTTTTGGGTACATGGATTAGGAATCTATGCACATGGAATACAATTTATAAAATAGGCATACTCAACCACATGGGCATCACACTATTTCTCATGTTGTTTGACTTAAACATATAGGTCATTTTCTCCACTATATTCACCCTAAAATTGATGATTATCCCCCCCAAAATAAAACTCACATTTTCATAGGGGATAAAAAACATATATTCAAATTAGAATACATAAAAACAAAAAAGTCAAAATCACATTTTGAGACCCAACATCCCCTTGAACCTTGAGTCTTAGAACAAGAAAAATGTACCTATAATATCTCCACCATTGCATCTAAAGAAATGAAAACCATAATCTCTTATCTACTAGGACAATCTCAAATAGAAATGGATATGAGAAAAGAATTTGGCTCTAACCCAAGAAGCAAAATTGATCATATGACATTTTATAAAAAATTTTATAGGGCATTCAATGATCATGACACCCAAACCAATCTTTTAAAAGGAGTATAGCCTATATAAACAATAAAAATGGATCTATAATAATGAAATTTTGGGAAATAATGAATTGAATAACATGATAAAACTACACTATATCAGTAACTTATCAGGATATTAAATTCGACATTGGCTCTAAACTAGAAACCTGTTCTATGAGTCATATAACTATAGACCAGCATTCCAACTCATGAACAAAATACTAACAAATTATATAGTCCAAACCAAAATTCATCCAACTATCCCATAGAATCATCAATGTGATCACACGCCTACAAGATTTTGTTCCAATCATGAATAAAGGTAAACAGGCACCACATGAACTAACTAGTGGAATTAACATACATCTCACATATATTAACAAGGTTCCCATGACCAAAAGGGGATGTGAGATAAAAGGACAATCAATAAAATTCCAACACATAAGGCTCAAACAACGACTATACCTAACCGCATAACACCCAAACAATGTATAACCCGATTTATTTTATGTACCCATGGAATAAACAAGAAATTTTTATAACAAGGGATAAATAAAGAACCACATAGTGATATATAACCCTCACAAGGGGTTACCAAATCAACAGGGTATCTAATGTGGGGTCTTTCACAGAAACCATTTTAAAACCAAATTTACAACATTTAAATTAACAAAAAAATGTACATGTATTCTACAAACATCACAATTAATAAAACCTCAATTCATGAAAAACATATAAAATGATTTAATGACACACAAATTCAAAATCATTTCAAATACAACTGAAATCCCTAGGTTATCTACTTTTAAAAACAAAATAAGGAAAAAGACCATATTTCCCATGAACATAATTTTAAAAGTGACATAGTGGAATTCTCATGATGTTTTAACCATAAAATAATTTAAAATATCAATTTATGATCTGATAATGAGAAAATTTATAAATAATTTTAGGTAAACATATCATGCTAACACAAAACTACCTTTAAAACATTGTTTTCAATCATTGAAATTAAAAAACAAGACTAAAATACATCATTTAAAATTTAAACCATTTCAAAATCCACATGGAATTTCATAAAAATGATTACCAAATGAAATCATTACAATTAAAAATTGAAAATGTTTAATTTGTATGAGTTACTTTTATTTCATGTTCAAAACACAATTATATGGTTTTGAAACATCACAAATATATCAAATATATCCATATTTAAATATTATAATAATTTATAAAGAATAAGAAAGCATTAACTTCCGAAAAATATCATAGAAACACCTAATTTGAAGAAAAAAACAAAGATAAAATTTTCCATCTCCAGAAAATATTACACCAATTGGGATAAAGAAAACATCTACAAAACCAACACATAAAAAAATAATAACATTAATTCTACTAAGAATCATACAACTGGAAAAAAGGATTAGAGGATTCATGAGAGAATCCAAACCCAAAATAAGGGATAGAGGGAAGGATGGATTGGAGAAAGAGAGGAATCAATACCTGAAATCATCTAGTAAATCACCATAGAAATACATAGAACAAAATGAGGTAGATATTGGGCCCCCATGGGATCATAAAGGCCAGCTGATACTAATGAGGAATAAGAAGTTTGAAAACCAAAAAATTTAAAAAAAGTGTATTTTTGTTATATTCCCTATATTTTAACATATAGGAAATCTGTATGATTGAGCTATACAATTTAAAAAACTCATTCCCCAACCATTCATAACCACCACATAGGCCTAGAAATCCGAATAATTTGGCCAAACAGTTTTCAAAAACCATGTCCCATTAGTGCTCTAGATTATTCCCAATCTATAGATAGTATATAATTTTTGGGAATCTCTAAAAATATTGAAATATATCTCATAGTCAATGAAAAATGACTATTAATTCATAAAAGAAACATCTTCATCTATGATGAATAGTTACTACTAACATTGATGGATAAATGTGATCCTCCCAAAAATCCACCAAATATATAAATTCATGTTTAAAAAAATAAAAGAACTAAAAAATATATAAAATAAAATAATATAAAATAAACAACATGGAGAAACAAGGGGTGTTAAACTGAATGTTTAAATATAGAGACTTAAAAACTAAAACATTTATGAAAAATGAAACAGTTATAACCTATAACAATTATTTAAAAAAATGGTAATAAAAATATGTTAATATGTTATAGGTAAATCATATATGGTCTGATAGATATGAATATAGATATAGAATACATATATTTATATGCTATATTAATTTTATAGGATGTTCAAATGTTTATAACAAAAAAAAATTCATGAGGTAATGGAATTGTCTTTTAATCACATTTTAATCGGTATTATTAATGTTTTATTTTACATAGAAGAAGATTTATTATAATTATATTTTAAAACCATTTAATATTATTCTCGAATGTATATTTCTAAACAATAAATGTTTTCATTAAATTTTCTTTACTTTATGTAGTCAACAGAATAAAATAATGTTTTCAGTATAAAAAACTATGTTGTATTATTCAATCATGAGCTTTTTATTTAAAGAACAAGTTTTTTCTAAAACATTTTTTAAATGCTTTTAATTTTCTCCTATTATTATTTAAATTAATTTGTACAAATTTTTCTCTTTTTATAAAAACAATTCAATGGAATCTTTATTTTGTTTTCCTAATAATGTAGTTTATATATTTTATCAAAAATGTGAAAGGAATGTTTTTTAACATACATGGTGTGAATGGAATTTTCCTCCATAATGACTATTATATTATTTGAAGCTATATTTCTAGGTTTTAATGTTTATTTCAAAATAATAGTATTTTCACTATATTTGTTTTTATTCTAATTGATTTTTTTAAAGTTTAATGGATATTTTACTAATGTGATATTTAATGGATATTTTAATGGTATTTTAATCAATGATAATACATTTTAATTTTAATTACGTTATAATAGGGATATGATCTAATGAAACAATCCTTGTTTTTTCTCTAGATGGTTTATGTATATTATGATTATTTTTTATAAAACCCATTTAATTTTCATGGGTTTATATTTTGAGAATTGAAGAGATATTTTATAAATATGTTTTCTTTTCATGGGTAATGATATGATAAATGATTTATTATGTTTTTCAACTCATTTTTAGGGATTTAATAGTTTAATTTTATATTATAAAATTATATATATCATTCCAATTCATTCCTTTATGGATTATATCTGATTATATAAAAAAGGGATTAAAGTTGATGTGCTAAATCCTCCGTGAGAAAAAATGAAATGTGCTTGATCCACTATGGGATGATGGGGACGATGCCTAATCTATTATAATATGAAAATCTGTTGGTATTCTAGGTCTAATATGATTTTAAAATTTCAACAGTTAACATTCACATTAGAAAAGGTTTTTATACTATTTTTGGTGTAAACATTTTATCACATGAACCTATGGTTCATGATTGATTTATGATGATTTTCATACTCTTGGGATTCATGTATTTTAAAATGATAATGTTTTTTTACGTGGATCATTTTAACGATCCATGAATGATTTGGTAAAGAATTTGTACGTAATATTCATAATCTTATACCCTAATTCACTTATCATGTTTTCAAATCATAATTGGTTTATATATCCCTTGTTTATTTTTATTGAGAATCTAAGACAACATTTTCAAATCTTTTGGCTCCCTTGTTTATGATTATATTTATCAAACGTGGCATGAAATGAAGGGTAAAGAGTTTTCAAACATTATGATATATGATTAATAATGTTATAAAAAAATATTTCATGTATATATCCTCCAAATACACTATACAATTATCATTTTGGCAATAATCGCAGTGTTAGGTATAGACTATTCATATAATAATATGTAATATTTATATGTGAAAATATTTTTTCATTATAACCAAATCATATCCATTTATCTTATAAACATCCCATGAATCAATTTATAGGTTATTATCTTCTTAGAGGACCATTCGAAGGGTCCTTTAAAATTGATCTAATATTTGTCTTCTGAAGAATAGTTAATCATCATATCCAACTTATGTAAATTTATTTCTTATTCTAAATCCTCTATATATAAGTTCATTATCAAAATTTAATAATGAAATTCATATAAATAAACTGAAATATTATAATTATTAATACACCACTATTATCAACCATCGTTTCTTTATCCTTCGTAAAATGATAACAATACTTATGTATATGTGTGGACTACCACCTATACGAAGTGATGTGAATCATTGTTTCCTTTCAAATTTATATTGATGGTAATATGGATAGATTTAATGAATATTTATGAAATAAATTAAATAATAATGATTTTATGAAGGTGAATTATTACTTACATTGGGTTTATACCATCTTTCAAAAAGTGAAAACAACATTTATTCACTTGTATATCCTACAGTCTCCATGAACGGTGTAATTAATAATAATATTTATAATTTTTAAGGATGATTATAAATTTATTTAAAATAAATTCAAATGATATTTATATCATGAATAATATTCCATATATGATTAAACATTGATATAATTAAATGGACTGGAATTACAAAACAAAAATTGTCAACAGAAATAAAAAAGATAATAATAGAAAACAACCATTTTTATAATGAATTGTTCATAAATGGTTGTTGAAATTTTATAAGTGGATCATATATGATATAATAATTATCTTATTTACACATAATTATAATTATATTAAATTAAAATTTATTATTCATGAGGAAAAATTATTCTAAAGCATGTAAAACTTGAGGCATGTGTTTTATGTAACAATCTCATTATTTATTGAGATTGTTTATGATTATGTCTCTAATGATAAAATTTTATGATATAACTCACATGAAATTAAAAAATTTAATGTACTCTATTTAATTATCGATATTATGTGTTTTTATTCTATTTTACTCTATTTATTTTATCATGATACCTTATGAATATTTTTAAGGAAAACCATCAACGATCTACTATTAAACTGAAAAAAAATTCTTCTATGTCTATTTTTTCTAAAAAAAATAATATGGTTTTAATATTACACTATTATTTTTTAAATTAATATATAGACATTTTTAAATTTTTAAAAAATTATTTAAACAGAATCAAATATTAATTTTAAAAATTTGGTACAATGTATTTTTTTTAAAAAAATTTAAAAGAATATTTATTTTAATGTATATGATAATAAAATATTTTTCTACCATGATGACCACTAAAGATTTTGAATAATAATTTAAACTATTAAATTATTGTATTAAAATTAAATGTTTTCATTGATATTTTAGAACTATCGAATTACAAATAATTGATTTAAAAATGAAAAGGTTATTGTCCTCAAGAAATATTCTAAGTGACTTTCGAAAGGAATTTTAATCTATAGTAGAATCCTTTGATGTTACTTATAAATTACAGGAGATATGATATTATGGTATCATATTTAATCTTTATATGGATGGTTATATTTTTTATTATGAATTGTTTTGAAACCCATTTATTTTACCCTAGTTAAGCTATAAAGAATTGTTGAAATTTTTATTAATCCCATTTCCATTTATGGGTTGTGAAATGATGAATGTTTTGTTGTTATATATAATCACATGAAATTATTATTATTATGTGATTGTTGTGCCTATAATTATATATCTATCCAATGCATTGGTCAAATACGAATATATCAAGAGTAAATTTTTTCTAGTATACGTTGTGAACCGTGTTATGTAAGGGACTCAATCAACTATGATATTCTTGGGAGTGAAAATTTACTACTACGATATAATGGACAGAGAACCCAATACAATATAATGGTGTTAGAATTAATCATTTGGTAAAGTGAAAATTATTTTAAATTCTTATTTTTATGCAAAAAACATATTTATTATTCCAATTTTATTCTCTAATGGCTTGAGTTCTTTTGTTTCATTATGATTCATGTATAATGACCTTCCATGCCTTATTCCCTAATTAAATAATATGATCTATGATTTTATGGTATGGTTTTTGAAATGTATTTATAATTTTCACATACAATTATGATCATTTTATACTTATGATCTAACAATATCTACCTTTGTTACACTTATAGGGAATTTGAGGTCACCCTTCTTATGTATCCCTTACCCTGGATACGTAGTAATATTTTATGTATTGTAAGTATAATTTGGGTGAATTTTTTGAAGAACTATGTGTGACATGATGCAGGAATTTTATATAATAGTTTATTGTGTAACCGTGTTTCCAAATACAGTAGACCTATATGATTCTAGTATGGAATATATTGTTATATAATTTATATTCATCAAATAAAACGTTATATTTCCCAATAATAATTTTTGGTCACTATAGTTTGTATTAGAGAAAGGATTAATTGAATTTGGAAACATTTATAGGAAAATTTTAATGAAAATCCTTAAGATAATCTAGTATATAAGGAAAGTTCCAATTTTATATTAAAGTAGTTTGATTATCCTTTAAAATGCATAGTTGAATACAAAAAAGGAATGATGTTGTTAAACAAATGGATCAAGAGGTAATAAACCCATAAATATTTAGTCAACTATATCTCATACATCATTCTAATGCATAGTGAGTGTTCTCATACTACAGACATAGTTTGACATTCCCAAGGGATATTCATGGATTAATATAAATTTTCGTTATGAACCAATATGTAGGATTTGAATAGATGATGAATGTGAATGGAAATGGTTAAAACTAATATTCCATAGATTCAAATGAACATGTCATGAGGTATAAATACTATAAAAAAATTATTCCTAATTGATACCTCGTATTATTTTTCCTTGATGGTGATTCCAACCATTATGTTATTAGTGAGGTATTGAATATCGAACAAAAAAGATGAATAGTTAAAACTAAATATTAAAGTAAATTTTTTGAGCTTACATATAGGAATTATTTTATATCATGAAATGTTTTTAGTAATGTTAATTCCCATACCTAACAATTGTTGTTTGAATCAGAATTGAAAATCTATATTGGTGTGATGATCGTATATAATGTCTATAATTGCACACTCATTTTTGGATATATTTTGAACCTTATTAATCCCATTATTCTCCCTCTAGAGGAAATTGATGTTATATTTGGATAGGATTGTATTATTATTAAAACCCAACATAAATTACTGAGGAAGGGAAGTCGCATTTAAAATTATGAACCAACCTATGATAAACTGTTAGCACAATGATAAATATAAAATTTTTATACAAATAGAATCCATTTTATGGGTATTTATTTCTATTCAAATTAGGTTTTTATCTCGTATGGTTGGAGTGAAACACACCATTAATTCATTCATATTGTGTGGGAGTTTATTGACAACTTCCTAGAAGAGTTTTCTATTGTCCCACTTAATGGTGAAGTTAAATTTTCTATAAAACTTATACAGAGGGATACACCTATTTTAGACACACTATATCTAATGACCTTTATTGAGGCGATGGAATTAATAAGAAAATCTAGGGGAATCCGGAAAAAATAACATTTTGGAAAATGTCAAAACCTTGGAGTGTCCTTGTAAAATTTTTTTAGAATAAAGAAGGATCAATGGGACAGTAAAATGATTATTGAGAACAAAAAAATATATTTATTAAGAACAAATATCATGTACCTAATATTTATGACTTATATTATCAAATATTTATAGCTCAATACTTTTTCTAGATTGACAATCATTTTTGATATCATTAATTGACAGTTATAAAGGAGGTTATACCCCAGACAAAATTTCATGCAGTGTATGGAAACTTTTATTTAAACCCCATTATTTTTTGAAATATTATTTTCAAGTAAATTTAATTTCAATGATATTTATAATACAAACAATTGTGTTTATTATTCAATACATGAAACAGGAATGTTCATCTTTTGTTACATGCAATACTGAGTTTAAACGAAATATAACATACTATTAAGAATTATTATTTAATATGATAGTTATCTTCTAACCAATGAAATGGTGGGGATGAACTATATTTAATAAATGATGTGAATATATGGTCAAAATGTGTTTAAATTTAATTCATTGGTGAGAAATTAATATTAATTAAAATGAACACTATTTTGAAATAAAAGAAATATTTTTTCATATTTTGTTTATGAAAAAAACATGTTTTACATCAATAAATTTAAAAAACTAAATTTTATATATTATTTTATCACACAATGTATTTTATATTCACTATAAAAGTTTCAATATTAATCATATGTTCTTCGTTAATGATAGGTATGAATAAATCCAATTTAACACTTAAAAACAAAATTTTTTTAAATATATTTCCCCCCTTTTCTCACTTAATATAAAAATTATTTTAAGATTTTTTTGGAATCATTGGGAAAAATAAATTTTATTTCTAAAATAATCATTTCAAATTTATCTCAGGGTGAATGTTTGATAATATTTTGAAAAGATAAAATTTTCAAGGGATACTAACAATATTATTATTTTTGAGTATTTTTTTTTAATTTAATGATTTTAAAAACGTCTAAATTATTTTAATATGGTTTCAAAAGACAAATTTGAACAAATATATATCTACTAATCCATATTAATTTAATTAGAACAACATTAAAATTGAATTTATATATATATTTTTTAATTTTTAATTTTGTATTTGGAAACCCACTTTATCATCGATTCTACAAGATTACATTTAAAATAAAATTTTCCAATTACACAGATATAATTTGTAACATTTTATTAAATATTTGGAATCTGGATAATTTATATTATCTCAAAATCTCAACCTAATGTTTTACCAAATTTAAGAGTAAAAATAGTCCAAATTATTTACTATGGGTAAGGTAAAAATTTATTTACTACTAGATTAAACAGAAAATACAAGGGCTAAATATGGCCCAAAACATTTCAAAAACAATTTTTTTGGAAATATATAAACCTTATCTTTTATAAGATATATTTTTCCACGTTTCATCATTTTGGAATGTGAAAAACGTTGGTACATATTTTTAGCTTCTAAAATTAAAATTTTCCCACTCACATCACTTATAAAATGCCACACCTCTAAAATATATTTAATAATTAAAAAATCATCTTTTCAGACAATAAATGTTGAAATAAATTACATAATTCTCCCTTAACAACTTAGAAGATTTATTTTTGTTATAAATCAATCCTAATAATCTTTTTTATTAAAATCAAAAGAGGTTGTCAGATAAAGATATAACACCCCAAACTGAGTGCTTTATTATATTTCATCTTCACATAATTTAATTTGTAATAAAAAAGTATTATATAAAAAATCCTTATAAAATATAAATAAATTTTATAATTTTAATTAAATAACATAATTCTATATACTCATCCTTAATATGGGTTGTGAAATCATCATTTATGTGTACATTAAAAAACCGCCTCGCAAATCGATGACATTCATTTCTCCATTAATACATTACGTATTCATATATAATAGTGGATATTTTATTTATATTATATATTTGAAATTATAATTATTTTTGAATCACAATATCACATGTTCCTTTTTACTTCATATTCGATGTTAATTCGATAATGTTGTCAGTGTGAACGGAAGACTGAAACATCGTGAAGCGATTTGATGCATTCAGGATTTACATGAAAGGTATTAAGGATTGGTTAAATCATTATATATGAGATATTTGAAATAATAATTATTTATTAGTGGTAATGTATTTTTTACCTATATTTTATTCCTCTCATCGATAAAATGGAAACAATGTTCATGTGTATGTTTGGCCTACCGTCTCTATGGATGGTGAATTTAAATTTTTATCTATAACATATATAGATCACTATAAAAGCCATATATAATGAATATATATGATATATAAATATAGAGTTGATAAAATTATATATATAATGTTACTATGACCAATTTATGTGGAGAAAAAATTGGACATATAAACATACATGAAAAAAATGTAGTTATTTGATTAAACATGTCTTGTACATGGAATTGTTAATAAATATCTAACTGAAAATTAATTATTTATTGAGAATAAACACTTTTTAAGGGATTATGAGGAACCCATCATGACCTGAAGACATAGACGGGAAAAATACCCCCAATAGACCAAAATCTCAAAACCCAAAACAACCCTCACTATAAGAAAGAAGAAGCACCCCGCAACAAAAAAACATTAAGACAAAATTCCACTATCTCAGAGCAGAATGGCTAGCTGTCCCATGGAAAAGTGCAAAGGCTTGGAACCGATGGACAAAACTGTACGCTCTATAGTATCCAATTCTGAATTGCCATGAAATAGAGAGAATTTATTCACATGCACCTCTTGTGGAACAACTTTTTGTAGATAATTAGTTGGTGAAAAAATTGAGTTATGGAACACTGAGGACAAACTCAAATTCAAATCACAGAAAAACAAACACCAAGAATAACCACTACTACCCCAAGAAAATCCTTAAGAACATGAACCTGCAGATCTTCGACAAACACACAGATTCACAAGTAGAAAAATAAATCCACATCACGACCACCAATGATGATATCCATCTTTCTAGATCAAATATATCAAGGTTAAAATTGGGAGGAATCCATGCATCACACCTCCACTAAAAACCCTCCACTACCTGAGCCAAAAAAGACAACTTCTCATCCACGTTGAGGTCTTTACAATGGCTAATTCCCAAAACCTATAATAAATCCAAACCAAGACACCAAAGACCAATTCCAAAACACCGACTCTGGGACTCATGGGAGGATCATTTCCATGGACCGTCACACACAACAATGATCAAAGAGAATCTAAAAAACCCGAAACAACTACAAAAAACCATAACATCACCAGATACACAAAGTAAAACCCTTCACAGCCCTATCCTGTCACTGCCATCCTGGTCTCACGGTGGAACAACGACCACCCTACACACCCACCGGAGGTGGGAATACAGACACATTCCACTGAAGTTGGAGCATCTCCATAAAAATAATATTATGTTTTAATTCTGCTTAAATGTCATGTAATTCTAACAAATCTTGAAAATGAACACAATACTTCCTTTATTCAATAAAAACTGAAATGGTTTTATTTCTACAAACTAACCCAAAATTCCTACTAAAATCCATATCAGATCCATTTGGAGGCCACCTAACAAAACATTAAGACCTGGTAAATAGAGAAGATCCTTCGGGTCAGCTAGAATGAAAAACATCACGTCCAGAACTGTGATAGTTGGACTAAGCATCTGTGGAATAACAAGCATCATTTTTCACAAAGTTGTATTGAATATGGAACAATATGAAACATAGTTTTACAAGGCCTTAATCCAATCGTTTCTCCTTAGGTGACTATTGAGTTCTAACTGCTATAATTATATCCATTGGTCTTTTTGGTGGAATAATTAATAATATCTAAATATAATTTAGTTTTCGAAAACATTTAAGTTATCTATTGAAAATATAATATAAACGCTTCTCATAAACATTAAAAGGACAATGGTTTAATATTTTTAGATACATTATTTTTTATTTTAAAATGTGGTGAAATTTTAAAATATCTTTCAAATATTTTAATAATCTTATAAAATATTTCATTCTTAATGTTTAAACAAGGTTTTGACTATACTATGTCATTGATTTTTATAATAATTGTATAATGATTTCATATAGTTGTATTAAATTTTAATTTTTAACTTCTTGTTTTAAAACATTAGTGTTCATAAAACTAAGGGAAATTTTCGTTTGAAAAATACCTATATATGTGTATGGAAAACTTTCATTACATCTATCAAAAAATAAACCCCACAAGGGCCAGCACTCTAGTCGGGCTGAATTAGGCAGCACGCGCTAGGCGACCAAGCTTAACCTTCAACCTCAGCTTAGCCCGTCATGTGGGATTGTGTGCATGCATGATGTGTGCTAGCTTTAGCATAGCTACAATGAAGGGTGCACAGAATCACGCATAAGAGGATCAAAGCGTGCCACCGTGCGTGGTGACACTACGACATGGGCGGGCATAGGAGCACACCCGCATAACCTGGTACAAGGCGGTACTGGTAGGGTGGAGGGTGTATTCTGAGCTAATTCCTAGAGTCCCAGGCATATAAAGGGTTGACAATATTATCTCTGTTTCTATGTGGGGAAAAAAATTCAATGGGATTGAATCCAGGTCATCAGATCTCACCGCGTGTGATCTGGACCATCTGATTTGGTTCGGTCTTCAATCATCCGCAGATGTGGTAAATCTCCATGTTTCTGTGTTTCGTCTGATCCATCATTGATCTAATCTTTATTATTCCTTCTTTTTAAAATTCTACATCGCACCATATCCATTCAGTCACGTTCGTGAACTAATCCAAGTCGTTATTCATTTTCAAAACCTCGAAATCATCTATGATCGTCGGATCAAGGCTACATCCAATCCTTACTGTCCATTAGTTTTCCGGTTTCTTTATTCTCATGATATTTTCTTCTTCTCCACATGCACCACACTAGTCAGTTTTCTTACTACATTCACCATTTTTCCACACCCATGATTCCTTCCATCACCATCTGATCCTCCTTGCTCTTATTTCTTACAACGAACAACTTCCCTCAGTCATTTAATATACCTAGTCGGGCTCAGTTTTCCAATAAGTGGGCTTAAAAATTTTTATAGATATTATAATATAGTTTATTCATATAATCCGGTTTCACCCATTCCCTCGGTTGTTCCTCCTCTCCTCAAACCTCCTGCATGCATCCACGAGCCTTTCCTGAGCCTCTCCTACTCATCAATCCACGTTAGGGAATGAGTTTTCTTGTATTTTGGAAGTGAATTTATAAACATATATATGTATTCTCATAAAAATATGTATACAACCATACAGTTTAGTTAAAAGTTTCTCTCATGACAACTCCATGCCTTCTGAATTTTGAGTTCAGGTGGAATAATGTACATAAGGGTTTACATTATACATGAAAAACTTATTTTATGTACTTTTTATATATACGTTTATTTATATATATGATTGTATTGTAAAAGTGTGACCTACCCTATTTCCTTCTATTGGCATGGTCTTTACACAATATGGTGCTCTAAATCCCTTAACAAGCAAGAGGGTGTGTGATGTCGAGGTTCTTTATGTGAATAAGTATATATATAATTATGTAATAAAAATGTATATAAGGTTTTATAAGAAATGAATGAATGTATTTCATAAAAAAAACATTTATAATTAATTTAACGATTTTCATTTCAGACAAACATGACCAACTAATACTTCTAAGGGGTTAAAAACATTCAAGTGTCAATTAATTTTTTTATAAAATTGGTTATACATATATTTTTTAAATGTTACATAAACCATTTAAATTTTATATTATGATTTAATGTTTTAGGTACTCTAGTTAATTAATGTTTATAATTTGTTAATGTTGTATGGGTGTTAATTGTTTTTTAGTATAAAGCCTTTAATACATGATGTATATTTGGTTATGTGAATATATGTGTATACAGGTAAACATTGATCCTCAATTTTATTTAGAATTTTCAATGGATTTCCACGAAATAATAAAACATGTCTTTTTAAATATGTTTTGTTTTTGTATAAAACACTACTTTTATTCGCTTGTGTATAAATATATTTACCCAAAACTATACCCTATTTTGGGATATTTCAAAAATTATACTCTTGATGAATTTAATAATTGTGGAGAGTTCATGAGTATAACATTTTGGGTTCAATACTCTTACATACATATTAATGAATCACTTCATTTCAAACATATACTAAATGGTGTTAGTTATGGTTCAATTTCATGCTCCTCATGATTAAATTTATATGTACACTTGTGATATGTTAAACATAAGAACCAGAAATGAATGTTTGGGAATTTATGTTTTTAATACCCCTTTTGAAATATTTGGTTTATCTTATATTTAAGCACCTAATCCATGGTGAAATTAAAAAATGTATTTTAACAGTTAAGATTTTATAATTTAGGGTTATAATTTTATTTAACAATACTTGTATTTATTTTAATGAAATAGTCATCATCACATACTCCATAACTGGCATATCATACCTACCATTCAATGACATAGCCACACAGTTGATAGTTTTGTAATTAATATTTATATGTCGGATTCACTATATATATATTTATATAAGCTAATGAATGTAATGAAAATCCTTATGACCTTTTATAAATTATGTGTTTATTTATTCAAAGAGGAATGGGACACCTGGAATAATATGAAATGAAAAAATAAACATTTAATGTGGAATGGTGCACTTTGAATATACCACCCTATTTGGAATATGGGGAATGTAATAAGCTTAGTATAATAGGTTAGGGATGGGTTAATGAATGACCCTGGATGCATCGATAGTTCTCATGAGAAAATCCAGTGACGACACAAGGCCATTGACATTTTAGGTCTTTACATTAGGTCTTGATAGTGTCTGGTATTATAGGTTCCCTTATTATGTCTATCATAATTAACTAACCAAGGGGACATTTGAATAGTAGAATATCCATGGTTAAGAGCACGTACATATGAGTATCAGAAGAATTAAATGAATCTATAATGACATTTATTAAGCACTCATAGATTTTATTAGCGAGTTACAACTTACCGATAATAGTGAAGGAAATTGAAGTTATTATTTTTATGTGCAACTCTGATAATGTACTATTATCTATTACAAATTTTGTATATGCATATTCCAAAGTCATTTCGTTTGAAGTTGTAATGTATTTTACTTATGGGAATTCCTAAAATTGAATCCTGATTTCTTGAAATTTTCTTAGTATGCTTTGAATTGTGCTCTTTTAATTATTATACAGTTGTTATGTTAGGATACATGTTTTACAACTTTTCTTAAGAAAATTTTTTATAGAAAATTGTATAATAATGTTTTCAAAAATTTATATTATTTTATTTTAAAACCCCTTACTAGGAATTTATATGCTAACCCTATATTTTTTTTGAAATAAATTTTTTTATGTATTAGTTTATAGCTGAAGAAGCATGTCAAAAGATGATGGTTTCTGATAAACTAAACTGAATCGATTCTATATATGGTACATGATGTGTAAAATATGAATGCCTCGTTTTTGTAAAACATACACACCATGTTATAAGGCAAAGAATCTAGGTATTCTGGGGTCAGGCTAATACCTTTGGTATCAGTGTATTCAATTTAGATAACTCTGGAAAACCAAAACTGAACAAAGAAATTTGCTTAAGAATTACTAAGTATAATGTTTTCTTAATTTTCAGATGGAAAATAAAAATACAGGTCTTGCGCATCTTTGTATTTAGGCCCTAGAAACCATAGTTCACATAGCCATCCACATCCACTTTGTAAATTATGCACATATTCGTATGACATGCAAACACCTCTATGATGCGTCCAACTCTCCCCGTGTATTTCAACCCCACCAAGTAGTAGGTTTGGACTATCTTTTTATGATTCAAACCCAATTCCGTCATATGCACATCGGATAAAGTGTGTCAAGGGAATTTTTAGATTCTTCACCACATCCGAATGCATCTAGTCCCTCATGGATTTTTAAGAAGATTTAGTAGTGGGTGTCCTCAGTGTAGCATATATGTTCCAAATATAGACCTATTCCCATCATAGTCAAGTAATAGACTATAAAATCCTTGAAATTGAAGACTTACATTCTGTGTAGAGACATCAAATACATAACAATGTCTCCCGGAATTACACCCCTAATTTCTCACTCTGGATACATCATAAATATACCCATGATACTGAACCAGATTTCTCGGGTTTCATTTAGTTCAAGGATATCAAGATTTTGGTAATTGATTTGGGGATCCATGTAACAGGGAAATGTGGAAACCATTGGTCTTGGGTGTTCTGTACTAGTTGTCTTACAAAAATAATTTTTTTCTTCTTTCTCCTTTCACATACCTTTTCAGTGTTTGTGCCTTTGTATGAGTTTCACTCATTTAAAATTCATGAAATTTTTTATTTTTAGTTGGAAGGGAAAACCCACATCTTATCACTTCCCATTGATGTACTAGCGGCCATTATAATCTGAACCTATGCATAAGAATACCTTCCTTCCCAAACATGTGAAGTACATACAAACATATTTATGGGATATTGAATTGTCCAGACATTCTCCACTTCTACCATGGAAATGGCTAAATATACCACCGAATAGCCACTGTTCAACTCACTTAGCCTAGACGAAAGGCAAAGTACCATGAGATATTTTCCTATGCTTCACTCTAACCAAATACTTCACAGACAGGGTAAGGTTTCAAGAGGCTGCCTTGGAGGGGAACCATCGTGCAGCCTACGTGCACCAAATCATGAGCTTCAGTTTGTACAACCACATCTAAGACATTGAAATTCTCAGAAAAGATAGGACCCAATGAGTTCTTAGAGAGTTTTCCATTCGGACATCCTTAAACTCTCTACCATTCAAGCCTCCCTCTGTAAGCCTGAGCGTACACTGCATGAGTTTGACCCTTACAATCTAACGTGTGTTTGGGCTAGGGAAGATGAAGAATGTAATACCAACATGGGTATTCAGCTGTCCGCACCTGGGGATCCTCCACGATGAAGGATGTGGTGAATAATGTTAGAGAGTTTCTTCTTAGCACGGTCATATGAAATGAATTTCAAGGAAGAAATTATTTGTAGGGGCGAATAATGTGACACCCCAAAACATATTTCTACTGTAATAATTATATTATTGTTTAATTATGTTTAAATGTCATGTTATCTGGACAACACTAGAAAATGAACACAAAGCATCCTTTATTCGATGGACACTGAAATGGTTACACTACTCCAAACTAACCAACAAATTCCTTCTAAAAGCCCCATTATAGCCACTAGGAGGACACCTAATTCAACATCAAGACCCAATAAATAGAGAATATCCTTTAGTTCTGTTATAATGAAAAACATCATGGCCAGAACCATGACAACTGTACTATGCATCCGTGGAATAACAAGCACCATTTTTCACCATGTTGAATTGAATATTGAACACTAGGAAACATGGTTTTATAAGGTCTTAATCCGACCATTTCTCCTTAGGTGATAGTTGAGTTCTAACGACTATAATTATAGTCATAGGTCTTTTTGTTAGATTAATTAAAAATATATAAATATAATTTATTCTTCCAAAAAATTTAAGTTTTGTATTTAAACTATAATATAACCTCTTATTATGATCTTTAAAAGCACAATATTTTATTATAATTATCTACACTAAGTGTGATTTTCAAATGAGGTGAGGATTTCGAACATATTTAAAAAAATTCCAATATCTTGTAAAAGTTTTCATTATTAATGTTAAAATAAGGTTTTTACTAAACTATGTCCTTGATATTTATAATACCAGTATAAAGTTTTCATATAGATATATTAAATTTTAATTTATAAATATGTGTATTAAATTTAGTGTTTATAAAAATAATTGAAATTTTGGATTGAAAAACACCGATATATGTGTATGCAAACCTATCTTTACATTTAACAAAAAATAAATCCCACAAGGGCCACCCCTCTTGCCGGGCCAAATGGGGTAGCACGTGCTAAGAAGTCGAGCCTAGCCATCAGCCTCAGCACAGGCCGGTCTGTGGGATTCTGTGCATGCATGGTTCATGCTAAGTCTAGTGAGTGGGGGTCATAACTACCCTGATGGGAAAACAAGAGGATGTACAAGGGGATCAGAGTGCGCCACCATGCGGGGTGGCACGTCGTCATGGGTGGATGCATGAGTGCGCCCGCAGAACCTGGTACGGGGCAGTACCGATAGGGGGGAGGGAGTAGTCGGAGCCTATACCTAAAGTCCAAGGCATATAAAGTGTCTCAAAAAATCCCTCTATTTCGATGTGGGACTAAAAAAAATCTATCGGGACTAAATCTAGTCTAACAGATCTCGTCGTGTGTGATTGGGGTGGTCCGATTCAGTTCGGTCTTCAATCCTCAAAGGCTGTGGTATTTTTTCGTGTTTTTGTGCCCCGTCTGATCAATCACAGATCTAATCTCGACTATTCCTTCTATTAAAAGCCCAACATCACACCATAGTCATTAGATCAAATTCGTAATCTAATCCTATCCATTATTTGTTTTAAAATCCCCAGACTCATCCCCGACCATCAGATCAAGGCCATATCCAATCCTATTCATCCATACATTTTCTGGGTTTTCTCTTCCCGTGACATCTTCGTCTTCTTCATGTGTGACCCACCAGTAGGTTTTCTTCATACTTTCACCATTTTCTTCCACACCCATGACTCTTTTCATCTCCATCTGAGACTCCTTAATCTCGTTTTCCACAAAGAATAACTTCCCCCGACCATTTTATATAATGAGTGGGCCTCATATTTCCAAAAAGTGGACTTAAAATATTTTATAATTTTTATAATATAGTTTATTTATATATGCTAGTTTCCCCTATTCCCTAGCTTGTTCCTCCTCTCCTAAATCCTCCATAAAGATTCCACGAGGCATTCCAAAGCCTCTACTCCTTCTTAGGATAGGTAAGATAAGGATTTGTCTTGTTTTGTTTCATTTATGTTATAAATATATATATGTATTCTAATAAAAATATGTATACAACTTTACAGTTTAGTAAATATTTTCTCTCATCTGGTGGTATTATGAACCTAAGGGTT
The DNA here is from genome assembly GCA_963277665.1 of Viscum album. Lineage (NCBI taxonomy): Eukaryota > Viridiplantae > Streptophyta > Magnoliopsida > Santalales > Viscaceae > Viscum > Viscum album. The sequence goes on from OY728123.1 coordinate 1,229,612,165, forward strand.
TATATTTTACATGAAATACATATTTATGTACATTTCATATATACAGTTATTTATATATATGTATATATAGTTATTTATATATATGTATATACGGTAAAGATTTTTTTCTATCTAATTGAAAGGCCTTTACCCTTTATGATGATCTTATCCCCTTAACAAGAAAGGGGGTGTGTGTTGTCAAGGATTCTTTTGGGAATAAGTATATATATAATTATTTAATATAAAAATGTATATACAGTTTTATAATAAATGTATGAATGTATTTCATAAACAAACTTTTACAATTAATGCCGTAATTTTCATTTTATATACAATTGGTTAACTGATACTCTTAAGGGGTTAAAAGTATTCAAGTGTTAATTAATTTTTTATAAACTTAGTTATACATATTTGTTTTATATGTTCCGTAACATTTTAAAATTTATAATATGATTTAATGTTTCAGGGACTCTAGTTAATTAATTTGTCTATTATGTTAAATTCACATGGGAGCCAATGGATTTTTGGTATAAACCCATTAATTCATGATGTATATTCTGATATGTGAATATATGTGTATACATGTAATATTTTAACCTCGGTTTTGTTTAGAAATATCCAAGGATTGGTAAGAAAGAATAAAACATGTTGTTTTCAAAATATGTTTACTTTTTTGACTAAAAAGAAAACATTTATAACCTTTTGTATAAATAGATTTACAAACCACTAGACCCGAATTTTGGATATTTCAAATATTATACTCTTGATGAATTTCGTAATTGTGGAGAGTTTATGAGTTTAAAATTTGGTGTTTAATACTCTTACATACATATTTATGAATCAATTATTTTCTAACACATACTAAATGGTGTTAGTTATGTATGAATTTCATGCTCTTCATGTTTAACTTTATGTGTACCCTTATGATAAGTTAATCAGACCAGAAATTAATGTTTGGGCATTTATGTGTTTAATACCACTTTTGATAATTTTGGTTTATCTTTTAATTAAGCACCCAATCCATGGTGAAATTCCAAAATGTAATTTATCAGTAAAGATTTTAGCATTTAGAGTTGTCATTTTATGTAACAATACTTCTATTTCTTTTAATGCATTAGTCATCATCACATATTTCATAACATTCTTATCATACTCACTCTTCAATGAAATAGCCATACATTTGACTGCTTTGTAATTAATACATATATTCGTGATTCACTATATATATATATATAAAAGATAATTAAGGTAATTAAAATCTTTATGACCTTTTATAAATTAAGTGTTTAATTATTAAAAGTTGTATGGGAAACCTTGAATAATATAAAATGAGAAATTAAACATTCAAGGTGTTATGGAAAATTTTGAATATATGAACCTATTTGGCATATGGGGAATGTAATAGACTCGATATAACGGTTTGGGGACTAGTTAATGAAAGCCCCCCCAATGAATCAATAGTTATCAAGAGAATATCATGTCATGGATTGAGGCCATTGACATTTCAGGTCATAACATGAGGTCTTGATATGGTCTGGTATTATATGTTCCCTAATTATGTCGATCATAATTAATTAAACACGTGAATATTCTAATAGCATAATATTTATGGTTAAGATCATGTAATTATGAGTATCATAAGAAGTAAAAGCTGGTGGCATGAAATTTTTCAAGCACTCAGAGATTTTATTAGCCAGTTATGGATTACAGATAGTAGTGAATGAAATTTATGTTATTATCATTATGCGTAACTCTGATCATGTATTATTCTCTTTTATAAATTTTGTATATCCATATTCACATGTATTTCCTTTTGATATTGGAATGTCTTTTAATTATGGGCATGCCTAAAATTGATTCATATTTCCTTTAAATTCGGTTAGTTTTCTTTGAATTGTGCTCTTTGAATTCTTAGAAAATTATTATGTTATGATTCAGGTGTTACAACTTTTTGTAAGAAAATGTTTTGTAAAAAATTTTAAAAGAATGTTTTCAAATGTTGATATTATTTTATTTTAAAACCACTTACTGGGCATTCGTATTCTCAACCTAAATTTTTTTGAAATAAAATTTTCAGGTATAAGTTTTTAGCCAAAGAAACAAGCTAGAAGAGGCTTGTTTCCCAGAAACTGAACCAAATCGATCCTCTATATGGGACATGATGTGTAAAATATGAATTCATGGTTTTTTAGAATGTACACATCTTGTTTTAAGGAACAGACTCGGGGTATTCGGGGTCGGTATGTTACATTTAATATAATGGTTTTTTGAAAATGTATGAAAGAATTTGACACTTATGGTAAGGGATTTCTATCTCACTGTTTACTTCCATGAGACACATTATGTATTCACCACCTATATATTATATGTTCCAAACATAATACCAAATAATTTCTTTTATTACTAACATAATAAAATTTATTTTTATTTAATTATACATTTTAGGATCTCTCATTCATGGGGATTATATTTCAAAAGTGAGAAAAGATTAAGTAATTTGTTTTTTTTATTTTCCATCATTGAGATGTATGTTATCATATAGACCTATATTATTTTATGAGGTGTATTTAAAACAACATTTGAAATGTTATATAATGAATATCTTTGCTTTCATGAAATTATAAGTTTCATCTAATTTTTGTCTTTAATGGGGATAACAATTTAATGTTACTAATGTGGTATGAGTATAATGCCACGACCCCATTCACTATTAAGATAGTTTATGATTATGCTTCTTATGATGGAATATTATTATCCCTATATCATTAAACTAATTATTTTAATTTCAATATGGTTATTTTATGAGAATAAAATTTTTCCAATCACTTCCCTCTCTTTATAAACTCAGGAATTTAAAATAATGTTTTTATTAAAACTGTCTTTGTTTTTCTCATTGGTCGAAAACAATTTATATTATAGGTCTATGATTTCTAATTTTTTTTTATATAATATGTTACATCCACTATATAAATTTTTATTAAAATATTTACCTATTTTTATTTGTAAAATTGTTTCAAAAGGAATCATCGTGTCTTTTAACAAACACGACCCTTTTGAAATTTACCATAAATGATAATGGAATATTTTTTTGACGTACATTCCATGAATACAGTTTATCACCATCATTGAAATTATTTTCATTGAATATTTAATTATTATTTTTCAATATTATCGTTAAATATAGATTTGATGAAAATTTTTTACGTGTTAAAATTTTATTTTTAATGTTAAATTCTTACATTCCACCCAGAATATTTTAAATGATTTATAAATCTTCCATTATATGTTTTAAATGTATATTTTAAAATTAAAATTATTTAATAAAATATTTTATACCTTTTAGTTTCAGAAATTTATTTTCAAATAAAGGTTATTTTACATAATAATCATTCTACGTTAATTTTCATTCCAAATCAGTCTCCATCTAAGAAGGAATACTTTGAGGATACTCATGATTTTATATAGAATTGATACATGGATACCATTTTTATTTCTTCTCTGAGTGGTTTATGATTATGATTATTTGATGTTTATGAAACCTTATCTTTTTTCTATGTTTTATACCCGAATAGAATTCTTATGAACCCTTCTTATTTATTCATTGTTTATATAATCATAGAATCATTATAAACCCGCTACCTTTTCTAGAAGTTATGTTATGATGAAATTATTAGGAACCTAATTATTTTCCATAGGTTATGATATTATGAAATGTTTATGAAACCCATTTATTTTTTTGGGTTCCGATATAATGATTTTTTAATGATATATTTTACCACGTTTGTATGATTTTCATTATGTGATGCATGGGACCTATATATCCCAACAATGAATTGGATAAATATTAATGTTATATAACCTTAAGAGGTATGTGGAAAGTTATCTAAATCCCAATATATGATATATTATAGGTTATCCAATTCAAAAAATAGGGTAAATTAGAGGTTATCTCATTCATGGGGAAGGTACATAGGTGGTTATCCCAATCGAATCATGTTATGAATGTCTTGGTTGGTATCCATGACATTATTTTGTATAATATTAAATATATTACACAAATTTAAGTCATATTAAAATTCTATTCAATCATGTACCATGTTATTTTATTCCATTGTGATTCATTTTATCTGAGCAAATATCATTTATTCTTTGACTCATGTTTATGATGTATTATATTGAGGTTCTTGGATTCATATATTAATTTAATTTTCACAACTGAAAGTCCTCATGTAATATTGAAATCCTCATTATTTACCCTTAATGATAATATATTATCACCCTTTATTATGTTATCATTCCTTAAGATATGGTGAAATGTATTACGCACAATATGTCAAAGAGGGATTCTAGTTATGAATATCATCGTGGGAGATGACGTAACTCTCTTATGGGCAAATATTTTATGTTTTCACCCTTAGAAGGCACTATACTATTATGATCATCAAGCATGTGGTTATGTAATGTAATGAATACTCATCTAAAATATGTAATATCTATGTTTTAAATCCTCTGTCTCAATACTATGAATTTATAGGGATGAAATCTAGTAATAGTAATTACCAAATTATGCTCAAGGATTTAATGAATAGGGTCATTAGGTATATCCTTTATCATCTTATACAAGTCTTTATTGACGATATATTTATATATTCAAAGTGAAAAGATGGGAATTAAGATCAATTTTGAGTTATAATAAAGACACTAATGGAGTATAAGATTTATGAAAAATTTTATATAGTGTACAATTTGTCCATAATAGATTATTTATTGGATCATATTATCTCAAGGGAGGGTATATATGTGGATCCATCAAAGACAAGAGTTATTTATTGGTGGCCTATAAAAACCATGAGGAATAAGATCTGTAGTTTCCTTGTATTGGATGAATACTTTTAATGGTTTATAAAGAATGTTTCATCATTCTATAGTCCACTTACTATGTTAACTCAGAATGTATAAGAATTTCATTAGACAGATGAATGTGAGGAAAATTTAGATAACCTGAATAGAAGGTTACAAAGTGTTACTAATCTTATATTACGCTATAGTGGATATGCCTTTTGGATCAACAATGATTAATGTGAGAAGGTAATGTGGCTTAACCTCATACATAAGGGTATTATTATTTCTTATTCCTCCAACTAATTGAATGTTTCTGAAAAAAACCGCCAAACTCATGATTTCAATTTAGTTGTGTATGTTTTTTAAATTAATGATATTGAGGAATTATAATTATAGGGAAATTTTTAATAGATATGCTAGTTGTAAAATATGAAATTATATATTCACATAAGAAACATAAATATGAACTATAGAATATGGTTGGTGTTTAATAATTAATATGATAGATCAATACAATACCATATTGTAATGTAAACAAGGTGGATGGTGCATTGGGTAAAAATTATAATGATATAATATCTATGATGAGGATAAAAAAACATCAAATATTTTTAGATATTATAAGGACATATTTAATAATAATTAAGTAACGGTAAATCCATAGCTTTATCATATTATTGTTCAACCGTCAATTCATTCGATGATTAAAGCGGTATATAAGGAAGATTCATAACTATAGAAGAAGGTTATAAATATTACTAAATTTAGAATTTATTATAATGGCATGATAAGGTTCAGGAACCATGTATGTGTTTTTACAATATTAGATTTCAATAAGTAGTTATTTGATGAGTGTCATGGTTATTTATCCTCTATTCATCATGTATGTATGATGATTTATAGAGATATAAAAGAGTATTTTTTGGGGGATATCATTATGAGAGATATTTAATAGCATTTATCATAGTTATTTGTATGTTTGTTATTAATGAAAATGATATAGAAGTATAAGGGTATGTTACAATCATTACCCATACCTGGATTGATGTGGTAAAGCATCACTATGTATTTTTTCGATGGACTCCCCAAAACATGTAATGTACACAATGAAATTTGGGATGTAATAAATTACCTTATGAATTAAACACGCTTAATTACCTTTATAGAATATTTATATATTAATTGGATTTCTATATTATAAATTAATAGTGTGATATGGTTTCATGTGATTCATCATTAGATTGAATCAGATCAGGATTCAATGATTACCTTCATGTTATGGTTACGTCTTATGTAGAATCTTTATAGATATTTTTGTTTAAACAATACTTATCATATTTATATATATGTTCCCCCAAAGATAACCATTCCTAACCTATAATATATGATCAGATATTGTTTTTTGAATTCAATGATGGTTAGATCATTCCCTTCTTCTAGTAATGTTTTCATAAAACAATATCCTTCACTAGATCATTCAGATCGATCCATATAAATCCCCTATGGAAATAAATATAGAAATCCAATGTGTTGGCTTGAATTTTTAGAAATAACTCTATTGGTGTGTAATATATTTTTTAAATGGTAGATAATTTCAGATCAATTAAATATTATAAAAAGGAATCTCTTGTTCAATTAAAAAGTTCTGTTTACAATTCCATCAAATATGAAATTCAATGTTTTTTGATTGAGAATTTCTTTGACATTTTTCCTAATATAATCTTATAGGATTAAAAAATATGGGAAATATGATAACTAATTATATTATCCCCTATGATATTCTTCATCGATTAGGGATATAATATTTTAATTATTTGATTCTAATGATCCACTCCTTAGTTCATTATATGCTCCTTTTATATCTTCTAAATATATTCATAAATTACCTATCGCATTTATTAAACATAAAGGTCATAATACTATATCATAATATTTTATCTAATGATAAACTATTAAAAATTTTGGACCATATATATAATTTTCTATATAAAAATATTTCTCACCTCACTAATGTTCACCAGAGGAATAAAAAATTCAGATAATCTACTTTGAACCCCAAGGATGTAATGAAACATATAAAAGTTCATTATTTGAATCATAGTATAATAATTTCTATGGAGAAATTAATTTTAAGGAGGGTATAATTTAATACCCTAATATTTTATGATATAATTCTCTACAAATAAATATTATTTCACTAATAGATATTTTTTATATGTAACACCAAGTTTAAATGAACCATGATATACTATGGAAATATTATTTTTTTAATTTCACTATTTTTTTCTAGATATTGGACTGGTGGTTATGAATAGGAATAAATACAATACTAATAATTATTGGTTTTCACATGTATAAAATTAATTCATTGGTTAACAACTGTTTGAAAATGATGATTAAAACCATTTGATAATGAAAGTAATGATTTTCTGAAAAACTATTTTTATGAATGCAATGTATTTTTTATATTAATAAATTAAATTAATAACTATAGTTGAATTATTTTAATTAAATGTATATATTATAAATCGAAATAATTTTTTTACATTCATCTTGTTTTTTCCTTTTTATGAGATAAGAATAAATCAATATTTTTGTATAAAAATGAATTTTTTAAACTCTTTTCATCAAGTTTTTTTACATATTTTTAAAATAATTTCTTATATTTATATAAGTTTAATAATTAGATAAAGGATCCCATATTTTGATTAATTATATTTAAATTTAGTATATAGGTACATTTTATTTCGGGCCATTATGAATAGCAACCTTGGTAAATTCTTATGTCCTCAATAAGGGTAAAATATGTAAAATTGGTTTAAAATTTTTGCACAAGGGTGTAAAATTTCCCTAACACATTATTGTACCCAATTTCATGAGCTAATTTTATCTTTTTTATCTAGTCTAGAATATTTGGAAACATGGTTCAATTTTTCTCTCATTATAACCTTTATATTAATTTAAGAAAATAATAAATAAAAAACGTCACTCTCTAGACATTAGTATTTTTATTAATTTTTATTTATAGATTGAAATATAATAAATTTTATTAGTAATGTTTTTTAAAATAATAATTATTTCTTATAAGATTATTTTATTTTAATTTTTATGTTATTGAATAATTATTCTAAATTTTTACGCAATACCGACATAGTATTAATTCAATTAATATAAGAAAATAAATTAATTTTAAATATTAAAAGTAAAAATATTTGGGGTAATTATTATGTTACAAAAATTTAATAGATGTATATAAAATATTAAGAACATTTTATAGTTTTATATTTGAATCTATTTGTTTTCAAACTTATCTTAAATGACCAAAATAAATGAACATAGTAAAAAATGAAAATAATGATATTTTATAATAAATAATATTTTACTAAATTATTTAAAATCATAAATTTTTTAAGGGGACAAGTAGGATGATAAATGGTAAAAATATAATCCCTTGTACATTTATGAGATATTTTTAATATTATTAGTAAATTTTTAAAATATTAATATTAAAATGGCATTACCATGATTAAGATTAAAAATGGTTATCTAAGAGGTTAAACAAAAAGATAATGTTAAAATTGACAAAATAACCTATATAAATTTCAATTTATGGTGATAATTTTAATTTATCATCTATTTCGATAATTTTAAGGGTATTTGGTGGCATTTTAATTAATAATGACTTATTTTTCTTTTAATCATTGTTTGTAATTCAATGTCTATCCATTTGGTCCTTTATAAAAGTATATATCTTCTATATTTTATTCACACCACATTAATCCATATGTCATGATAAAATTATATCAAGAAATATTATAAACATACTTATCCATAAATATGGTATTTTAGTATTCTTGAAATACTATTTTATGGCTCCTTTAGAAAGAATCCATAGAAGGTGTCCAAAATAAGTGGTAATCAACTTACCCACAGTTTTTCAAATTAATTATACTACTACATCAACTAAATCTATGTTATTCATCATAAAATAATATTCTAAGTATCTTTAGTGTAATAAAATTCCATTATTATCATGATACCACCATTATCCAGCTACATTTCCATAAACTGGGTAGTGAAAGTATTGCTCTTGTATACATGTGGACTACCACATCCAAGTATCGATTCAAATTATTTTTCATCACGATACATTATGGATGATTATTATAAAGGTATTAGTGTTTATAAAATATATTTTTAAAATTATTATGATTATGGAATAATAATATATAATCAAATTTGATCCCTTCTAATCTATTAAAAATTGATAATTCCATTTGTGAGTACTTGCAAACTAGCACATCCACAAAGCAACATGAGTTGTTTATTGTTTAAAATTTACATGGATGATAATAAAGATATGTTTAATTCATATATAAGATATATATGATTTAATAATTATTATTCAATGTTTTATTTTTATTTACTTTTCATCCATTATATCCAAAGAGAATTGAAAATAGTGTTCATGTGTACGTTTTACCAACCATCTCCATAAATTAGGCTATTAATTTTTTTTATCTATAAACTTTATGGATGATTATAAAATTTTACATCATGAATATATATAATATTTTTATCATAAATAACATTTTTAAAATCATGTAACCATCATCAAAGTACAAGAACTATAATTTATAAATAGAAAATCTCCAGAAAAGTAAAATAGATAAAATTTGAAAATGACTACTTGATAAAGAATTATTAATAAACTAGTTTCAAATTATAATAAGTAGATTATATATGAATTTATAATTATTTTAATGATTATTTTTTACAGTTATAAAAAATACAAATGTCTTTTACATGAATTTAAATTTCATTCTATGAACATTTATCACAACGTAGGTGTTTTATATTACAATCTCATTATTTTAAAAAATTATTTATTAATAATATTATAATGATGTAATTTTATGATAGACCAATAAATACTATGTTTAATGTTCTTCCCCAATAGTTAATTCTACACATTAAAGTTTTTACTGTCATTTTCCTCTATTTTGGTTCTCTTGATATCCGATGATTATTTTTAATGTAAACTGACTATGTTTTACTAATTGGTTGGCAATATTTTCCTTCCATGTCTATATTTTTTAAAAATAATTTAAATAATGAATTTAATATTACCATATGATTGGTTATATTTACATTTACACATGTTCAAATTTTTTCAAAATTTATTAAAATGAATCATCTTGTTATTTTCAAAATGAAATACTTTTGACTATATACCTAAAATGTGAAAAGAATCATTATTTTATATTTTATGGTAGGAATATAATATCCCACCATAATGACCACTAAATGTTTTGAAGTGTCATTTAAAATATTCTATGTATTTTTTACAAGTATATTTTCTTCAAATATTTTTTAAATATTAAGAATTTAAAGAAGAAATTTAAAAATGAAAATGATATCTTTTTGAATAAATACATCATGTGATATTAAATTTTATTTTTCAAATATGATGTAATCCATTGATGATAATTATTCATTATGTTGAATTTTGTTATATGATACAATAATTTTTATTTCATTAAATGATTTATTGTTGTTAGGGTGAAATGTTTCTGAACCACATTTATTTTCCATGGGTAATGCTGTGAAAAATTGTTGAAATTTTTATTATAACTCGTTTTCTTTTTCATGGGTTATGTAATGATGAATATTTTATAATAATGTGTAACACATATTAATAGTTTCTTATTATGTGACGGGTGGTCCTAGAATTTTATACCCCTATAATTCATTAGGCAATCATGGATATCTCATCAGATAATTATGACTAGAATAGAGAGTGCACATAGATTAGTAACAGACACTATGCACAATAACAGTATTTGGAAAAAACATTAACCAATATGATGGAATGGGAAGTAAACCCTCTCTACTATTATATTCTTGCAATAATTTTTTTGATATTAATGACATTATTTTCTATATTTATGTGTATACCACAATCTTTTGTCTTATGAGGATTTTATTCTCTCATGGATCGTTTTCATTAATTAATTTATAATTCATATCTTATGATCTTCTATGATTTATTCCATGATTCATTATAATGATATATGATACACTAAGTATGGGTTTATAATGTTAATATCATTTTCCCATACCCTTATTCTTATTCTTAAGATTTCAATGATATGTCCATTGTCTACGCTTACTTAGATTTTACGATCACTATTTTTTATATATCCATTCCCTATGATATGAAAAAATATTTTATGTATGACAAGTATATGAATGGTTCATGTTGTGAAATATGAAATGGGAGAAAAATTAAATCATTTATATAATGTTGTATATATATACATGTTCCCAACGGAAATATACCTAAATAATTTTGGAATGGATTATAATGTTGTGTAAATAACATTCATCAAATAATATAAATTTTTTATGTATGAAATTATAGGTTTCTATATTTCACATATGAATTCTTGAGGAAATTATTTATTATTGTAACCCTATTAATCCTTACATTTATTTCGATCATGTGAGAATATGGATTCCTAAACATGGGAAATGATTATGTTGACCATAATAATGGTGGTGAGAATTATATCTCTCTATGTATGGGAATTGAATCAGACAATTTTAGGTCACTTTTTGGAATTTATTTTCTTAGTAATAACCTTGTTTCGGTTACCTTTGGATAAGCCACATTTGATTATCATATCAAAAATATTCACTGCTCATTTTTCTATATATAACTAGGTGGTATCTTATTTAACTAAATATGAAATCTATGGAATTTATATTTGGTTTATCTAAGAGAGTAACTATTAGGACAGATCATTGGAGTTGTTCTTTTATGAAATTATATGAGTAGTGACCCTTAATAAGTCAGGTTAATGGATTTTATGTCATGTCATCATGGAATTTAACACTCATTAGATGTTGAGAGGGGATCCATAATTATTAATCCTTTGATAGTTATAGTGTGGGAAGAATCTTAGTAACTTGATATGACACATATGTGATTAATTATGTGTGGAGAAACATTATAGAAAGTTATTTCATTTCTAAAGGGTAGCCATACAATTGACTGGGTTTGTATACCTAGAACCTTGTAGTGTTTGGATAACTGAAAATCCAAGTGCATATAAGCCCAGAGTTCCATGACTCTTGAAAGAGTCACTATATTAGAGTAAATGATGGTGTTTTTTACATCATAAGAATGAATTAATCTATGGGTTCTCATTTTATTATTTAGGGGAGGATGGTTGAAATGGTATAGTTCAGTGGGGAGATGACCAGTGAGAATGTTTCTAGTTCATTGGATGAATTATAAGGAAGTAGTGATGGAAAAACACTATCAAATTTAGTTCAGGTACACCCTTAATGATAAAAGATGAGGTATTTTAAATGAATCTCCCAATGAATAGTAGCCTATGGGTTGTATGTAGATACAACTCCCTGGAATAAAGAAACATGGAAAATGGATCAGGGTACCATTATGGGGTTGAAATGAGTTATCGTTGGTTGTAAATAACATGGTTTAGTTTAGTGTCTTGTATAAGGCTATGAGATCCTTATGGTCTAGAAGTATTAATATATTCTTTAGATTAAGGGTAAAATTACAGACATCAAGAATGGATCATTAAATGTGGTGAATAGTGCTCTGAGCAATAAAAGTATGCACTATGTGTTGTTTTTTTCTTATTAATTAGTTGGAAAAAAAATAAACCTTAATCATTTTTTAAAGTGATTTAATATTTAAATGTCTAGTGGAATTATTTATACATTTCATACTGACTATAAGGATACTCCTATGGTTGGGATAATCAATCAGATTCCCTCCGAACAACCTCTTTTGTATAATGGTTTGGGGTCTTGCATAAGACATACCTATGAAATGTCCTCATGACTCTTGAAGACTAATGTTTTTAATATAAGAGACTGTCTAGATATATGTTAATTAAATAATTTTATATACATATAAATAATTACAAGGATTCTAGATTTAATTTTATACTATGTTGGGTATTAGTTTGAATTGAGAGGGGAATTGATCATTGATGTGTTGATGTACGACCAAGAACAGTGTTGCTAGTGTAAGTGGTCGGTGAAAATACCAAGGATGTTCAATTTAGGTTAGTTCAGAATTTATTTAGGCTATTGGATCAATAAATGGATTCTAATTTGGATTATATAGATGTGACTAGTGAAATCATTGATTTTCAGTTATTTATATCATGTACCTTTACTGGAAGTTAGTTACAAGAGTACCGACTAGTATTTATGTGTTAAACTAAATGTGGTGGGTTTAAACCCTCATATATTGGTATGTATATTGTGATTATATTTGATAGGGGAATTTATATAATTGTAAGAGTGATCAGGTAACAATTAGTTAGTAGAGAGTTGTTGGTTCATCTCAGGTATGAAGACAATGTTTTGGTATCATCTTTAACCTACGTTTCTCATTTTATCAAGAATTATGGATTTGAACTGAACCATGATTATTGTAAGACTATCAAAATAATATTTTTTATGATCATTACTCTGTTGAGGGGAATGTGAATGCATCATAAAAATTAGTGTAACACATTATTGTGTGTGGAGATCAATGGATTCTATGACCATTGCCTTGATGTTTCAGTAGAAATGATATATTTATGGATTTTAAAATTTTTCATGGAGATAAATAGTAATATCATAATTGTTTTTTAGTAAATAATTTTCCCTTATTTTAGTGAGTTCACATTCTAGGATGTGATGTTGTGAACTCCATCAAAGTGAATATTGATCCATAATGGTAGGTGAGTTTGACATTCATCCACAACTTATGAACGATGAAAAGTTATACAGTGGGAATATTTTAACGACCCATGAGGTTTTGGGTAGTAAATTTTTTAGTGAACATTAAATTTTCTTATTTTTAGGGCTCATTTATTTAATTGGGTGTTTAAATGAGGTATCACCTATTTTGTCCCATTGGAGAGGTGTTTTTTACAATGGAGAGGAAGATCTATTGGTTACATGAGGATCACAAATTATTAAAAGGAAAAAAGATGAAGTTTGGGATGATGTAGAAACCAAATGATCTTTAGTATCCCCCACTTTTTATTCTATGAATATTTAGGATACCCAACGTCCAAAAAGTGCCAATCAATTATACACCGAGCCTACATCATGTATACAGTGGAAGCAGGAAGAATGGATGCTTCCGTGCATTTCTCTCTTGACAACCGATTATCTTACACTGGATAGTCGGTGAAACTTAGATGGCTTATTGATGGACCCATACTTGTTATCTACTGAGGTATTCTAGGAATGGTATAATTTTGGGAACATGTAGTTTTTTCAACACTACCACTACATTAGGATTATATTCTATAGCTCATTTTTTGAGATTTATTTATCCATGGACTATCCTCTTACTCCCTCTATGAGCCTCCCAAGACATAGGGTGGATCTAGATGTGAAAATAAGGTGAATCTGTGTAATATCCTTCCTTCTACATCATCATTGGACCCTCCCTCTCTTGTGTTGTGGTGATAATTGTTTCAGACATCATCGATGATCCTCCTATTATGATTAAGCCATTGAGACCCTTTTATGTCTTAATTATATTTTTATCCACTCAACACTATTATCTTGTAAATAATTTTTCATGGAATGATATCTACTAGAAAATTGGATTTCAATTACGCTGAATCATTATAGAACTTTTATATAATCATGGGTCTTTTGATCATTATATTTAGAGGAATACCCATGATGATTACCATGTTCCATTATCAGGAATTTCATTTAATGCTTGTCCTTTGGTAATCATTTAAATAGTTTTTCTGGTGAAATATATTTAAATTAGTCATTATAACATATAATATAACTGGTTATTTTTCTTATATTAGAATTAAGAGTGTGTTGGGAGTGTTTTTGATCTATTAGATGATGTTGAAACTATGTTATTTTTCTTGGATGGAATAATCCAAATTATCCTAACAAAATTATAATAAACTAATATTTATCTTGTTTCAACAAAATATGGATTTTTCCTTTAATGAATTTGGTGTATTGAGAATGTAATATGATGGAATCATACCAACATGTTGGTGTTTCCTTATTTTGGAATCAAATTTGATTAATTTTGGTGGTCTATGTACTCTACCATTTGATGTTATGTATATTGTATTAGAATTCTATATGAGGTTCACCACTATGGGAAAATTAACCTTAATTTATAATTATGTTATAAAAATTAAATTCAGAATTAATTCATAATAATCTTGTCCTAATAAATCAATTGATTTATCAAAATTAATAATTAGTTAATGATCCTAATTTCTACACTAATTAATGGGAGTATTTTTACTTTTTAATAAATTTGTGATTCTTCTGTCCAAATTAATTCAATGAATCTTGCCTAACTTAATTTAAAAATATTAAAAGCACTATGAAAAAACATTGGAACTGGATTGATTCTATTCACTGATGATCACAGAATGATTGCTAATTTTTTACATATATTACATGGATACCCTGGGTTGTTGGTTTTCGTACATGAATCATATATCCCACAAGACCACATTTGATGCCTTGATCACACGTGGGTGTGTGTGTTTTTCTTGAGGCCATGTTTGATTCATTGATCACATGTGTGAAAGTATATGGACCTCGAGACCATGTTTAAAACCTTAAACACATGTGATAACCTATATAACCAATGAGACTATGATTAATGTATTGATCGCCTTAGGGTTCATGTGTTAACTATGAGAAAATTTTAGGATGCTTGATTCCCTGATTATTCTTGTGTAGATTTTTACCATGATTGATGTCGATCACATGTATTAAATGTTTATACTAACCTATCATGATAGAATTATATATTATATCTATTTATATAATCTATCATGGTATATGTAATTTTAAGGTCTTTAGTGGTATTATTCTTGTTAATAAAAAATCTTGACCATCATGTTATAGTTATCCATTTTTTGGGAGAGTGTGCACGACTTGGTATAATGGAGATGATGGACCTAGGAAAAAAGTTGGGGAATAAAACTTCTGATTCCTAAAACAAGAAATATATGGGGTATTTCAACCTTGAGTCATGAACCATGATGGATGAATTATATGAAGACCTTGTGGAAAGATCTACAATGACACCCAGATATATATGAAAGACACACTACCTCGATTGATTGAGTATACTGATTGAAATAATATCCCAATACCAATTAGACATTAATTATAGATTACATTGGATTAGAACCAACATTATTTTTGAAAATACTTCTAGTATAGAGTTTATGAATGTATATATGATTTGTTTAGGTTTGTTTGGCACACAGATTCACAAAACATGGTTTTTTATTGATTTTCGATCAATGGGGATTATATAATATGTTTCTATAGTTAGTTTTTTCCAATTAAAATTTTATTCATATTATCATATACACATATATTTCATTTACTAGTTGGGTAATTGATCACATTGGTTTTCCTTATAAGTTATAGTCATACCTAGTTTTGGAAATCAGGTAACTTGGGTACTAGAGTATCACTCAAATAATGTAGGTACAAGTTTGGATGAGGTGTAGACTGATTATCTTGTAAGATATATCAAAGACTCATTTTATATTAGTTAATCCATTTTTTGTATATATTATCATTCTAGACATTGAGAAACTATTTTGACATTGAATGATTGTTGATTTTTTTGTTTCCATATTCATTCATTATTGATGATATGATTTTAGTGTACATGAATTTTTATTGAATATTGTTATTTGATTGGTTATTTATTTTTTAATTTTAACACAATTTTAGGTTATAGAATTTTAATGGAACCATCATAAACCCCCAGTTTGTTTCGGTAGACTCTGATATATAGGGAGGCATGCCTAAGGTCCTTTGCTATTATATCTAGAATATAGTGATTCGTTTCATGATGTTATAGGTACATTTAATGAAATTTAAAACAAAAATTAATATAAATTAGTATAACATTATATGTGAGGAATGTAGGATAAAAATAGAATTTTAAAATTTTATATCCCTTGAAACACTTTTCCAATGAACACTTAGAACTTTATATCTACATGATGTATGTTCTTCTAATTAAAACCCACTTAAAAAATTCATTACATGACCCAATTATTCAACTGTTATCACTATTTGACTCTTTGGGTTATCATTCATGTTTTGATTCCATCAAAGGTTTTAAAAATGAATTTTTTATTTTAGTTTAAGAGTATATTAATTATGAGGTATCAGGGAATATAAATTATTATAATGATATTGTCTTTATTTTTACTATTTTTATAGAAAATAGTCATAATAAGTTAAACCATGTCATTTACCTCAATCCCCTCCATCAATCCAAAAACCACCATGTTTGATTGAAACATTCGTCACCCTAACTTGAAAATTTTCAATATTTAGTGTATTGCTAAAATATATATCATTATTCAAAATATTTTATATTCAAAACATGAAGAAAAAAACATGAACATTTGAGAAGGTTAATTTTTTTTACAATATTTCAATTAGATTTTATTTTTTATATTATATCATTTAATTTCTTACATCAGATACATTTTTAAAATCAGTCTCATCCGATAGGGATATATCAATTTTAGATAAATATCACTATCCTTTAAAGGATAAAAAGAATATAAAAAACATACTTGCAGTTAAGATCATCTATCACATATCTGATATCAAATGGATTGTAAAATTTTTCATTTTGTTAAAAAAATGTGTGTTCATTATTGTTTCAAATGTAAGCAATTAGTTAATTTATTCCCATCGGAGAAATATTTTGACAGTCCAAAAAAACCTCCATCAAATTAATCTATCCATGAGGAGTGATCATTTTTATTAACATTCATTTACTAAATAGTATATATATTTTTGATCATGTATTATTATTTCTTCCATGATGGGTACTGAATTTAAATTTAAATCCATATAATATCTAGGTTCTAGGAAAAGATACCTACGAATTTGGGCAATTATTATTTCTGTGTATTCCATTTTTTATGTGAAATTATCATGTTAGATTGCAATATTGTATATTGATTATCTTCTTTGAGAACATTGTTCATTTCCACGAAGTATTAGTTGATTAATTTATTATTTCTAGCTCCTTAATATGTAATTTTTTAGCACACCTAGGATCAATATACCACTAATTCTTTAAAAAAATATCTCATTATTAATTATGATAAATTCTATTTTATATTAATGTGAGGAAAAATCATATATATCAATAGAATAGATGTTAAAAACATGATAATTAATATAATTTCGCTTATTTAATATCCAAAATATAATCATGAGGTTTTGTATTAATTAGGTCGTTATGTCTTCTTCCACTGATTCACTAACATATTTAGAAGGATCAATCTTAACCAATACCATTTATTATAAAAATATATGATTTTTTTTCGGATTATCCTTACAAATATTATTAAAATTCACTAAAAATATGTCCCATATACCATCTCATCATATAAACACTTATCTATGATATCCCTTTCAAGATCATGTGTGAAGTATATAATTATTTAGTCACATATGTTTTATCACAATTGTGTTATAAGAATCATTATCCCATTATGTATTCATTACACATAAAATATGCTTCAAAAAAATCATTACTACAAAATGGAAACATATATCTATTATGATTTAGATAAAAACATATCTCTTTTATCATATTGGGTCAAAGGTCATTTTTTTGGATCATGTAACTATTAGTTTCTACTAATTAACATGACCCATATTGTACAATGAATAATTATTTTGTAGAATGTTGACAAGGATATTTGATATAAAGGTGTAGTGGAAAATACTCTATTCTATCACATTAGATGAATTTCTCACCATTGTGCACATTGGTTGACTCATCAGTACCTATTGGAGAGTTTCTCCATAATGAAATCATTTTTTTAAGGTTTTATACCTTAAAACATTTAGTTTACATATTTTCAATTTTTGGTACATTCCATCATCCCTGTTGATTTTAGGAAGGCACAAATTTAATCACATATGCATGAGTTATTATTGTTTATTTCAGATTTCCCACACTAGCAATGGGTTTTTAGTGATAGTTTTATTTTCCAATGTGCACTTGACTATGATTTCTATAATTTTTTTAATTTTTATAATACCTTGGATATTTGGGAAAATATTGATCTAATTAAATATATTAAAATGTTATTGAATCTAGACAATATATATATATATATATATATATATATATTCATTTTTATGTATGATGATTCACCAAAAAGATGTCATTAAATAATTATAATGTGGTCAAATTATATTTTTATAATGTCCCAAACAACACTATCTAAATAGGAATATCATACCATCATCACATGGTTGATTCTAAAGAGATCTGGGAAAGCATCAATGGAAACTCTTGAAAAAATTCTTGGTGGTCATGATATCAATTTTATTTTATTTAAAATATGTATGTTGAGTTTGAATTCATATGGTAATAAAGGTTCTTGGTTAAATTTATGGTATATGAAAAAGGTAATCCAAAATAGTTCTTGGGATGGATCAATGGATTGGGATACACTAAAATTAAAAGTTCAGCAATTATTCATTATATAACAAATTGGACCTACCCATGCTGAAAACAAATTCTTGTTCTAGAGATAGTCAACAACGTATGTGTAGGAATTTCTTATTCTAAGATGGATGATGCAAAATCTAATAGTCCCAGCCTTTACAAATCCAATTTTATATTGGTCTTTCAATTTCAACTATAATGGTCAAGTTTGATAAAATTTAATGAGATTAAACTTTTTTAATCGTATTACTAGCCCTAGGGTTTGGGTGTTTCTATTTATATATTCATTAGTTTAAAAGACATCCATATTCTCAAACCTGAACCATAAGTGGATTATCCATAAATAAAATAATTATATGAATGTATGAAAACAAATATAATATGATTGAATTAAAATTAAATGATTAATTGTAATGAAATCCACAATTAAACCATGTAAATTAAATTAAATACTAAATCGAATTAATAAATTGGTGGCATATTAGTATCGATTTAAAATAGTGTGTGATTCAATATATGGAAAACAATTCAAAAATAATAACTCATGGAAAAATTTTTTGTAACAATTGAATTATTAAAATTATAAAATAAAAAAATATAAGAAAAAATGAATGAAAATTGGAAAAAAATAAAAAAAAAATGAAATCTGTCTGAACGTCGGATATCCCTTCTATACATAACAGTTGCTGCATATATATAAATCCAATGTAGTTTATGAAGTGTAATAGAGTCATCTTTTAAGAATTCTTTACTTGAAATCAGAATTATAGCTTTTACTGAGTTTACATGGTTTTCATTTCATGTGAATTAGATCCAAAATTTCCACTGAAGTTATTGGATCATAGAATTTCATGGCTTTTATCATTACTATCAATTACATTTCTAACACATCAAGTGGTTCATTGAGTTCACAACATGTATCTCATTATTTTTGAAATTTATGTCTTACATGATTTGTAATTTGTGTAGACATCGTGTACATGTTTCACACAATATATTTGGGACTCATGGATTATAATAAATAATGAAGGTGGTATTCTCAAGGAGTAAAAATCATGTACTTTTGATTAATAATTTTTAATGTTGAACTCTTAATTTTTATATTTCTCTTTTCATGTCGTGCTGTAAAATAGATCCATGCAATGTGCCTTAATGTTCTTTAATTTCCATGATATATTTTCTACTATTTAACAATGACATTCCTATCACAATAATATATAGAACACTGAAATAATACATCAATCTCATATTTAATCAAATAGTATCAAATGAATTCATATATATGATATTTGAAAATATATATCCAAAATTGAGATATCTTCTGCGTATAATTTTTTAGGTGATGTACATGATATAAAAACATAGGTAGTATATAAAAGTGGAATGAGAGGCCTAAATTACCTATGATTTGATGAAATACATTACTCTTGAGTAATTAAACAAACAAGGCCATTTTAAAATTTATTTTCATTGCTATACATCTTATTGGACATTAAGTATGCCTATAAAACGGCTGAAGATAAGGAAATAAAAATGGATAACATTCATGTTGTTGTTAAATTTATGAGAGATTAATTTTTTAATAGGGTTGGTTTTCTTTATACAATCATCAGTGATATCATCTCTTCCTTCTCCAAGAATTTATTTAAAAATTGAACAATAATATGATTTTTTTGTCAATGTTTATTAACACCATGATACATTTTATTCATTATCATCATCATTATAATATGTAATTTCTTGTTTGGATTACCTGTCACATCACATTTTGTATTGAATATATAATGTTTATCCTTGTAACAACTAGTAGAATGTTTTATTATTTAATATTCCACATGTTTAACTTATTTTTCATGATTATTATTCATTCATTTATTATAAATATTTATATATATCATGTTATATATTTTTATTATTCAATATATATATATATATTCTACTTAGTTTTTATGTGTGGGTGGTAGGATACAAATTATATTATAATATATGCACATGTAGCACTATGGATTGGTGATGAAGACGTCAGATTTATGATGGTTTCTAAGAAACAATTTTATCTTCCATTCTTGGGGAGGTTGAGATCATCCCCTTTCCATTGTATGTCCACATCTGAAAATAATTACTCCCCATATGATTGTTCGAATGTTATATGTTTATTCCTTAATACATGCATACCACTTCTGAAACATTATATTTAATATGTTTTTACCCATATAAGGGAACCAATAACACTTGATTAGAGATATGGGAACTAGACCAAGACGGTTAAGAGCATGTGGAAGTGAAGGTTTTGTGGTTCCAAAATGTATTTTTGAGCACCTAGAATGTTACCCTAATGAAATAAAATTTATTTAAAATCAATTAATATATATTATGTGAATTATGATAGTATGACTATGTTACCTAATTTATATTGGTTTATTTCATTTTTGTACCTCCATGACAGATTTTATATCAATTAATTTTGATTACATTCTTACTTTATGCTATTGTTTCACGGAATTGATTTTATGATCAACATGTTGCGGTCGGGTCATGACTGCATACTAAGTATCTTGTACTCAAACACTATATGTTTTACTTTAGAAGGATTTAATGTTTTTATATGTGATATAATAAATGGAATAATTATATTACAAGATGGGTATTTGGACTGGGATCTGATATATTGATGAAACTTTTTGTGATGTAAATGGATGTTGAATTTTGAGAGATAATTTTCAATTTATTTTCTACATTGGCCTCATAATTATCAGAAAACACTAACACGTGGCACATACTACATTGCAACATTTTTTATTTATGTTCATATATATGTTTATATATGTTGATTATTCTTGATTGATGTGTTATATATATATTTTCAAATTTTTATTTGGTTGTGTATATATAAATATTTATTAAAAATATATTAATTTATTGTTCTTTGAATTATTAAATGTTGTACGTTTTCATTAAATTGATTTTTGGTTTTATATTTTAGAAACTCCTATGAGTTAATGGGATATGGTAGTTTTTGAGAAATATCATCTGTTTTCAAGAGTAATTCAATGTGTGATAAGATTACTTCTATTATCATATTATTAATCCCTATTTAATTACACCAGCCTTTCTTGATCCAGACATGGGCCTAAGGTCTTGTAGCGGATAAATTAGGTATTTATTTTGTAGAGTTCGTTATAAATTTTATAGGATTATTTCTTCAATGGAAATAGTGCGTAGATGGAATAGCCGGGTGATTATTCATTACTTCATAAAAAAATACAAAATGAAAATTTAACTAGGTGATTTAGATCTGATATTATTTATATATTCTAAATGGATTTATTTTTATTTTATTTTTATATGTGGATAGAATAATTTTACTAATTAAGTGGGATATGATTTTTAATTACAAATTTTTTTCATAAATTATAGAATTTTTTTGAATATAATAATTTTCTGAAGGTGTAAGTTTATGTAATGGTTCATTGGATGATGTATATTTAATTGAATTAATTTGGTATTGAATTTTGTCTAATCAAGTAAAAAAGTTGTATTCTAATGTGGTGAAATCAAAATGGGATTTTATAGGAAATTTCAATTTATTTTAATGACATTTTTAACGAGTTACTCACTTGTGAGAAAATATTTAGAAAAGGTTTTTTTAATTATATTTTCATTTCATGGATATAGAAAAGATATGAACTAAATTTCTATTAAATTATACTTTAGGAATCAAAATTACTCAATGTTTATGAGTCCTAGATGAACTTCTATTTTGATTTCAAATGGCCGAGCCACATGGCAGAGGATTGCAGTGGGAGATCGAAGAGATATGGAGCAATGTACAGTGGTGTGGATGGGTCCTTGTACCAGGGGAAAGGGGGCATGTGGTTTGCTGGGGAAACTGTGGATGGCATGGTTGAAGGTCTAGACAAAGGAACCTTTCCCGGTATGGACGCACATTAGAAGGAACCTGAATAGGGAGTTGATACCTAAAATCATGGTAGGTGGCTGGGGACCTCTTCTTTGGTTGAGCAGGAGGGCTGGGGGTTGGAAAAACTGGGATGAACACTAATTTAGGGGAAGGTCTGCCTTCTTCTACATCCGCAAGCACAAGAAAGGGTTCTTCAGCTCAGTTTAAGGTGGAAGTGGAAGTGGACAATGTAGATGGAGATGGGGAGTTCCACCGGGATGAAGAGACCCAAACAAATGGAGCTATCATTGAAGAAGGAAACCTGGACTGGTTGAAGTCTTCAAGAGAAGTGTGATTGGAAAGACCCATTACTAATGTTCTGGTTTGAAATAGTTTTCAGTTACTTGAAGTGGACGACTCGCGAATGGATTTGGGGGAGGGTAGGACTCATGAGTGTGCCGGTAAAGAGGACTCAGACTCCCTTTTACTAGTTATGGCGTTGAAGGAGGATCACGAGGGTCATAACAGCGGCGAGGTATTTCACTCTGAACCTCAGGATGCTGGCTCGAATGCCGATGTTCAACTGGTCAATGAGTTTAAAGAGGATAGTGATGCAGGTCAGGAACACAAAGGTGTTTCGATCAGGCCCTCCGTGGAATGGCGGAAGGGTAGTCATAAGTGGAATAAGGATTCCTCCTTCTTACCCCTTCCTATAAAGACACGATCATTGAAGAAATTGAAACGAAAACAATTGGACAATCCTCGAAAGGCAGGTGTTGTGGCTGAAAAACACATGGATTTGATCATGAGCTAGAAAGAAGAAACGACAGAACAAGTTTTGTATGTTAATGAAACTGAAGAAGAAGCTGCTAAAATGATGGTGATACCATTATGGTTGACTCTTAATGAGGAAAATTATGCTTGGGTTGATAGGAAATACTCGATATTAGTTGGAGATTTTAACAAGAGGAAGATCAATCTCGAGGAGTATATTCAGACATGGGAAAAGCTGACCATTCAATTAGAGGATCTTCTTATAGATAAACCTACCACTCAGATCAAACATTTGTCCTGGAAACTTTTTAGGGAACCGGACTTGGGTAATATCAAGATAATCTTTAACGACATTGGATATGCTAGTAGCATTGGTTGGTTTGGCTGAGAATAATTCATCTGCTTCTGGTTCTCCTTTTTGTTTGGTGTTGTTTCTTTGTGTGATATTGTTTCTGAAAATTACATGGGTCTACCTCAGAATAGGACCAGAGCATGAATTCATCACTAATGCTGGCCTTTTAGACTTGGATTATTGAGAGGGTATGGCTTCTCCATCAGTTTTGTGCCTGTGCATTGCTGCACAGGACTTCTTGCAAAAGGGTCCTTCTTGGTGAAGTCTATTGTCTTGGAGCATCAACTGGGAGGGACAAATCATGTAGTTTATTCTGTGTGAGTTGTTTTGCTGCATGCCTTCTGGACTTTATGGTTTCTCAATATTCCCTTAAATGTGTTTTTTAAAATAAAAAAAGTAATTTTCAGTCAGAAAGTATTTTATTCTAGGTGAATCTAAAAAATTGATGTTATATTAGATGGATACCTTCTAAACTCTCATTTTAATTAAATTATGTGAAACCCTCTATATGTATCAATCCATATTATTTAGGTCATAGAATTTCAGGACATCATAAACCCCTCCCCGTTTGTAAGATGGTGAAAACTAGTATGTATGGTCAATGGTGTTAATATTATTAGATTATACCCTCATTATATAGTTTATAATAATAATGGAAATATATAGAGTAATGAACATCTATAAAAAGTCATAATAGAAATCACATAGGGGACTAGTAAAAATCCTAAATAAATCATTAAATATCAAAATGAATGTTAATGATGTCATAATTTTCATAAAAAACCTTACAAGATTTCATGAGAAAACCTGGAAAACCAACCTAAACCGTACCTAAATCATTTTTGACATGTCATGATGGGTGTTCCTCATCCATATCCGGTGTATACTATAACCTTTTCATCAAATAAAATATATATGGAATTATTTCACTATAAAATAATCTCAAAAATGATAAATTAGTGGGTATAATTAAATAAATAGTTGGTGTAATAGACTCTCATAGTGCTAGAAAACCACAAGTAAATAGTTACACATCAAATTAATTTCTTCAATCATTGAAATAAATTAATACCATCAAGACATCAACCCAAAAACCTAATGAAACATGTCGATAACACATTCCATCAGTCATTGCCAACTCTCTGTGTCACTTAAACAATAACATCCACTGCCTTTAACTAGGGTATTTCATTTCCTTGATCCTGGTATATGAATATTAAAAAAATATTGACAATAATATTATGGTCTTGGAAACAAATGATAGTGATATGTAATCTAAAATCACAAAACCCATCTACAATAAATAAAAAAAATCCCGAATTTTTTTTAAAACATGGAATGAGACTATTAACATAATTTGAATCAAAATAATAATTTCAAAACATTTAAATGGATAAAATGGACTAGGTTTTAAAGTAAATTTAAATTTAATCATAAATATATAATAGTTTTTACCATAACATATATGAATAGTAATTTATAACAAAACAAATATGAGTAAATAATTTACAATCAATAATTTTCATGTATAATAATTTTATATCATTATAAAAAAAATGAACATAAAAAATGGTACTAATTCTCAAGGACAGATTATCACATGGATTCTTAGACATATCAAGGAAGTATAGCTCCACTTGAACTAACATTACTATCCAAGACCTAGGGAAAACAGATAATATCAAATGGAAAAATCTATCTACCCTCAATATAATATAGTTATCATTTTCATCAAAAATCCATTTCCATCAAGTGATAATAGATGTCTTGAATGTCTTATTACCACCTCACTTCACAAGATCTAATATATATCTATGTAAATAAATAATACATTTATGGTGTATCATTGAATTCAATCAGTCTCAATCATTTAAAATAATCATTTCATTCGGCCTTATGTTCATATTTATAAAATATTCCATTCATTTCTAAAAATAAGAAACATGGGGTTTTTAGAAAAATAACCATAACAATTTATTTATATAATTTCCTTTCATGTAATAATTCACACTATTCCATTCATCTTATTATAATCATTCTCATATTATTATTTTGAAATCAAGATAATTTTTTAAGAAATATACTCTTTATTTCAAAATCCATTTTCATTACAATTCATCACAAACAAACACCATTTCATTTCAACCAATCATTAAGAGTCTCGAATCAATCTTTATAAATAAATTTAAAATTATGTTTGAAATAAATAATCATCAAGGTTTTAATTTTTATGATGTTTCCATATGTAGCCACCTTTAACAATAAATATCTTGAATCACACTCAAAGGACCCACTAAGGAAGAATGAGATGATAAAATGATCAACATAAAATACTAGATTCACAATTTATGAAGTTAATATTGACAGACATAAAAAAATATGAGGATTAATCACTAACAATGAATTTCATAATCGTGGAAATAAGGATCAATGATGATATAAACGTTAAAAATTTCCTAAGGGAATAAGAAATTCAATTGGAACATTGATTCATGATGAAATGAGGTTTAGAGATAAATTTCATATAATGATAAATACATAAGGGTTTTGGGTGGATTGAAATTTTTGGGATGATATTTTTTGTTAAACTAGGGATTAAAAATTATTTTGAGATGAATTTACCCTGTCATTTCATAGAATTAATGGCATCACCAGCTAGCTGGTGCCTTCTACTAACTAGCCGATGGCAGTGGGATGAATTTACATATTTCTAGAAGTCCCATCATCTTGGTGGTGTGATATGCATAAATACTAACCCACTGTAGACTCCACTAGTGGGCTAAATGACTCTAACTAGCTGGCCAATGGAGTTAGTGTGAGAGATCCCTACATTCATTCCTACACCAGCTGGCTATTCGACCTCATCACCTTTCTTGTGAACCTCGTGATTCTTACATGGTTATAGGCTTCATTATAAACCCATTTTACCATAACTCATACATATCATGTACCCATATATAGAAACAAAAACCATTTTACTACCCACTAATTTATTTAATATGAAATTTAGAAACAAGAATCAATGAAACAAATAGAAATTAGACTCAAGAACAAAGAAATACAAAAAAATAAATCAAGGTACATACCTTAATGTTTAAAACAGGATGTGACAATATGATTTCCATAAATTCATTCAACCAATAAAAAGCAGGTTTAAAAGTCTCTTTTGAAAATAGGTGATTCCAATGCACTATCATAATCTCCCCATTATATTACATCTCATATGAATTAAAATCATGTGTTTGTAACACTCGAAAAAGGGTTACATATTTCCATGAAGAAATTTAATCTAAGAATTACAAATAAGAACTCACTAGAAGTTCATAGAAAAATAAGTTTCTACATCATGTTCTATCATCTCAATAAATCAGAAGTATCAAAGTCATTCTTTCATATTAGTGATACATGAAACACATTATAGATCAATTTCATCTAAGTATTCAAATTCAAATTGTATGAAAATTTTGTAATTATTTCAACAACCATAAATGGTCGTATATATCCCGGAGCCAATTTTAACTATTTTCAAAGATTTATTTGAATCAAATAATATTATACAATAAAACAAATATGTCACCAATAATGAAATTTAAATATTTTGGATGGTGATCAACATAATATTTATACATATTCACTTCCATTACCATTCCCTTAAATAAAAACTAAATCATTATGATCATCTCTTAGAAGAAACTAGGTCCAAAAATTGGAAAATAACATATCCCTCACCAATATACTTAGTATTTACATGAATAACCATATAAATACTAAAAGGGTTCGATCTTTATGGATGAATGGTAACTATTGTGATAGGAAAATACTACCATTACCAAATTGTTATCCCAAGATATTCCAATGTTATGGGAAACATATCATAGCATGTCCTCAAATATTTTTATAGAAATATCAATATAAACAACAATATAAGGATAATTAATTTTTCTCAACATTACTAAAGATACCATAACATCTTGGAGTCCTCTCCAAGGACAATAAATAAATCAAGGATCCCTATCGAAATGATAATAGATAGAGATATTGTCCATTTGATGATCGTATTCATATAATTATTACCCATTTTTTTAACATTAGTGGTATCTCAAATGGGAATAAATTGATCCAATTTTTTTTATCAAAAATTATCCTAATATATGAAATTATTTCTAGTAGGTGTATGATAAAAGCTACCAAACAAGTCCATGAATATCATGTCACACATTTATATCGATATATACGAAGTGGTGAACCTTTACTAGAGGCTTCAGAAGGTCATCTTTGATATAATGAAATTTATAATAATTAGAAACAATATAGTAATGTCTCATAACAAACCTGGGCACCTAAAACACATCTTCATATCATAAAACACATTTTTGTTTCCAAAGTGTACCACCCATTGGGAATTATGGAAATCACCCATCGCATCCTTCCTCAATGGGAAAAATTACATAACATATCATGGTGAATATGATCCTCTGTGAAGATAGAGACCACTCTTTGATTGTCTCTCAACCATATAATTAATAATTAAGGCCTCATAACTCATCACCATGAGAAATTATTATGAAAGAACCATCTTTATAATTGTGGATATCAATAATACATTCTATAAAATAACATTGGCATTATACTCTCATACTCCCAAGTAATATGTGATATGAGGTATATCAAATTCCATTCTATAGATAATTCTTTAATTTCCTCATATGGAATTTTCCATCTCAATTCATTGGAAAAAAATTACCCTTACTAGGTTTGTAGGAAATGTCCAAATAAAATAATTGTAGGTACTCAAACCACTATCTCTATCTAATATTAAAATATTTTGGTGAAAAGATAATACATAAGACCCAATTATTGGAGTACATGGTAAACCATTATGGGAAATGTCAATTCCCAAAAAATTGAAGGAATTTATCCAAAATCCATGTTTATGGTCTTGGGTGGGATAATGTTTTCCATTAATTCATATCTGGAGAGATATATAATCTATAACATTATCACCCTACAAATTCACATAACCCAAAACTGAACCAAATATATCAAAGAATTCCACATATCATAATCCCGATTCTAGATGATCCAAAAAAAGATCTAATGTAGGTAGATCATTTATATTATTAATGGAAACTGAACATTTCAAATCAAATGTAAATTTTACCCCATTCCTATAATGTTAGATCATTAGATAAGCGAAATTTTACAATTCCTTTATCAAACCTTTGGTAATATCACATAAGTTTAAATAATCTACAAATATAAAAGACCTTTTTTCAAAAGGTTATAATATCTTTCACCTTCTCAAGGAAAATTGAAATACCATTTTCAATAAACAATATGTCTTAGCAAAATTACTTAAAATCCAAAAACTATATATATAAATAAAAAATAATATATGTGAATAACTTCTCTCATGTGAATCACATTATCCACCATTTTCATGGAGAAAATCAATATGTTATAAAAAACCAATACCAAAGAGTTGGATAAATGTGGGAATATATTCTTAATCAACACTTGGATAAAATAAGAGCATAAGTCAGACCAAAAGGCACAATAAGGTATATATATTATTCATACCTTCTCTTGAAGGCTTTCTTAGGGAAATATGGTTCCTTCAACTGAAACTGGTGATAAAAAAGATAAAGATCAATATTTGGTATCCACTTTACCCCTTATAGCTATTTGTGAAAATCCTTAATCCAAGGAAAAGTTGATTTATTCCCATGACAACCCTAATTTTTAATACACACTTAGACATGATATAATATATAAAACCATAACTTGATACAACATAGAAGATCAAGAGGTATAATGTCTTTGGGGATTAGAAACATTACATAAAAACATAAAACATAAAAGACAACATCTAATTGAAAACATCCTTTACATGACCACTCCATCCCCTCGTACTGATCATTGCATGGGATAACCTGAGGGAATACAAAAGAAAGGGGAGAGCTATAAAGCCCAATAAGGGAGTAAAAAATGCATAACATGAATAATAAAATACATTATAGGCAATAGAAATTTCAATGGATCAAAAAAGAACATGAACATAAAGCCATGATATAGCATCATTATCATAACATGGAAATGTGGCAACAACACTTAACAGGGAATTAGCATGATCCAATGCTCATTGCACAAGGAGCATGAGTGAAACCTAATTGCACATGAACCATGACTAAACCCTAATTTTACTTGAATTATCATGAGTAAACACCCATTTCCAGTGACATATCATGATACTATACTTTACCCAATGCATTGGAGCACTATCAGTGCGCACCCTTCATAAAAATTTCATTTCATGCATAAGTATGACACATGGATCATACAACATGGAATCAATCATCCAAAATTATTCCACCATAAAGGGATGTAGAATAAATACAGTATTCTTTATAATCAATAAGTAAATGGTCATAATATTGAATACCCTTGATAGAGATATTATTATGGTATTTACTACATAATGACATTGGCTTGGAAAATCGGTGCAATTTCAGTAGTGTAATGGTGCGATGTAAAAATTTATAAAAATGGTTAATGAGAGAGAAAGGGGTTTCTAATTATATTTAAATGATATAGAGAGTAAGGGATCCATATAGGTACATGTACAAATATATGTAATGGAATTTAGATTCATAACACATAAAAATTGCTTGAATGTCAATGAGGAGAGGGAAATTCCTTACAGAATTTTGGCATAGTAACAAGTATAAATGGATTGAATTAAAGGGAAAAAGGGATCTACCATCATTAAAACATAAATAGGGAAGTATGGGGGAGGTTCTCAATCATATCCCAACATTTAAAAATGAAAATAAAAGGACATTACAATATTAAAAAACATGGCTAAAATGAGAAAAGGAATAAATCCCTTACATTGAATTGTGATTCCAAAGGATTGGGAGGAGTTTGAGAGAGGATTCATGGGAGCTTGGTGTCACAACCCGCCCTCGGGGCCCGTGCCGTGACTACCCCAAGCCCGCCTTCCATAGGCCAGGGGCTGGCGACTAGCACCAAGGAGTAATTCCCAGTAAAAAGGGAAGGCATTGCCTTTGAAAAGTAAACAAAAACCACAGAGTAAGCAAGCAGAAAAGTTAATGGGCCAGTATACAAACCCAAACTGAAAGTAAAGTACAAGTCGAAAGGGAAAACATCAACTATAAAGTAAATGCCGCTACACTGAGTTGTCCACTGGAAATCCCACCTGAAGGGTGGGTACAGATAGCTCCACTGCTCCACGGGTCTCGCCGTCCGCTCCGAACACGTCCCGCCCAGTGGTCCACCTCCAGGTACCGTCCTGCTCTGCAAGCCTCAGCCAAGATCAACGATGTCGGTCGTCTGCAACCAACACAATGTAGTGCGGGCATAGCCCGTGCAGGGGTGAGTATAAGCTACTCAGTAGGGACCCTGAGACCCCAGAAGGTCTCCCAAAATCCACAAAGGATAAACCACAAAGGTGAGATACAAACACGAAGTAACAACCGACACTGCTTAGGTATATGCCCATACATATACCTAAGTCATCAATTCCAATACGCTCCAACCTCCGAGCCCAAGTACAACTCAGTCGACATAGGAATGTATACGTATTCCACACAGGAAATCAAAACGAAATCCACACAGAATAACACAACACAATCTACACAGGAAAGCAACAGGATTCAGCTCACACAGGTATACTTCTTCGAAGGACGATAAAGATGATCTCTGATCCATCTAAGTCGTCGAACCCACGAAGGATCGATAGGTAACTAACCCCCGCAAAGACCCACACAGGATCGGGCCCACACATGACCTGTAGGCGCTTGTTCACACATGACCGCTGAGCGCAATGACCCACACAGGATCGGGCCCACGTAGGACCTGTAGCACTGATCCACGTAGGATCGCTAAGTGCTGTAGTCATCGTCCAATCCACCAAGGATCTCTATACTGTCGTCGTCGCAGTCACAGTAGTAGTAGCAGTAGCAGTAACAGTCACAGTCGCAGCCAGTACTAGGGTTCCCGCACACAGCAAGCTCGTTCGGGAGGGTCCGCTCCACGAGCCGAGAGGATGATACATCAACTGTCACAAAGTAAAAAGTTGATGTATCCAAAAGTTTTGTATCGTCAACAGGAACTCAACGCAACAGACGGCGCGTCAATCGGAAGCCCGGTCTGAGAGTTATTGGCATATTCGTCTCAGGGGTCCGGTTGGTTTTTAAGGCAAAACCAACCCGACCGTACTCCGCCTGCGTCCAAACCTCGGGTGGATTATGCCAAAAGATCTGTCTCACTAAGATGAACTCAAAAAAGCTGACGGTACGTCAATCGGACGTACGTAGCTCAAGATATGAGTGTTTCCGCTCCGAGGGCCTGGTTGGTTTCGTGTACGAACCAACCCGGCCGAACAGAAAGTATTCCGAAACTTTTAGTGCGATATACAGAATCGGCCGTCTCGATCCAAGGATTGCATCTCCGCTGACGGTTCGTCAAACGGAGGTCCGTAGCTCACGTTATGGGCAAAAGACCGAATTCGATTCGAAAACGGGGGGTTCGGGTCCGGGCCGACCCGGCCCAGCCGGCGGCGTGGCCCGGCGCGACGGCGCGGCCTGGCGCGGTGGCTCGGCCGGAGCGCCGCTCGGGTGCCACGCGCGGGGGGCAAAGCCCCCGCCTTCCTCTGCTGGCAGCGCGGCTGGATGCCGCGCCACAGATCAAACGGACCCCCGCTGTGGGGGCCAGCCTTTGAGAAAAACGGGGGGGCGCTGCCCCCCCCCCCCATGGTGTAACCGTGGCCCCCCATTATGGGGGGGGGGCGGTTTTGGCCAGCCAGGGGAATTAATTCCCCCGGTTCTTCTCCCTTCCGGCCGGCCCGACCTGGCCGGCCGGTTCTTCCTCAACGGACCGACAAGGTCGGTCCCTCTTCCGGCTTCCGACACCGGTGGCCCAGCTAGTCGCCGGTCTTCTCGTTCCTCCGCGGCCCGGAACTGGCCGCGACCTTCATCGCCCAGCGCGGTGCGACGGCACTGCGCCCCTCCACCGCGGCCCCACTCCGGCTGCGGCGCCTTCGGTTTCCTTCGACGCGGCGCGACGACGGCGCGTTCATGATAATCTTTCCACGGTGCGGGGCGACGGCGCCGCGCAATATTTGCCTTGTGATTCCCGCGTGGTGCGACGGCACCACGCCATCTCGTTCATCCACAAGGAAATAATAATTGAGAACAAAGGAGGGGGGATTCGGCCGTGTTTGGGTGGTCTGGCCCCCCTCTCGTTAGACGATAACACTAAAATATTTATCCACAAGATTGTCATGCTAGAACCAAGAATGAGAGTAAAATAAATAATCAACAACAAACCCCTACCTCGGTTTCAAGAATTATGATCATCAACGACCCGCGGAAGATGCGTCGCGGTGGTTGGCATCATGGAAGAAGGAATTCGATGCCGTGAAGCGAGGATTCGAAGTTCTTTGACGATGATTTCGTCGCGGGAAATCGTCGCGGAAGAGATGACGCGGAAGAAGACGTCGTTGGTGTCGCGGGTATGGCGTCGTGGAAGACGATTCCCGAGAATGTGGCGTTCTTCGTCGATGTTCGAAGGTTCTTCGCGTTCTTCGTCAAAGCTTGAAGAAGAAGAAGAAGGCTCCAAATTCTCTCAATATTGTCTAGAGAATTCTAACCCAAATAAAATAAGCTAAGGTCTAATTTTATTTACTCAACCAAACCATTTTGAAATTCAAAGGTTTGAAATTAAACAACTCCACCCATTTAATAACCCAACTTGTCAAGTTAATTAAAGAGGGGTTATTGGGAGTTTAAAAAGAGAAGATGAAGAGTTATGCTTCGTGTGGGCCCCACCACACTTAATCCTCCCAAGGGAGGTTAAGTGGATGTGTGTCCCACCTCTAACTCCCTTTGGGAGAAGTTAACTAACAAGTTAAAATAAAAATTTGTATTCCACAATTTTTATTTAACTTATTCTAAATTCCCAAAAACTAACTCTCAACCCACAATAAACGCAACCTCGGAAAAGTTCTCCTTAAGAGAATATCGACGCTGCGAGTTTATCGGTGCCCTCGGAATTTGATTCCGGGAACCGGTTCAAAAGTTATAAATTCCCGCTCGTTCGTTCACTGAACGTACCCAAGCCAAACTTCAGAAATTGATTCCGGGCACTCCGTGCCTCGGAATCAGGTGCCGTCAGAAACCACATTCTTGTAAAATTCCAACGAAAATTAAGAATAAATTTCCCTTGATTTTTACTGGTCTTTAAATTACTCCCACCTCAGGTCTTTACGTCCCCGTAAAGATACCTAAAAACTAGGGAAACAAATGAGGGTTCTGAGCACGCATCTGAGCCTCCCGCTCCCATGTGCTCTCATGGAGGTTCTCGTGCAGCCATCTGATGCGTACAAGCTGAATTGATCGCCCATGTAGGACCCGCTCCTGTCGATCCTCTATCTCCACCGGGACCTCCGTAAAAGTCGCCCCATTATCAACGTCAAGTTACACATGGTCAATGATTTGCGTCGGGTCGTGCATGTATCTCCTCAACTGAGATACGTGGAAGACGTTGTGCACCCAGTGCAACTGAGGTGGTAGAGCCAGGCGATAAGCCACCTCGCCAAACCTGCTGAGGACCTGGAAGGGTCTGATGAAGCACGGAGATAACTTGCCGCCTCGGCCAAATCTCCGTATACCACATCGAGGTGAGACCCTCATGAAGAGGTGGTCGCCATCCTCTAACTCTAGTGGCCTCCGCCTCCTGTCAGCGTATGACTTCTGCCGGCTCTGAGCTGTCCTCATCCGCTCCTGGATGACCTGGACCTTCTCTGTCGTGGCCTGGACCATCTCCGGTCCCACAAGTGCTGACTCCCCAGGGTCTGTCCAGCACAAAGGAGATCTACAAGGTCAGCCGTACAACGCCTCGTACGGTGCCATCCCGATGGTGGAGTGGTAGCTGTTGTTGCACGCAAACTCCACCAAGGGTAGGTGGTCCTCCTAGCTACGACCAAAGTCGAAGACACATGCGCGGAGCATGTCCTCGAGAGTCTGAATGGTCCTCTCCATCTGGCCATCCGTCTGAGGGTGAAAGGCTGTGCTCAGACGTAGCTGCGTCCCGAACGCCTCCTGTAACCCCTTCCAAAGCCGGGATGTAAAGCGAGCATCTTGATCAGAGACGATAGATGATGGCACACCGTGGAGCCGCACAATCTCCTGAACGTAGAGACGTCCCAAGCTCTCCACTGAGCCATGCTCTCTGATGGGTAAGAAGTGTGCCGACTTGGTGAGTCGGTCAACAATCACCCAGATGGAGTCGTGACCTCTGGAAGTGCGTCGAAGTCCAGTAACGAAGTCCATAGATATCTCATCCCACTTCCACTCCGGGACCTCCAAGGGCTGTACCAAGCCTGCTGGTACCTGATGCTCTTCCTTCACCTGCTGGCAGGTGAGGCATCGAGAAACAAACTCTGCTACAGCCTTCTTCATGCCCGGCCACCAGTGATGTCGTCTGATATCCTGGTACATCATCGCCACTCTAGG
The DNA here is from genome assembly GCA_963277665.1 of Viscum album. Classification (NCBI taxonomy): domain Eukaryota; kingdom Viridiplantae; phylum Streptophyta; class Magnoliopsida; order Santalales; family Viscaceae; genus Viscum; species Viscum album. Next base: position 1,229,648,101 of record OY728123.1, read on the forward strand.
ATGTACCACCAAAGGAGAAGTGGGAAACTCTCTCAGCACCTCCTATCGCAAAGCGACTGGTACCATGGTACGTCCTCTGAAAAGGATGTCGTCCTCTGCTCCAAGGGAGAAACCATCAGGTGCCTATCCCAAGGATATCTGTGCACGCTGTGTCTCACAGTCAGCATCCTCACGCTGTGCCTCTCTGACCCGCTGCAGTAGTGGAGGGGTGACTGTGAGAGACTAGAGGAAGGCTGCTCCATCTCTATCCACGAAGGATATCTGCAAAGAGGCTAGCTGCTCCGTCGCCTCCTCAAGTAGCTGAATGCCCATCCTCCTGCTGAGGTCATCGGCTACTACGTTCCCCTTCCCAGGAGTATAGACTATCTCAAAGTCATAGTCCTGGAGGAACTCGAGCCATCGCCACTGTCTCAGGTTCAGGTCCTTCTACGAGAAGATATACCTGAGACTCTGATGATCAGAAAATACTGTAAAACGCTCTCCCATCAGGTAATGTCGCCATGTCTTCAGAGCGAAGACCACTGCTGCCAACTTCAGGTCATGGGTAGTGTAGTTCTTCTCATGCGACCTCAACTGATGTGATCCATAGGTGATCACTACCCGCTCCTGCATCAGAACACATCCGAGTCCGGTCCCTGATGCATCGCAGTAGACTACGTAGCCTACTCCCTCCTCAGGAAACCTCAAGATAGGTGCGCTGGTCAATCTCAGTCTCAGCTCCTGGTAGCTCCGCTGACATCTGTCTGACCACATGAAGGGTTTCCCCTTCTTCGTCAAAGTTGTGAGTGGTGCCGAAAATCTAGAGAAGTCTGGCATGAATCTCCGATAGTATCCATCTAGCCCCAAGAAACTCCGAACCTCAGTCACGCTCCTGGGTGGCTCCCATGCTAACACAGCCTCGATCTTCGTAGGATCCACTGCAACTCCCTCCTCAGAGATAACGTGTCCCAAGAAGTGGACCTCACATATCCAGAACTGTCACTTCGAGAGCTTACCATAAATTTGGTTCTCTCGGAGTGTGTCTAGTACAACTCGCAAGTGATAGGCGTGCTCCTCCTCAGTCGTAGAGTAAATCAGAATGTCGTCGATGAAGACCACAACAAATCGATCGAGGTATGGCTGAAAGGTCCTGTACATGAGGGCCATGAACACTGCTGGAGCATTGGTTACGCCGAAAGGCATAACCAAGAACTCATAGTGGCCATACCGACATCTAAAGGTTGTCTTCTGCACGTCCTCGTCTCTGACTCTGAGCTGATGATAGCCTGACCTGAGGTCTATCTTCAAGAACCACCGTGCTCCCTTGAGCTGATCAGAGAGGTCATCAATCCTCGTTAGTTGATACTTGTTCCTCACTTTCACCTGGTTCAGGCGACGATAGTCAACAAAAAGTCGCAAGCTTCTGTCCGCCTTCTTGGCGAACAATATCATGGAAGCCCAGGGTGAAACACTGGGTCAGATGAACCCCTTGCCCTGCAAGTCCTCCAACTGTACCCGTAACTCTCGAAGCTCGGCGGGGGCCATCCGATATGCTGGAGTGGATATCGGGGCTGTCCCGGGGTATAGGTCAATATAAAAGTCTACCTCTCTGCGAGGAGGTAGCCCTGGAACGTCGTTGGAAAAAACATCAGCAAACTGATCCACCACTGTAGGAAAACCAGGACTCCGCACGTCAACTGCTCAAATGATGAGGCTAGCCAACTGATGAGTTATGGGCTGTCCTCTCCTCCGCGGAAGTCCATCCTGTGCTGCAAAGGCTCCCTTCTCGCCGGTGAATGTGAACTTGCTCCCGTCGGAGCGTACACATCGCACCTTGCGCCTAAAACAGTCAATCTGCGCATGGACCGTAGATAGCCAATCCATGCCCAAGATGACGTCGTAAGGCCTCGACGCTGCTATAGGAAGATCCCATCCGAAGCTCTCGCCTCCTAGAGTAAGCTCACACTGCCGGCACCAGTGCGTAATCGTCGAGTATGCTCCCGTAGGAGTCTCTAGCCGTAAGGATCGAGCCAACGGCTCTGTCGGAATCTCCGAGCTCTGAACAAGGGCAGCAGCTATGAAAGAGTGACTCACTCCTGTGTCTATAAGTACTGCAGCAAGGGTGGAATAGACACAGATAGTACCTAGAATCATCTCGGGTGCGCCATGGTCGTAGGCCTCTGCTGCCTAGAGCTGTGCCTCTCTCTGCCCGCCTGCTCCCTGTGGTCGGGGTGGACCTCCTGGTGGTGGTGGTGGCAGAGCCTCAAAGCGTCGCCCACCACCTGCTGCTCGGCCAGCTCCTCTGCCTCGTCCTCCTCCTCCCTACGGACCGCCACGGTCGGCCCTCTCCCTCTGCCTCGGTGGTCCCTCAACCGTCTGCTGCTCCTCGGCACGGCGGGTCGGGCAGTCACGAGCCATGTGTCCATGCCCGCCGCACGAGTAGCACTGCCTGCCTCTCGAAAGACTGGCTCCGCGTTGTGTGCCCCGCACTGCTGAGCCAGTGTCCTGAGGTCGTCTTCCTAAAGGTCTGGTCTGCCTGGACCCCTGAGTCATCCGTCGACTTCCTGCTGCAGATGACTCTGCCACGTTCCGCCCTGCGGTGGGTCTCGGTGCTGGTGTAGACTCAGAAAGGAAGCTCTCGATCAAAAGGGCCCGCTCCTGCACTCCCGTCTGAGTCGGTATGCTGAGGGAGATCAGCGATGCCCTGATCTCGTGTCTCAAACCCTATTCGAAGGTCCGGGCCCGGAAGAATGGGTCTCGTACCATGTCGGTCGAGTAGTGCGAGAGATCAGAAAATCTCGCCGAGTACTGAGCGACCGTCATGCTGCCCTGCCGCAGCTGAAGAAGCTCCTGGATACGCACCGCACGAAGGGTGGCTGGGATGAACTCCGAGCGGAAGAGGCTCTCAAAGTCCGTCCATAGTAGAGATGCCTCATCGTGTACCTGGAGCATCAAGCTCCACCATCGGCCCGCTGCTGCGTGCAGTAGGCTCGCAGCGAGGATCACCATGAGGTCTGCAGGTGTCCTCACTAGCCTAAAAACTCGTACCACTGCCTCAAGCCAGTCCTCTGCTGCCTGAGGGTCCATCTCCCCAGGGAAACTATGTGGTCAAGGGCGCTGGAACTCGTGCATAGCTCCAAGGCGACGTGCATCGTCAGTGGCTGGTGCTGGAAGCATCGGTGGCTTGGTGGGTAGTGCTATCGCCGGTGCCACTGCTGACAAAGGGCCCTGCACCGAGGCCTCGTCGCTCGGTGGGCTGTCGTCACGCTCGACTCTCAGAACCCAAGCTGGCTGCCGTCGTGGGGCCATCCTGAAAAGGAAACAGGTGCGCCACGGTCAGAACAGTATACCTGGTGAGCTGATATAATGTAATCACAAAGAAAACTTTGAAACACACACGTAATCAATGTTTTTCGTGCATTAAGTCAAAAATCAGTAGTCAGGGTCCTGGTGTACGGATACGTCGGCCGCCACACCAAAACTAGACTCTCTAGACTGATAACCACACTCAATACGCTAAACATTATTGCTTCACTTAGAAAAGATCAGAGACTGCGGTAGAACCGAACTCCTTTGATACCAATTTGTCACAACCCGCCCTTGGGGCCCGTGCCGTAACTACCCCAAGCCTGCCTTCCATAGGCCAGGGGTTGGCGACTAGCACCAAGGCTTAATTACCATTAAAAAGGGAAGACATTGCCTTTGAAAAGTAAACAAACACCACAGAGTAAGCAAGCGGAAAAGTAAATGGGACAGTATACAAACCCAAACTGAAAGTAAAGTATAACTCGAAAGGGAAAATAGCAACTGTAAAGTAAATGCCGCTACACTGAGCTGTCCACTATAAATCCCACTTGAACGGTGGGTACAGATAGCTTCACTGCTCCACGGGTCCCGCCGTCCGCTCCGAACACGTCCCGCCCAGTGGTCCACCTCCTGGTACCGTCCTGCTCTGCAAGCCTCAGCCAAGATCAATGATTTCTGTTGTCTGCAACCAACACAACGTAGTGCGGGCATAGACCGTGTAGGGGTGATTATAAGCTACTCAGTAGGGACCCCGAGACTCCTGAAGGTCTCCAAAAATCCACAAAGGATAAACCACAAAGGTGATATACAAACAGGAAGTAACAACCGACACTGCTTAGGTATATACCCATACATATACCTAAGTCATCAATTCCAATACGCTCCAACCTCCGAGCCCAAGTACAACTCAGTCCACACAGGAAAGTATACGTATTCCACACAGGAAAGCAAAACGAAATCCACACAAGACAGCACAACACAATCCACACAAGAAAGCAACAGGATTCAGCTCACACAGGTATACTTCTTCGAAGGACGATAAAGATGATCTCTGATCCATCTAAGTCATCGGACCCACGAAGGATCGATAGGTAACTAACCCCCGCAAAGACCCACATAGGATCGGGCCCACACAGGACCTATAGACGCTGGTTCACACAGGACCGCTGAACGCAATGACCCACACAGGATCGGACCCACACAGGATCGGGCCCACACAGGACCTGTAGCACTGATCCACGTAGGATCGCTGAGTGCTGTAGTCGTCATCGAATCCACCAAGGATCTCTGTACTGTCATCGTCGCAGTCACAGTAGTAGTAGCAGTAGTAGTAGCAGTCACAGTCGTAGCCAGCACTAGGGTTCCCGCACATAGCAAGATCATTCGGGAGGGTCCGCTCCACGATCCGAGAGGCTGATACATCAATTGTCCCAAAGTCCAGAGTTGATGTATCCAAAAGTTCCGTATCGTCAACAGGAACTCAACGCAATAGACGGCGCGTCAATCGGACGCCCGGTCTGAGAGTTATTGGCTTATTCGTCCCAGGGGTCCGGTTGGTTTTTAAGGCAAAACCAACCCGACCGTACTCCACCTGTGTCCAAACCTCGGGCGGAGTATTCCAAAAGATCTGCCTCACTATGAGGAACTCAACAAAGCTGACGGTACGTCAATCGGACGTACGTAGCTCAAGATATGAGCGTTTCCGCTCCGAGGGCCCGGTTGGTTTCGTGTACGAACCAACCCGGCCGAACACAAAGTATTCCGAAACATTGAGTGCGATATACCGAATCGACCGTCTCGATCCAAGGATCGCATCGCCACTGACGGTTCATCAAACGGAAGTTCGTAGCTCATGTTATGGAAAAATACCGATGTCGATTCGAAAACGGGGGGTCCGGGTCCGGGCCGACCCGGCCCGACCCCCCTGGGTCAGCCCGAACCGGGTCGCCCCAACCCGGGTCCGACCCGGCCCGGCCGGGGTGCCGCTCGGATGCCACACGCGAGGGGCAAAGCCCCCGCCTTCCTCTGCTGGCGGCACGGCTGGATGTCGCGCCGCGGATCAAACGGCCCCCCTCGTGGGGGCCTGCCTTTGAGAAAAACGGGGGTGCGCTGTCCCCCCCCCCCCCCTTGGTGTAACCGCGGCCCCCCCATTATGGGGGGCCGGTTTTGGCTAGCTAGGGGAATTAATTCCCCCAGTTCTTCTCCCTTCTGGCCGGCCCGACCTGGCCGGCCGGTTCTTCCTCAACGGACTGGCAAGGCCGGTCCCTCTTCTGGCTTCCGACACCGGCGGCCCGGCTAGTCGCCGGTCTTCTCGTTCCGCCGCGGCCCGGAACCGGCCGCGACCTTCGTCGTCCGGCACGGTGTGACAGCACCGCGCCCCTCCGCCGTGGCCCCGCTCCGGCCGCGGCGCCTTCGGTTTCCTTCGACGCGGCGCGACAGCATCGCGTTCATGATAATCTTTCCACGGCGCGGTGTGACGGCGCCGGGAAATATTTTCCGTGTGATTCCCGCGTGGTGCGACGGCACCACGCCATCTCGTTCATCCACAAGGAAATAATAATCGAGAACAAAGGAGGGGGGATTCGGCCATGTTTGTGCGGTCCGGACCCCCTCTCGTTAGACGATAACACTTAAATATTTATCCACAAGATTGTCATGCTAGAACCAAGAACGAGAGTAAAATAAATAATTAACAACAAACCCCTACCTCGGTTTCAAGAACGATGATCGTCAACGACCCGCGGAAGACACGTCGCGGTGGTCGGCGTCACGGAAGAAGGACGTCGATGTCGTGAAGCGAGGATTCTAAGTTCTTTGACGACGATTTCGTCGCGGGAAATTGTCGCGGAAGAGATGATGCGGAAGAAGACGTCGTCGGTGTCGCGGGTATGGCGTCGCGGAAGACGATTCCTGGGAACGGGGTGTTCTCCGTCGATGTTCGAAGGTTCTTCGCGTTCTTCGTAAAAGCGTGAAGATGAAGAAGAAGAAGGCTCCAAATTCTCTCAAGATTTTCTAGAGAATTCTATCCCTAATATAATAAGCTAAGGTCTTATTTTATTTACTCAACCAAACCATTTTGAAATTCAAAGGATTGAAATTAAACAACTCCACCCATTTAATAACCCAACATGTCAAGTTAATTAAAGAGGGGTTATTGGAAGTTTAAAAAGATAAGATGAATAGTTATGCTTCGTGTGGGACCCACCACACTTAATCCTACCAAAGGAGGTTATGTGGATGTGGGTCCCACCTCTAACTCCCTTGGGGAGAAGTTGACCAACAAGTTAATATAAGAATTTGTATTCCACAATTTTTATTTAACTTATTCTAAATTCCCAAAAACTAACTCTCAACCCGCAATAAACGCAACCTCAGAAAAGGTCTCCTTAAGCGAATATCGGCGCTGTGAGTTCATCGGTTCCCTCGGAATTTGATTCCGGGCACCGGTTCAAAAGTTAGAAATTCCCGCTCGTTCGTTCACTGAACGTACCCGAGCCAAACTTCGGAAATTGATTCCGGGCACTCCGTGCCTCGGAATCAGGTGCCGTCAGAAACCGCATTCTTGTAAAATTCCAAAGAAAATTAAGAAAAAATTTCCCTTGAATTTTACGAGTGTTTA